>OZ020189.1:107416800-108616800 GCA_963971165.1 Philopedon plagiatum | reverse complement strand
GATTACAAAAGAAAACAATATTTGTACATCTATAAAATAATTTTTACTATGGTATAATAGAGCTACTGTCAATTAAATCGCAATGAAAATTATTTAGTATAAAATCTAATTTTCTCTGGAACCCATCCCTATGAGGTAAATACAACAATACCATTGTGTATTGTTCTTAGAGAATAAATCTCTTGAATTAAGTACCACACCTACATTTAGTAAAAGTTAAAGATACAACGATATAAAACTTCACAACATGGATTTAGGGTCTTAAAATTATTTTCATTATAATGTAGTTGAATTTTTATCGAAATTTTAATTTTATCTTTAAAATCCTGAATCTTTTTTAATATCAATTTCCAGATTTAACAAGTTTAGCTTAATAGTAATATCTTAAAGTTGTTTCTCTCTATATGCCGTTACTTTTCAGCTATCTTGTCTACACTTTTTCATTGTAGGTTATCGTTCCATTACCGATGTTCTTTTTAACTTTAATAACGGTGGCTCATTGGAGTTTTTATATATTCTACACAGGGCAGCGTATCTCAAACACCGTAAGTATTGGGATAAATAAGGTAGTAAGTATTTTTTAATTATTATCAAAGGGTTATATTTCTATCATCATTCGTAGAGAGGTGATTCTTTCAAGATATTTTAAAACATGAAACTCTAAAGACGTCAAAGGCAATTTTGAGGAACTTCTTTACATTCTTATTTAGGAAGTTGAGACTTTTTTCGTGATAAAAGCTTTTCAAGACGGATTCACAACAGTTTTAGCGCAGACGCCATTGCTCAGTTGATGCACAAAAATGACCCGTTTTAAAATGGCTACGTCATTCATTGGAAGACATAACCCTATTTCTATTTTTTGACATAACCTGTACCAACTTCAACTGGCAAGTTACAATTGAGTAAGGGGATATAATTGCTTACAAAAACATCAAAGAAACACAGCACCCAAAAATACAAAACAGAGTAAAAACACAACACAGAGTACTGCATAAATAAACAAATGCAGGTAGTTTTGACAAGTGACAATCCAGTTTTCTCCCCTCCAGTTTTGAAACATCTATCCGAGCACTTTAAAAACGGAATGAAATAGTTTGGTCTATGACGTTACCATTTCAACACTAAAGTGCCACAGCTGACTGCGTGTTGAAACAGTTTCGGAACGTTCGAGCACAGAAAAACAACTTCGGTGTATATGTTACCGGTAAAGCCCGTTTCTTCGCCATACTTGAGTTTGCTTAGGTAAGCCGCACATTACCGGAACGTTTTAGGCAAAGTCTAAAATTGTTCTCTATTCGGAGTTTATCTAGAATGTAACCCGGCAAACTTAGGTTTGCCAAATACGTTTTAGGAAAAGTCTGAAATAATAAATTTGTGACCGTTACGTTGCTGTTCATTTTCCAGTCGTAATTAGTAATAAGTCGCGGGTACATACGCACTGCGTTGATTGTTTAAATGGTTGTCTCATGCGCGGCTCCTCCATTGGGTCATTTGGTCAATGACCCACCTAAATTTATTTTAAATGATCCACCTAATAATTTATCTTTTCATAGCAAGAAATAATTCTCGTTTCTTTCAAAAAAATGCACGTTCCATGCGATAACTCGCCAAAAAAGAATCGAGCCACGCTTGCTCCGGGCTCGACCGTATTTCAAATTGACCTCATAGGTTTATATGGCAATAGAAAACTATATAAATGCATTAAAATTAAGAGAAATAAACCTACGAGCTTTACGAATTTAAAAAGATCAGGAAATTGTCGACGGCCCACTAAATAATATCGCTGTGAGCACGAGGGTGACCGTCAACCTGGCACAGTGGGAAAAATGGGGATTTTAGACGATCTTAATGATTTTCAGAGTGTTTTTGAACTAAAATCGAATATTTGCCATAGTTTTATATTTATTTTTTCTAAATACAACATAATACAAAATTTCTCCTAGTTTTGAAATTTAAAACTTAGTTTATTTATACCAAAAATAAAAACTGTAAATTATACTTAGTAACACTAACAGCACCAAAAGATTTCTACTTAAACTACTTAAACTATGTTTTTAACACCTCAAATAGGTTGAAAACCTATTTAGAGTAACAGTCGACAGAAGAAAGTCGTAAGAGATAAATGTAGAAAAACAGGAGACAATCTTTTGTAAATGGCTGTAACCATTACCAATAGAAAATACATTTTACTGAAAATTACTTATAAATTTATTTGGAATCGCTCTCTGATTGTTCTGATTGTATATCGAGCTCATTTCTTTTATTAGGGTTTTTAACACATTGAGTACCTCGGATGGTAATGGTACACATTTTTTGACGGTTGATGCGAAAAACTACTGATAACGGAAACTTATCAAAGTCATGTTCATCAAATCTTTCATTGTGGCTTTTCTGGAGACTTTTCGAGTTTGGTCTCGTCGAAAACGTTTAATATCTTTGTGCTTTGCCTCTTGTGCTTCCTCCGTCATTTGACCTATGGATAGAACGGAAGGTTCTTCTGGACTTTCTGATATTTTTTTAACCATCTCTGCTGCTGTTCGTAAGCCTTGAGAACGCAGATTTCGCTGCAAAACAAAACTTAGCTCTTCACTGCTTTTGTCTAGTAACGGCTGAACATTTTGGCGCTTGGTAACGTTCGAAGATTCGCGAAAATCAGTTTTTGGTCTTCCCACACCTTGACTGGTAGTTTCTTTCTTACAAGCTCAAATCAGCCGTTAAAAATAAAATATCTTTTAAGCATAAAGCATATTTTGTACTTTAAATTAGACAAACTTAACTTGTATTTCTTTTATTTTTGCTTTATTTGCTTGCTGATGTTTTCACTTTTTTTCTTAGTTCTTCTTCGGTTATAAACTCGTAATTTTCCCATTTCAGCTTATGAAGTACAAAGCAATAATTGGGTCATGTTTCTACTAGCTGTTCTCGCTGAATCCCACCAGTCGGCACTAAAACAAGCAAAGCATTTTTTATGACAAATTATGACAAAAAATATCAGATGCCGCAATGACCAAAAAACAGTAGTTTTCAAAATATGAACACAAATTTGTTGAACATTATTGCAAAAAGCATATGCCCTATCAAACTTTCAACTATCATTTTTTATTTCATCTAGAAGAAAGCAAAACAAATATTTTAAATACCTATGTTTAACAGAGAATATGGCGGAATTACTCGCGGCGTGACGTACATGGCCACGCCTACCTGCGCGGTATCATATCTTCTTTTATTTGTATCGTGAGTTGTTATAGAGCGCCAAAGGCGCTCTATACAGGGTGTTTCAAAAAACATGTGCCATCGCTTAAAGGGAGATTCTTTGAAAGAAATTGAGGCAAAAACTTCTTATGAGCATGGGTCCGCAGATGCTTTGTTTCAAAGATACAAGACGTTAAATTTTTAAATGGTCTTTACATGTTAAAACCGATGGTTGGGAAAACTAAACCAGTAAGACGGTTAATAAAATTACATTTATCTCCTAAACGAAATGAAAATTGAAAAAATACGAAGAGATAAGTTTTGTTAAGAATTTAACATACTATTTGACCGTTATACGAAAATGTGAAAAAATCAGTGGCGTACATGTTTTTATTGGAAAAATAGTGTACCGTCTTCTCATATGTACCCCCTGGAGGACCTGTCAAAGTCTTTTCATGGTCAGAATTATGTTTAATTTAAGTACTTTAAACAACGTAAATTTCATCAAAATTGATGAAGCCATTTTGAAAATATTTTGGAAAAACTGAAAAAAATTAAGAAATTTAACACCCTGTATCTTTGCAACGAAGCATCTGCGGACCCATGTTTATATGGGTGTTCTGTTTCGAAGTTATTAAACGCCAAAGTCGAGAGGTTGTAGAAGACCGGGGTGTTCCGAACCCTATTGAAATTGGCGGTATTCGGAAAATGGGAAGTAATTGTTTTGAATTTGTTTAGGTCGAAAAATGTTTCTTGCAGACCCATATTCAATTCTACATTGCTCGAAAACGAAGCGTCGGACAGAAAAACGGATTTGAACATAAAACTAAAGAATCTCAAATACTTTCTTTTTGCAATACATTTACCTATACCTAAAACGACTGGAAATTGGAAAAATTTTGGAAAAATTGGAAATTACGATTTTTCATGCAAATTTTTGACGGTTGTCAATTTTTTTGGGGGTCAAAATGGATTCAAATCGAAATCCCATGTACCTTATCGGAAAGATCTCGCCGAACTACGGAATAAACATATTTTTTGGTTCCTTTATTCTTAATAGGAAAGGAGCAATCGATAATTAAATTTCGATTTTTAACCGTTTTTTTTTTCATGACATCTCTACATTCGAATCACTCTGTATCTTTTCCTATCTAATTTCTTCGAACTTTTTCAACGCTATCCCTTGGGGATATAATCAGGCTTTAAAATAAATTCCGAACGGGTGATGTAGGAACGGATTTAGGGGGTAAAAACTCATTTTTTCTATTTTTTTCAACCAAAACTCACCTTTAAAAGGCATTATTATATATTATTTCTATTATCTAAGAGTTCTTTTTTGGTTTATTTTTTTCCCTCATCATCCGAGAACACTTCACACTAAGTAAAATTGCATATTTTTACGTTAAAGTTATAAATAAATAGATTTTTTTATGTCGGTGCAGGAAAAATTTTAAAAAGTACATATATTAAAGGCCTTGCCTTGAAAAAACAATTGAACGGACTCTCTTTACATCGAAATTAAAATATGACCTGTCAAAATGTCATGAAAATACCAGTTTTTGTTGCAATATTGGAAGGTTCCTGGACCGATTTCGGCTTGGAATATACATGGCAAAGGTAAAACGAACTTTATATTTTTAATTACGGTACATTTCATTGGACGATTTAAGCATTAAATACCAATTTCATTGATATTACTAAGGCCCTGCAAATGCATTACAAAATCAGGTTTATACGGAGAAATGTATTAAAATATGAAGTGTCAAAATGTCGCAAAAATGCCCGTTTTCCTTGCGAGTTTTTAGGGTTTGCTTAGGTTGGGTACCGTTTTCGGCTTGTATAATACCGGGCAACGCCTCTATAGACCTTCCCGTGTGGATTTCGGAACATATAATTTGAAGAATTAGTCCTTAAATACCAATTTTAACAATTTTTCGATGACGCGGCGAAGCATCATAGAAAAGTTATTCCATTAGGTACTATACGGGGTAAATCCCAATGACGGGTCTGATTTAAATTTTGCTCAGATTTGTTACTAATTGAGAACGGCTTATTCGATTGAAAAGAGTGATGTGGCAATCGAAAGGGGAGGAAGTAAGCTATTTTATTTGAAAATAATTTCGACATTTCGTTGGCATGACGACGAAAAATTTGCTATTTCCGATATTTATTGAGTTAGAGAGTTGACATTTGACGTATGGGAAGAATTCGGTCAATCATTCAAAATTATATGTGTAAATTTTGATTCGCATGGTTTCTATAGCAACGATTAAGGATAAAGTTGACAATTTCTAACTCACGTACGGCTGATCTGATTGAAACGAGTGAGGTGGCAATCGAAAGGGAACGAAGTAAACTACTTTTTTATGTGAAAATAATTTTGACATTTCGTTGCCATGACGACGAACAGTTTGCTATTTCCATTATTTATTGAGTTGGAGAGTTGAAATTTGATATTTGGGTAGAATTCGGTAAATCATTCAAAAATATTTTTATAAATTTTGATTCCGATCATTACCATAGCAACGATTGAGTATAAAGTTGATCATTTTTAACTCGCGAACGGCTCATCTGATTGAAACGAGTAAAGTGACGATCGAAATGTTAGAAAGTACACTACTTTTTTATGTGAAAATAATTTTGACATTTCGTTGCCGGGACGATGAACAATTTGCTATTTTCGTTATTTATTGAGTTGGAAAGTTGAAAACTGATATCTCGGAAGAATTCGGTCAATCAGTCAAAAATATATCTGGAAAATCGATTCTCATGGTTGGCATGGCAACGATTAAGGGTAAAGTTGGCAATTTATAACTCGCGGACGCCTTCTGCGATTGCAACGAGTGAGGTGGCTATCGAAAGGGATGAAAGTAAACTACTTTTTTATTTGAAAATAATTTCGATTTTTGGTAGTCGTGACGACGATCAATTTGATTTCTCCGTTATTTATTGAGTTGCAGAGTAGAAATTTCGCATCTAAGTAGAATTCGGTTAATCATTGAAAAATATTTTTGCAATTTTCAATTTTAATGATTGCCATAGCAACGATTAGGGGTAAAGTTAACAACTTAAAACTCGCGAACGGCTTCTTAGATTGAAAGAAGCGACGTTCATAATATGTATGCACAATTTTTTTCCATTGAGACATCAGTGGCGTGCCCGAAGGGCTCGCCACCAATCTTCATCCAGCTCGACCATTTCAGGAAGATGATGTTATCTAATGTATGGTTCCAAGCCGATCGAAAGATGACAAGCTTAATTTAGTAGGGTTTCAGCGAAATCGTATATATTGTATTTATATGTAATAGGTGTTTGTATGTATATAGCGATACGGTTACGAAGGGCGCTCTATTCTGCATCACCAGTCCGTAGGAGTGTGATATCTTCCTTAATACATGGCCTAGAAACACGAAACTTTCAGGGCATGACAATGATGATATTACCGACCTTATAGAGCCCCCTCGGGGGGCGATTAGGCGCTCTATGCAATCTAGTTTTAGACCGCTCCGCCACCTCCACCGCGTTTGTTTGTGGAATCCTTAACGCGGACAGCGGACCGGAGCTCAGAGTGGAGGTCATAGCGGAGCGTTTAATTTTCAAACATCATATATATATGGCGACGCTACCGCAGGGCGGAAGGCGGAGACGAAACCGTGCTTTCTGGCTGGTGGCGGAGCGTTCAAATTTATTTAATATTTTCGCGCGTATTTAGATTAGCTCTTCTGAATATAAAAATGGATTGCGAGTTATTAATAAGTGACGTTTTCTCTCGGCGATCCCTTTAGGATGTTTCACATATCACCACAATCGAGGTATTTTGTATAAATCATTATTAAAGAAATTTCCGAATTTATGAATATTTGAGGTGTATCTAAATATTTAACATGTTTCATATTTTACACACAAACAGACATTTTTGCGACCTTGCATACTACTGTTCGCGCTGAGTGTACTGATTATATTTGCACTACTTTCAAAATAAGTTTCTGAAAGAGTTTTTTAATTAGCGATATGTGTGGCCACTGTGCATTTTATTCTCCGTTTTCCGTTGCGCGATGATCTCAGCCACCCGCTTTATGTGTAGCCGCACACTTAGTTATCAGTCAGAGATTGGCCCAGATACAGTATAGTCAGATAAAAATTTATATAAAAATTAGCAGTAATTCAACATAGATTTTTCCCATTTAAATGTTGCAAAAAATAACCGATAAACGTGTTTTCGTATGTAATACAAAAGGTTAAAGAGAATGAATGCATGTCAGTGATGAAGATCTCATTATATTTGATATAGTACCAGCCATGGATTTATTAAGAATGGATACGGGATGATTTAACATTCTTTGAAGCCAAAACCAACACTGTAAACACAATTTGTAAACATTGGCCACATCTTATTTTACCTTGTATTTTTGTGCAAAAAATACGTCAGAAGCATCACAAGATTTACTAAAAGTAATAAATGGCCTAAAATATTTTATTTTTCTGCTAAATAATAATAGATTAATTAATTAAATTAATAATTATTAATTAGTTAAACAGGTTTTATTATTTATAGGTTATATTATTTCTAAAGGTTTATTTAAAGTCGCTCCGAGTCATTTGTAAATCTATAAATCGTACTTTTTCTTTCCTAGTTCGTTAGACAAAGACGTACGTGTAACCGAGTGTTCACACGTTTTTCCTAAGCAACCAGAAGAGACTCCAACACTCCACTTCTATTTTAACTCTTTCTACTACCTTTCTTGATTCAATTATGTATTTCCTTAAGTTCGTAAACTGTACCTCCACGGTAAGTTGTTTTCATAACAAACAACAAATATAAGGCTTCACGTTCGATACGCTCAGGGTATATGGAACATCGAATCCTTTCTTAATAAATCCATGGTACCAGCCATTGACTGACTTCAAACGTGTGCTTCAAACTAACGCAATGATTATTTAAAAGTTTGAGTTGTCGATGGTCTTATATAAATCTAATTTGTAATAGTAAATCAACTTTCCGAGTAAATCATAAGAGTTTCTTTAACATTGTTTTGTTGTTTGAATAAAAACGTAAATTTGTGGTTTTAACCTTATTTTAGAGTGAAGCCCTAGCTAGAGTAATTTATAATATGGAGTGGTATACATGGAATAAAAGTAATTTAAAAATATACAAAACAATTCACTTAAACAGTCAGCGTGTTTTGGAAGTATGGATTGTACCCCTTGTATCAGTTGATTTTAAATTATTCACTAAGGTAAAATTTGCCATCAACTATTTAATATGAAAAGTTAACACAGTGAATAATTATCGCACATATAGAAAAATCACCAATGTAGCTTATACACTTTTTAGGACTATAACTGTTGAGTTTTTCAGTAACTGCAGGTAGTTTTTAATATTAAATATATATAATTATATTATAATAGAAAATAGCTGCCCTTTTCTTCACTCTTAATTGGACTTTTTTGTCAGGCAAAAGTCAGTCATATTCTATTTCGGAGACAAGAAAGCTGACGTTGTGAGATTGAGTTCGTTTATAAGCTTGTGAAAACAGTTTTTTGGTCTACATTGTTTTTTAAATCTCACTTTGGACTAAAGGTTGAGCAATTTAAACTAAAAATGGTAGACACGATGAAAAGTTAAGCCGCTGGGAGTTCTTTTTAACTAATTTTTTTTTGTTGAATAGCTTGACTGCCTTTTCATTTCGAAATCAATTTCGTAACAAAACTTTTTCAAGTAACATTTTATCTCTTCTCGGATATTTAGCCAACTTGCGTATGCCATTTTGCCCAAAAAAAAATTATTATTGTCGCACTTAGACATGCAATGACACAAACTAAAAAAATTATGTTGTTGTGCAACTAAGAAATGTTGGTTGTTAAAAGTCACGGAACGCCTTCCGAATGGCTACTTGTGGCCAATACGTTATTTTCAGAAAGCTATTTATGATGATAGCTAATTTTTGCCACAACATTATTGAGTAATATAAGTCTTCAATAATAACACGAAAAGAGAACGGTAGCAGGTGGTAATTTTATTATAGCTCTTAATGTAAGTTGAAGATTTGGGAAAAAAAGCTCCAGGCAAAAACTTTTTTAATCGTTAGTAGTGACAAGTTAATTGGCAACAATTCCAAATTTGAATTTTGTTAAGCTAAATAAGAATTTTTTCGTGTGTGTGCCACAGGCGCCGCCCGTGGAATTTTAAAGTGGTATATCTCTGATGCTACTTATGGGACCCATGCCAAGTTCAGGTTTTTTAATAGTGAGCCTACTAGGAATGTCTTGGTAAAGAAAAAAATATTTTGTAATTTGCGAAAAAAAGTTGAATTTTTGAATTGACCCACCTGGGCAAAAATTAACAGGCTTAGGTATTTTATTTATTATTCTTTCTAAACAAATTTTACATTATTTTGTCGACAATTCTTAAATTTTAAGAGAAAAAAATATGTTAGTAGAAAGTTATAGTAATTTGAATTTTTTTAAACCGAAATTATAATTTAAAAAAAAAATCAAATGACTATAACTTTCTACTAACACAATGACATTTTTTTGTCTTCAATTTTAAGAATTGTCGAAAAAATAATAAATAAAATACCTAATCGTGTTATTTTTTTTTCCCAGGTGGGTCAATTCAAAAATTCAACTTTTTTCGCAAATTACAAAATATTTTTTTCTTTACCAAAACATTCCTAGTAGGCTCACTATTAAAAAACCTGAACTTGGCATGGGTCCCATAAGTAGCAACAGATATATACAACTAAATTTCACGGGCCGCGCCTGGTGTGCCACTGGACCACTCAAATTAGGTAAGATCGTATCAAATGTTAACCATAAAATTCTTTGTAGTGCCAAGGATTGTCCCACCCAGATTATCGGAACAATTTTCAGATATTAAGAAAATACAAAATTTTAATGAATCTACAATTTTTCGAATAAAACTAGCAGCAGCTCTTCTACTATGGTATATTCGGTCACATAATTTAGAACCAAGCTATTTAAGGGGTTATATGCAGTCAGGAGGCCTAAAAAAGCGATTTTTCATGAATTTTTCCTGAAAAGACTTTTAAATTCATTAATGTAAAAATTTGTACACATATTATGGTAACTTTTAACTAACTGTATTTTAAGATTTTTGTATTTGTAAAAATAATAATTTTGAAAGCTGCTATAGCTGATCTCCAGGAGTTCCTCCCAAAAAAGGCATCTTGCGGTGACAACGATATCTCTGGACTGGATCATGTAAAATGAAAACACCAGACGGATTTCGTTAAAGTAATGTATAATCTTCTAATTAATTGAAGGAATAAGCATAATAAAATTTTTTGACAAAATGGCGGCTTCTCAAAAAAAATCTATTTTTGACCAAAATTTTGGCTTTAAATTGTTTATAAAAAAAATGATATTTATTGGTGAGAAAAAACCTTCGATTAATTAGTAAAAAATATACTTAAGAAGCTTGTGTTAAAATTTGCGACTGATCGGTTCAGCCGTTCCCGAGAAATCTTCGTCACCGACTTTAAAAACACAGTTTTGAGAAAAACGCGTTTAAAGTTTCAAAAGCACTTTACATAGAGTAATTTTTTTTTCAACTTACATCGAGTCGTCTATTCCAGGGCCATATAATACACCCTCCGCCTCTTCGGTACCTTTTAATAACTCGAGTTGGTGTTGTCTGCGGACCATCTTCCCTCTCGTGTAAAGGGTAAAAGGGACAGCGTTCCAGGTAAGCGCTGCCGCTCCGGCTTCCTACTTTCAATCGCTCTGACACGTCTTTACAAATATGTGTGTAACTTCGAAAATAGTCGCCGGATTACCTTGAAATTTTCTGTGTGTGTACTTGAATATATGTACATTACGAAAATGAAATTAAAAAATCGTTTTTTTGAAAATTCTAACTGTATATAACCTCTTAAATATGCGGTTCTATTTAATTTTACTGTTCATGGTTAGTTTGTTAACTCTCTTCATGTATTGTTATTATTATCAATTTGCATGAGGTTGGTAGTTCTTTAGATGGTTCCAACATACAATCGCACATGTATCTGCACTTTTTGTATATTACGTTATTTTTTATTGCACAATTATCTGTGCGATGAAATGTAAAATTACAATAAAAATGAAGTAATTCTGACATTTTCTTCGCATTTCCGCTTTGCCATCCGATAACTGATTTACTTCATTGAGTCATTATAATACAAAGTATACAAGGTTCAGAGCAATTTAAAATTTTTAGCTAAAAAACTGTTTTCACTATAGCACAAATTTAAATCAAAATAAATATTAAGATAACGATCTAATACATTACTGAATTAAAAAATATACATATTAGGGCCCTAATATCAATATTTTCGTCCTATGGTTTGTTTAGCTCTAATTTTTTACATACGTTCAATGAAGCTTTTTCAAATTTAATTTAGTTGTGGTGTAAATTATTTAAATTTTAAATAATATTAACAATTTTTTTTTCAGTTTTGTAAGGCCATCTATTTAGTAGGAAATCTCATGTATTCGACTTTAAAATAAATAAAATTATCTATTTGTAAGTTTTAAACTAGTATTACTAGAAAAAAATCCTACAATATTGCTTATAATGTGCAAAGTTTATATGATACATATTAAATTATAGTAAATGTTATTTTCTGCATGTAGATATAGCATAAAGCGTTTTACTTGGAAATTTGATGTATAATTATTTAGAACTTAAGCTTCATTACAAAAATATTAAATAAATTTATTTGACATGCATTACGTGTTTTAGTACAATTTCTAGCCCAATAGTATAGGTAAAAGAGGGACAGATAAACGACATAATACATTTTTTCATTGCCACGTTCAAAATAGCGCTATCTGGCGTCCTTAAACAGAAACACAAAAGTATAACTGGCAATTTGAAAATAGATTAAACTCTTAAAAGTGATATAAAAACACCAAACAATAACATTAAAACACAACACGATCTTAATAAAGAAGTGTTTCGTTTACAAAATATGGCGCAATTACTCACAGCGTGGTGTTCATGGCCGCGCATACCTGCACGGTGTCATATCTACTTTTATTTGTATCATGCCGTAAATGATACTACCCCACCTCCTATGCGAAGTCAAATTCATTTTTAGGTAATGACCTTCCTTTATCCCTTCCGATTTCCTTGGGTCACAGTCGCACGTTGTGTTCGAGCTTGCCCAGTGAATGGTACGAAGTATGGTGTTCACATGGGTGAAACTTGAATTGAATAAGTGGAAACACGACCGTTGCACCATTAGTATGCCATCGTAAAAAGAGGTGACACTGTAGGATAATTCTTCTGCAAGCATCATTTCACTCGTTCTTTGAACTTTCAGAATTTCAGACAGCTGACGACTTGCCAAATTTCGCCGCGATCTGTGACAGGTCGGTGCAATAATTATAACACCGGCACACAAAAAAAAAGTGGTCTGTACAGGGTCTTCCAACGAGGACTGAACAGGGTCTCATTTTTGAGCTTCCTTGTATTTAATGAAAAATCTAAAATAGCCAATCGATGTACTTTTTCCTGCAGAATTCAAAAATGAAACCAAAAATTTATTTGAACCAGAAACAAAAGAGTTACGCTATGGATAAGGCTTTTTTTAAATGGAACATAGCTTTTTTTATACGATTTTCGGAACGAGTGATTTTTTTTTATGTCCGTTGTGATTAAAATATTTAATATTGTGACAGCTATTTTTATTAAATTTTAATGTTTTATCCAGTATAATTTAACTTCAACCTGTTTGAAACATACACTAGGTAATAAAGGTAAAATCACCTTGAATTCCTTCAAAGTCAAAAAATTTGACAAATTTACTATAATATTGCCGAAATGAAATATTCATTAGATGAGAGATTGCAGATTGTTATCTTGTTCTACAAATGCCAAGAAAATGCAAGAGAAGCAAGGAGAAGATTTATTGCAAATTTTCACAGAAATATATCCGTCAATACTATTCTAAGGATAAAGAACCTATTCGAGAAAAATAAAACATTACATGACAGAAAAAGAATTCCAACTCTATACTAACTAAAAAAAACACTAATAATTTAAATGTCCAATGTGACCTCCGTTGTTCTCGAAACAAGAGCGATAACCTCTTTGTAGCCTTTCCAAACTTGCTGTTATAATGTGATTTTCCTGGTTAAGGCAATTTATTTCGTTCACAATTTTCTGCATGATCTCATCAATATCGTGGTTTCGCTGCTTGTATACCACGTTCTTTAAATGGCCCCAAAGAAATGAGTCTAAAACTGACATATCGGGACTATTGGGTGGCCAAGCATAGGTTCCATTTCTACCAATCCATTCTTCGTGCCGTCCGTTTAAATATTGAATAACTTCACGCACGGCATGCGGAGGGGACACCATCATGTTGCCAAATTAAATTTTGATATTCTTCCAATGGTAAATCTTCCAAAAAGTTCTCAATTTCGTTTTCTAAGAACTCGTAGTATCTCTGTCCATCTAAAGTGCCGTTAAAAAATATTGGTCCCAAAATTCTATTATTTTTTATGCCACCCCAAACATGGATTGAAGTCCTTCCCTGAAATTTAATTGTCTGAAATTTTCTTGGATTTCCAACGGCCCAGTGATGATTATTATGTCTATTGAAAACCCCCGATGTTGTGAATGTGGCTTCGTCAGTCCATAAGATATTTCTGAATAAATTAGGGTCTTCGTGTTCTTGCCGAATCACAATTTGGGAAACAAATTGGAAGCGAAGTTCTTTTTGTGCCGGTGTTAGATGTTGAAGTGGAAGGATATGATAAGGCTTAAATTTATGATTTCTTAAAGTCCTGTGAACAGTTCCTTGGGTAACTCTTCTGCGTCTTACACCGCCGCCGTATTGAACGTCCCGAACTGCGTCCGAAATTGATTTGGTTGGATTCAGTCGAAAATAATTCACAATGGCACGGTCTCGATTTCTTTTCCTTTCTGGAATTCTTTTTCTGTCATGTAATGTTTTATTTTCCTCGAATAGGTTCTTTATCCTTAGAATAGTATAGACGGATATATTTCTATGAAAATTTGCAATAAATCTTCTCCTTGCTTCTCTTGCATTTTCTTGGCATTTGTAGAACAAGATAACAATCTGCAATCTCTCATCTAATGAATATTTCATTTCGGCAATATTATAGTAAATTTGTCAAATTTTTTGACTTTGAAGGATTTCAAGGTGATTTTACCTTTATTACCTAGTGTATGTTTCAAACAGATTGAAGTTAAATTATACTGGATAAAACATTAAAATTTAATAAAAATAGCTGTCACAATATTATATACTTTAATCAGAACGGACGTAAAAAAAATCACTCGTTCCGAAAATCGTATAAAAAAAGCTATGTTCCATTTAAAAAACACCTTATCCATAGCGTAACTCTTTTGTTTCTGGTTCAAATAAATTTTTGGTTTCATTTTTGAATTCTGCAGGAAAAAGTACATCTATTGGCTATTTTAGATTTTTCTTTAAGTACAAGGAAGCTCAAAAATGAGCCCCTGTTCAGTCCTCGTTGGAAGACCCTGTACATTTGACCAGACCCATCTATCTATATGTATCTTGATGCGCTGAATCCAAATCCGAAGTCCGTTTGGTCCGTACACCCTCAAATTTTGAGTAAATTGCAAAAAACGCTGAAAATGGCTAAAAATTGCGAAAAAGTGCAGTTATGAAAAAGAAGAAAATTTTATTGAACTAGATCAAGTATGTTTCTTACGTATTTTGATGCGCTAAATCCAAATCCGACGTCCGTTTGCCTCGTACACCCTCAAAATTTTGAGTAAATTGCGAAAAAACGCTGAATATGGCTACAAATTGCGAAAAATTGCAATTATGAAAATGGAGAAAATTTTATTGAACTCGGTCAAGTATGTATGTATGTGAAGTTCGTTTGGCCCGTACACCCTCAAAATTTTGAGTAAATTGCGAAAAAACGCTGAAAATTGCTAAAAATTGCAGTTATGAAAATGAAGAAAATTTTATTGAACTAGATCAAGTATGTTTCGTATGTATTTTGAATCCGAAGTCCGTTTGGCCAGTATACCCTCAAAATTTTGAGTACATTGCAAAAAACTTCGAAAAATAGCTAGAACTTGCAATTCAACTTCGGAGGACTGATTGCTTGTGCCTGTAACCAGGGCACCTCCACGTGGTGACGGTGGGCAACAGAACGATCTGGCAGAGTCACTGGGTTAACGGCGTGTATGCCGTCATGGCAGACACAAGCGATAAGTTTACGATGCAGGGATTCGGAACCCCAGTATCGGCGTCTGGTCAGGGTGACAAAGCAGGCCCGCAGGCGTCGTCATCAAGCGACTGCAGTTCTGCAGTAGTGGGTATCTTGGCTTCTGTAGAGTATAATGTTACAAGAAATCACTCCCACATATGTAATAAAAGTCCTCATTGGTGCGTAAGAACAATAATATTTTTTGCTATTCATTGCTATTTTTTACGATTTTTGATAAATATATGAATGATTGAGATTGACAGATTCTGAATTTGGATTCAGCGCATCAAAATACATACGAAATTACCATAACTCATAAGCTATTAGAGATACGATAATCAACATTCAGGTCATTTTTATCAAGGATTAACTACTCTTTAAAATGAGCTCAAAACGAAATTTGTAACTATTGTTGATCAGCTATTACATGCTTTTGTTTAAAAACATTGAAGATTTTTTGACATTTTTGTCTCTTTTATGACTTATAACTTGTTAAATAAACACAATGCACAAATTTAAGATGCTTTTATAACGTGGTCTTGTTAAGTATATATATAAGAAGAGCTCTAAGAAGCCAAAAATTTATAGGCCAATTATTTAAATTTTTATACTGTCTTTTGTAAAAATGAAAGCCCACGAAAAATTACTTAGTTACCAATAGTATAACGTTTTGAAAAATCAACAAAAAATTTGTTTTCCAACGGGATTTATTCTTTAAAGTGTTCTTCACCATAATTTTTTTAAATTTTTCTATTGATATTTAACTCTATAAAAAAATTATTTTATGTAATAGACTCTGTTGAGCGGTAGCGCGGCCATGCTATATCGGCAGTGCGGGGCCCTATTTTCAGCACTATCTTAAAATTATAAATAATGGAGGTAGAGTTCCGGGAGTAGGGACTTTTTTTTGGAACTTTTCTCCTCTTTATGAATCTCTTTTTAAAATTTCTTAAATATTAATAGTTTTTGAGTAATTGCCAAAAAACGAAACACCTTTTTTTTCATCTTAATTTGTTAATAACTTTTGCAATTTTTATCATGCAGTAAAATCCTTCGAATACATTTTTCTAGACGTCATTCCGAATCCAATGAGCCATCGTACATATTTTTAGGACCTTTATCAAGAATTAACACGATTTTGAACTTGTTGACTAGATTAGACTGCCGGCGCGGCGTGCCATCGACCGTCGCTTTGTACTACCGATACAGCCCCGGGCTTACAGAATATGTTTGCAACTCTTTTAGTAATAAGGCTTAATATTTTGAGGGGTTGCCCGGTATCCCAGGGTACCTTTTATTAAATGTATTTATGTCATAGTGCTTTAGCGTAATCTGAATTTTCATAAAATGTCTTAAGGAGCTAACCATCAATCAATCTTCAATAAATTAAAAATTAACAATACCAAGCAGAGAAACCTGAGCAAACCTAACCAAGAAATGCCTGGGGTATTTTACTGTGTTATGTTCTGTGTTTTATTTTTTATGAATGCTTTAAAAACGTGATGTTTATGACATATAAAATGACAAAACGGACAACTTCCTCCGGAGCTTGTCACATATACAATCTGCCAGGTGGAATTTAAACTCTAAGCCAGAGTCACTGTAGCTTATACAGCGCGTATTTTAATTTTAACCTAAGTTTAAACACAGCTTGACATGTAAACGTTAGCTGTTCGTACAACCAGGCATTAATGTCTAATTACAGTAAGCAGCTACGACATCCTGTGGATCGAAAATTCTTACATCAAATTTACAGTCTAAGTGCCAGTTCCCTAAGAAAGTCCATTCAAATTTTTAGACTGCGAAGTAACTGTACGATTTTATGGAACATACTGTACAATACTGTACATGTATAGGTAATCACAAAGAGGAAGCATTGCATTTTTTTTTGGTATTCCAACGTGGGTTTTAAATTTGTTTAGTTTTTCATGTATTGGTTTATATTCAAATCCTAAATGTTATGAGAAAATACAGAGGTACCTAAGTACACAAAAATATAAAACCGGCAAATAATTCTTTTGTTTCAAAGACCGCGATCCGTTGCAATTATATTTATATCCGCTAGTCCTTATAAAAACAAATATAGTTCCATTAATTTACGTTGGTCGTTAAGTCAATTAAAAATTTTCACAAATTAATCGAAATTATATTCTTTATTTTGTTAATGTCACCAATGGCGTCTCCATTTTTTAAGGGCTTGTTAAAATGATATTTAAAAAGTGCTGGTACTATATACAGGGTGTCCAGAAATGACGGTGACAAACTGTGATGTATGATTCCACATAAAAAAATATGAAAAAAAGTTCATAACAAATACTCCCCTAGGGAGCTACAGGCCCTTGAAGATGGTGTCATAAACATGATTTTTATGAAGTTTATTAGGATTTACTCACCATACAGAAATGAACTTTTAGGCATAAGTTAGTGTTATTGGAGGTCACTTTTTAAAAATAGCAGTAGACCCATATTGCAACCATTGGCGTGGGAATAAAAGGGTGTTTAGTTATTTAAGGTCGTATTTTCTTTGCCCAACCACCCTTTTGATCCCACGTCACTCGTTGCAATGGGTCACCTGCAATTTATAAAAAGTGATCTCCAATTATACTAACTTATACCTAAAAGTTCATTTCTGATAAATTAAATAAAAATCATTTTTATGACACCATCTTCAAGGGCCTGTAGCTCCCTACGGAAGCATTTTCGGACCTATGCCATTATGAACTTTTTTTCGTATTTTTTTATATAGAATCGTATCTTAAAATTTGTCGTTGTCTTTTACGGACACCTGTATTTCTAATAATAATATAATTCACTTGATATGTTTTTTCTTTAATTTTGGTTGACACGAGTCAGAAAATACTAGAAAGGTACAAGTTAAAATTCAAACAGTAATCACTAGGGTAAACACTCGAAATAAAATATTTTTGGATCCTAGTTACCATTGCGCCCAAAAAAATCTAGGACAACAAAATTGCAATACTGGGACAGCTGAGTTGTAGCTCCCAGACTTTAAGGAGGTACTCTGAAGGTGTAAATATTAACACCTTACCCTGTAGAAAGTAACCTTGGTTACAAGATTGTTACCTTTTGTACCTTGAGATACGAGGTGAAATCAAAAGTAGGTACGTTTTTATTTTGTTCGAATTTTATGGTTGATAGGTATAGATAAAACAGATATAGATATAGGAGCCCCAAAGTTATAATTTTGGATTATATTTTTTTTCAATTAACCAAAACAACATATTTTAAGCGTATATTAAACTTGAATGAAAAATCAAAAAGCAATCAAACCTTAAAAATTAAATCAAAATCAATAGGTAAAAATATTAAATCGTTTCTAAATCTAAAAAAATCTAAATTAAAACACATTTTATATGTTTTTTAATATTTGATCATTGCACCATTTTTGACGATAACATCTTGCAACCTTCTCGGCATACTTAAAACTAAGTTTCTCGTAGTATTTACGTTGATTTCATCCCAAGCTTGGTTTATTCTTCCGCGGAGTTCATATTGATTTCTTGGCTAGAAATTATGCTTATTTATAGCCTTTATCATTAAACACCAAACGTTTTCGATCGGGTTGAGATCCGGGCTCGTCGAAGGCCATGGTAAAACACGAATATTATTTTCCTCAATGAAATTTTGAGTAAAACTGGCTTTGTGTATCGGAGCATTATCGTGCTGGAATATATAATCTTGGTCATAAACTGCGCCAACCGAGGTTATCATAACCATTCATTACTTGGTGGAGAATATCGCAGTATAGCTATGCAGTAAGTCTCCCCTCCACGATCTGACAAGCTCCTGGACCCCTAGCACTAATGCAAGCCCAAACTTTTACAGAGAAACGTCCACTTCTATTAGTTTTTTGAGTATATCTCTCATCATACCGCGCACCAGATGGCCTATAAACACGGAATCTCCCATTATTACAGGACTGAAATGTTTTTCATCTGAAAATACCACTGTTTCCCAAAAATTATTTTGGTTGAGGTATTCATGGGCAAAATCTAACTTGATTTGTTTGTTTCTGTCCGTTAAAAATATTTATTAGCGGCACATCGATTCGTATTAACTGACCCTGGGAAATTGGTCTCTTCTTTGGCGGTTTCAAAGGGGTGAATCTCTTAAAAAATCAACTAATTCTCTATCTTGATCTTGCGTCGAAAGTTTGAAGAGACCAGAACCTGCTTTTCTAATAATAGCTCCATGCTCTGCAATTTTTTGCTTTGTCAAGAGCACGGTATTTTTGTCGACTTCTACTTCATCTGCTATGTTTCTTATATTGACACCGTCTCGCAATCGACTGTAGATAATTGATTTTTGCTGGGGGGTTAAGTGAGGCATATTTAGGAAGTACATGTAAAGTCAATTATATTTAAATAAATCAAACTGACAACTGTCACATGATACCTGTATGAGGTTCAACCCGTTCAACCTAAGGTAATACGTAATAGTCTAGGAGATCACTGTAAATTTCAGCAAATTTTGTTGTCCTAGTTTTTTTTGGGCGCAATGGTACTAGTTAGCCTTTAGAACCAGGCCGTTGTCTCTAGCTTTCAATATCTACATTATAACCGAGGAAAAATCGGTAAATAAACTTAATAAATCTAACAGAAAATAAGATTAAAATGATACTACACTATTTTAACTAACGCGAAGTAGGTAAAAACTTAAAGACAACTCAAAACTAACGGGATATCAACGTATACGACGCTTCCTGTCATTTGTGTCTTAAGCGGCTGCGATTTTTGTTATCGTTGTTAGCGCCAATGATAAAAAAAATTCCGCAGCCACTGCGACAGCGAATTTGCTTTGGTCTGTCGGATCCTTTATGGTTAAAAGCGAGATGCGCGAAGAAATATACAATCTGAAAGAAAAAACGGAATAATAACTGAATCAAGTGCAGTAATTGATGACGTAACTATCTGCCGTGAGTTAAATACGATAACTTATGTACGATTATAAGTTAACCCCGACAAAGTTCTGTTGTTCAAAAAATGAAGTCTATAATTGAAATTGCGGAATTTAGAAAATACCAAATTATTAATAATTCTGAAGCTGCAAAGTGTCAGTGTATTGGCGACTCAAATTAAGTGAGCCAGCTGCAATGAGCTGATTTTTAACGGGCAAGAAGGGCTCACTAGATGACAAAATTGACGAAGATGCCAAATAACACGATAATAAAGACAAAGACAAAAGAAAACATTCCCCGTTATAGTAGTTAGAAAATCGGCTGAAGAGGACGCCATGTTCTTAATTTGAGTAACCAATTTTTAGTTGTTAACTGTCATCATCAGTTGAGATGTCCTAAAAATAAGGCTTATTTTAAGCTTCGAGGCAATATTTAATCAATATGTATAATTATTAATAAGTATGTACGAATTAATTATTTACCACAATATATGGATGGACGAAAAAACAAAGTTTAATTTTTAATAATTTTTTTTATAAACAGTGAAACTATTTTGCGATCCCGACTAACGAAATGTAGATGTACTATTAGTAATTAAGTTTCACTAGGGCATTTGTCAACATTTTTGTAATATTTTAATGGACTAATTAATGATTTTTACAAAGTAAACAAAAACGTTATGTGGAAAATCTGCAGGCGCAGTCCATAAGGTCATTTGGTCAATGGCCCACCTAAAATTTTCAGTGATCTACCTAATAATTTATTTTTTAATTTTTTAAAACCAAAAAAGATCTTTTGTTTCAAAGTTCCATGCGAAAACTCCCCAAGAAAGAATCAAGCCAAGCCATCGTCAAAGGATGTCCAAACTTGCTCCGGGCTGGGTCATATTTTAAATTGATCTTATAGTTTTATATGGACGATATAAATTCATTAAAAGTAAGAGAGAAACAGACATACGCGCTTTAGGAAGTTACAAAGAGACACAATTGGTCGACGGTCCACCAATAATATCAGGCAACTCCCACTATGGAAATACACTCAAACCGCCCGCGTCCCGTAAAATATACTCTTTCAAAACATTTGGTTCGGAAAAAGAAAAAACTAATTAGGTAGGTAGCTAATATGCGCATTGTATTTGCATTGTATTAATAATATGAATTAGCGGTTAAACATAAAAAATTATAAATACGATTTTTGTCAGGCCAGCGCTAGGTATCAAACTTAACGGCATCGGACCAGTTTTCTTACATTACCAGCGTAGTCCAGAGGTATAATCTCAGCAAGTTGATCGGTCCCAGCAAACATTTACCAATAAATCTAGAATAAGTAACTGTATTGTTTTAAGCTCTTCAAGCAATTCTATTGTAAAAATATTCTCCCATTGGCTCTGCAAGTTTACCATGGTAAGAGCCGCCTAAATGCACCTTCGCGTCAAATGACTACCAAGGGTTAACACCAGCCCCGGCCGCACCCCGGCCGCCTTGCTGCGTTGAACCTCCCCAGCTGGGGGTTGTAACGCGTGCCCCTTGCCAAACTGTATATAGTAGTTTTACGTAGCCAATTGACGTTGTAAATAGTATTGAATTAATAAATGTTTTGAAAAGAAACAAGAAGCAAGTTGATCAGAAGGTCGAGGGTTCGAATCTGTGTTGGGGCAAAAACTTTATTTTAATTATTGTTATTTAAAAAACTAGATCGGCTCTAAAAGGTGTATTGGCAACGAGTTATTCCTCGATAAAATATTTTTAAAATTGTTGGCAATCTCATATCAACTACAGAGCTTGCAGCCTGCACGTGCGTAGACAAAGATCGTATTACTATGTCTAGTCGCCAGTATTGTATTTATTAAAGAAAACGGAGTTTCGGCAGCGTTCCTAATTTTATTTTACGAATAATCATACTTTTAGCTCAGACCATAAATACACCATTTATTCTGGGCTTTAGTACAAGGCGCGACCTCTATTGAGGAGATGCTAAACGTATCCGCTAGTATATTGCCGCTAGCAATCTACTAATCTAGAGTAATAAAACACATAGAAAAAAGCCATAAACATCTAGAGTAGTAATGTTCGATATACTGCAGTACCAGTTTTATGATTTTGCGGTGTTTATTTGTAGGTAAATAATTTCCTGGCACATTATTAAAAAACCTTCCGTACTTAAAAACGTGTATTTTGCTTGTTGCGTTGATATCACTAGTTGCCCACAAAATTTTGGCCACCTGTAAAAAAACTCACGAGCCGCGCCTGAAAATCTGAAAAGAATAGTTATCGATGCCCTACGCGGCATTAGTTGCTTATTAGAAGATATGACTTTTTAGGATACTGCTTGGCTGTAAATGGTGGACATTTAAACAAGTTATATAAATAATCCGTTTTTATTGTATATATTGTTGTTGTTTGTCGCCAAAAATAAAAAAAAATACATAATGGTAACAATGAAGTTTAAATGTCAGAAAATGTGTGTTCTTTACATGTTATGTAATATAAAAACAATAATTCTTACGAGAGCTGTAGAAAACTACTGTTTTTCAAAAAATTAATATTTTTTAGGTATTTTTGGAGCTCTTTTCTTTGGCATTATTGGGAAATTGACATAACCCTAATGGTCTGAAATTGATCTGTGTTAAGTATTATCTCTATACTTCTAATAAAACAGGGCCTACAATGGGCTTAAAAATTTAACACGTAAAACAAATTGAACCACTTAAAAAAATGCACTGTACAATAGAATTATAAATACTTAAATTTCATTTACGTGCCTTTCTTGTGTCATTTGTCGAGAGAGTTTTGAGCTATGATTGATATGCGATAAAGGTCAGTGCCCATTTAAACCATTTCGTGGGAAGAATTACACTCCTGAAGATTATTTTTAAAGGCAAGGTATTCGGTAAAATGTACACTTTAACAGATTTATGAAGTATTAACTCACACTAATTTTTGTTAACTCTGTAGGAACTCTTTTAATTTTTTACTTTAATACGCCATTAAATTTGCTACCTACTTTTCTTTTAGTCCTACTAATGATTATTTTATTGCTATCCAGGATATTAAATATGTAATATTTTCTAAATCCATCACTATAAGAATTCAATATCGCTTTACTAAACATAGATTTCTGTATTAAGGTTATACCATGGAATATAATATCAAATATCAAGAAGATGGTAAGAAAATGTAATTGCCAAAAGTATTTCATTAATAGCTAAACGTTTTTAGGTGAACTACTCCCGATTTTGATTTTTTTCCTTAATTGGTTAAGACTTAAACCAGTAAGGTATCTACTGTATGTTTTGTGTTTTGAAGGAATCATTATTTCATCTGTGCAGTTCTGGTTTATTTTAAAATCGTTTGAATTTAATTACTTTTTGAAATATCTTCCACAGGGTTACTTGTTTGTTTTTGTAAGTATTATTCGTTTTTTATACAAAAAGATTCTTTAATATGGTTATTTGTACAGCTGCGCAAATACAAGTGATACCAGTGGCGAAATTAACAAAGCTGGTAAAGAAACAGTGCCGGGAGTGCACATTTTGTGCACACGGAAATTCTATAAATATTTTGTTTTGAAAACTTATCGCGCATTGTAGAAACAAATGAGCTGTATAGGGTCACTATTTAAAAGAGATGAGGTTTAGATAATGAAAAGTGTTTAAATTTTTTTTTATCTCTATATACAGGGTGTTATGAAATTCACTGCATATATTTAAATGGGTGACCCCTGGGGTAGTCTACAGACAAAACATTTTTCCCTCAGATCGCACACTTTTTTTTATTTTAAAACATACCCTATACCACCCCCGTATCCGACGCTTCTAAAAGGCATGACGTCACAGGCTCTAATATTATAAAGAGAAACAAATGATTCAGCCGGGATATTGCCAAACTTAAATATTATCGTGATATCTAATTTTTTTTCAATTTTAGTAAAACCGAAAATAATCCAAAGTATTTTTAATTCCACAGGCTCATTTTACCAAAAATGTGTATTTTAATTTAATAGGTGGCAATAATTTCTTTACTTAAATGGATTACGCCTGAAATCGATTGAAATTTGTACCATTACCGTTAACACAAAGAATTGTTACTTACCTATTACGTTATTTATAAATGAGATGAGCATAATTAGTACTAGTTTAAACTTTCTCCCTTTCAAAAAAGTTTAAAAATCAAAAAATAAATTGTTGGTTATAACCCAGTTCAAAACAAACTTCGTGAAAGTCCTTTCAGCAGACCGATGCACGCTTCAAAATTTGACTGCACCACATAAAAATTAAATCATCCATTTATTACTATTTATCCATTTACTGATTTGTTTGGTAGGTTTCTGCCTTCTGGATTTTTATTCGCATAAACAAACGGTTTTCTCGTCAACATTATAACAAAATGTAAAAAATTAAGTACCGACATCAAACAAATCCTTCCGTAAGACATGGTTTTTGACAGCTACGAAATACAACCTATGGTTTCTCCCTCTTGCTTGCTTGCTGGCCATGGCCTCCCTCTGCGTCTTAAAAGCTGGTTTTCAAATCAGCTGTCACCGCTATTAGGGAGATATTGCAAGAAAAAATTGCGGATACGCTAACTTATGAACGATAAGATTCAGAGTGGTATTTTTTTTAATTTAGAGTTTTCACCTCATTTGAGAAAATGAATCTATAAGCCTACCAGAGATTTTTTTAATTTTTAGGTTTTGTATAAATCATGTAATACAAACATCACATTAAATTTTATGGTTTATGGGTAAGTGTTCCTAGTTGCAAGATCTCACTATGAAGTGTTTTGGCTCGGCAACAATTGACGACTCAAATTAAGAACGAGGCGTCCTCTTCGGGCGATTTGCTAACTACGGTGCTAAACGGTGGAATGTTTTCGTTTCATCTTTGTTTATTATTCATTATCGCATTATTTGGCATCTTTGTCAATTTGGCCGTCAAGAAGTGAGCAGTTCTTTCCCGTTAAAAATCAGCGGATTGCAGCTGGCTTCCTTAATTTGAATCGCCAGCACTTTTCTTTTTCCTTTTTAATTAGTTGTCAGTTTTTCTTAACAACCCCTTTATTTTTCTGTGGGTGTCAATATATGCCGTGAATTTCATAACACCCTGTATAAAAGAAAAAGTGACTGACTGACGGACATATCAACGCACAGCCCACACCGCTGGGTTTAGAATCTTGAAATTTTGCACAGAGGTTTCTTACATAACGTAGACATTTACTAAGGAAGGGTTTAAACTGTATAGAGAAAAAATATTATATGGTCCTATTAACTTGAAACTTTATAGAAGTACTCGAAAAAATAACGACCAACCTCTTCAACGCTTGTCCGGTCTGATTTGACAACCAAAAGCTTTAAAATGACAAGTGTAAGAATAAGACACCTAAGTTTTATACTATGAATTTGTTTCTGAGGTTTTTTGCAAATTTATAATGAAAAGCGCAATTTTAGTATGCACTTTCGAGAATAATAGAACTTAGTTTATTCTAGCAACCTGTTTCAAGCCAAAAATTATTGGGAAAGCAAGCAAATCGCTGAAATACAGAATAATTCCTAAAATTTTAATGATGACTTAGTAACAATGACAGGACAAAAACCTGTCAGAACATAACTGATGAACTAGAATATCTTAATTTAAACCAGCACTAAATCTTAAACCTTCTTGGTGAATCTGAACGTAAATGTTTAAACACGTGTTTTACAGTTTTTAATAAATTAACTCCTAAGGGTTAACTTATGGGTATTCAAAGTTTGTAATGGGGCAAAATTGTGTTGCCGGGGATGAAGTCGCAAACGAAACCTAGTACGTACATAAAAATGTTTTATAAAATCTTCAACACAAGATATTTCTAGTTTGTTCTTGTTTTTAATAATAAAAAATAATTTTTATATGATAATATATGTGACGGCAGGTTATAACTCTGGAACGGATAAATCATACGACCTCGTCGCAAGGTCATGGGCGGCGTGAAAATATTTTTGTGTAATAGGTAAATGTAAAATGAGACCAAATCTAGACTCTATTACATGGATTTATTAGGACTGGATACGGGATGATTTCACATTCTTTGAAGCCAAAACAAATCATTCTAAACGACACTGTAAACACAATTTGTAAACATTGGCCACATCTTATTTTACCTTGTATTTTTGTACAAAAATACGTTAGAAGCATCAGAAGATTTACTAAAAGTAATAAAAGCCCCAGAATATTTTATTTTTCTGCTAAATAATAATAAATTTAAGTTAAAAAGGTTTTATTATTTATAGGTTATGTTACTTCTAAAGGTGTTTATTTAAAGTCGCTCCGAGTCATTTATAAATCTATATAAATCTATACGTCGCACTTTTTCTTTTCTAGTTCATTAGATAAAGACGTACGTGTAAACGAGTGTTCAGAGGGTTTTCCCAAAAAGGCAGCACAGACAACACTTCTGCTGAGCTCCGACACTCCAATGCTATTTTATCTCTTTCTACTACCATTCTTGATTCAATTACGTAGTAATTCGTAGTCTTGTCTATGTTCGTAGTTCGTAAACTGCTCCCCCAAGAGAATAACAAACACCAAAATATTTATATTATATCGCACCCGTTATAGAACACTGTCTTATTACAAAAATCTTAATTTTATAGTAGAGACATTTAAAGATTTGGGCGGTTCAGTTCTTGACACTGTAAGCACAATCTGAATAGTAGCCATGTTTCTTGGTGGAACTTGTTTAATTATTATTGGACGCCTCACTGAAAATTTGAATCAAATTGATATTTCAACCCCTAAAATTACCCTTGTTGGTATGTTGTGACACTTATCCTGACCAATGAGGCAATTTCAATCACACACTGACTCAATCACTTTTTCGTTCCTTTACTTACGTTGCCGCAGATTTGCTACATCTCAAGATGTTTCGACACACTGTCAAAATATATAATATGAAGTATGTTTACGCTTTTCTTTATCTTTTTCATTTTATTGTGGGTGTCGTCTCCATCAGTTTTTGTTATGACACTTTTCCTGATTTCTCTCGAGATCCACTTGATCTGATTGAAATTGGTAGTTAGGTCCGATCGTAGGATTACAGGAAGGGTATTATAAAGCCTATATTACATGGCTAAAGGTCATGTCAAATATTTTATAAAATAACTACCTGCCATAAGTGTGGTGGGATTTTTTGACTTCTGGTTTCCGCCATCCAAAAAAACATTTTTTTAAAAGAAGTTGACATGATGATGACATTTTGTAAATAGGGCTGTAAGAAGGTAATAAGATGAAGAGGAAGTGACCAATATACAAAGAATGTTTTAATACCAAAAGGGAACTGAAAAAAGTACAACATAAAATTCAAAGCAAAATGGCACTACCCATTGGCCTTCCAAAGGTTAAGTCCCATCTTATTTGCACTACTTCACTCAGCAAACAGACCCCGGTAGTAAAGTGCGTGGCTTTTTGGAATCTGATTTGCGTTTATAAGGTCCATTACGTCGTTTTTCTTCTTTGTAGGTATTTCGATTTTCCGTTCATATGCTGGGGTGAGCTGTATATTCTCGATAATTTTTTTAATTTTCTCTTCTTTTTGGCTGTCGTTACTTTTTCTTGTCTTTTTGGTAAATGCTACTTCGACTTTATGTCTTATTTCGCAATCGTAGGTTGTTTGCACATAAAAGCTTAACGGGATGTCCTTTTCGTAGGTACAAATTTTATATTGTGTAGTTTGCAGCTTGTCGCCAGTTGTCGTTTCGTCGAAGTTTGAACCGGGTTGGGTTTGCAATCTCTTCATGTCAATAAAATCAGTCTGGGTCATTTCTATTAACTCAAATGAAGGATTGCTAGGTTTTGCCTTCTTGATTATGTCGGTATACGTGGCAGGGGTATAGATCGGACATGTTTTAGTGTATCTTTTAACTGCTTTTTCGATAAGGGAATGCGCCGAATCCCCTTCGTTTTGTGTGTGGCCGCATATTAAAAATTTGTGATTGATTGTTACGATGTTAGGCAGTTTTTGCACCGCATACAAAAACATTGCACTGACAAATTTATTTTTGTTTTGGCCAGTGCAATTATCGGAATAAAACGTTATTTTGATATTATCCTCGCCAATCCGTTTCTGCGAAAGTTGACATAAATACTTGAATACGCAGGAGGCAATTTCAATTGCTCCTCGCCTTCCTTCCCCTTCATGCCAGAAGAAACAAGTGGTTTCTTGCGAAACGATGTTCGTGATCGTATGTAGCAGTTAATTTTCGATTTGTAGTAGAAAACGGAGGTGTTACACACTGGGCACGGTAATACCGACTGTAAGTCGAAGGTGCATACTACATTGCTTACATTCTGTTTCGCTTCCATTTTGTCAATTTCTTTGGAAATCCGGCTCAGTTCTTTTTCAACAAGATTTTTATCGTAGTTGTCTTCCATCTCATTACTCACTGTTGTAGCATTTTTGACTGATTCGCACAAAGTGCACTGATCTTTTTTCGGGGTGAATTGTGAAATATTGAAATCAGTGTAAAAAATTCTTTTGAATGAAGCCTCAGACACTGGGATCGCCCCCTTTATTTTTCCTCAGTTTCATAATCTCTAAAAATTTGCGACAAACTTCGACTTCCATCTATATACTCTCTAGAGGTCTGAGCCCTCAGATAATGGCTTTCGGTCCTTGGTATTTTGTTTATGAATTCTTTTACTGCTTCTTTTCTATCTCTATCAAGTGTTTGGTGGTTATCGTGTTTTCCCCTTTTCTCGCCTTCTAAGAATCCCTTGTCATCTAGCTTCCGTTTTACTGTCCTCACCGTTCGGTCCGAAATACCAAGCGTGTTTACGAAAAATAACTTGCATACCCTTACTTCTGCGTGGTCAACACCGAAGAAAAACGCTGAGTTCCAAGTTCTCGGCTGGTCTTTTTTCGTAAAACGGTAGGAGGGCTTTAGAACTTTGGAGTTTCTGGCAATGAATTCTCGTTGACGTGTGAGGTCGCCTAATGCCCAATATTGATCAAACAGCTCCTTTCTTTTAGCATCTGGAATGACTGAGGCGCATTTCCACTTACACTTTTCGCTGCACGTAGGGCCTATTTTCTTTTCTGGCATAACTTTTTTGATCTTCGGTCTTAGGTATTCTTGACCAAGATTTCTTTTCATTTTTGAAATATCTTTTAAAACACCTTTCTTCCTTTTCTTGCCTCCTATCTTTAGAGGAGAGCTCTTAGTGTGAATGTCGCTTGCAGGATTCGACGAAAGAAATAGAAGGTTCCGCCTGGCTGATGGAGCTTCCAGTTCTGGCTGGTAATTTGGATCAAGAACGCTGTCATCACTGCTAAAATCATGCTCTTCTTCTTCAATGTCGCCTGGGTTGTTCTTCGTAGTTTCTTCTTCTTCCGCCTCTTCTGCTTTAGTTTCGTCCGGGTTCGTCTGGATAGTCTCTTCTGCTTCAGCCTCTTTTGAAATATTCTTAGCCTCTTCAGATGTCGTCTCATTTGGGTTATTATTTATAGGCTCTTCTGATTTTGTTTTGTTTGGGTAATTATCATTCTTTTCTGCGTCAATCTCTTCTGAGCTATTATTCACAGCCTCTTGTTCGGTATTATTTAGGTTACTCTGCCTAGCCTCTTTTCGTTCTGTCTCCTTTTGGATATTCTGCCCAGTCACATCATCTGCATCTGCAAAAAATAGTAGGTATTTTGTATTTATATTTATAACAAATAATAAAGAAAAGGGCTATAAAGAGTTTTGCTTCGTGCGACTCATTCGATTATGTTTTTAGCCGACTTCACAAAAGAAGGAGGTTATTAATTCGACCTGTATGTGTCATTTTTTTATGTATGTTCACGCATAATTCTTGAACGGGTTCACCGATTTCGATGAATTGTTGTTTGCTTGGTAGGTTTGTTCTCCCAAATGGTCCCATTTTAAGTTTTTTTGCTAAGGGAAGTGGAAACCCCAAAAATTACGAAAAACTAAAAAAAAACTTTTGAAATGGACAATTTTTGCGTATGTACTTCGGAATGGCGCCACTGAATTCAACAATTTTGTCGATTCATTTAAAAAAAATTATATGCTTAATGTTTCGTGTTTTCTATTACCTTTGTTTGGCAAAAAGTCGTAATATTCTATGTATCCAGGTCCTTCATAATCATCTTTTGCTACCTCTTCACTTATAGGATTTGGCGGCGTTTGTCGGCGGTTAAGTATGCGATAATTGCCCATAATATTGTCTTGCTTTTGGAATATAAGACGTAAGCAAAGAGCCCCGCGCCCTGTTTCATCTGCCAGTCTATCTGCAATTAATTCATAATTTCTCATTACTGTGTAGGTAAAATAAACTAAAAGAATGCGAAAAACGGAAAATAATTTTTCAAATGAAACTATGATAGGATCTCAAAAAAGTGCAATGATAATGCGATAAGTCACTTTATGTAAACTAACGTTTTGTAAACTTCTGGCTAATTGACATGGAAAAGTGTCGTAAGCTAAATTACGTTACTCGTTTTCAAAAGAATGGCCAAGAGTCAATATGCTAAACAGTCGTAAAATAAAATCTGACTCTTTTAAAGATGGAGAATTTCGCCAAACGCAGGTTAAATATTCTAAAACACTGTCATATAATATGTCACTCTTCAGTATTGAAAATTTGACTATCACTAAAGAAAGGGGTCACAATATTAGGTTATGACTGTCTATGGTACTTACCTCGGTCAGGAACAGCGCCACATTTTGTGTTGGGATGGTTTCGCGACATGCTGGTGCGTAGTCACTATCCGACGGTCAGTCGCAAACTAACTTAAGACACTCTTTCTGCACAAGATGAGCTCAAAGGCGGCAAAATGCGAAGTGACATCAGCGCATCACGCGGGAACTATGCTAGTTAGGAATATGCCACTTTTACAGATCGGTAGATCTCAGTGAGAACAGTAATAATACGCTAAAAACCCACTTTTCAAAAATTTTGTGTTATGACACTGTTCTGTAACGGGTTCGATATAAGGCTTCACGTTCGATACGCTCACAGTATACGGATATCGAATCCTTATTATAATAGATCCATGCTCTATTACAATTTATTGGCATTACATGATATAAATAACATTTTTTCAAAGTTCGCTTCAGTAAAAGGCGTTCGTTTATAATTAGGAATATCTCTAAGTCTAGAAAAGCTTCTTTCAACATCACACCTTGTAACAGGAGCGAAACGGAAATGATTATACAAGTCAGTATTTTTAGTTTCCTATGTTTAAAAAATATTTGTTATTTCTGAAAATCCTGGATTTCTTTCTAAGATTTTTGGTATATACACTTTTAATTTTTCACCAATTTCGGTAGGACATGCTTTGAGGTTGTCCATGGTTGTCTGAAATAAATTAAAAGAAGTCAAAAGGGGAAGGTTTTGTGATTCCAACTGTTCAATTACACCTGGAAGTTATCCAAAATTTTCAGAAATAAACTCATTTTTAAGCGTCAGTGCGCTTATAACTTATTTACTTCTTGTTATACTCAAAGAATCATATTTTAGACTGTCAATAACATTTTTAACTAAATATATATATGATATATTTATGCTGGTACAGCTATTAGTACCTTCGAGCTTGATTTCTCTCTGTCTTCTCTAGCCTCGCTGATGAGCCGTGATACGGCGAAACGCGTCCGGGGATGAGACGCCAGAGAGAAATCAAAACTGATATACATTCCATAATATCGAACTTTGTTCGATGTTTGGAATTTTATATATTTCATTTTTAACTAAGTTGTAATTTGTATGGTAATATATAACGGTTGATAACCATGTTCCCCACCTTGTAATAACAGGTTCTGGGGGCAATGGGACATTAGGACACATTTCTTTAAATCCGTTTATTCACGCTGGTGATTTTTAACTTTTTTTACCTCACTAACCAAAGCCTCAATAACTGGATAGAAGCCACGTATCAGTTCACATATTCTATGCAAGGCATGAGCTAGACATGCAAAGAGAATCAAATTTGGAAAATGTTCTTTTAAGTGTCTTCCTGCTTTTAGGATATATGCCCCACTATCCGAAAGCAGCAAACAACGTTTTCAGCAATATTCGTATCTGGAAAGAGCGACCTGATACTTTCTACTGCAGCTTGAGTTATTGTCTCACTATTGGTTTTAGCCTGAAATTTACTGTTGACTACATATGAGCTTTCCGCTTCTATAGGATTTAAAGGCCCAACTATAATATTAGCAACGTATCGGCCCTTGATGTCGGTGGTTTTTTCGATGCTAAACCACACCTTTTTTCCTTCAAATTGTGACGTACTTTGTAAATAGTTTTTGAGTATACCTTATACCATAAATTTTACGAAAAGTAGATTCGTGTGGTACTCTGTAGTGGCAGTATTTTTGTAAAAATTTCTTCATAGATGGATTATTTATTTTATGGAGAGGACTGTCTGCTGCAACAAAGGCTTCACACAGATTCATGCAAAACTGTGCGAGTATTACGTCAGGTTCTCTAGATGCGGATGGCCCCGGATGATATTGCATCTTCTCTAAATGCTTTGGACCTTTGAATTGTCGCTCGATGTATAAATCCAGATTTACACACTGTACACCAAACACCTTGTTCCCGTTCAAATAAGATTGTGGAATATGGAAGCAGCCACTCCAACTTAAGTTTTTTACTTGTACTCATTGCGGCTATTGTAAGTGGTCACAGATAATATGGAACAAAATAATTTCAGCTCACCACTAACTTGTTTACACTGAAACTGAACACAAAAATAAGTGCTATCTCTATTTTATATCTCAAAAACTAATTAAATTTACAAGCAATAAACTTCACTTCAGAGTAAGGAAGAATAATTGTATGGGAATGTCAATTAGGCATTTATTATTTATTGACCCTCATGCCAAAATTTGTAGGCAAACTTGTACCTGTGCACAACACACCTCTTTTTTCCTTAGCTATTGTATCGGATCAGCCTTTTGGTCCTACAAGTAGGTACTATGTAATTAAAATATTACCAACAGGTATAGTGACCTAATTTGCAGAGAACTGTGGTTGTAGTGTTAAGTATATTTTCATTTCAGATACCATAATGGCGTACCTTTACTTATACCTAGTTAATGATAGGTATGTTCGGAAAATTATTTAATCTACGTGCGAACATTCTAGCCGAATGAGGGTAACCTCGACAAAGAAATTTTCGGAGAGGGCCGAGGATATATTTTCATATATTCTGTCAACATACAAATGTTGATTATTTATGTACACCTGTCAAGGTGTGTATTAGAACAACATTCTCAGAACATAAAAATTAAGTTGTGCCGATATTGTGTAAAACTAAAAAAAAAGTTGAGAATTTTTTTTATGTTACTACAAAGATCTCCACACAAAACATAGTTGATTTTCCCCTAGGGCATGTAGGGGATAAAACTGTCCTATACTTTTTTCTACAATGTAACACTAACAACTAACTTCTCCACTAAGTGGGACGACTATGGGTCTAGATCAGGGATCGGCAACTGGCGAACCGCGGTCCGGATCCGGACCTCAGTATTTGCATCGTTACATCAAATGCCGCCGACGACGCGGCTTGCATTGATGTATTTTGACGACAGACGTTAAATTCCTTTTCCAATTTTTGTTACGTATTTACAATATACTATTTTATTGTTTAATCCATTGTTACCTGCATTTTTGTATATTTACTAATATTTTTGTGTTAAGTGATTCAAATTTAATGTATAAGCTTGACTAAAAAGTTGTAAGGCCAGTAAAATGATTTACTTTAAAAGTAGAGTTTTTTATCATTACAATCGCCGCAACCATAACCAATTTTCTCCGATATAATAAATAATCATTTACCTGCTACCCCGTGACGTTTATGGGTTCACATGTTTACTACAATTTATTTTCTTTTGGAAAAACTTGACGGTTAGCCATCTCCAACAAGTATAAAAAGTAGAAAGGTCAGCCGCTTAAGAACCGAAAAGCGAAATCTGATTTTCGCAACTGGGCTGCCAGAATCATAACAGCGTTCGATTCGAAACCCAATTATCATTTGTGGTAATACGCGCCGCTTTAGGTTGAAGGCTGGCAATTCATCGCAGGGAAATAACACGCGCGTACCGTATGCAGTCAGAAAAGGGCAAAAAGAGTCTCCGACTTCCCACCAGTGCCGACTGTTTCCCGAGTGCCGTTGGTTTACCGGGCAGCTTCCGTATTACAGACATTTACATTGAAGAACATACATTCATATGAATTTTCTTTTCATTCGTAGAATCTCCCCTCGAAATATACGAACCGAATTTTCGGACACCCTGTATTTGATATAAATAAGATCAGTTATGTGTAGTATGTTTAGCTATTATAATTATGTTACCAAGGATTGTATATGTACTTATAACTTATGGAAGAGTTCACTGAAAATAAAAATATCGTTTTTATAATTAAATTTGTATTTTTTATTTCGGCAACAACAAATAGGATTTCAGTTTTATTAAGTATGTATATTGTGTATTACAATGTAGAGAAAAAAATTTGTTCTGTATACGATAATGCACTTGCGTATGATATTGGCTTTTGTTTATTAGCAATACGTTTTATACGTACGAGTACTTCTGTTTTTTATGCCTTCATGCTTTGCAGTTATTTCTTAAAACTAACACCCTATTGGTGACACAAATTAAGAACGTGGCGTCCTCTTCAGCCGATTTTCTAAGTACTATAACTGGGAATGATTTCGTTTCATCTTTGTCTTCATTAACATGTCATTTTTGGCACCTTTGTTAATTTTGTCGTTTAGTAAGCTCTGCTTCCCCCTTAAAAATCAGCTGATTGCAGCTGGCTTCCTTAATTTGAGTCGCCAATAATGAGATACGAGTAGGCATATTTAATAATAAGTAAAATACACTAATATGTTATGCAAATTAATTAAATATGTAATCAGAATTCACTGTTAATTTATTCAATTTAAAATAAAAAATTTAATCACAGATAACTAAATTTAATCTATAACCAGTGTATTGTTTTTAAATCAATCTGGCGTGGACTGGGATTTAATTGGAATTGTGTCGATTTTGACTTAAAATTTATCAGTATTTTTAAGAGTGTAATTAATATTTAAATTAATGTATCATTATATTGGAATTACAGATAACAAAATTTAATCAATAACCAGTGTAATTTTTTTTAAATCAATCTGGCGTGGACTGGGATTTAATTGGAATTGTGTTGATTTTGACTTAAAATTTAGTCAGTATTTTTAAGAGTGTAATTAATATTTAAGTTAATGTATCATTATAATGGAATTATAAATTTTTAGGATGTTGGAACGACAATCCTTCTGATTACAGACTACAATGCATATTCACCAAATTAAAAAATTTTAAATTTAATTTTTATTGGAACATAGAAAATATAGGCATAAATGCTAAAACAGTAGTAAGAATGGAATGTAAATCTTTACAAATAAAAATTCTACAATATCTTATACTTAACGTAAGTCTGGGAATCTACTGGTGTGTATCATGGTATCATGATGAAAATAAAATATTACTTTGGTCAGTGATAACATCTAAGTATCCAAAGTTTATTTGGCCTCTTCGTATAAGTATTTGGACTTTTTCTGTAGTTGCAGGTAGTACTGCTTTATTTGCATCAGTTTTGAGGTAATTTAATTTTAATTTTATATTTTCGTTGCTTTACTTTTTAATCATAAAAAATACCTTTTATGTACTGTAAATATAATAAATCCAGTAGTAATCATAACACTGGCAGACAAAAAAAAATTTTTGTGTAACATAAAGTTGAATAGCACAGTGTAGTAGAATGAACCTATCTGAATACGCAAATGGACAAAAAAAAATTTGTAACATGTAAGGTTTTCGTGTCACATTAAACAAACCACATGTAGAACGGCACCGTTAAATATTTAGTGAAAAAATGATTTTACAAGTTTTTTAACCCAATATATCGACTATATTTGTAACTTATATTAACATCCAAGAAAAAAGGCAAACATCAAAAATATGTATTTCAAGCACACGTATTCTATTTTTTCCATTTATGGGGTCACATCTTCTCTCTTCAAAAATCAACAGTAATCACCCATCATGGCTGTATCCCATCGTCCTCGGTACCGAATTTCCACTGTCCGGATATCCTGATGGAACCTTTCACTCTGCTCGTCGCTAACAGCGCCCAAACTCTCAGGAAAAAAATATAAATAAGAATGGAGAAAGTGATTTTTTAATGACATTCGGAAACCAAGCGATTTGTAGGAGTCTAAAAGTTCATTAACTAAGTGCTCGTAGTTTGCATCCATATTGTTACCTAAAAATCCCCTCACTACCCTTACCAATGAGCTCCAAGCTCTGAGTTATTGCGTGGTGAGCTTTTCTATAAAATTACCATCGTCCAGAAATTTTCTAATTTGTGGCCCAATAAAAATGCCTTCTTTTAATTTGGCGTCACTTAACTGGGGAAAGACTTGTCTTAGGTATTTAAATCCGTCACCCTCTTTATTCATAGCCTTCACAAAGATTTTCGTCAGTCCAAGTTTAATGTCAAGAGAAGGCAAATGGACATTTTTTGGGTCTACAAGGGGCACATACATAACATTTTGACATCCCGGTTGAAATTCACTCCTTTCCGGTGAAATTTTCGTTACATAATGTTCATTCACTGCACGACTGGCCCACAAATAAAGAAAACAGCAATATTTTGTAAATCCGCCCTGAAGTCCCACTAAAATTGCTAAAACTTTTAAATCCCCACATATCTGCCATTTGTTCCGGTTGTAGCTTATTTTATCTAAAAGGATGCGCATATTTTCATAGGTTTCTTTCATTGTCACTGAATGGGCAACTGGTATAGATGGTTTTAAATTTCCATTATGTAATAACACAGCTTTTAAACTATATCTCGATGCGTCTATGAGCAAGCGCCACCCACAAGGAGAATGCTCGATATTGAGTTCCTGCAGTAAACCAGCAATATCAGTACACGCACATAACGAATTTTCCATATTGTAAAATGCAGAAACCGTAGCATTTCTTTTCCTAAAAGTCGTAATTTTTGTTTCTTTGGCTAGTAAGTTCCACTCCTTAAGACGGGAACCAAGAAGTTCTGACTGTTGCTTTGACAACCCCAAATCGCTAGTAAGTTCCACTCCTTAAGACGGGAACCTAGAAGTTCTGACTGTTGCTTTGACAACCCCAAATCACGTACTAAATCATTTAATTCACTTTGAACAATCAAATGTGGCTCGCCAGAACTGGGACCTGGAGTAAAAGTGGAGTCGGTACACTGTTCTTCGGAGTTGCCTGATGATGCGTTATTATCTCCATTATCTCTCTAAACAATATCTTGCCTATCTAAAGGCGCAGTCGGTACTGGTAAGTCTGCATTGTGAGGAACAGGTCTTATGGCAGAAGGCAAATTCGTATATTCGATCTTGCCCTTTTCTTTTTGGAATAACATTCAGTCCTTGTCATGCAAAAATAGCAATCGTCAAAGTGACTGGTGGGTTCTCGTCATACCATTGGAACTGCAAAAGGCATACTTTTTTCACATTTTCAGAAAATGGTCTGGCTTGTGACTTCACCAGAAATTCTCCACAAATATATAACAAAACTTGTCAGGAGAAATTTTGCAACTGCGGCGTGTTTCACGTGACATTTTCGTCGTTGACAAAACTTTCTTAACCAGTCAATTCGAAATTCAAAAGAAGACTGAATAAGAGAATAAGTTCAAGATTATAACCCATCCATTTTAGGTTATCTTCCTATTTTACAAGGCACCCCTTTTAAATGACCCCTCATAACATTTACTACCTGTCCCTATAAAAGGATCTAATGAGCCCATTGAAAAGTGGTACGTATTAGGGCTTTATGAATATTTTTTCTATTATTAGAAAGGCATTAGCATTGTGAAAATAATGGGCGGAAATGTGTTACAAAAACCGTGTCGGCCAGGATAATTAGCGATAATTATTAATAATTACCATGTAATATGGTAATGTAATTTGAAAATGAAATTTTATTTGATAACATCAATACAACTTCTTTTTCAGTTTGTATGTTTATTCTTATATTAAATTTCAAATAGTCATGTTAATTGATTGTATAAATAACACAAATGAACAGTATGATTACATGTCTATGAATTTTTTGTTATCTGACGACCAGTACCAGAAGACCATCAACAAAAAATTAAGATTTTTAGTTAGACGGCATGGTGAAATAATAGCGTAAGTTCCATCAAATATTTATTCAAAGTTTTTAGTTTATCCCCCCCCCCCCTTCCCATTACTTTGTAAAAAATGTATATAATCCGACCTATTTAGGTATTAGCGATAAGGCGACGTATTTTTTGGAATATTAACAAAATTGAATACATGGATAAAATTAATCGCCGCTTGGCCGCTCGCTTGCAGACTGCTAGTAAGCTAAATCCATTAATTTAAAGTGTATAATATATGTACTAGCTGACCAAGCCTGTATTTGACCTACCCTACCAGACAGGTAACTTGCTGATAGCGGTCTAGGTACTGAAAAAGAGCTTCATGTAATTTTATCGTTGAACAAACTAGCACCCAGCTCACAGACAGTAGAATGTTGAGGTCGGCAGAGAGTTAACGATTTTTATTTATCTCTTGTAAGTTAATATGAAAAAATATAAGTATATTTAGAAAAGCTCTTTTTAAAACTTTGGTATTTAAATTGATATATTTTTTTTGCTAATTTTCAACTTTAAATGAATTTCCGAGCATTTCTAACACAAAAATTATTTCTAAACTAATTTATTTTTACTTTACCTAGATTGTAGTTTTTTATATGCTAATAAAATTATCAGAATAAATTACAAAACATCTTCTCTTCTACTATTAATTTCACCCATAGTTTTACTAACGATAGGACTTTTCACTCCAATATCCATTTCCCCAAACTAGTAATAAATCTTAAACAATCCAATAAGCGCAGGTCTATATGCACATATCCTATCGTAAGTCATTCCAAAAACTTAATGGTTTTTGATTATGCCCCCCCCCCCCCCCCGCCCCCCGAACCAGCAACACTAATTACCTGAAGACCTGGGCAACAGAATAAAGAGTATTTGATCTTGTTGACATCGTTTATCAACATGCATGATCGCAGCTGGCCACAACACATTATCTTAGATGCATAAAACCATGTTTATTTGATCCCGAACATATTTCTCCTTCAGCAGCCTGTAATTTTTTTATGTTACCCACATAAGCCTTACCTGGAATATTGTTTTTACATCTGGGGGGCGACATTGCCTTCGACCCTACGCATTCTTGAATTTATTCAAAAGAGAGTCATCGGACTCCTCAATGACTTATACCAGAGCAACCTTTTCCTGATCACGACCATGGTAAGTCTCTGTTCTTCAGATATTTAAACGGATTCTGCTAGAAGTCACCTTCGTCGAGGCTGAGCTGTTCTCAACAGATCTCTTTACTGTACAACTAAAAGAACATAAAGCATCCTACTTCTCCCGCTCATTTTTTAACTAGATTCTCTAGATTATGTAACAAATGACCGAACTTTCAATCCTTACATCTCGTATCAATAAACAGGATCTCCCCTGTCTTCAGACCCCCAGGGTACATTAGTACCGTATACATGAACTCTCCCAAACAATACAAAAATCCATTAAACAATTTGACAACAAGATTATGATGAAGATAAAAAATCAAACTGTATGCACGGGGCACAAGCATAGAAAATTCAAATATCAAGTTTACCACTACAATGCGATCACATTTGACGACGACATATATATAGAAGTCAAATTATTAGCCAAATATTGAAACAAAGGTTATGCAAAACGTACTTTTGTAATTGTGCTCATTTACAAAATTTTAAACGTATGAATGAAAGTCTACTTGTCAGGGGTACATATAAATATGCAAAAGTTGAGAATAAATTCTCTAACCACCTGAAAATTCCTTATACAATAAGGATTTCAACAAATAATGGTAAAACAGCTATTCTCCGGGCTATATGCCCCTCCGAGCGCTGAATTACATACCAAAATTTGCTGTATTTTCTTCTAACACGGTTAGATAAGAAAATACTAATGTTCAAATGCAAGAAACTACCAGGAAGAAGGAAGCTTTTTCTTTAGTTAGAATGTCGTCACCTGCAGACCGGTTTCGAACTCGTTGGTTCTCATCAGTACAGGATAGACGAACATACCAACCTTCCGAAAAAGTAATCCCTTAAAGCTACAACTGTCGTACTGCATAAGCAGTGAGACACAGGCAGCGCCATCCATTAGCAGTTTCAAGCATTCAAGTAGAGTTTACCGTAAGGTGAAATTATCAAACGTATTAATGAAAGTCTACTTGTCAGGGGTACATATAAATATGCAAAAGTTGAGAATAAATTCTCTAACCACCTGAAAATTCCTTATACAATAAGGATTTCAACAAATAATGGTAAAACAGCCATTCTCCGGGCTATATGCCCCTCCGAGCGCTGAATTACATACCAAAATTTGCTGTACTTTCTTCTAACACAGTTAGATAAGAAAATACTAATGTTCAAATGCAAGAAACTACCAGGAAGAAGGAAGCTTTTTCTTTAGTTAGAATGTCGTCACCTGCAGACCGGTTTCGAACTCGTTGGTTCTCATCAGTACAGGATAGACGAACATACCAACCTTCCGAAAAAGTAATCCCTTAAAGCTACAACTGTCGTACTGCATAAGCAGTGAGACACAGGCAGCGCCATCCATTAGCAGTTTCAAGCATTCAAGTAGAGTTTACCGTAAGGTAAAATTATCAAACGTATGAATGAAAGTCTACTTGTCAGGGGTACATATAAATATGCAAAAATTGAGAATAAAATCTCTAACCTCCTGAAAATTCCTTATAAAATAAGGATTTCAACAAATAATGGCAAAACAGCTATTCTCCGGGCTATATGCCCCTCCGAGCGCTGAATTACATGCCAAAATTTGCCGTATTTTCTTCTAACACAGTTAGATAAGAAAATACTAATGTTTCGAATGCAAGAAACAAGAAACTACCAGGAAGAAGGAAGCTTTTTCTTTAGTTAAAATGTCGTCACCTGCAGACCGGTTTCGAACTCGTTGGTTCTCATCAGTACAGGATAGACGAACATACCAACCTTCCGAAAAAGTAATCCCTTAAAGCTACAACTGACGTACTGCATAAGCAGTGAGACACAGGCAGCGCCATCCATTAGCAGTTTCAAGCATTCAAGTAGAGTTTACCGTAAGGTAAAATTATCAAACGTATGAATGAAAGTCTACTTGTCAGGGGTACATATAAATATGCAAAAGTTGAGAATAAATTCTCTAACCACCTGAAAATTCCTTATACAATAAGGATTTCAACAAATAATGGTAAAACAGCTATTCTCCGGGCTATATGCCTCTCCGAGCGCTGAACTACATACCAAAATTTTCTGTATTTTCTTCTAACACAATTAGATAAGAAAATACTAATGTTACAATGTAACATTAGTATTTTCTTATCTAACTGTGTTAGAAGAAAATACAGCAAATTTTGGTATGTAATTCAGCGCTCGGAGGGGCATATAGCCCGGAGAATAGCTGTTTTACCATTATTTGTTGAAATCCTTATTGTATAAGGAATTTTCAGGTGGTTAGAGAATTTATTCTCAACTTTTGCATATTTATATGTACCCCTGACAAGTAGACTTTCATTCATACGTTTGATAATTTTACCTTATGGTAAACTCTACTTGAATGCTTGAAACTGCTAATGGATGCCGCTGCCTGTGTCTCACTGCTTATGCAGTACGACAGTTGTAGCTTTAAGGGATTACTTTTTCGGAAGGTTGGTATGTTCGTCTATCCTGTACTGATGAGAACCAACGAGTTCGAAACCGGTCTGCAGGTGACGACATTCTAACTAAAGAAAAAGCTTCCTTCTTCCTGGTAGTTTCTTGCATTTGAACATTAGTATTTTCTTATCTAACTGTGTTAGAAGAAAATACAGCAAATTTTGGTATGTAATTCAGCGCTCGGAGGGGCATATAGCCCGGAGAATAGCTGTTTTACCATTATTTGTTGAAATCCTTATTGTATAAGGAATTTTCAGGTGGTTAGAGAATTTATTCTCAACTTTTGCATATTTATATGTACCCCTGACAAGTAGACTTTCATTCATCCGTTTGATAATTTTACCTTACGGTAAACTCTACTTGAATGCTTGAGACTGCTAATGGATGGCGCTGCCTGTGTCTCACTGCTTATGCAGTACGACAGTTGTAGCTTTAAGGGATTACTTTTTCGGAAGGTTGGTATGTTCGTCTATCCTGTACTGATGAGAACCAACGAGTTCGAAACCGGTCTGCAGGTGACGACATTCTAACTAAAGAAAAAGCTTCCTTCTTCCTGGTAGTTTCTTGCATTTGAATATTAGTATTTTCTTATCTAACTATGTTAGAAGAAAATACAGCAAATTTTGGTATGTAATTCAGCGCTCGGAGGGGCATATAGCCCGGAGAATATCTGTTTTACCATTATTTGTTGAAATCCTTATTGTATAAGGAATTTTCAGGTGGTTAGAGAATTTATTCTCAACTTTTGCATATTTATATGTACCCCTGACAAGTAGACTTTCATTCATACGTTTGATAATTTTACCTTACGGTAAACTCTACTTGAATGCTTGAAACTGCTAATGGATGGCGCTGCCTGTGTCTCACTGCTTATGCAGTACGACAGTTGTAGCTTTAAGGGATTACTTTTTCGGAAGGTTGGTATGTTCGTCTATCCTGTACTGATGAGAACCAACGAGTTCGAAACCGGTCTGCAGGTGACGACATTCTAACTAAAGAAAAAGCTTCCTTCTTCCTGGTAGTTTCTTGCATTTGAACATTAGTATTTTCTTATCTAACTGTGTTAGAAGAAAATATAGCAAATTTTGGTATGTAATTCAGCGCTCAGAGGGGCATATAGCCCGGAGAATAGCTGTTTTACCATTATTTGTTGAAATCCTTATTGTATAAGGAATTTTCAGGTGGTTAGAGAATTTATTCTCAACTTTTGCATATTTATAAAATTTTAGTAATTACAAGGACTGCAGAGAAACCACTGGAAATTTATTAACTTGGCTGGGTCTCCTGTACTTAGGTGTATCTTGTTTGGCAACTATATGTATTATTTCGGTAAGATCCTTACATTTACTAAGATAATATGGAGAAGTAATAGTATATAAACAAAATGTCTGGGGACCACGAATACAAATTTTGTATTAACTAGTATTAAAAGTATTTTGTGTATATTTGGTTTTTTTTTCTGACAAACGCAATTCTTATCTGTTATTGTGGAATGTTTATTGCTGGCTTTTCTTGTTTTTAATCAGAGAATCGCGCTATTATTCTGCATTGTTGGGTATAAGCTGATTAATTATCATAATGTAATTTGATTAATAATATAATGATACTAGTCAACTCACAATGTAATCGGATTAAATCGTATTAACTGCATTGTGATATAGTCTAAGAGCGACTGAAGTAAAACTAGATTAAAATAATGCAGTTCCAATTAAAACAATTATTAAATGGAAAAGTAAAACTGCTTATAAATCATATTCTTTAAACTATTAAAACTGATCTGTTCTTGGAATACCTAGCAGAATTTTCCCTATTTTGTCCTAACAGCTAAGCTTTTTCTTTTGGTAGGATGTCCCTTCCTACAGACTTGAAAGATTTCTTTTGCACACAACCATTTCGAAACCGGTCTGCAGGTAGTGACCTCCTACCAAAAGAAAAATCTCTCCTCTTTGTGCTAGTTTTATGTAGTCTGAAAGTTTTATAATCTAACACTGATCTGCTTTTGATTTGTGTCAACAATTCAAATGAGTTATTTAATTTAATTTTCAAATTGTTAAATTTATTTACTAGGTACTAATCATCAATTAATTAATCATTAACTAAGGTTAATAAGCCAACTAGATTAGGGAGTTGCATTGATCATGTTTTCATGAAATGTAAAGATAGAATCAACAACAATTTAGTAGTGCTCAATACCTCGATCTCAGATCATAATGCATTGATGTTTAATGCTGACTTGGGCTCGAGGCAGAGAAATCTATGAATAAACGATAAAAATAAAATAGTCAAGATCTTAAATTATAAAAAACTAGGCGATTATCTTGAGGGAGAGAAATGGGAAACAGTATTGTTAGATGATGACCCTAATTCTTCTACGGAGGCTCTATTGGGAATATTGCATAAGCATATAACCAATGCTGCAACTACCAAATCTATAACCAATAAAGAAATACGCCTTAAACCCTGGATTACCACAGGTCTTCTTGTCTCAATTAGAAATAGAAATCGATTACATAAAGTGTGTGTTCTTAACCGTAATGATAATGTTGCTAAAGAAAATTTTAAAAAATATAGAGATTATTTGAGTAAACTTATAAAGAGAACCAAGTCGGCATACTTTAAACAGCAGATTGAAAATGTTCACCATAATCCTAGAAAAACGTGGGAAATAATTAAACAAGTAACAAATGACAATGCAACTCAGACTAACATTCCCATTTTGAAAAGCGAAACCAACCAGGAACTCACAGAACAGAAGGAAATCGCTGATGAGCTCTGCAAATTTTTTAGTTCTGTTGGAAAGAAACTTTCTAGTAAAATAACTGAACCGGTTAACATTCCCGATTTTTTATCAAATGAAAAGCGGTTTCCTGGATCAATGTTCTTGGGTGCGGTTGTTGAGGATGAAATCATTGAGTCAATAAATTCATTAAAAAGCTACTCATCACCTGATGATTATCAAATAACAAATTATATAGTAAAGATGTATTATAAATACTTAACTAAGCCTTTGGTACATGTTCTGAGTCGTATCTTTCAGACCGCAGTATTTCCCAGTGTATTTAAGAAAGCTGTGATTATACCTTTGCACAAGGGTGGAGATAAAACTAACTCTAACAATTATAGGCCGATTGCACTAACTGGTCCCTTGTGTAAAATTATTGAAAAATGCATAAAGAAGAGGTTGAGTGGCTTTTTGGAAACAAATGGATTGATTTCTGACTCACAATATGGTTTTAGAGCGGGAATGGGTACTGATTCAGCACTGTACAGAACTAATGAGTTTATCATTGACTGTTTTAATCGTAATTTTAAGCCGCTCGCTGTTTTCCTGGACCTCTCAAAGGCATTCGACACTGTGGATCACCGTATCCTTCTAAACAAGTTAGATAATATTGGGATAAGAGGTAAAGTGTTAGAACTATTTAAGTCATATCTTAGTGATAGATACCAAAGGGTTAACTTAAATCAGGTATATAGTTCTGATCATAAGGTGGAGTATGGTGTTCCGCAGGGCACAGTCATTGGACCGGTACTGTTTTCGATTTACATTAACAATTTGTCGGATGCAGTGCCTGGTGTTAGGGCTGTCTGTTTCGCTGACGATACGGTACTTTTATGTAAGTGTTCGACCTGGGCGGGAGTCTTTGAGAGGGCCGAGAGGGCGGCAGCTTTAATTAAGGCGTGGATGGATTTAAATTCCCTAACTATGAATGTTGATAAAACTAACTTTATGTGTTTCGCAATGAACAGGAGAGGTCTTCCAAATAAGAGAGAGTTGAAAATTCACTCGTTGAACTGTAAATATCCAAGTAATTGTAGTTGCTATGGAACTATTAAATCTGTTGAAAGCATAAAATACTTGGGTGTATACTTTGATCAATTCTTAAAGTGGAATATCCACTCGGAATATGTAAAGAATAAACTTAGGAAATTGATCTACAAGTTTTACGAATTGCGTAATGTCTTGAATAGGGATGTAATTATCAGGGTGTATAGATCATTGGTTGAGTCTTGTCTGGGTTATGGGATAATTTGTTGATGTTCAGCCCACGATAATGTATTACATAATGTAAGGATAGCTCAAAAGTATATTTTAAAGGTTTCTATGTTTAGGTCAAAGCGTTTTTCTACGGATTTGTTGTTCAAACAGTGTGAAGTATTTAATGTTGCCCAATTGTACATAAGGAATATAATCAGTTTTTCTCTATCTAGAAATATATTTCAGAACTTTATTGATCATGGCATTATGACAAGAGCTAATGCTAATAACCAGCTAATACAATCAAATACCCGCTTTCAAGCTACACAGAGATTTATTTCTTATGTAGCACCAAAAATATTGAACTTATTACCGGCAGAATTTAAGACAAAAAAATATCAAACAGTCAAATATAAAATCAATAAATGGATTCAGGATAACGATCAAAGAATTCGTGATTCGGTTGGGTTTTTGTAACCTAATGGCATAGCTTTCGACAGGTTTGGTAGGTGGTAAAATGGAGTGTTGTTGCTCGTTTGCCTTTCCGGTTATGTCTTTGTTCTTGTACACACACAGACTGAATGAGTCCATTGTGCACTATTACTTTTCTTCTTTTTGTATATATTGTATTGTATAGTTTATTAAAGTATGTATGCTTGCAAATAAATAAATAAATAAATAATTATAAATAACTAACTAAATGTCACTAACTAATTTCAAATTCAATTTTGAAATATTAACAGCCATGTGATCAATCGTATTCAAAAATAATGATCACGGCCTCGAGTGCATATTTAGTTGCCTATACTCATCACACCTTACCCGAATCGTTCACCTGTGTTCACCTGCGTGTAAATAGAAAATATTTGTTGTTTCCGTTTTATGATTATAGCGTAATTTGTGTCTCATTAGTTTTATTAAACAATAAATTTCCTTTAAAACTCGTACAAGTATTGTATTGTGCCAACATACAAAAATACCACTGCAAGTGTACTAAACGAACTCTTTTTTCATGTGTCAAGAACAGCCGACATCAGAAGTTAATTAAAAATTTAAATAAATTTTATTAAATGTTAGTATCGCTAAATTTTGCTATATTTTTTGTAATGGTATATTAAACCCTAATAAAAGTTTAAAGACAAAATAAATGTGCTTGTAATTTACCATCGTCACAGTATAGCGTAGGATAAGTAAAATAAGAAAATTTATTTGGAGCTTATTAGCACATAACATTATCTTAAACAAATACCTTTAAGCTTTTACTCATTTAATTTCTGCGCATGCAGGTAAAGTCTGTATCTGTAGAAAATTAAGCAGTCATTGTAACTGACTGAACTGTCGCCAACAATGAAAATATAATAGGTTTATTAGCAAATAAATTATCTTATTGTCCTTGTGGTTATTTTTGAACAGTCTTTTTAATCAAATGTAATGTTTCTTATTCACGAAAGAAATAATAAAGAAAATAAATTAACACTTGAATTGACAGTACGCCAACCATAATAACACTTCTATTTAAATGTATGTAATTTGACGTCCCAACCAATAGCGTCGCGTTTTAAAGTTTTAAAATTTATAGGAAAATGTGTTATATAAAATATATTTTTTGTTTATAAACACCGAATTAAATGGATAAAACAACCTCCATAAATTTTTAATTTATGTAGCTAATACAAAACAAAATGGTTCAGGATTATTTGGATTATATGTATATTCCCTATTGGGGTAGTGGCGATGAGTTACAACATAATTTTTAAGATGAATGATAACTTTTAAAAACATTCTACTGATAGTATCATCCTAAAATTTCAAACGGGTATTTGAACTTAAAAAAGAAGCAGTTATTAATTTTATTATTTCGACCAAAATAAAAACAGTATAAAACGTGTTAAAAATAATGTTAGTATTATCTTTTACGGTAAAAGAAATAAAGCATAATGTTCTGACTTTCACCCTTTAAGCTGTAGTAAATTTAGTCACTAGAGCCCTGAGTTTTTTTACCAGATATAATTAACCCCATCTAAGCAAACCTAAACAAAAATAGATAAAGAGACAATGACATTACAAATTCGCAATGTTTTTTATATCTTAATTCAGTGTTTTCTATAGGAAACTGATTTAATGCTAATGATCTTCATGACTTTGATAGCGATAGTTCCTCAGAATTATTATTTTGCAAATTTTGGACAACGTTTCTCAAGTGCGGTAAGTGGGATGAATGTTCTTTTGCCATTAAATGATTTTACTGTTGACTTCTTTTTAGCTCTAATCTTATTAAATATCTTTTTTATATAAGTTTTAATTTCATGTTTTATTTGATTTTAAATATTATCTTACCATCTTATTATTTTCATTTTAGAGACTAGTGTTCAGATTTTCATACAATCATACAAACTGAAAATGAAATTATGACGTTAAAATATAAGATGACATTTAATACCGTTAAAGCCAATAGCTAATAATTAAGTAAATAAATAAAGTTGACCATTGCTTCTTTAACACTCTCCCTCAATAGAAACGTCGAAAAATATGGAAATCAAATAATAGAAACGTCGAAAAATATGGAAATCAAATAATTTTCTTTAAATTTGGCATAGTTTAATTCTACATCTCCTTTAGCCATTCTTTCTCATGTAAAATGGCAGTAAACATAAATATGCTTGCTTATTTGATGAAGTATATGATTCACTGATAGGATGTAGATTGCTGCTTCACACAATAGTAAAAGTTTTTTTATGTTCTTTTAAATACTGCGAACTATGCTATTTTCTTGTAGACCAAGTTACTTCTGCTTCACACCATATAAGCCACGATAACCTCTTTTTTTACTGTCTAAAGAACGATTTTCATTTTACCGAACGTCAACGTCAGGTCACCGACCAGCAACATCGCGTCAAAATATTGTATAATAGATTTCTTATGGTATTGTTTATCTAATCTGATTTGAATCACTTTATTTTTTAGCTATTGTACCAGGACTAATCGGCATTACGCACCTTCACATAAACAAATACTCAAAACATGCTTCCAAATTATTTTGAATGTTCTCAACAATCGACAAATCAAATACTGGTCGTCGGCACGATGTTGCCGAAAGGATTTCTCAGTAATTACTCAGTAAACCCTCGACGTGCTTTAAAATGCATGCGTCTGTTTAGTTAAAAATCCGTGCGTGGCGTGCGTGGATTTTGTCGACTTTCTGTATTTATAGAATAAATTATTAATTCAGTATAAAACATAGGTAAATATCTATCACGCCGCCCATGCTTCACAAAGAAACCGCTGACTGGTGGTCGAGATTTATTTTTATGGTGATTCAAGTCAGAATAGATAAAGTATAACATTCACATCGAGACGTAACGGAACGCACCGTCAATGTCACGAACCGTGGAAATAAGTTTCAAACTGTATTTTGACGTGACGGTTCGTGACATTTCGTTACCTTTCTGCAAGTGTGACCATTGGAATAGAATGGCAAAGTACAAAAAGGTACTGCATAAATAATTTTACTTATTTGTTTATAATAAAATATTATGGATACCGAAAAACTAAGGGAAGCAGTGCGCCAATATCAAGAACTTTACAACATACCTGTGTGGCCGTTCATTTATTAAAAGCAGAAAAATAAGTCAACTAGAGACAGCATCATCCGTATTGATAAAATATTTAGTAGACAGTGAGAAAAATGTGTCTAAAAATTATGCGACCTCTTTTTCACCATTAAATACCATCCAATCGATTTATTTTTCAATGGAATTGCCGCCCAGTTAAAAATCTATCACCCCAGTTGCAGTATATATGTCAAAATCCAGAATTTTTGCTCTAGTATCTGACTTAGAATGGACAAATTTACGAAACCAAAAAATAAATGTTCAAATTTAATCACAGAATATCTCTTCAATTTTATCTTACGACAGCACAAAGGCATTCCAGCTGCCTCGCATGCAATTGATAAGCCTCAGCTACAAACAACCCATCTTGAGCCATTATTGGTTTTTGGATCGCCCTTGATCTTATGTTCAAATTCAATTCAGTTCACTATTATATGTCAAAAATCCCGACACCACCACCAGTCCAAGATTGTGGAATATCTTCAGCACAAGGTTTTATGAAGGCTTTAGTACCTACTCAATTTAATACTTAGAATATATTTATTATATTTTGTATATTTCCTGGTATTGCGGTCATGTGATGATTAATTGAAAAAAGTAAGCTTTTTTATATTCTTACGTTTCGGTTTATTTTCTGCTAAACCATCTTCAGAAATTGTCTACAAAAATTTTTTTACATAAATAAAAGAAATGAAAATATAGTTATACCTAAATGGGAATTTCCAAGCGTACCTTTACCCGGCAATAAAACCCTAATTGTACCGCTCTCTTACACCAGTTTAAAAGATACCTTTGAAAAGTTCAGATGTGTAATTAGTCATAGCAAAATTTCAAAATGTAATAGTTTAAGTATAAATTGTACAAGCTAAATTAAGGTAAGTTATCTATTTTTATATTTAAAATTTATTCAATTTTAAAGTTCAAAAATTTTTTGTAGACAATTTCTGAAGATGGTTTAGCAGAAAATAAACCGAAACGTAAAAATATAAAAAAGTTTACTTTTTTCAATTAATCATCACATGACCGCATTACCAGGAAATATACAAAATATTAATATCTAATAACGGTCAGGAAAAACCAAACAAAAAAATATTTATTATATACATGTTAAATATAATATCTGACTCATTAAAATGTTCTTGAAATATACTAAGTTATTATTTTACTATTTTTTACCTTAAACAAACCATAAGTTTTTTGAATTCTGTTTTCAATTCTGCTTACGAGCACATAAAACATGGTATTGAGATTCTAAAGTATTTGTAGAAGCATATTTCATCATCCTCTAATTCTTGAACGAGGGTATGGTATTTTCCTTCATGGGTTCTTGTTGTAAATACCTTGCGTACCCATTTCCTTGTTTTAGCTGGATTGTTGTTTGTTTCCTCCCCATCCAAACTTAATGTGATCATTGCTAATTTTCTGTTATTAAGTCTGAGTATGACGATAAATGATACAGAAAACCAATGACAACCAACGAAAGAAACTATTGATGGTTACTAACATAAAATGTGAATTGATAGCAAGTTCAAAGTGAAGTTGCCGGTCGGTGACCTGACGTTGACGTTCTGTAACATGCGAATCGTCCTTAAGTCGTTAAGATAAAAAAAAATAGTTTTTTACCTTTTAAAAATACAAAGAAGTTATAAAGAAAATTAATTTCTCCAAGTACAACTTAAAGTACGAAGTTCTATTGAATAAAAATAAGAAATATATAAATAACCCAAACGGCCAGTTAGGTTATCACAAAAATTGACATTTTATGTCGAAAGGTAAAAAACAGTTAAAATCTAATGAAGATGAGGAAGAACAACAAAAGCATTTAACTCACACTCATAAAAAGGTGTTACTTTACACTTGTTGCATAAAAAACTATAATATTCATCTAGATCGAATGTCTCTCAGAAATTATAAAATACTCCACACTTCAGTTATATGGTTATTAAAGATTTGATTTAGTTGAAACCAAAAAAATTTCGCGATGTTCCAATTGCACCTAAATATTGCATTCCTATTTTTTAAGAGTGAAGATCTGGCTAAAGCAATTTACAATATGAAGTGGTATACATGGAATAATAGTAATCTTAAAATTTACAAGATACTTTTTTTAAACACTGGTCGAGTTTTAGAAATATGGATTGCGCCCTTTATACCACTTAATTTAAAGACTTTGACTCAGGTAACATATACAGGGTGTCTGGAAAAGGTCTGTACAAAATGCTACCACGTATTCGTGAGACTAAAATAAGATGATTTAACCCAACTTACCTATATCCAAAAGTGTTTCATTAGGGAGATGCAGAGCCCCAAAGGGGTACTTAACGATTTACTTTTTAGGCTCTAACTTTTGAACCGACTTGTATAATTTAATGAAATTTTAATATTTTGTGTTTGCCATAAAGACTCATAAAACCATACTACAGTAGATGTTTGACATCGTCAGGGAAGTCAGGAACGGACTTGCCACCACACTCTTTGGGCCAAATTTTTTACAGGTATCATTTTACAGAGCTGAAAACTGATTTTTGAAATACTTTGGTCATTCCTCTTTGAAAAAGGTACTCTACATTTGTTTCGATAAAATTAGCCGTTTTCGAAAAAATTAAGTTTTTGTATAACACGTTATTGAAATAAATTTATCAGAATACTGTCGTTTTTATTTCGTTAACAATGTGTTATTGACAACACTACTTTTCAAAATTGTCTGACTGATTTTACAAGAATTAAGTAATGGACCATTATTCCTATAGCGAATATGCTGACATGCATCTAATTTATGGACAAGCAATTGTGTGGAGGCAAGAAGAATTTATTCTGGTACATTTCCAAATCGACGTTTACCGCACCGAAGAACTTTTGAAAAGGTGGATCGTAGCTTAAGAGAAACAGGTAAAAAGTCAAGTGAAATAAAAAAAATGCTAATTATAGCGAATCTTCTGCTAATCCATTTTATGAAGTTTTTTGCCGCGCCGTGGTGGAGAAGGGCCTCCAAGAAGAGCAAGACACTCTCAGTTAGAGGAGGAAATTCGGGATGAGATTGCTGAAAATCCCTCTAATAGTGTAAGAAAGCTGTCGGTTCAAGTTCATGCGACAAAGTGGGTTGTTCATGAGTCCCTTCGAGAACAACTGCTACATCTGTATCACGTCCAAAAGGTACATGCCATGTCTCCCGCTGATTATCCTGCAAGAGTCAATTACGCGAATTGGTTTTCTAACCGATTTAGGCAAAATCCAAATTTTATTAGTATTGTTTTGTTCACGGACGAAGCCGGCTTCACCCGAGACGGTGTAATAAATTGCCATAATTTGCATATCTGGCATGAAGCAAATCCCCATGCAATAGAACATATAAAGCATCAACAAAGATTTATGGTTAACGTGTGGGCGGGGATTATTGGGAATCATCTCATTGGACCGTTCTTTATTGAAGACAGAGTAAATGGTGCCATCTATTTGCAATTCTTGCAACAAAACTTAAACGGTTTATTAGAAAATGTGCCCTTAGAATTTAGAAATTAGATGTGGTTTATGCACGACGGTGCACTGCCCCATTTTAGCAATTTAGTTCGTCAGCACTTATCAAATACTTTTGGTGATAGATGGATAGGTCGAGGTGGGCCTATTGTATGGCCACCGAGGTCGCCCGACATGACTCCTTTAGATTTCTTCTTGTGGGGAAATTTAAAAAGGCTTGTATATTCAACGCCAGTTCACACCAGGGAAAACCTGATAGAAAGAATAACACACCATTGCAACGAAACTCGAGACAATCCTGGAATGTTGTTTCAAGTACAACAACAAATCATCCGTCGGATAAGAAAATGTATAGAGGTACAGGGCGCCCACTTCGAAAATCTGCTCAACTAAACAAGAAGAAGGAGAACTTTCACATTTTTAACATTTTTCTATTTAAGCGATTTCTGAAATATCAAAAAGATTCAGTTTTAAGTACTTTTTATGATTTAACTTTTACCTGTCAATAACACATTGTTAGCGAAATAAAAACGACGTGTTTTATTGTATAAAAAAAAAATAGTATTGTAGTATTATTTCAATAACATGTTATACAAAACCTTACTTTTTTCGAAAACGGCTAATTTTATCGAAACAAATGTAGAGTACCTTTTTTAAAGAGGAATGACCAAAGTATTTAAAAAATCAGTTTTGAGCTCTGTAAAATGATACCTGTCAAAAATTTGGCCCAACGAGTGTGGTGGCAAGTCCGTTCCTGACTTCCCCGACGATGTCAAACATCTACTGTAGTATGGTTTTATGATTCTTTATGGCCAACAAAAAAAATTAAAATTTCATTAAATTATACAAGTCGGTTCAAAAGTTAGAGCCAAAAAAGTAAATCGTTAAGTACCCCTTTGGGGCTCTGTATCTCCCTAACGAAACACTTGTCACAGAAAATCTCTCCTCGAAATTACGCGAAAAACGCGAGGAAAAAAATAAAATAATATGTTTTCATTGTAATAAAAGTACTCTAAATGCAGTGCAGTGCGGGAAATGTGAAAAATGTTTTCACTCGTCCTGTTTAATTCAAGCAGCTACCCAAAAAACGGCACCATGCCGACATGTGCCAGCCTATGCCTGTGATGACTTCTGGGAGACAGAAAAAAGCCTCTACCAGATGATTATCAAACATCTAGAAGAAAAAAACCAAATTCTTATGGAAAACAATGCATTGCTAAAGGAAAATCAAGATATCCTCCGAGAAAAACTGGAAAATGCTGAAATTAAGGTTAGGTTATTATCAAAAATACCGCCAAAACCACAGGAGGTAACAGCAAATGAAGTTAGTTGCGGAAAAAATGATGGCTCTTCGAAACCGACGTCTCATTTACCCGAAAAACATGCCCAGAAAAAAGAAGCTGCTAGAATCATAACCTCAAATATTGTCGAAGAAAATAAAAATGAAACTGAAACAAGGCAGGATGACGATGCCGAAAACGAAGGCATCAATGCTGAAAACGAAGGCATCGATGCCGAAAAAAGCCAATGGACGAAAATTCAATACAAAAATAAAAAGCCGGCCGAAAATAAATTCAAAAATCGGTCCACTAGACGAGAACCCTTGAAGGGAATAAATGAAAATCCCACCAGCCTAAAGACGGCAACGAGGATGGAATTCCTATTTTTGTCTGGACTTGCTGCAGATGTAACGACAAAAGAGATCATGGATTATCTGCAAGAAAATAACTTAAATCGAGGTTGTAACTGTGAGAGAATGAAGACGAAGAATGAGAAGTTTTATAGTTCATTTAGATTAGCTGTCCCACAAAATGAAGTTGACCAATACCTGTGTGCAGACTTATGGCCCAAAGGAGTCATCATAAATTATTTTCAGAATCTTCAGCGCCAAAGCAAGGTAAAAATAAACCTCCAGAGGAAGAGTTGAAAGTTTTGCATATAAATGTACGATCCCTAAGGAAAAAGGTGGATGAAATAGAAGCATATATTATGGATAAGGATATCGACATATTGTGTGTAACAGAACATTGGTTGACAAAGGAAGAAATTGCAACAACTCAGATCCAGGGTTTCACTCTGAGAGGCTGTTCTTTTAGACAACAAGCAACAGGAGGTGGTACTGCTATATTTATTAAAGACACTTTTGATTCTGGTATGGTTGATTTTAAATGTGATTTTAACTGTAATGTTGATAAATGTTTTGAAAGTTGTTCTGTTTATATAAATGATTTTAATTTGTATATTTTAACAGTTTATAGGTCACCCTCGGGATGTATTGACACCTTCTTGGAACTAATAGAGGAAACACTAACTAAAATAGGATTAAACAAAAAAATTATACTGGCAGGCGACTTTAATGTCCATTTTAACAAGTCAGATACAGCCAGCTCTAAGGTATGTGATCTTTTATCAAGTTTTGACTTATCACGAGCGGTTTATGAGCCAACCCGGGGTTTGGCCTGTCTAGACAATGTATTTTTCACATCTACAATGAATATCTATGATGTAGATGTGGTAGAGTTGGGGGTCTCTGATCATAAGGGACAGATAGTTAAGTTCTACCTCGAAACAACAGGGCGTCTAAAGCATAATAAAAAAGTTTGTAGACCCATTACTCAAATGGGCTTATTTCAATTTCATAACAAAATTGCTGACTGTTGTTGGAAATTTATAGACTCTCCGAATCTAAATGCTGATGAAAAGGTCAGTATATTCAATAGCATTTTGGAAGACATTTACCATTCTTCATTCCCGGAGAGAAAATACAGTGTTCGACCAGGCTCTGTAAGAACTGTCTCATGGTTCAATGAAGAATTACGAGGCATGAGAGAACAGTTAATGTTGCTCAGGGATCTGAGCAGGCAGTATGGCTGGACAAATGAGTATAATAGATATAAAAAATTATATAAAAATAAAATAAAAGAGGCTAAAATTCAAGCTAATAATAATCTAATATATAGTTCTAATAACCCAGCAAAAAGCGTGTGGCAAATTATCAACGGTCAGAGAGGTAAGACCCAGGATATTACTGAGACTAACATATCAGCAAATGATTTCAATAATTATTTCTCGGGCATAGCAGAAAATATAGTGAGGAATATCCCGGTTGCGGACAGGGACCCTGCGGCTGGCTTGGGCCTCAATGCTGATGATCATAATAATGAGCAGTTTAACTTTGTAGAAGTCTCCTTTAATGAAATTCGTGATGTCATAGACAGCTTGAAAAATAAACCTAGCCGAGATATATTTGGCCTTAATGTAAAAGTAATAAAAACCATAAAAAATATAATATTAATTCCTTTAACTAAACTTATCAATCACTGCTTCCGGGAAAATATATTTCCACAAATATTAAAAAAAGCCCTAATAACACCTATTTTTAAAAAAGGTGATCCCAATTTACCTGAGAATTATAGACCTATACCACTATTGCCAGTCATTAGTAAAATTCTTGAAAAATGCATGGCCTTGGGGATAATAAAATTTTTTGAAAATAATGAGCTATTTACAAGCTGTCAGTTTGGATTCCGAAAGGGGAAAAACACTGTTATGGGGATTTTGGATCTTGTCTCTCGGATTACGGAGGCTTTTCATCATAAAAAGTATAGTACCGTTTTGTTCTGCGACCTTAGTAAGGCCTTCGACTGCGTGGACCATGGGATTCTTCTAAGTAAACTGCAGGCGTACAATTTTAGTCCCAGTAGCTTGAATTTGCTGGGTTCTTATCTCAGCAACAGGCAACAGACTGTGAGGGTTGAAGGGGTGGCATCGGCGGAGAGGTGTGTCAACATTGGGGTTCCGCAGGGATCCGTTTTAGGACCCATACTGTTTTTAATATACATCAATGACCTACCTGCGAGCAACCCCACGGCGCAATTTACCCTTTTTGCCGATGACACAACAATCTTTACCACTGATGATACCCTGAATGCCTCGAGAGAGATTTCCGTGGCTGCGCAGGCGGAGGCTGAGCTATGGTTTCGCTCGAACAGACTTCTTCTGAACAATGAGAAAACTAAAAGAATGGTATTTACGATGCGCACTCTAGAGGACACTACCGATACCTCAGGGGCTAGATTCCTGGGCGTGACTTTAGATGAGAGGCTACAATGGGACATGCACATTGAAGGAGTGGCTGGCAGGCTATCGAAGGGTGTATTTGTGATAAGAAATCTTTCAGCCTGTGTCTCCCGACAGATTTTGAGAACTGCATATTTCGCTGTATTCCATTCGCACCTTTCATATGCTGTGTTAGTTTGGGGTCATTCTGCTGGGGCCCGTAGACTGTTCGGATTGCAGAGGAGAGTGGTGAGAATAATGGCTAATCTCGGCTATAGAGATGATTGTAAAGGAGCATTCGCCTCCATGGAAATACTTACCTTGCCCTCGTTATACATATTAGAGAACCTACGCTTTATAAAAAATAATAGTCTACAAACGCATGAAGAAATTCATGAGTATAACACGCGAAATAAGGCCAACTTAATACCGCATTGCTGGCGACTAAGAAGGTGTCAAGACGGACCAGGGTTCTGGGCCATAAAATTTTATAATGTGTTACCACACGAAATAAGGAACCTACCTTTAAAGTTATTTGATAAGAAAATTAAGGAAATCTTAATTCAAAATTCTTTTTACTCCTTTGAAGAGTTCTTAAAGCTTAAATTCTAACTGTAGTATTAATGGAGAACTGCTGCATTGTAGTAATGGGTATTTTACTGTATATTTTGACGTGTGTAAGCTTTTATGTGTGTAGCATGAATAAAGTATTATTATTATTATTATTATTATTATTATTATTACTTTTGGATATAGGTAAGTTGGGTTAAATCGTCTTATTTTAGTCTCACGAATACGTGGTAGCATTTTGTACAGACCTTTTCCAGACACCCTGTATAGATTATAAATACTATTTCGTCGCAATACAACACATTCATGTTATTAACTTATAACTTAAAGAGTGGTAAACGTAGGTAAGTCCAGGGGCGTCTCTACACTATTGGAAAATAAAATTGGGATCAGATTTGAAAATAGAGTACAAATATTTATTTATCTACGTTATGTAATTTGAAAATGCGAAATAGCCTTCAGTTAAAGTAATAGAAAAATATTTTTCTCACCCAATGTATGGATACCACTATATACCCTGAGGCCAAACGCGTGTAATCTAGTTTTAGGCCTGTGTAAGAGCCTGTAGCATTAAAATACCTTCTACAGTAGCCTCTTTTAATCTTGTACGTTTTAAAGTAAATAACCTGTATAACTACATGCTTTTCACCGAGTGGCAGAAACAATTCGAAGCAAGTATCCAGATGTTGACAAGCTAGTTGCCAGCACCAAAAAGGTTTTAACAAAATCCCCACAATGGATTAAAAAATTTCACCAGTTGTGCCCCGGAATTACCGAACCCCCACAGTCTGTATTAACAAGATGTGAAACGTGCGACCCAAAAAGTGCCATCTGCATTAAAGAAAGTCAACAGCACTTTAATAACTCTACAATCGAAGCAGATTTGCGTACACGCAAACTATCGTGTTTTAGTAGATGCTATTGACAGCCTTTAACATAGTTATCTGTCCGACTGGTTTCACATAGTTGATACTGTAAATACAGGTCTACAAACTTTAAAGATGGCCCTGGTGTTGAAGCTGCGAGCAAGTTTATTAAGTCTTTGTTACACAAAAATCCGGATTTCGTGCAACTCCTTAATATTGGGCAATGCGTAAGTGCGGACAATAATTGCGGCAGTAACTTGCAGTGTTTTAGGTACGCAAACATTAAATCTTTGGATGTAGAGCGTTCATTTTCAAAATACAGTGCAATCTTTACTTCAAAGCGTGCAAGTTTATAAGAGTCTGCTTTAAAAGTCTTTTAATACACAGGCTTAAAACTAGATTACATGCATTTGGTCTCAGGCTATGTTGTGATATAGCCTGATATTTTTCTATTACTTTAACCCAAGGCTTTTCGTATTTCGCATTTTAACGTTACTCACTGGAGGTACATAAATATTTGTATTTCATTTTAAAATCGGATTCTAATTTTATTTACAACTAGGGTACATGCGTTACGTATGCATCCCTTTACTGTCCAGCTACAAAAGCCTAGAACAGACCACTTCTCTCGCTCATTCATACCTAGGGTCTCCATATTATGGAACACATTGCCTGCAGATATTTTCCCTTCCCGTCCCAACCTCCAATCCTTCAAATCCCGTGTCAATAGACTACATTTCCCTTCTCTTCAGACACCCATGGTACGTTAGTGCTTAGGCTTGAAGTCTACGTGGGATGTCTTAGATAAAAAAAACGCCCCTGGAATAACCTATGTTTACAATGCTTTAGTTATTACTGTCGATGTTCATTCATCATCTGAACTTTGTATTTGTATTTGCTTAGTTACTTTAATACACTAGTAAATAGAGTATTACAAGAATTATATTGGTAAATGATTTATTGGGATCTCGGCAGCTAGAGGAAAAAGAAGTTAGAAATTTAGAAACCAGAATCCGTTGTCCAAATGATTGTGACTATTAAAACTGCTACAAGCAAGTCGCTCGGCTTGGTTGAACAGACCAAGTCGGCCGACTTGATTGGACGGACCAAGTCGGCCAACTTGGTTGGACAGACCAACTAGGCCAGTTGGGTTTGCTCAGTTTTACAACAACCATAAATGGGTGAAAAACAATAATTGTGTAGCCTTCGCTACGCGTGTTTTCAAATCTTCGTGAAGTCGGACGAAATTGAAAACACAAACCGACTACTTTAGTAGAGTGACAATAACGACGGATTTAACACTAATTTAAAATGAATCATACAGGAAGTTTGAGTGTGTATAGACACGAAGAAATTGCAAATATTTTGTCAGTCAAAAAGTCTACGCTTTTAATCATGACAAGGCAACAAGTAACCAACCATTAGAAAAAAAAACATACATTCTGTCTTGTCAGAGAATTTAGCATATTTGCAATAATGAGAAATAAAATTCGATTGTTGTATAAATGACGTTTGAGGAGCCGCTTTAACAGCTGGTTAAATTTTTCATCGGATTACTATATTTATCAAAGCGAAGTTATGATGTTCATATTTAATTCTCTATTGTCGTTAAAAGTTTTATTTTTTTAGGCTTACAAATTCATCTATTCGGTAGGAAATGTTCTGCTTTCATCATTAAAATAGATGATGTGGTCGGAAGTATCCCAGATGTAATTTATTTTATCCCTTAATATTTTAGAGTATATAAAAAATATTAGTGACGTATTTTTTTACGTGTCAACTCCCCAAAATAAGAGTGAATATCACCCCTGATATTCACCCCCCAAAAAAAAAATTGTTCAATTTCACTTTATACTTAACGATATTACGATATTCAAATTAATATAGTTGTTATTTTAAAGGGCTAAGATATACGACAAGCCATCGGCGAGATACATATATTTGTATACTTTAACAGGCATGTTAACAGTTTGGTGCAAAGTTGAAAAATATGTATACATATGTACAACTTTCGTTTAAATATTACCATAACTTTACATATATATATATATATATATATATATATATATATATATATATATATATATATATATATATATATATATATATATATATATATATATACAGTGAAACCTGGTTAAGTGGGCCCTGGATATGTGAGAAACCTCTGCTACTGATAATTACAATGAAGTCCCGACACTTTTGCATTGAAATACCTCTGTTACTGGGAATTTTCAAACCTTTTTAACTGAGATTTGATTTCTTAGATTTTTTCGATGTTTACCTCTATAATTGGGACTTTGTAGCTCAATAACCTGTGTAAGTAAGACAATTTATCAGGTTTGGACAGGTTACGACACGTTTGTTTACAAACAATCGAATTTCTTCCGCACGTGCTTTGTTTTTCAGTACTATCTAAGGTTTTGTACGATAAACAAGTGAATAAAAGTGCACAAACTGTCGAAACTAAAGTGTAATTCATTAACAGCCGCTGATAAATTACATAAAATATACATTTTTCATTAACATTTTCACCTCTATAAATGAAAAACGGTACATTTCGACCTCTCTTAGCGGGACCCTCTATAAATAAGACAACCGTCATTTTAAGCCTGCCTATTTGGGAAACTGGGTAAATGAGAAGCCTCTATAAGTGATAAAGAATCCTAGGTCCCTTGAGATCTCAGTTATACAGGTTTCACTGTATATATATAAGCACCTTATAATTCAAAATAAAAAATTACTATTAGCTATCTGCATCAAGTTGCGAACATCCCAGTTCGTCTTCTGATGCACTATACAATCTGACAGTATTCTACATTCGGCAACATCGAAGAGGCACTCGCAATGATAAAGCGATGGGATGTTGATGGACGAACGTGATTTCGATTCTGATTTGGCCAAAGTGAAAATCGTGCAGCTTTGCCAATTTCTTCAGCACCACTATTTTTATCGTAAGAAGAAAGAACTTTGCAAAATATGAGAGAGAAGGAAATAACTGCGGTCTCCGTCAGTTATGACGCTCGTGGATTTTTCTTTCTTGATTTTTAGTTTAACGAACGTCACAACTTATCAGAAGATAAAATTAGAGTTATTTATAGGAATGTGGTAAATTGACAGTAGTTTTATTTATCTTCTTACAGGTAAAATCGATCAAAATAATTCATTTTTCAGGGTGAAGTTCAGGGGTGATTTTATTTTATGTTTTGGGGAATAAGAACGTAAAAAATAGGTGTCTAATATTTCTGGATGTACTATAACCTATAACATATCACGGAATTAAAGAAAAAGTGGGGTACACCTAGGGTACTCTTCTTGTAAGTGAACTAATTTAAAACATATTTATATTATTTAAACTAATATTAAGAGTTATTATAAACTAATATTACGAAGTTATTATTATACAATTAACCACAAGTGTCGCTGGGAAGAAGCTTTTTAGTGTTATAAGGTATAGAAGGGTAAGAAAAAATAATTTTCTCAACCCGCAGTTATTATATTATATGAATGAAACAAAACTTTGTATTAAGTGCAATTAATTAATTAATTAGCAGAGCGCTTTCGATCCTATAGCTCATCATCAATGCTTCTTGTCAGGATGCCAGCCAGAAATCCATTTGAACGAACAACAGTTAAACATATTACAATATTTGTACATTACAATTAAAATCAAACAATCATTTTACAAAACAATTTTAAAAAACAATTTTAAATTCTGCTTATACGGTTACATTTTTGATGGGACCAAAAATGTGACCGTTTAAGCCGAATTTAAAATTGTTTTGTAAAATGATTGTTTGATTTTAATTGTAATGTACAAATATTTTAATATGTTTAACTGTTGTTCGTTCAAATGAATTTCTGACCGTCATCCTGACAAGAAGCACTGATGATGACCTATAGGGTCGAAAGCGCTCTGTTAATTAATTAAAACATTTTTGCACTTAATACAAAGTTTTGTTTCATTCATACTTAAAAAGTGCACACAACCTTCACACATTTCTTATTATATTATATAACTGTACTCCTAGAACAGGGGTACAGAGGTAGGAAAATATGTAAGTAAAAATAAGCAATATCCTATTGACAAATAAAAAATACATATATCCACATTTGTGTTTCTATAACTTTAGTCTGCAACTAAAAATATCATACTCTGCCATCGTATTGAAAACCTCTAAATACATTTTGACCATGATACACGGAGACAGCAGGTATTCCTCTGCCACAGAAAAAACTTGTCAAGGCCGCACACTTAAGGGCGCATAATCGGTCGGGCAGCGTTATGTTATCATATTATGTGCTTGAGCAGCTGAAACTTACAATTTGTTGCCTAAAATGGGATCGGGCCTCTTTATGCTTCGTAAGTGACGTCATTAATCGTGCGTACTTTGTATCATCAGAGTCAAAATCAATCGTGTAAAGTACAATGCCGTTGGTGCAGGCGGAGGGAAAACTTTTAGTTAACCACTGGGTTTTAATGAAGTCACGCAAGGTTCGAGAGAGACGGCGCGGCGCGGCGCCGCAACAATCTTTCCGCCGGCACCAACGTCATTGTACTTTACACGATTGATTTTGACTCTGCGCGATTGATTCAACGAACTCAGCAATACCCATGCGAGTATAAACGCTGTGTCTACTTGGCTGACTTCGCGACGAGAACCAATACGTGCGTCAGTGTAAAAAATGCTTTGAAAGATCTAAAATTGACTTTAAGCTGGATTTTATAATAATCTTATATCTCAAAAATTTTCTATAATTTTATTAAGACGAAAAATATTCATCATCGAAACTTGGATCTTGCAAACCCAAGCATCACCGGGAATATCTAGACCGTACAGGCGGATGCGTCCAATTAGCGTTAAAATGTCATTCCATAATTCGACCAATAGGGAATAACTGAGATGAAAACTTCGTATGTATTTTTAAATACGAGGTCCTGTCAAATAAGAGTGTCAGATAATCAGCAGTTTTGTTAACATTTTCAAGCAGCTCTAGAAAAACTACAGCATATTTAACTCACGAAACAGGAGGACATTTTGAAACTTTGAGGAACTTCTTTTCCAAAATTTTGAAGCGTCACTCCAAAGATGTCTACTTGCACTTCGTTTTCAGCCCAAATATATAAAATTTCCCATTAAAGGGCAATGACAAAAATTCAAAATTTTAATGCATTATAGTTATTAAGTTTTTTTAATAACAGATAGAAAACACCACGTGGTGCTTTTTTATGAGATCTTTTAATATATATTTCTTTATTTTTTTCTTTTTGTTGAAACACGATGGAAGAAGAACAGGGTAAACAGTGCGTTTCAAACGCCCACTGCGTAAAAACAACAAATAGACCGTTTGTGAGTGAAAAATCAATAAAAATCCAAGGCGGAAAATCCAACATGGAAAATCCAATCTGACACAAAATAGGTAGGACTGCTTTGGAAAATTATATGAGTACGTAGTGTAGTGGTTGTCGCACTTTTATATAATATCCTGTACACCTGCGCAACAGGTAAAAACTTAGAAATAATAAAAATGTTTTAAAGTAAGTAGTGGTTGTCACACCCGTCTAAAACGCGAAGGTGCCCGGTTCGATCCCGGGCGGAAACAATTTTTTTTTAATTTCTAATTTACTTTAAAATACCTCTATTTATGATAATCGCAACAAACATAAATACCAAAAAGCATGCAACCTTATCGATCGAAAGCCATTATTAAACATTTTTGCTTGGAAAAATACCGTTCATGTGTGTATACACATATAATAAATAAATATCATTTGGTATCTGAACAAAAAGTTGTGAAATCCCACCAAAAACATACATGTAAAAAAACAGGCCAAGTTCTCGTCAGGACTGTGTGTTTTACCTGAAAAAAATAACTGAAATGAAAAAATTATGCCAAGTTCCTTGCCTACACGTTATTAGCAGTGTTTTGATAAGCACAGAAAAATATTGTGTCAACTGATAAATTTACAGACCAAACTTGGCAAGGTTTCATTAAAGAACTGAGCAATATTGAGACCCTTGAAAACTTGACAAGTTTGGTCTGTAAATTTATCAATTCACACAATATTTTTCTGTGCTTATCAAAACACTGCTAATAACGTGTAGGCAAGGAAATTGGCATACTTTTTACATTTCAGATATTTTTTCAGATAACAAAACACACAGTTCTGGCGGGAACTGGGCCTGTTTTTTTACATGTACGTTTTAGGTGAGATTATTATTTACTGATGATGATTTTATCCTCGTAAATAATTACCTGCTCGTGAATAATATACTAATAAAAACTTTTAATACCCAGTAACAATATTTGGAATTCAAGTCAGACTGATATGAAAATTTCTTACGGCAATAAATTACTTTATTATTTAAAAAAATTACCAAGTAAATAATAAACGACAAAATGTATCTGGTGAAAAATCACATTCTTCTCTCTAAAGATGAAAATGACCCATTTACAGGAACATAAAGAATCACCCAGAGGGTGTAAATCGCTTGAGTTTTGTCCTTGAACCAAGAAAATGTTAATATGAGTTTTATATGCTACCAAGGGGTGTGTTGAATGTTAATAGCAGATAATACGAACGATAAAAACGCTTCAAAATGTTTGATTCTAGAAGTGGCGTTAAACGATCTTATATGTTCTTGGAATCACTTACAAGCTTGATATGGGTCATAAAAACAAATATGCCAGGGAGAAAACACTCTTGAATATAGAGTGAAATAGGAAATACTGGTTAAATAGCTTAAGTTAGAAAATATTTAAACGTTTTTTTTAACAGACTGATGGTGTTTTGTTTTAGTTACAGGGTGTTATGAAATTAATACGAGTCCAAACCGCTGAACCTATGAATGTAAAATTGGAGAATATACTTCCTTAAATGTGAACAGCTTATCTTATACAGAAAAGAAGGAAATGTTAAATTATAGAACGTACAACATAATCCGATTAAATCCATTTTCTGAAATGGGATTATCCAGCAATTTATTCTTATTTGATAATACAAAAGTACTCCATTTAAATGTTTATTCCTACAAAATAAGAATTTTTTCTAATCAGATTCGTCCTCGAAACAGCGATCAAACATCGCTAACTATAAAACGGGGAGATGATCTCTGGTGACGTAGAGCCACGATAGGCGATCCATATTTAAGAAATAAATCAAGCGTTGGCACCGCTGCAAAAATTTTGCGACGATTTCCAACTTTGCTAACATGATACAACAAATCTTAACCTTACTTTCGTCCGATTCTATTTGAATAAAAACCCTTTATTTTTTGAGTCTTCATTCTATAATTTTTAAATTTTTTTTAAAGTTTTGCTATTTGTTTTGTTTCGTTTTGTTCGACATTATTTAGTATTTATTCGTTCGGCTCAGTGTTCACAATATTATTATGGTTAATAATGTTAAGTTTATGAAGGAAGTAGTAGTAGGAACAAGATTTAGTTAGCAAAAAATGCTACAAATCTAGGTTTTTAATATTTTAACAACTTTATCATTAACATTTCTTAAATTATTTAAAAAATTATTTTATATCACTTTGCTTGTTTAACAAATATGTTTTATTAATTTTTTTAATAAATGTATTTAGAGAATCTCGCGATTTAATATTTATATTGAAACTGTTATGTTCACTTAACTCTTCATAAAAAATGTAGTCAACTTAAACAAGGAGAAAATATTTTTACATCATATTACCTTAAAAAGGCGATTAAAACTTCCACATAAAATATAATACTTACTACTGACAGTAACAATGATCGTGTAGAGACTGCTTTAGGAAAAAATATTGATAATATGCACGCGTGTTTGTACAGTTGCCTAAGCAGTAAAGTAGGTGGTTGATCTTGATGTAGCCGAGGCAAAGCTAAAGGGTTTGATTGGGTCCGACAGGAAACTGCAAATGAATTTTCCGCCTTTCATTACACACACAAAACCAATATGTTGTATAACAGAAACAGTCATTAAATCAATAATATACTATGTCGCTATTCCTGAATGCCTGCTATATTGAATTCAATGCTTACTTATTCTTGTTTTAGCAATAACGATTATAATTAATTTAGAAATATAACACATTGGTTTCAATTCATCAAAACATTATTGGTTTGATTTGGAGTTAAATAATGTATACTTCAACCCTACTGCTTTTCAATAAAAGGCTAGGTTTGAGCAGTAGCGTGCCGTGCCTTTAAAAGCAGAGGGGCACAATGATTTGGGGGCGCCAAATTATTTTCCTTTTATTGGAAAGTATGTGGTCATAGTAGGCAGTGAATCTCCAGGGGGCGCGTAACTTTCTGTCCTTTTATTGGAGAGTATGTGGTCATAGTGGGCAATGAATCTCCGAGGGGGCGCGAGGGCGCCGTTACGAGAGGAGGCACGCGCCCCCTATCCCCCTCGACGGCACGGCACTGGGCTTAAGGCAAGAAAAGTTACAATGCTTTTAAATATTTATTATATTAAAAAGTCAATTATTTATATATTAATTCAATATTAAGTCCCTTCTAATATATATATATATATATATATATATATATATATATATATATATATATATATATATATATATATATATATATATATATATATATATATATATATATAACTGTAAATGCTGTAACGCTGCCCAATAAATAAGCTAGTAATCGCCCCTTAAACTTTCTCTAACGACGGTACCCGCCACTGGCAGGAAATACTTAGTTCGAATAAGTTGCCAGTTCTATCACTAATTTTTTCTATGATACCAGTCAGTAAGAATGTTTGTGTTACATTTAAAGTAAAACCCCTTTAAAATACACTTTGTTGAAAATATTTTAGGTTAACAAATACACACTACCAACATAGGACAGCCACTTTTGGAAAAAAACTCAACTAATAATTAAAATTAACGAAAGTTAAACACAAAGATTTAACGCTTTTTTGTCAGTGTCTGCACTATTAAAAACGAGAACTAATGTTTTTGTTACTTTTAAAGTAAAATCTCTGTACAATGCACTTTCTGTAGAAAGATTTTACCAAAGAAAATAAAATATGTTAATGTTTTACGTTAAACTTATACAACACTAACACAACAGTAGTATAGCCATAAATGTAAAAACGATCCACTAATTAATTAAAACACAATGATTAGAAGAATCCACGATACTTTTTTGCTATTAGCACTGAAAAACTAAAAAGATATTTACTTGTTACACAACACAACTATTGCGGTCCGCATAAAGTTATTTCATTTGAAATATTATCTAATTGTTTCAAATACTTTTACCCCTGACATAACAAAAGACAGGCAACCCAAAAAAACTACCAATAGTTATTTTTGCATAAGAGATAGGAGAAAAGTTATGTGGAAATAACAGCAACATTTGTTTTGTCGTTTTTTTGAAACAAAAACAAACTTCCCGCGACTGGCGTTGAAATATTTACATGTCTGAAATACTTTTACGCCCGTCTCGTTTTTGTTTATATCAACGTACTTTCCTGCATAGGCAACAATACAAACACGCGTGTATATGGGTTGCATAATATTACGAATGATATCAATATTTTTTTTCAGAAGTTGGTTTTAAATTACAATGTAGTTTCTTTTTGCTACATAGAAAATGATCTTCGTCGATCCGTTGTTAACTAATATTTTGCTTAGTTTTATCTAGTTTGTTCTTTGATTAAATTAGCTTAAGAGGCTTGAAAACTAAATTAAATTTTATTTAACACTAATAATATTTACGTATTATGTAACGCTTGCGGATGCAAAAAAGTGATTTAGATACCTACGACATCTAGACTCTAGAAAAACTCATTCAGGAGATCTTTTTAAAAAAATTGGTAAGTTACGATGAATTTCTTGACAACAAGACGAATAACAACTTTCTGAACGTGCTGCTTATATATATATATATATATATATATATATATATATATATATATATATATATATATATATATATATATATATATATATATATATATTATATAATGAAAACAAAAATAAGCAGAAATAAAATAAAAGCAATTAAATATTCTTAAATTGTTATTTGCTTTTGAGTAGAGAAAAGATATTATTTAATATTATAGTACTTTTTTAATAGGCCTTTAATTGCTTTTTAGTATTAAGGGCAATTGTAAACTTTTATCAGTTGTCAAAATTATACTATAATTGAAGAAAACATAACGCTACTTAATAATTTTTATTCACAGAAAGAAAACTTTTTCTATCATTAAGGATAAAATAAAGCTTTTTCTTTATATATACTGTCTTTTTCTCCCATTGCTGACAAAAAGGGTTGCAAAGGCAAAAAATGTATAGAAATGTAAGTCGTAAATAAGACTAGCATGAATTTTATAGGTAAAATTAATTTATGCAAATTTAACTTTTAGAAAACATTGGAGACAAGAACATTTATTTCCGATCTAAAAGACACTATATTATTCTCTTCTGAAGTTTCCAAATTAGTGAAATGGAAAAGTGGAAATAGTCTTAATTGTCTTAGTAGATTAATATTGAAACAGAAATTAGTGTATATGATTAAAATGATTTAGTATAGAATGTTTGGGACGGGATTTTATTCTAAATAATTACTTTACTCTAATGATAAAGAAGATTAATGTTCGGGCCTAAGTAAATCTAACAATTAAGAAAGGAAATCCGATATACCTACTTTGGGACTTATGTATGCCGAAAATTAGGTAGCCAAAGCTAATCTGCATGCAAATCCTATCCATACGTACGCTTAGAAAATAAATATAAAAATATCAGCACACACCTCTCCGCCCATGCTGCAAATTTATAATTATGGTCATTAGAAGCTGCCCACCGTGAGCGACGCTCCAGTGGTATTACATCGCGACTAACTCGGTTGCAGCGGCAATTCAGTTTAGCTTTGCCATCGTATGTGGTGTGTACGCTCACGTAGATTCTATTTCTCTGTCGCGTCGCTGTAAATTTGTTAGTTCGTAATATGCCGAAAGTGTGCAATAACACGCGATTGTTTCAATGTTAGAAAGTTTATATGGAAATTTACTGATTTAAAATATAATGGGTCGCAAATAATATGTGTGGTTTGTTAGCGAAGCTAAATCTTTATGTATAAGGTACCTAAACAACATCGAAACACATCAATTAAAAAAAGGGGGCCAACGCACTTATACACAGTTTCTCTCGATTTACCCATTATTCTGTATTCGTGGAATTTGTCGTTATTTATCTTAAATAAAGAACCATTTCGTCAGTTTTAGGAGAAATATATCCCTAAATGGAAATTGCCCGGCCGAAGTACATTGCAAATACATTTACTGGCTGTCCTCGAATAACTTGAAGGTAATATTACATCCCAACTAGACAATGCAAAACTGTGGTTGGCCGTAGATCAGACAACAGATTCTAAAAAGCATTCTGTGGCCAACGTTATAGACACGGTCACTGGATCCGCTTAAACCGCCACCTGCTTATTTATTTTTATTAGCCAGTAAAAATCTAGAAAAATATACTGGCGAACCAATTCAGCATCTGATATTAACTACATTACACAAATTTCAACTGTCAGTGATGTTACTACTTCTTAGTGATGGCGCCGCAGTTATTCTTTCTACAGGCCGTTCCCTCAAAGTAGAGTGTCGTCATTTACTACATATTCTTGTTACGTGTATACTGCAGGCCTTACATCTTACAGCAGAAATGATTTGCAAGTGTTATCCGGATGTCGATACATTACTCGCTAACTCCTAAGCAGTTTTTCATAATTCCCCCAAATGCACTCGAGAATTTCATAAACAGTGTCCTGGTATTCCCGAACCTCCACAGCCGTTTCTTACCCGACGGAGTACATGGTTAGAGGCAGCGTTTTATCATTTGCAACATTTTCAAAAAATAAAATCCTTAATTATACAGTTCAATGGTAACAGCAGCCAGTAGAGAAAGTCGGATCATCAAAAATACACAAATAGAAGCAGATTAAAAACTATTCATAGTAGTTTAATTGTGGAATTGTAGTTAATAGTGGAATTGACCAATGCCATAAACAAGTTACAAAATACTCCATTATCGTTTGGTGAATTCTTACGAATAGTAGATGACGTGCAAAAAGTGCTACAGATTTTAAATGACGATACAGGTATTCGTGTTCTCCAATCCAGACTTGTTCGAGATTTCACTTCCAGTTGATATTCTGACTTAAGGCGAAGTTGAATTTAACTTTATAAATAAAAGTTTCCTCAAGACCAAACAGTATTTTTAAGGACTTTCTGCAAAAATTCTGCTTATTAAATTCGGAGATTCTCACCCAAGCGTACCCAGAGACTGGGGATTCAAGATTGTCTCACTAGGTTTCCCCCTAGATTAACACCAATAACCCCAGGAGATTATTTCACCAGGCTGGCACCACTATCTTGCAACCCTTGCTCAATCAGATGGCAAGTGACATATGTCAGAAAGTCAGAATAAAACAAAACGCCTAAAAAGTGAGAAAATGACCGAAAATTGCAGTTTATAGTGTTCAATTTAATTTAGTTTTCAACCCTATTAGACTAATTTAAGAAACACTATAATCAAAGCACAAACTACATAATACTGATCAAAATATTACTTAACAACGGATTGACGAAGATCATTTTGTAGGTAGAGAAAGGAAACTACCTTATTATTTAAAGCCAACTTCTAATTCTAAAGAAGAAATGTTGATAACTTCATAATGTGCACGCGTGTTTGTATAGTTGCTTATGCAGTAGAGTAGGCACATACGTTTAAATAAACAAAAACAAGACAAGTAAAATTATTTCAGACATTTAGATACTTCAACGTGTCATCGGAAGTTTGTTTTTGTTTCATATAAATGCGAAGTGCAAAATTGGGGAAAAACGATAAAAAGACTGAACTGCTGAACGCTGCTATTATTTCCACATAACTTTTTTCCTATCTCTTATGCAACAATAACTATTGGTAGTTTTTTTTGGGTTGCCTATTTTTTGTTACGTCAGGGGTAAAAGTACTTGAAGAGTTGTCTTGTTTCATAAATGAATAACTTTTTAGTTTTTCAGTGCTGATAGTAAAAAAATACCGTGGATTCTTTTAAGCATTTTGTTTTAATTAGTTAGTGGGCCGTTTTTTATAAACTGCTGGACACTCGAAACGCACCGATCGATTTTTCTTGCATTTTTTGATAGAAGATTTCGCACAAACTACACAATATTTTGAAATGCGATTTTCAGTACTCTGAAGTCTTATCCCTTTGTGTTTCTGTCGAAGTCGCGGGAAATTTTAACACTTCATAAACAACTTATACAGGGGGGATAATAACAGATTGCAAATTTTGCTAATTTTCATCCTAAGCGCGAATTTTATTCAGCTGATATTTTTTTCAAATTTACTGACCATACGAATCCTTATTTGAAACGTCAAAAACAACTTTGCCCGATTTTACTTTTCTTTTCTGTTTTTGAAGATACAGGGTGATTTCTAATTTGTCGTCAATATTTTGAATATGTGAGTGTCAATTAACATCTGATGATTAATTTATATACTAAACGACTTAGTTTAGATCAAAAATCATAGGACGTTACGCACTTGATATTTAAGATATACAGGGTGTCTTCAATCGGCCATTTAGATTTAAATTTCCAAAGGTAATGTTAATTTTTTATTTTCCGCATTCGAACTGGCTGTATTGGATGACAAAACATCTATCCGTGATTTATGTATACTGGTACAATCATTAGGATTATATACTGAAAGGGTTTTTTAATTTTCTGACTCCTGAAAGTTTGTAGACGCTACAGGATGATACATATTTTAGTAATGTTTATGAATTCTAATGACCAATAATAAGTGGTGTATTCTTTTACTTTTTGGATTTGTATAATTTATTTAGGAAAATTCAGGTTCGTACTACATTTTATACAGGGTAATTAAAATTTGGTGGTTTGCGTTCACTAAAATGAAGTCAGGCCCACAATTTTCGGAAAACAGCAAATTTAAATTATTTAGATGTTCAAGTAACAAGCGAGCGCATTTAACTCTACGTCTTCCTCTAAAAGAAGGGTTGTGTTAAAATAAGTTTAATAAATTAAATTCTTAACAAATTTATCATAGGTTGTACAGTCCTGTACAATGTGAGTCGTCATTACACGCGTAACTTAATTATTACATTATTTTACCTAAACGTGTCAGTTATGGTAATTCAGCAAAAGTTTTCAATATTGTCATAATAAATAAAACGTTTGGCGAGTATTAGATACGTCATCATAATTTAATTAAAATGCCGCGATTAAGTAAATCAGAGCAAAGAAATTGCTTAAGATTGTTAAACGATGAATTAGCGACACAGACAGTACACGATCTGTATGTCTATAAAGCTACCGTAATTCGTCTCAAGCAAAGGTTTATTGCAACGGGAGACGTTGCCTATCGGCATGGAGGTGGACATTGGAAACAAATTCCAGCCCTTGCAGAGAGGAATCTCCTCCGAGAAGCACGGGTAAACAGGACCCAAAATTCCCGAAAATTAAACGAAAACATGCGACGTCAAACAGGGCTTGTCATTTCTAATAGGACTGTCAGACGATATCTCAACAAAAACAACCTACGGTAAATCTGTTAATGTTTGTTTAATTTATTAAACTTAATTTAACACAACTCTTCTTTTAGAGCAAGACGTAGAGCTAAATGCCCTCGCTGGACAAGATTGAATCTGATCCATTCGGATGGGAGGACTCTTGTTTGGAGGCAACCTAGGACGCGATTTATTAAAGAGAATATGGCTCCGCAGGAACCATTTGGGGGTTTAGGTATAACAGCATGGGCGGGAGTAATTTTTAATGGAAGACCTGAACTGTTTATTTCTAATCGAACAGTCAACGCAACCGTTTATAGGGACGACATTTTAAATAACATTGTTTTGCCGTTTGCAGAAAATTGTGGGCCTGACTTCATTGTAGTGGACGATAATGCAAGACCACATAGGGCCCGTGTTGTCCTGGATTTTTTGGTGGCAAACAATGTTAACCAGTTAAAATTGCCAACAAAATCCCCTGATTTGAATATTATTGAGCATATGTGGTCTGCATTAAAGTTACAAGTGTGCTCAAGAATAAACGCTCCTGAGACATTAAAGGAACTCGCTGTGGTAATACAGGATGAGTGGGAAGATATCCCCCAGGATTTAATTCTAAGATTAGTGAGAAGTATGCCACGGCGATGTCAGGCCGTTATCAACGCACGGGGAGGTCCCACTAGATATTAGGCTGAAATTTCAATTACCCTGTATAAAATGTAGTACGAACCTGAATTATCCTAAATAAATTATACAAATCCAAAAATTAAAAGAATGCATCACTTATTATTGGTCATTAGAACTCATAAACAATACTAAAATATGTATCACCCTGTAGCGTCTACAAACTTTCAGGAATCAGAAAATTAAAAAAACCCTTTCAGTATATAATCCTAATGATTGTACCAGTATACATAAATTACGGATAGATGTTTTATCATCCAATACAGCCAGTTCGAAAACGGAAAATAAAAAAATAACATTACCTTTGGAAATTTAAATCTAAATGGCCGATTCAAGACACCCTGTATATCTTAAATATCAAGTGCGCAACGTCCTATGTTTTTTGATCTAAACTAAGTCGTTTAGTATTAAAAACATTGTAAATTAATCATCAGATGTTAATTGACACACACATATTCAAAATATTGACGACAAATTAGAAATCACCCTGTATCTTCAAAAACAGAGAAGAAAAGTAAAATCGGGCAAAGTTGTTTTTGACGTTTAAAATAAGGATTCGTATGGTCTGTAAATTTGAAAAAAATATCAGCTGAATAAAATTCGCGCTTAGAATGAAAATTAGCAAAATTTTCAATCTGTTATTATCCACCCTGTATAAGTTGTTTATGGAGTGTTAAAATTTCCCGCGACTTCGACAGAAATACAAAGGGTTAAGACTTCAAAGTACTGAAAACCGCATTTCAAAATATTGTGTAGTTTGTGCGAAATCTTCTATCAAAAAATGCAAGAAAAATCTATCGGTGCGTTTCGAGTGTCCAGCAGTTTATTAATGTTATACCTACTGTTTTGTTAGTGTTGCATAAGTTTAACGTAAAACCTAACAAACCTATTTTATTTTCTTTGGTAAAATCTTTCTACAGGAAGTGTATTTTATAAAGATTTTACCCTAAAAGTAACAAAAACATTAGTTTAATTGGCATTGTTATAAACTTTAGTACAAATCTGATTACTTTTTAACTTTTGTTATACTTACTATCTGTTGTGTCATCTCATTTTTTATTTTTTGGGTTTTTTATTTATTTAAACTAGTTTTTTTTAATAATAAGCTGTAAAAACTCTTACAGAACAGCTAAAATATAAAATACATGCAAAACGTAACACTTCAAAAATTTTAGTATCGAATTTAATTATTTGGTCATAATATTAACATAAACGCTATCATGACTCGCAGAATTTTAAAACGTCGCCACTACCAATCACAACGAGGTTGATCAAGGCTCAGTAGCTTGTCTATCTTATCACCAGATGACCAACGCGACTTCCGGCCTTCACTTTCGTTACAGAAGAGGTCAGTGACTCTTATCATATTATGTCGTGAACGCCATAAAGTTTTATCTATGATTCTTTATAATTAAGTGAAAAAAAAGTTTCCAGTTTTTTAACAGCGCCATTAGTATTAAAGAATATCGTATGAGCTTATAGTGTTGACCATTTATGAGAAAACAAAAATTTATAATTTAGTGAGAAAAAAATAGTTTCCAGTACCAGTATCAATAAAATATCGTACGCGCTGAGTGTGCAATATAATGTTCAAAGTAGTAAAAGACCACATTTCTGGGTGTTCAGTTGAATATTATTACTTTACTCTTGGTTGAAACAGCTGTTCCCAGAATTGTTTTATAGTATTTTAGCTTTTTGAAATTAAGTGTCAAGGGCTAGTAGAATGTCTTTCTTTAAAGCTAACAAAAATATTGATTTTTTTAAACTTAGGAATAGGAATATGGTGAAGAGACTAGGCAACGCCACAGCTGACATAAAAACAAACCTTTTTTCTATGACTGGCGTTTCTCACTGTTTGTGCACAGTGACTAAAAAAAAATTCTGAGGGACGATTCTACCTTTTTTTATCGTGAAGCGGCATTTATGAATATTTTTATTCAATCTGATTTCATACCAGGATTTACCGGATTCAGTATATGCAGTGAATTTCATAACACCCTATATTTTATTTCTGCTACATTCCAGATTTCGCTTTTTTATACGTTAGAAAACGTGACATACAGTGAGGGCATAAAATCTGGAAACACCTAGTTTTTTAGGAAACTATACATTTTCGGAAGAAACGCCGAAACACGTCGATTTTGTTCTCATTTTCTACACATTCTAAAAATATTTGATTATATACAGGGTGTGCCATAAAAGTTGGGCATTTGTCAAATTTGATTTTTTAAATAGAACACCCTGTATATTATTCCATTTTTGAATTGTGCGTTAGGAAGCCAACATCTTTTGTATAAACCACCCTTTCTCTAAAGTCAATTGTTTGGGAGATATTGCAACTTGAAAATTGGCAGCCCGCAAAATTAAATAAAGTCAAATAACTCAACACATTTTTATTTTAAAAACAACAATCCAACTGAGACAATTTTAACGCAGCAAATGCTGAAATTATTGACCGTTAACTTCCTGGCAATATCCTAGCGTATCCATAAACTCCTCTTGTACGCTGCGGATGAAAGAAGGTGAAATTTGCCGAATTTCATCCCTTATACGATTTTTTAAAGCTTCTATGTTAGGAGGTCTGTTAAAGTAAACTTTACTTTTTAAATAACCCCACAGGAAGTAATCAATGGGGGTCAAATCCGGTGACCTCGCAGGCCATTCTATGGGGCCACGACGTCCTATCCACCTGTTAGGAAATATCTCGTTGAGATATTGCCTAACAGCTAGCGCATAGTGAGGTGGGGCCCCATCTTGTTGAAACCACATTGTTAAGGCAGGTGTATCAGGCTCATCACCTGGATACCGCTGAGCTAAGGCAGGAATTAACTCTACTTGCAAAAAGTCTAGATATATTTGGCCGGTCAAATTTTCGTCAAAAAAATAGGGACCAACAATCTGGTCTTGAAATATTCCTGCCCAAACGTTGACTTTTTCGGGATGTTGCGTATGAGCCACTTGAGCCCAATGGGGATTCTCTTTAGACCAATACTTACAGTTTTGCCGGTTGACAGTACCATTGAGAAAAAAGGTAGCTTCATCCGAAAATAAAACATTTGCACAAAACAAGGGATCCACGTCGCACCTTTCTTGCATATTTTCACAAAACTGGAGTCGGCGGTCATAGTCATCTTCGTTTAATTCATGTATTAGTCTTATTTTGTATGGATGATATTTCTCTTTATGCAGAATTTTTTTCACTGATGATTGACACACGTTTAAATCAAATGCCACTTGATGGGTTGACAAATGTGGATTCTCGTTGTAACTGAGTAAAACATCTAATTTAATATTATCATCTAATTTAGGCCTACCTGTCCTGGGCAGATCTTTTACAGTCCCATGTTCATGAAATTTGTTGACAATTTTGCTGACCGCAGATTTTGTAATTGCTTGTCGCTCTGGATGTGTGTTATTAAAAAGTTCACAAACTTCGTCAGGATGCCTACGCGACGATCTCCCCAGCCGAACATCATAAGGATTTCAATCCCTTGGATCTCGGAAAGCATAATTTAAGATACAAATTACTATCTTATTTAAATGTGTTTGATTTTTGACACATCATAATGGGACATGCTGGTTTCCAGGGTAGTGCAACAATTCAAGGTGTAAGAATTACCAATTTTTAAGTTGCAATATCTCGCAAACAACTGACTTTAGAGGAAGGGTGGTTTATACAAAAGATGTTGATTTTCTATTTACAATTCAAAAAGTTAATAATATACAGGGTGTTCTATTTAAAAAATCAAATTTGACAAATGTCCAACTTTTATGGCACACCCTGTATGTAATCAAATATTTTTAGAATGTGTATAAAATGAGAACAAAATCGACGTGTTTCGGCGTTTCTTCCGAAAATGTATAGTTTCGTAAAAAACTAGGTGTTTCCACACTTTATGCCCTCACTGTATATTTCCTTAATAAATACATAAACGTAAATTACATTCTTGCCTCTTTTCAAATGAACAGGAAAAGTGTACTATTTCTCGAATGTTGGCCTAGAGCCACAAAAAACACCAAACAATTTTTCACCGCTATCTTTTTCATTTTTTAAAGTCTCTTTTCAAAGCATCAGGAAAGGAAAATAATAATCGGAGGGCATGTAATTTTCAAAAGAGTTTTATGTCGTTCTCCACGCTGAGATATTTTGCAATATCCATTAAGAGGAGCTGCTTTGGATAGATATTTATCTAGTACGAGTTGTTTATTATTCTTGGTCGCCGTTCTGAAAATAAAATTTTTGGTTAGCCTAACGCTTTTTTTACTTGAACTTTACCTAGTCAAAATATCTGTATTTTATAATAAGATTTGTTGTTTAAAAGATAAGTTAAAAAGTTGCTTAATTTTTTTCTATGCAAAAAACCACAGAAGGATTTCAAAGCAGAAATAGAAAGAAATCATGTATTTTCTTAAAATTTTATCCTTAAGTTCACGATATTTGGAAGGACAATGTTAAAATTGGTTAACTAAGATCAATTTTGATATTCATGTCAGAACTTCGACATAGATTTCAAAATAAAATGAAAAATTTTGGGATTATTAGGGGTGAAATACTAGTAGGTCGGGAGCCGGTGACACTGAAAGTACCGTCATCGCGGAATCAAATTTTTTTTATGTAAATTGATAGTTAATAGTCATACGAACAAAGTGAGCTCGGTACGCCGGGATTCATTAAGCCGAAAGTATTTTTAAAACAATTAATTATTATAAAAAAGCAAAAATGTTTTTTTACCCAGGGTGTTTTCTAATTGAATGTCAAGATTTAAGGGGCGATTTTTGGGTCCATTCTAAAAAGAAAACTTCATATGAACGTATGTCCTAAACGTCTTAACTTTTGAGATACAGGGTGGTAAAGTTTTCAAAAATAAATAGTTTTTTATTAAAATCTGTAATACCACTTTAGATATTTTAATTAAATTTGGCATACATGTACTATGTATCAAGAGGCATTATTTAGTGTCCCACAATTTTTTTTCTTTAAACCAGTGGCGTTCGTACGGAATTTCACCTGCCTATTTAGGCAGATATTGATGGTACGCCACTGATTTCTCGTAAAATTAAAATCATTCCTGAAATTCCCAATCATTTCTAAGCAAATTTGATCTCTTGCATTTTTTTAATCCGATGCACGGTTTTCGCTTAAAAAAATAAAAACCTTTTCTCTGCATGATCATAACAATATCGTTCATATAGCAGAGAAAAGGTTTTTATTTTTTTTAAGCAAAAACCGTGCATCGGATTGAAAAAATGCAAGAGATCAAATTTGCTTAGAAATGATTGGGAATTTCAGAAATGATTTTAATTTTACGAGAAATCAGTGGCGTACCATCAATATCTGCCAAAATAGGCAGATGAAATTCCGTACGAACGCCACTGGTTTAAAGAAAAAAAAATTGTGGTACACTAAATAATGCCTCTTGATACATAGTACATGTATGCCAAATTTAATTAAAATATCTAAAGTGGTATTACAGATTTTAATAAAAAACTATTTATTTTTGAAAACTTTACCACCCTGTATCTCAAAAGTTAAGACGTTTAAGACATACGTTCATATCAAGTTTTCTTTTTAGAATGGACCCAAAAATCGCCCCTTAAATATTGACATTCAATTAGAAAACACCCTGGGTAAAAAAACATTTTTGCTTTTTTATAATAATTAATTGTTTTAAAAATACTTTCGGCTTAATGAATCCCGGCGTACCGAGCTCATTTTGTTCGTATGACTATTAACTATCAATTTACATAAAAAATTTTTGATTCCGCGATGACGGTACTTTCAGTGTCACCGGCTCCCAACCTATAGGGCATTGTCTAAATAGCCTAGTAATTTTGTAACTTTTTTGAGTCAAATATTGAAAATAAAATTAACAACTTGATACTACGCCAGCTAGTATAAAGTAGCTTCATTATAAAATGAAACTGCGGCGATTTTTTACTGTAATATCTACAGAATGAATAGGGGCTAGTGATGGGAAAATCTATGAATTTAAATAATCGAGTTTTTTTATCTTCTGACAGCCCACGAAGACCGAGGTGTAAGTACTATGTACCGTGGGTGTACTGGGGAATCGACTCACACATCCAGAGATGGAAACATCCGTTGGGATTTCACCAGCCCTTTTAAGAGGATGTGTGGGGTGGTACCACCTCGGTCGAGGAAGAATTCCTCTACCACCTTCCAAGAGTTATCTGTAATTAGGTTTGATTCGGTCAAACCTAATACAAATACCAATAAATCGTCAATCACTAAACGATCATTTCATTTTACATTTAATAATAATTAAATGCTTTTTCTTCTACACAGAAAAAACACTATCGTATATTGAATTAGATACCAATTCACTCAATGAGACACTCTTTTCCGTATTGCACAATACAAATTCGGTTTATTTCAATGATTAGTTTATCATTGTTAACCAATAGGTTATAAGATTGCTTCAAATATAGGGTTTCATTGGTTTTTAATAGGTCGTTTAAATATAAGAATTATTAGATGCAGTAATACCCTATTCTAAATTCAATACAAAATATATCATTAGTTTCAGTAAACGTTTATTTGTAAGAATATATATATATATATATATATATATATATATATATATACTTTGTTACTTTTCTTGAACCATTTATAATATATCTTTTTTATTGTTTCTTTCTTGGGATTAGGTTCATTATAAAAACATTTTTTTTTTATTATTTTTTATTAAAAGTCCATTGACGTTTCGACCCCTTTTCGGGTCATTTTCAAAATGTTTTTTTTATTTGGTTTGTTAAAAGACCTAAAAATACATTATTGGTTAAAATTTTTTTTACAAAAACACAACAATACGACAGTAAAGGATTAAAATTTGGACATATTATTTTAAAATTCTACGTTCTTAACAGTAAACATTTTTCTACAATTGGAAGATATTTTTATTATACGCACCTTGAAAACTATAAGGTCTTAGAAGGACTAATCTGTTATTTGTTATCAGACACATTAAAACATACCAGAGTATTTTACGTGGAAAGAGATTAGTCCTTCTAAGACCTTATAGTTTTCAAGGTGCGTATAATAAAAATATCTTCCAATTGTAGAAAAATGTTTACTGTTAAGAACGTAGAATTTTAAAATAATATGTCCAAATTTTAATCCTTTACTGTCGTATTGTTGTGTTTTTGTAAAAAAAATTTTAACCAATAATGTATTTTTAGGTCTTTTAACAAACCAAATAAAAAAAACATTTTGAAAATGACCCGAAAAGGGGTCGAAACGTCAATGGACTTTTAATAAAAAATAATAAAAAAAAAAATGTTTTTATAATGAACCTAATCCCAAGAAAGAAACAATAAAAAAGATATATATATATATATATATATATATATATATATATATATATATATATATATATATATATATCTTATTTAACCGAAATACATTATACATATATTATGGCAAATCTTTTTAGATTTGTTTTACTTACATACCATAAAACACTGAAATGAGTTGCTCTAGTCCCCAGAATTGCAACAGATCTATTATTTTTGGCGTACCTTTAACGCGATAAAGAAACAGGCTGCAAGCTCAAATGACTAGTCAACGAACAAATACCAACAGCATAATTTTAACCTCTCCAAAGGGTGTCCGCGATCAATGGAAGAAATATTTTAGCCAATAATAAATCCCATTAAATTAATAATATTTCTTTAATACCTTATAAGTTTTATTGGAGTGTTTATTTTAGTTAACATGATATAATGATTATTGACTTAATTTTTAGGTTTTCTATTTAAACTGTTCTATGTAAAAGTTCTTGTTCGTTGTATATCTCAATTTGAATCACACCATCTACAAATAGCTATTTTTCGCCCAATTATATTTAAGCATTCTCATCAAATAGTTTAATTTTTTGTCTCTAACAATTCTACACTCGAAGGAATAATAGAAATTTATTGGTTTCCAATAATATTTTGGTCATGGAAAAAATGGCAATATAGTTTTCAAAGAAGTAGGAATACTTTTGAACTCCAATAATAAGTCTATATTATTTAAAGAAATTTTTTTTTGATTATTTTAATAATGTTTTGATTAGACAATATTAACTTTAAGATAACTAATGTCATAGTGGTCAAAAATTATACTATTATTGAAGATAGCATAGCAATGATTTCTGTGTGTTTCTGGGAGGGCGGTTCGAGCCAATGTGAACTCGTAAGGTCCTGAATGTCATTGGCTACATTGGGGCTTCTAAAATGCCTTATTGGTTAGTAAGAAAAATGTTATTGGCTAGCGTTAGAACTACAGTAATCTGTCACCATAATATCTCAATTAGTAAGAGCTTTTGCAGTGAGTGAGTAATCTTTTCGGCCAAATTTTGATTATATCTCGTAAATTGTTTAAAACTGTACAGAAGTAAATTATTTAAACTAAATTAATATTGGTTGATCTTGTTAATGTTAATTGTTGCGCAAACTCTGTTTTACAATGTAAAATGCATTATATAATATATCAATAGTAAGCGTGCCCTATATAAAATTAGGAATTTGATAAAAGAAATTATAAATAAGCAGAAAGAGAGTTTAATTCGTGATTAGCTAACAACATATTAAATTTAATATGTTTTTAAATTGGATTTCAGTGCTAAATATCGGCCGTCGATTCAAATTTCGACTCCGATCCCCGATTCGGATTTAATCGTATTACATCGGGAAAAGTCGAGCGATAAATGTCGGATTTTAATGTCAACAAAGCGTTTTGTATTTCTTGTAAAGCGAAGTTATTTTCTATTAAAGAAAACATTTTTGAATGTTAAAATGGGAAAATAGGCAAGGCGAATAGAAAAATTGCACAAAAATAGAAGAAAATATACTTCTAAACATATATTTTTAAGGTAAGTAGTATGAAACCCTTGAACCAAAAGCAGTGTATACGCTGGCAAAAATTTTATCATTTTTCTATTAATTTTTAAAATTTGGGTTAAAATGCTTTGCATAAATAATTTGCGGCTTTTCAGTTTCCTTAAACGCTATCCTCTTGTTATCATTATCCATTTATGTGCTTGTTTTAGGCACACTGAAATAGGATTGTATTATTTCTAAAGAATATGAATTTCTTACCCTGAAAATCAGACTTTTGATGAAAGATAAGGCGCAAAAATATCATAAACATCTTAGACTCGCGCTTAGAGGGTTCTGTACCACATACAATATTGTGAATTTCTCACAGAACGCAAAATTCTCAGTAACTATGGTAAGACTAACCCTTGAATAAATAACAAGCGGCAGCGTTAACTGAAATAAGTCAGTGCGTATAGGTTATATAACTGACAAGTAAGGCTGGCATGGTTGGTCTGTTCCCAGAGGCGTCAATACCAAAAATAAATACGGTATTTGACAAAAATAATTTAATTTATATGCGTTGCAGTGATTGTGTGAAATAAAAAAAGCACGGTTGGGTTTGCTTAATAAAAGTAAGCGTAATAAAAAAATATAAAAATGGCATTTTTCGAGATATAGCACGTTTAGTTAGCTTTTTGAGGTTAAAGAAGCGGCATTTTGAAAAACAAATTACACCATCGAAAAGCCGAGGGAAAATACCTACATCGAAAAGTACGTTTCAGATATTTTCTAATGGCGTTTTCATTGCAAGGGGTCATCCATAAATTACGTCACACAAATTTTATCGTTTTTAACCCCCCCCCCCCCCCCCCGTTCTTGTCACAAGTAATCACATTCATGTGTACCCCGCCCTGTTGTGATGTCACTCATTTTGCAATTTGAAATTTATAACTTAAGTAAAACAGCACTTCCAATATTATTATTTTTTAAAAATAGTTTCAATAAAGTAACAATTTGTACGTTCTCAAACAATTGATAGGTACTCAAAATCTATAGAAAAAAAATATTCTTGCATTGTTTTTGGCTGAAAACTGAACTGAACTGAAAAAAATTTATCATCGTATGTCCATGGACCAGAAGAACCTGAGATCATCTACACTTTCAATTTTAACAACCTGTAATACCGGCCGTAAATTGATATCAGTGGCGAAGTAAGATAATAGTATATAGATACAGTGTCCGCCAAAAGTGCGAGTTCGACTTGCGCATAGAGGGTTCCGTACCACCGTAAGATAGTGTTTATATTTCGTTATTAAATTTGCTGATGTTTTATCCTGTCTGCTTCTTGTGCGGTGTTGCAATGTCACACAGTTAAGATTGTTCGACAGAGTAAGACATCACAAAATCATAGAAATATGTTAAATACGAAGTTGGACTTTTCCTATTGAAGATATATTCTTGAAAGGTTTTCGGTACTACATTAAGATTTTTGCACATAAATTACCTGTAAAATCGTCGTATTAAAAACGGAGAATTTTGCTTTCTGACTTGCTCCTTCTTTGTTTTGTACGTACCTACAAAAAGAGAAGTTGAAGATTAATAAAAGTAAGGAATTTCCAAGACTGTGCTTGTTAATCTACACGGTGGATCAAGAAAACAATAACAGATATTTAGGTGCTTAAAAAAAGTTAAAATGAACCAGATTTTATAACGTTATTATACAGGGCACTTTAAAAGAAGTAGTTCTGTAAAGGCCTTAAAAAGTCAATTTTCCTTTTTAGCGATAAATTAGTACACACATTCTGAAACACCATATTGCTATCTTCACAACAAAAAGCCTCACTTATTTTATGAGGATAAAAGCAACTTTGTTAAGTGATTCAAATACGAATGCCAAGAAATATCAAGAAAGGTTGTCGTTGTAGAAATATGCGGTTTTACAACGTAGGTACTAATTGTCCTTAAAATAGAAAATAGAATCCTTGCGAGCAGTGGAAAAACACTATTTCGTTGAAAGTGCCCTGTATAATAACAATTAAACCTGGTTTATTTTGGCTTAATTTTTAGAGAAGAACCTACATATTTCTATAAATAAACAAAAAATAGTAAAAATTATAAAGAAAGAAAATGTGGTCATTTTTGGACCACCGTGTAGTAGGTAACTATACAATGTTAGTATATACTACATAATTAATTCATTTAGCAAAATTCATTAAAATATGATATTATAACGTATAAAAATGACTTCATTTAGCTGGGTTAAGCAATAATTTTGAGATAAGAAAATCTCTTTTAAAATGATCCTGCAGACAACCTTTTTTATTATAACGATTTATAACAAGCATTTTCCGAAGTTGAAAAGGGCTCAATGCACGAGTTTAAGATTTACGAAGTTGACGGTTAGAATTCTGTTTACTTAATGGTATGGAAAATCACTTTTGTTAGAAAAATACTGCCTTAGGGTGGATATACTTTATGAAAGCAAGGAGAGGAAAAGCTTTCTGTAAGACGTCATGTAGATCAGCATATAAATGTTGAGGGTAAAGAAGTCACAATTTTTGGCCCGTTAAAGTAATTCCACTGAGGTTTAGCCTACGTATTCAAATACAAGAAAATAAACCATTTTTCCATAAAAAACAAACATTAGGTAAATAACAAATTTTTAGTTCTTGCCAAATCCTTCTTTGTCCAATTTGCCAATAAACGATAATTTTTGCGATATTTTTTTTTTAATAAAAATACGGTATTAGATTGCCAAATCCTTCTTTGTCCAATTTGGCAATAAATGATAATTTTTGCGATATTTAAAAAAAAAAAATACGATATTGGATAACAAGATAATCTCTTTTTTATTAACTGCCGCTAGATTAGTACTACAAAAATGCTGGTCGCCCCCTACTTTGTCATAACTCCGCCGACAAACCATTTTAAGAATTTTGATTTCGCCGGAAACAAAAAAAAAACAGCAAAGCGAGTAATGTGGCAACTACGAGGATTAAAAAACCTGCGTAAGCAGTGTTGCCAGCTGTCATCTGTTTTCATAGTTTTAATGCTTATTGCAAAAATGATCCTGTGCGTTTATGTTTGTGAATCAAAGCCAGTTTTTTTCGCATTGTTTGTGCAGAATTACTACATTTTTTGTGTTAAAAATATACAGTGACTTTTTTATTTTAATTCCGTGTAGTGCATTAAAACATTTAGTAGGTCAGTCAAACTACTTTAACAATAGCATGAACGTAGCATTTACGCACATAAATTAACGCTACCATTACAACATACGTTTATGTCTTAATTGTTAATTGTAGTTTAATTTAATTGGTCTGCATAAATCCACTTCTATCCAGTGACATTAAAAATTGTGTGTGAAAACATTTCTATATATTTTGATATTTTGGACTCCATCCACTAAAATGGTACATTGTGCTGAATGCAAAATGAAGTTTTCTAAACCATCCAATGTAAGGGCCCATGTGAAATGAAAGCATTCAGGTAGGTGCTTCCTTTATTAGATATACCCTTGATTATATTTCACCACTTACCGTTTTTAAAACTAAAAATAATAATTAGGTTTTTTTTATTTACGATTGATACCTAAACGGTAATTATTCGGAAAGACGGAAACGTCGAATTTTTTGATGAAATTTTGCATTGACCCTAATTTTGGGTCCTAGAACACGAATCTGAAATGAGTTTTCGGCGATCTCATGTACTTCCAAAAAATTTATTTTTGCTTTCAGGTTCGGGTTTTCTACGGATTTCTTTAAATTTCGACACTTTCACTTAGACACATCTATTCAAGTCATAACACACTACTATTCTGAAACATATTAAAGGAAACATATATAAAAAAAAAATCCAAGAAAACACTAAAAAACTAAATAAAAATAGACAGGCAACCCGTAATACACGTAGCCCATATTTCTCATCGGGCGACGCGCTGTTGCCAAATGTACAAATCGTTTTTCTGCAAATTTTAACGGCCATAAATAAATCTAAAAAAGAGATAGCCATATTAGCATTTCATTTTCTGTACAGTAATTTAGTTTAGTATTTAGCCAGTGACAGTGATAGACAGGGGCTTTGAAAATCGAACATACATTACCTCGAATTACATTTCCCCGAATTGCAATTCTTCGAAAAAATTTTAATCGAAAATACATTTCTTAGAATAATAACTGTCGTCGTTTAAAAATGGAAACAAATAATAATATTGTAACATTATTATTTTCTGTTGCGTTGCTTCTGCAGCGTGTCCTCAGGTTTGCTCAGTTTCCATTGATAAAGGTATGTCAATGAAAACTGAGCAAACGCTCCGCAAGCAACGCAATAGAAAATAATGTTACAATATTATGTACAGGAAAAATAAGTAAACGTGGCAGAACCGCACAAAATAATAGTGTTGACAAGTGGGCAAATAATGGCGACTACTAGTGATTTAAAATTGAATTTTCGAAAGCAACCCAAGCAATTTTCTTAGCTAGGTTTGCCTAAATGTGATGTTTTTTGCTACGAAAAAAGATATAAATTATTATAAGTTTACAGATGTGTTTAAGTGAAAATGTCGAAATTTAAAGAAATCCATAGAAAAACCTAACCTAAAAGTTTTTTTTTTGGAAAAACCAATGAGATATAACTAACATTTTCACTTCTACTGTATTTAAAATATAATATTTAGCGTCCCCACAACATTAGGAGCTGGCGTAGGTACATTTGTATACAAATATATAAATTTAAAAGCTTAGTAAAATAAATAATAAGTTTATTCAAATATATAGAACATATAACAATATAATTAAAATGTTTGAATAAACCAAAGTAATCAGTTTGACAAAGTATGATTATATATACATATTATATACATACATAGTATATTATATTAAAATTATTTCGTTTTTATTTTGAAAGTATTTTATAATTTATTTGTATAACTTTGTTTTCATATTCATGAATATAACGTAATTATGTCTGGGAATTGTTTTAAAACCCAATAATATACAGCGTGTCCAGAAAAGTTCTAGACATATGGGAATTTTCTTTATTGTTGATTTTACGAAAAAAAGTTATTCTTTATAAAAAGTTCTGCTTGATTCGCAAATAATATTGACATATCAAAGCTTAAGATATCTTGTACAGGGCGGCAAAAAAATGCAGAAACACAGAATTGCGATAAGAGAGAAGTACCCTCAATTTTTATTTTAGAGCAAATTGTTATAAGAAAACTTTACTAAGGACTACAAAACGAGGTCAGATACAATTTTTCGTTGAACTATTTTAATTTACAGGGTACCATAAAAAATACATTGAGCATTTTTATTACCTCTTGTTTGAAAGTAATTAAGTAAACATGTCAATTTTCGTTACAACAGTATTGCACACATGTTCTGCTTGATGCGCAAATAATATTGACATATCAAAACTTAAGATATCATGTACAGGGCGACAAAAAACTATAGAAACACAGAATTGCGTTAAGAGGGACAATTTTTATTTTAGAGTAAATTGTTATAAGAAACATCAAAAATATCTAAACATCAGTGATCTAAAAACAGATAGTTTAAAATAAAAGATTATGTCTCCACATGCCCTCCTTCTTTTTCCATGCAAACTACAGTACGTCTTGTTACTTCTGATACTGTCGCCCGTATCATATTGGGAGTGATTTCTTGGACACAGTTTGTTATTACTGCTTCAAGATGGTCAATATCCTGAAAAGGTCTATGCTTATACACCATTTCTTTTAATCGGCCCCATAAAAAGAAGTCCAGGGGTGTGATGTCAGGCGATCTGGCTGGCCAAGGACTATTTGAACGTCTACCTATCCAACGTTGCGGAAATACTTCATTCAAATACCCAGTTACTGTGTTAGTACTATGGCATGGGGCTCCATCATGTTGATACCAAATTATACGTCTTATATTTAGTGGCAGTTCGTCAAGAAATTGAGACAACTGGTTCCTTAAGAAGTCCAGGTAAATGGCAGCATTTATATTTTGTCGAAAAAAGTATGGTCCAACGATCCGATCATTAAAAATGCCACACCAAACATTGGTTTTAAATGAATATTGACTACGGCATTCGATTATAAAATTTGGATTGTTGTCACTCCACCACCGACAATTTTGGGTGCATACCACGCCGTTGGAAGTAAACATGGCCTCGTCCGTAAATAATATTTTTCTTGCAAAAAAAGGATCATCTTCACACTCGCCTTGGAACCACGCGCAAAATAGGAAACGAGAATCAAAATCTCTGGGAAGAAGCGTGTGAACGTATATCGGTTTATATGGATGAAATTTATTTATTTTTAAAATTTTACTAGCAGTAGACTTCTTCACGTCATTTGGAATAGTTTCTGACAGTTTGCTTAAAGAAATTTTCGGGTTTTCGATAACCGCTTGCATGACATTGAGTTGATTTTCTTCTGTTGTGGACCATTTGTTATGTTGTTTCTTAAATACATTTTCGACGGAACCAGTAGCCATAAATTTATTCATTATATTTGCTATAGCGGCGCTACATACCATTTTGTCAGGGTGTCTATTATTAAATATGAGTGCGGCTTCCCTAATAGAGTTATAGTGATCTCCGACGATAAGTACAATTTCTATTTTCTCATGCAGCGTTAACTTTACAACCATGACGAAACTAACTAAAAACTTTTGTTAATAAGTCGCAAAATAGTAAATGATTTTTGACTAACACGTCAATATTCGTTACTATAGTATTACACATAGTTGTTGCAAAATTGTTGCCGGTAAATGTTAAAGAAATAAAATAAAAAAATATTTTCCAAAGGCTTTTTTATGGTACCCTGTAAATTAAAATAGTTCAACGAAAAATTGTATCTGACCTCGTTTTGGGTAATTATTGATATTACTGGAAACAGCGAATTTTTTCATGAAATTTTGCACATACCCTAATTTTGGGTCGTAGAACACGAATCCGAAGTCAGCTTTTGGCGGTCTCGTATGGTTTTTCCAAAAAAAAAATTGTTTTTGGAAAACTTTTAGGTTAACTTTTAGGTTACCTTTTTGTTATAGATTCCTTTAAATTTCGACACTTTCACTTCAACATATCTGTAAACTTATAATTTTTATTAGTTTTCGTCACACAAAACACCACATTTAGGCAAAAATAGCTAAGAAAATTGCTTTTTTCTATAGAAAATTCCATTTTATCGCTACTAGACGTCATTATTTTTCCAGCTGTCAATTTTCCGGCGTTGCCACGTTTACAAAGCATTTTTCTCGCAAATTTTAACAATTTCCGGCCATAAATAAATCCAAAAAAAGGGCAAAAAGATGACCCCAACCAACACCCTGGGGCACCGATCCCTCTTCGCCTGCGAGGAAAGAGACTGGTCAGGGCCCCTAACCAGGTGCTAACCCTGCTCCGACCTTAGGGTGCCCTCCGATCCACCGTTATACCACCGTTATATCGAAAATATTAGATCTGTCACCTAATTCACCGACTTAGAAAAGTTTTTGATACGAACGGTGGCACCTAAGGTCGGAACAGGGTTAGCACCTGGTTAGGGACCCTGACCAGTCTCTTTCCTCGCAGGCGAAGAGGGATCGGTGCCCCAGGGTGTTGGTTGGGGTCATCTTTTTGCCCTTTTGGTTAAATTTGGTTCATTTTCGCATTTTCCCGCTAACTTTATGTAAAGCTAGCAGTATTTGAGGGAAAAACGATTATGCGAAAATGAACCAAATCTGAGCAAAAAGGTGTATACACCCAAACAAACCTGAGCAAAAAGGTGGTCAGGTTTGCTCAGTTTTCATTGATATAGATACATATATATCTATATCAATGAAAACTGAACAAACCTGACGATCTTTTTGCTCAGGTTGGGTGAGCAAAAAGGTGGTAAGGTTTGCTCAGTTTTCATTGATATAGATATATATGTATCTATATCAATGAAAACTGAGCAAACCTGACCACCTTTTTGTTCAGGTTTGCTTGAGTTGGGTATACACCTTTTTGTTCAGATATGGTTGCATGCATCAGCATATGCAGGTGTTGGATTGCTGATAAATAGGATTTTGGTTACGTCTGATGTAGGTTAAAATTAAAAAATGTTGTTGACTAAGTTGGACAGAATAGTGAATTTAGTTTGTTATGGTTAGCTTTTTTATTATTCCTAATTTACAATTTTTTCATGAAAAATAAGTAAACCTGGCAACGCCGGACACGTGACAGCTGGGAAAATAATGCCCCCCTAACTAACCTTAATCTATGAATAATGGCATCTAGTAGCGATTAAAATGACATTTTCTATTGGAAAAAGCAATTTTCTGAGCTATTTTTGCCTAAATGTGCTGTTTTGTGTGAAGAAATAAAATAAAAATTATAAGTTTACAGATATGTTTAAGTGAAAGTGTCGAAACTTAAAGGAATCTATAAAAAAAAGGTAACCTAAAATTTAACCTAAAAGTTTTGCAAAAAAAATTTTTTTTTGGAAAAACCATACGAGACCGCCAAAAGCTGACTTCGGATTCGTATTCTACGACCCAAAATTAGGGTCTGAGCAAAATTTCATGAAAAAATTCGCTGTTTCCAGTAATATCAATAATTACCTCGTTTTGTAGTCCTTAGTAAGGTTTTCTTATAACAATTTGCTCTAAAATAAAAATTGAGGGTACTTCTCTCTTATCGCAATTCTGTGTTTCTGCATTTTTTTGCCGCCCTGTACAAGATATCTTAAGCTTTGATATGTCAATATTATTCGCGAATCAAGCAGAACTTTTTATAAAGAATAACTTCTTTTCGTAAAATCAACAATAAAGAAAATTCCCATATGTCTAGAACTTTTCTGGACACGCTGTATGTCAAGATCGTTATTATTATTTTCTAAATATTCAAACTATAATTTTCTTGAAAATACCATGTCTATATTTTAGTGTTCTAATTAAAATTTACTCGTTGACCACCGAAGTCGACAATCGTTCTACAAACGAAGCAGGGAGACGCGAAGCTTTCCAATCGATATTGCTGTGGTGTATCCAGACGCGGGTTATTTCGTTGCCTTAGCCACTCTCTCATTTCAACTTTTCTAGAGCCCATAGTTAGACATTTTTTGTCTAACTGTACATGATGGTACTCTACATTATAACCAGAATACTACTTGAAGATAGATTTGGGATTAGTTTCTCTTGAAGCCATTTTTTATAGCTAGTATAGTTCATCTGAGTATGGTAATCACCTGACTTGCTGTTATATTTGAACTTGAAGTATGCGTTTTCAATAAAACCATTTTTATCACCTGCGTGTACTAGAATTAGTATTTGCCCTTTTGAAACAAGTTTATCAAGGCCTTTATTGGTATTGTCTTTCCATCTTTTATAGGTGTGGGTGGGATAAGTGGATATATGTTTCGTCCATATAAATTATAGGACGTTTCTTTCTCTATATCCTTCGTAGTTCTGAGAAAATTTCTCCTCAGATGCTGAATAATCAGGTTTTTCCATAACAAGTTTTCTATTATTTTTTGTTTTTCTCCAACAAAAATCCCATTGTCAAATGCCAAAAATATGTTTAAGTATGCCCCCCCCCCCATCTCCCTGTTAACTTACAATTACATGAAAATACAAAATTTCATGAAAATATTTTATACAGTTTTCGAGATATCGCTTTGTAACGCTTTAAAAACTCACCCTATATTACTTTAGCTCCAAAATATTTTTACTTACTGGAAAAAAGTTAAGAAAAAGTTTAAAGACCAATTAGTTTGAAAATCAAAACATAATCAGTATTTTACGACGACACTTAAAAATTTCCCAAAACACAATTCTTAAATTTATCAGGTTATACTGGCGGGAATAATACATTTACTTAATGGTATGGAAAATTGCTTTCGTCGAAAGCATACTTCCTTTAAAATAAGTACTTTGGAGACGGCGCGAAAAGAGAATATTTTTATGAGAGTGTACGTAAATTAAAGCACAAAGAGATATATTCAGCAGTCGTATTTCAATGGAAAATTTCATAAGGATATTGTTAAGAATTATCCAGAGAGGCTGTTTGGTGGTGATGAGAGACACTGGCACAAATATCCTGTATATTAGCCGTAAATTATATTAACCCTAGAAAGACACCCATTCATAACATTTACGACACGCAAAGTATTATGATCTTCAACTTTTTATGCGCTTGCGTTGCGGTCACCAGTGTTCCGTTAGTTTTCTGACTGTAATTAAGGATTAAAGTGCATGTGGTTGGTGATGTATCAAGCACCTAGTTTGGCTATTATTCGTACACTGTTCATAATTTCTACGACAGGTTAGGCTTCACATAACTTTCCAGATCTATCTAATCTATGTATTTGTTTATTTTTAGATCTTTTATAGATTTTTCTGAAAACGACAGACTGGAAAACAAAATTTGAAAAAACAAGGTCATTATTTTCTGGTGAGGAACTTTAGCAAATCTGAAAAAAAGATGAGGTTGTGGGAACAAAATATATAATAGTTGAAGTATGTATATGTGACAGTCCACATAGAGGGTGTCCCATTTAAGATGGATACAATTGTTTTGTTTTTGGTATGTTTATGAACATATTATAAGGCGCATCTTTCTATGGTTTAAAATTTAAAACGTTAGGGCCAATTTAATGTCAAAACTATTAACAGATATGGATTTGCCACCCCCTAAAATTCCCAAACATAAGCTGCGATACGTCACAAGATGCACAAGATATTAAGGGAAAAAATGGCGCTAGTCCTTTTTAATGTGTTTTTTTATTGCGGACTTTAGAAGTTTCAATTTCTAATAATCTTAATGCACAGCTTAATGCAATCAAAAACAATAGGATGTAAAAAATGTAAAATTTATTTAGGTAAAAACACAATTTTTAACATTTAAACTGAAGAAGAAGCTAAAAGTCAACGTTTTCGACTAAATCACCATTTGTGGTTGGACTAGGCACATACTAGTTGCCATAAAAACAAAAAATTGCAAAAATTGTTTGACAGTGACATTAAGACAGTGGGTATCCCGGGATCCCGCTAAAAATTCAGTCCCGAAAAATCCCGGGATTGGGCACTTAAATCTCGCAATAAATAAATTATAAAATATGTTAAATTATATTCGTATTAAAAATAATGTTTAGCGCGTGATGTGGCAACCCTGGAAGATTCATTTAAGTACTTAAGTAAAACAATTCATTTTTTTTACCTCTTATACTTTTATGTGTCCCCTGAATAAACTTTGTTTTGTTTTATTTTAAAATTACAATAATATAAATAAAAATAATTTACCTTTATTAATGTCACAATTTTTCAGGATCAATCCCGGGATCACGCGATTTTGTTTCTTCGATCCCGAAAATCCCGGGATCCAAATATACGTCCGGGAATGCAAGCCCTAATATCTACTGTTTTTTTGGTGTTATAAGTGTCCTCCTTTCTATAGAGGAAGTGAATTTTACAGAGATTTTACTTTAAAAGTAACAAAAACATTAGTTTTTAGTTTTTAATAGTGCGGGTAGTGGTATAATACTATTGAATCTTTTAAGTTTTGCGTTTAATACCTTAGTGGAAGTGTTAATTATTAGTCTAGCGTTTTTTTGCACTAAACTAATAGCTATACTCGGTTTTTTGGTATATTGGTATTTCTTAATCTTGAATATTTTTAAAAGAAGTGTATTTTAAAGGGATTTTACCACAAAGGTAACAATTACATTATTTCTTATGGTGACTTGTTACATACTTAGAGAAAATTATTGTTAAAATTAGCAACTTATTTGGTACCATGTGTTTCTTGGCAGTGGCGAGTACCTCTGGTTGGAGAAAGTTTAAGGGGTGATTACTAGCCAATTATTGCGTAGTGCTATTTCTGAATATTTTTCTTCAATCTGTAAATAAAGTGTTCAAAAAGATAAAGTTCTATATTTTTTAAATTAAACAAACCTTGTTTTATTTCAATCTCAAATTTTATGAACCAGCGCAAGGTGCTGTGAGGTTTCTTGTACTTTGACAGGTCATTATTAAAGAAAAAATATATTATGAAGTGACTCCGCAGCCGGCGCCGGTTCCTAAAATGTTGATGCATGGATACCGGCGCCGGCACGCGGGTACAAAATTTTTCGGGTGCCGGCGCTGGTTCAGATACGGCCAAAACGGAATGCCGCGGCCGGCAGTTCTAACCTAAAATAATTATAGTTACGTATTTTAAATGATATGTAAACATTGTGTTGTTTTAATTTTGCGTAAAAACTATAAAATATGAGGTTGTGATAAATTTTCTTCATATGAAAATTTTAATTGTGTTTTGGTGGAATACAAGAAAGCCCACAAGCAATGAGTTTTGGTTGCGTGATAGCAGAACAAATGACAATCAAAGACAACGAAATCCTAATAGCGTAGTGGATATTAATCCGGCTCTGAAATACTATTATCTGCGGTTAGCCTGTGTTAAAGGTGGAAGACCATTCAAGACAAAAAATAAAAAGTCAACAAGGAAGTGTTCCACGTGTAAGAAAGGCTGCCAGGCTAGAATTTTCTTGAAAGTAAGTGAGTGTAAACAATTTCTATGCATCCTGGGGATTGAACGAAATCACAATCATACTTCATCCATACCTTATTTCAATTTGCTAGCAAAACAGACACAGAGTTACAGATCTATATGCTCTGCTAGTTATTTCTACCTCAAAAAATGGCAATATGTCCATAGAAGACAAGAATTCCAATCAAATTGATATCAGACAAATTGAACACTATATTATTGAAGGTATGAAAAGTTTGATTACGATACATATGTGCGAACCTCGATCAAAAGTTTCAATTTAAAATAGGCAGCAACTTAAACATTTTCTTCACTGGAACGTCTAAGTTCAGAAATGGGAAAAAAGGTATAAAGAACAGACTAAGTTTGAATTACGAGGCATACAGATACCAGGGAAGGTCAAAAAACGTGGACTTCCAAAGAGACTTGGAAATACAGTAATAAGGTTGAATCGCAAAAGGACTAAGAAAGCGAAGACTTAATTTTCGGAAAAGTTTGATGTTTAGTTTTCTTATTTCTACCTTTAAATTCGCAGAATAATATCAGTTGTTATATTTTTGCAGGAAGATTTAAGTTTCGTTAAAGTTTACACTATAATAAACTATTTTTTGATTGAATTAAGGTATTTTGATTCTCATCTTATTTTGACACTAATTTTCTAATGCTGCCGGCTCCCGGCTCGGCTGCCGACGCCGGCATCCATGACGGCTGCCGGCGCTGGCAGCGGAGTCACTTCCAAAAATATAACATTGAGGTGGATCTTTTGTTTTAAACGCCCTGCATATTTCAAAACCATTCTACCTTACGCGCATAAAAATTATGTTTTTTTTTTAAATAACTAGAAATCTTTATCGTTTTTCATAAAATATCAAGGAGCTGAATGTACACGGAAAGATTTATCGACCGATTTGAGGGATTTATCGTTAGATTTGCGGAACTGTATAGATAAAAGTTCTGGTTAGGTCATCATGTAAAATATCAAAATTTGGCCTACAAATCTACGGAAAATAATTTGGAGCGATAATTTGACCACTGTACATAAACACCACGATTAAACGGAAAATAAATCTGTCGAGAATTATCTGACGATATTTTGTAAAGCGTTCAGCGTTCCGAAACAATACAAAAAATTACAGATACAAAATGCCATCACTGATACAAGATCGAATATTGATGAATTTGATTCACTTCGAATTATTTGGGCTGCAAAATTGTGTAAGCTGGATAAATATCAGAATATATTGGCTGAAGATCTTATCAATCAAGTTCTAAAGAGAGCTTACTTTAAAGAGCTTACTCGAGCTACTGAAATTACAAATGAGTCTTTTGAACCTATAAATCCATCGCTAACGCGTGAAATAACTGAAGATTCAAGAAAATCTCCCTCCAACTATTGAAAATTCGAATATACCACCAAATAATGAAAATATAAATATGTTACCAAATACTGTAAGTAATGAAGCTGATAAACTACTTTAATACTTTAAAGGGTGTTTATGTAGGTGTAGTTTGTTTAATGTCGAATTATAAATTTCTTACCTTTATATAATCTGTCGCCAATACTCCGTACAATACCTGACATGTTTCTGGGATTATAGGTATATCCAAGGGTTTGTTCTGAAATTCCTACCGAGAATCGTAAGCAAATGTTTTAATACCGACCACTTGCCAGAAACCTTAATGTAGCAATAACCTCTTCTGCTGAAATTGCTTTTCGCATTAAAGTGTCATTTTTTGTTAACTTATGCTTTACTTACGACAGTAAATGCTTAGAAGTATTTTCACCCATGCGTAAGCAGTTTTTAAAATCCCCAGGTTCATCCTCCTGCAGCTGTTTTAGAAGCTTCATGAGTTGTAATTCTTTTCGCATTAATCCACTGTGTCCGATTTTTATTTCTTCTACGCCGTTTTATAATAGTGTATAACCCATCATTCCAAGTAATAAAACACTTTTAAGGATATTTTCGTTCATGTTGCCTTAGAGCACTAAACGAAAATACCCAAGTCTACCAAATAAATTGTTCAGATTTTTAGGTGTACCGGAAGATCAACGAGCAGAGAAAAATCTTACCAAATTTAAAGATAAATCGTTGCAAACGACACATACGTAACGAATAAATAGTCAGATAAATTTTTTACAATAATTCGCTGTAATAGAACTTCGTGTTAGTATCTGCAGTAAGATTTGCCCGAACGATTTTTCTTAACGATTTATCTGACAATTATTTGGTACAATTTATCGCTCCCAATAAATCTTTACATCTATATTCAGCCTCATTGGCAAATTTGGCCTAATCCAACATATATTGTGAAGAAGCTGCTGAGGTATGTTTTATCGATTATACTTTAATTCCGGTAAATAAATTAAAATAAAATATTTGGGGGGTTCACTGAAAAAAAAGCTAATTATATTCCTAATAAGATTTTTTAAACTCCAACTGTTTAATACTATATGGGAGAGCAACTCGCTTTGCTACTTGAATACAACAAAAATTGCTAGACCGTCTGTGGTAGCAATATGGTGACTCAGCCAGTAAAAATTTGAAATTATAACTAAAATACAGCTTTCTAATAGGCATTAATCTCCTAGACTTTTATAGTAACCAACCAGTACTATTGGGACTATTATGTACTTTTATAACTGTAATAATATAACTTACAGTTGTAATAATACATAATATACCACTCAATCAAATATACAGATTTAAAAAATAGTATTTCTTTAATCAATAAGGATCTTTTAAATATTTCAAAAACTATAACTGATCTTGGATTAAAAATAAATGAAAATAAAACTAACTTAATTTTAACTGGTCCTAAAACACTAATCACTAAAATAAAAAATAATTCTGATTTCAAAATTGTTCTTAACAATAATTTTAAGATTACTTCAATCGAATATGGTAAAAATCTTGGAGTAATTTTTGATCAGTATCTAAATTTTAATGAACATATAAAAAATATAATTAAAAAAGCATACTACAAACTAAGAATTTTATATAAATTTAAGGACTACTTAAATACCGATACTAAACTTAGGCTGGTTGATTCAATTATTCTAAGTGGATTAGATTATTGTGATATAATTTATCACAAAAATATCAGTAACGAAGATAAACAGAAATTACAAATTCTTCAAAATAACTGTGTTCGTTTTTCAATAGGACTAAAAAAATATGATCACATATCACCTACCTTTAACAAAAATAATATAATTAAATTAGAAAAAAGACGCGAAATCCACTTATCCTGTTTTATATATAAAATAATTTTAACTCAGAAACCTAGATATTTATTTGAAAAAATTGAATTCAGGAATAATATTCGTAATGTTAATACTAGAAATCAGAACGCAATAGAAATATCTCAACATCATACTGAAAAATATAAGTCTTCGTTTAAATATACATCTTCTGTAATTTTTAATAATATTCCCTCTAGTCTAAGGGGCTTAAGCTATATAACTTTTAAAAATAATACAAAAAATTATTTAGTAGGGGTAGGATTGGAAGAATGATTTCTTATAAATCAAAATCCTACCTATTTATGCCAACTAGTATACTACTGTGTTTTGGTTTTCTTTTTTACTTTTATCAATTTTATATTTATATTTAAATTATTTTTATTGGCATAAATAAACATCTTTATTATTATTATTATTAATAAAACTGGATAACAATGCTAATAACATTTTTTTCGTACCATTACTAACCAGTACAATGGCCACTGAAATTCCGTTGTATAGTCGTTATAATACGAAATATATAGCAGCTTGTATAACCCAATTTTTTTGGGCTAATAAAACTCTGTCGTAAAATGCATTATGCATCTATATTATTGTCTGTAAAATTTTCGACTGTTCCCCTTAACATTCAGTTGTATTAGGACGGCTTGTCTTATTGCTGCGGTTATTTAATATTTTGAATTGCAGTTATAAAATTGTTTCATTAGAGTAGCAACATTTTGTCATAAGTACACAGGTTGTTATTAGTGGGTTTCTGTAACGTGCAGATTATTGGAAAATAACTTTTTATGCAAAAAGTTCTTATAATTATTAGTATAGCATATTTTAGAAATACTATTAACTATATAAGATCTATCAAAAAAGCGTGACAATTCACAACTTACTTTTTTAATAAAACGTCCTTTATATTATTAAATTCTTGGTTTCTTCTTAAAATTTCAAATTAATTTTGTGGAGTGTCCAATACTTAAGTTTACTTGTTTCCAAAATTCAGCCCGTTGACAATAAAATTAGTCTGTTTTCAGCTTTGAAGTTTCAAAAAGGGTTTGAGATATCAGACGGTGAATTACTTCCTTCTCAGTTTTAATACTGCAATTTACTACTGTATTTTTTTACTACAGTACTGACCCTACCTAGTACCAGTAGTACCACAAATAAAAAAGAACTTGATATTAGTAGTATTAAGATGGGAAAGTGCAATTCATTTTCCGATATCTCGATCCATTTTCAGAACTCGTGCTAGAGGATATCAAAGTTAACTTAAATATAATACGTTATTCACAACATTAATTTGGATTTTTTCATAGACCTCGTTCAATTGAGAGTATTTTTTAAAATATGTTACACTGATAACTATGACTTTGGTAAAACAAGATTTCTCCTGTTCCAATGATTTGCACAAACAACTAACACAACAACAAAAAACACAACCCACTAAAAAAACACATACATCATGAAATCTCCAATCCGCCAAAATGGCTTCCATTTTGAAAAGAAGAAATAGGTACACACTGAAATGCAAAAAGCCCATGTCTGGTCGTCCCCTAGTACAATACTAAAAGATAAAAAACCGCCGATGGGCAATGATATTGTGCGGAAATGGTAATCCCGCCCTCCTCTGGGATTTTAAATAATAACAGATACAAAAAGATTTTTTACAGTTGCATGACAATTTTGCAAAAGTAATAAAGCGTTGTATTATAATTATTCATGTGTAGCAGTAAGAAATGAAATTTTTACCCTTATATGAAAGTTGTATTAGGACTGGACGGCATAAGACAGAATTGTATTGGCAATGTTATTAATGCATACTGTTTATAAATGACGTTCTAGCAGTTCAGGGTTTGCTGTAGTTGTTAACCTGTAACCTACACCAATACTTTAAATAATAATGGTTAATAAAAAAATTGTTATCCGTACAAAATATTTCTTAGCAGTACTGTTTTACGAGGTCATTTCCCTCAGTGTTGATCTATTCTCCCAATAAAACCTAAATTGACCTTCTGATAAATAATAGTATAACGAGCGGTAATGTAGGTCATAACTCACGCAGATGAAGTTTGCAGCACGAGCCGCCGGCGAGTGCTGTAATTAATCAAGTGAGTTATGACCATTACCGCAAGTTGAATACTATACTTTAACTACGACTATAACAACAAATACTAAGATACAAGTACAGAGAAAGAACTTTATTCACAAATCTTGATAGTTACCTATAACAAAGCTATAAAAATTTTAGTTGTAATTACTCATTTTGTTTATTAATAAAATTAACGGAAAAGTTAGAACAACCAGTAAACTGAATATGTGGGACTGAACTATGCAAGTTTATTGTTTCTTTTTTGTCGAATATATGTTGTTGATGTACCAACTGGTTGAGATGTTATAGAACTCTATATTTTATTTGCAGTATCTGTCTTATTCTGTTCGGAATCATCAATGTACCCCTCAGCAACAGTAGTTGATCGCCAACCGCCATGGCGTTTCAGTGCAGTTATATCCCCTCCAGCATCTACTAATAAAGTTGCCGACGAGCGGCGAAAACAATGCTCTGTATATAAATTACAGTCTGGTAATTTTAAAAATGTAATTTTCCCCATTGCTCCAAATTTATTAACGCCAATTCTTTGTGAGTAATATTTTCCATTTTGAAATTTAAAGAATAATATCGTTTGCGCTATATTAGTAGGACGCAGATTTAAATATTTCTTAACTATGGTATAAAAATTTCCCGTAACAGTAAATTTTCTGGCAATTTTGGTTTTTGTATATTTATGGTACACTGACCATAAAAATAGATCCATGATCTTCAAAATCTGTAATTTGCATAGAGTGCAATTCTGCCGCACGACAAGCAACCATAATGCCCATTATTAAAGCAACCTAAAATAAATTATGTAATTGACTAGATGATAAAAAGAATAGAATTATTGTGAGATCTACTACCTTTGTCGCCAGATATTTCTCATCAGGAGCTTCGTTTATGAAATTATTAAGTTGTTCTGGAGTAAAAGTTTTTGCCTTTTTAGCTACATGTTTCTCTGATTGACGTTTAGGAAACGCACGTAATTTTAAATAATTCTCTATATTGATTTCATTATTTATGTTGAGTGTGCTTCTTAGCATGGAGTAGAAAGTCCATAGAGACGATGCTTTATATTTAGTGCTAAGTTCGCTAAAATAAGCCAAAAGTACATTTTCTGTAGACGATGACTTAATGTTCTTACTGCTACACCAATCTTGAAAATTTTTGTATACCACATTATATTTGTTTTTGGATTTTTCGGGCAATAAATTCTGTATGGTTACATTAGCTACTTGTCTTATTTCTGGAGGTGTACATAATAATTCATCTTCACTATCTGAATTCATCTTTTTGGCACAAAATTTATAATAATTAGGTATTAACTTAATTTGAAATCGTCAAAATTATTCGAGTGACATTACTTCCCTCAATAACAATATTGGACTGTTTCCTTTCAGCCAATCGGCTTGTACAGAGCCACCTTGATATTCGGTTCGTAAATCTTTTCCGATTTATTATAGTGAGTTATAGCAGTGAGTTATTATAACTCATGTTGTTTGTTTATAGATACTATTAATTGTTCAAAAGTAGTTGAATAATTAATATATAATTTAATAGGAGTTAGATAACATATTTTAATTACGTGAAAAGGTATTTTGTTGCTCGTTTTCAATTAAATATTTTATTGGAAGAAATCCTTATCGATTAATTAAATAAAATATTTTCTCAGCGTATTTCCAACAACTTGTTGCTCAAAACGTTTAGTATAAAAAGATTTAATTGACCTTCAAAGTAACCTTTCGCAACGATATTAAATGGGTGCTGCCACATTACAAGTTCTCAGTTAGTTAAATTCTTGATTGTGCAACTGCACGTGAGTCTAATATATCGTAGTTACGCTGGCAAATCAGGGCTACAATAATTGGCTTTGCAGCAGATAACCGGTTTGTCTCTCTTGACATTTTATGTTGTTTGGCGATTCTATAATTGCATGTGAAAATTTAAATGTACGTAAAAGCTAAAATCGAACCTAATGTGAATAAATCGCACTTAGTATCTATCCAATTTTAATTTGAAAAAATCCCGTCACTCAGCTGGAGATAAACTTTTCAACGAGGTTTAATTACACCGGAATTTCCGTTGAAATCGGGTGCAGGTCGCAAAAGTGAATTAAAGCGATGTAAATTTTCGGAGGTTGTAGAGGGCCCGGAGCTTTAGAACTCTGTAGAAACTGGCATCGTAAGGATCGGAAAATAGCAAGTAATTCTTTTGAATTTCTTTATGTCGAAAAATGCCATTTGCAGACCCTTTGGTACCTAATATCTCGAAAGCAAAATGTGGGATCGAAAAACGGATTTATAAGTGAAACTTTAAAATCTCAAATACTTTTTTTTCAATACATTTACCTAAATCTAAAATCACTGGAAAATGGATATATTTGGGAAAAACTGGAAAATAGGATTTTTGACCCAAATATTTCACGGTTATTAATTTTTTGTGGGGTCAAAATAGTTCAAATTAAAATCCCATGTACGTCATTGGAAAGAGCTCGAAATACACAATATCCATATTTTTTAGTGTCTTCATTTTTTATAGGAAGATGATTAAATAGTGCAAGGGAGAAACAAACCCTATTACAAAGTGGTAATAGGTTTTATTGTATTTCAAATTATTGTTATTGATTTAATAAAATTTACAAATACATATTACTCTAGTAATAATTTTACATACAATTAGCACTAAAATTGATGTACACCTAACACATTGCTTTTACAATAACACCGCCATGAGGGAAAAATACTCGCCAGCAGTATGTTGTATGCCTTCTAAAATTTAATTCGCTTACAGCAGGCGTTACTAAACACCGCTTGGAGAGGTGCACACCAGCAATTGATAAATTTAACAACATTGGACTGGTTGTTACCAAAAAATCTTTGGATCTATTCAGACCACATTTAGTGTTAATTCGGTGTTAAATAGGTCACGAAATTTTGTACTGTGTAATGATTAACAACAAAATACAAATACAGAAGGTGGTAGAGGAATTCTTCCTCGACCGAGGTAGTACCACCCCACACATCCTCTTAAAGGGCTGGTGAAATCCCTACGGATGTTTCCAGCTCTGGATGTGTGAGTCGACCCCCCAGTACACCCACGGTACATAGTACTTAGACTTCGGTCTTCGTGGGCTGTCAGAAGATAAAAAAAACAATAATTTTTTAAATCAATAAATAGTTAATAAGAGCACTTAAACTCTTATTTATTGCTATGTCAGTCTATGGAATCATTTTGGTCAAATCTTCACATCTCGGTAAAATTTCTTCTTTTGAGCTCATGATTAAATTTCTAAAAATCAAAAGTTTGTTTTACAGTGAGCATGGCAGAAAATCTTCTAGTAATCTGGAGCAAATTATGTCAATAACAAAGTAATAGACATTAACCTTAAAATATTATTTTCTGTTTTTAAAACGATGGTCAAAAGAAAGTTCATCCAAGTGCTCTTTTACTTTTTGCTTGATCAATTTCCCATTTGAAGGCCATATCTATGGCTTCAGATTTTATATTATTGTAAGTTTTTAGGTCTCTGGAAGTAGATATATGTGTACGTGCACGATATAAAACTGTTGTTGCTTGATCCAAGTCAAGATTAGCTTTTTGTAAAGTTTTTTATGCAAAATTAATTTGATTTAGAATTCTAAACATAAATATCGTAATAACAATAAATTCAAAGTTACTTATTCTTTACTCTAAAGAAGAGATTTCTGCAATTTCACATTTTTGAAGTGATTTTAATTCAATCTCAGAGAGCCTTGAAAATATTTAAAAAACGCAATCATAAAGACGTAAGAATTATTATAAAATGCAGTTCTTGTGTTGTGTCTTAATTATGAGCCTAGTAAATGTCAAAAACAAAAATTACTCTTATTTTTTAGTAAGCCGGTTATGTAGAAAGTGAGACTCCTCCTTTTATTTCATTTCCGTTATTTATTTTAAAAAAACAAAAGCTTTTTTTTGATATCCCACTCGATGGGCTCTGAAAAAGAAATCGGTTGTTTTTTTTTGCCCTCCGAAAATAGTCAGAACGTCAATATGTATTCGCTATTTCACGATTTCGTTTAAGTTACCGTTTACCAGAACTATGCCGAATATCAGCTTTTCAGTCCAAATGTTTCAGTAGTTAAAGGGCCATGACAGACAGGAATGGACGAACACACATGTAGAGACTAAGTTATTTCCGCAAGTGATTTACTTTTGTAACAGTCTTTATCTTACACCCTCTGTAAATGTTGACTGATTTTCCTACGGATTATGAACCTTTTCGTTAAACAATTTAATATTTAAATCATCTCTTTATCAAGTTTTCATAAATTAAAGTAAAGCTTGTCTCATCCCTTGTGAGTTCGTGACATGACGCTTGGAAATTCAGGTATTTAAATTAGTAACATTAACTTTGAAAACGGGATAACATTTAAAGTTCTACCAAAAAGATTGTGTGGTAGTATAGTTAATACACTTTTAAGAGAAAGACAAATGGGAGACAAAAATTGAATAAAAGTAGGATTCAAAGGTGGAATAGACTAGAAAATAGAAATATTGTTTTTTTTATTAATTTAACATATTACTAAGGCGCGGTTAATATGTTACTAATTAAGGATTTCCGTTCACCTGTGGTGTGTTACAGAAAAATTTAATAGTGTATTAAGAAAAAATACTGGCTTCGCTAAATTGGGACAGATTTATGCTGATAAAGATAGTAAATCCCTAAAGCAGTTTTAATGACCATTTTATCTACGCACAGGTTACATGGTTGGATGTCGAACGGTCGTTTTCTTTACATAAAAATATTTTTTCACCGCAGCGGACTGAGGAGACATGCAGCATACTGGAGATGTTTACCCGAGCTCATCCGAATTTCTAATATTCACTGGGTAAGTGTTTCATACTATAAGGAATTTCGTGCGACATATTATCGTTTATTACTGCAAATAATCGGTGTGGTTCCTGCTCCGTCTGCTAATAGTTTCCCTCTCTCCAAGTGTTTATACAAAAATACAAGTTGTCCCTAAAACGCAGCGATTAACGGGTAGGTAGGTATGATTTGTTTTGATCATAGTTTTGAGGTGAAAGGCATCGAAACAAATACAGGTTAATGTTAAGGCCTGTGAGTTGAAAAATCTGCAAAATTACATGGCTTTGCATCTACTTCGCAACAATTTCACACATAAATTAGTTTGCTATCTGTCAACGTCTGCGGTTAACCGCCAGTAACCTATGTACAGTTGCGGACGAAAAATCCCGGACACTTAGGTAAACTATTTTCTGGATGGAAATCATTTGTTGTATTCATTTTTCTTGACAATGTAGCTCCAAACATTTTGAATCGGATTTACCTCAGGACTTCTGGACAAAACCCTAATCTGAAGTAAAATTCATTCTTGACATTATGTGCAATATCCGGGGTTATTTGGCGAATTTCGTTTATGGGTCATTGCCTAAGTTCCTCTAAATTTTCTGGTTTTGTTACGAAAACTTTGGTTTTTAGGTGACCCCAAAGGAAACAATCTAGAGGATTAAGGTCCGGCGATCTTGGCGGCCATTCAATAGTACCCTTCTTCCTATCCACCGGTTTGGAAAAACTTCACTTAAATATTGTCGAACATTTTGGGAGTAATGAGGCGGAGCACTAACCTGCTGAGACCATATTCGATCATCATGAAGATCTGCTTCTGCATGGTGAGGAAAAATATCGGTCAAAGCTGGAACAATAGGGTAGTATAAATAAATATTGTTTTCCCGCGCTCAATACAAAATTCTTCCTGCCGTGTGGACAGGGCAGTTGTCACATTGATAAATAAAATCTCTTGGATGAAAAATATTGTTCATTGAAGGCTACATAACGTTTTCTAATATATCTATATTAATATATACTTCCGCTGTAGATCTGCCATTAATGCGATGACAAAGCCCAAGCCTTCTTGAGGTCATGTAACCCCATACATTAACTGTAAATCCTTTGTGTGTATTTTTCTTCAAATCTGGTACTTGCAGATCGGTAAACTCTTACCCGCCCACTGCAATAGGTTTGAAAGGTCTTTTCATCCGTAAAACAACATTTTTCCAATACCCCAACCTGTGGCGTAGATATCGCCTCCGCAAGACCCGCGTTGCAGGGGGGCGGCACCAAAGCCAGGGGCGCCCTCAAGTCCCCTCTCAATACGAAGGATCAATATGGGTGCAAAATAGCAGGATGCTTTCAGAAATCTGCGGGGGGGGGGCGCACTGACCCCAACCCTTCCTGTAAATATTGCAAAGCAAATCCCACCCTCTGCTCTTTGTTGTCGGTAGTTAGAAATGGCTTCTTTACAGCAGCACGATTTCTTAAATTAGATCGTTCTTCTGGTCTTGCTACCCTAATAGAGCCAGGAAAGGTTATCTGTCTCTGCGCCTCCACGTCTGTTTGGAATAGATGGTTCTCAAAAAAGGTCACCAAGTTATTATCTTGATGTTCATTTGATATCCTCTTTCTTCCACTTCCAGTCATTCTATTTAGAGAGCCGGTATTTTCCCATTTCTGCTTCAATTCTTGAACGGTACTTTTTGGTAAACCGATTTCTTCGGATATTCTTCTTACTGCGCGACCCTCTCTCTATAAATAATCTGGTCAAACTTGATCTTTGTTGTTGGTTTAATCTGTTCATTTTATCAAAAATTTAAGTGACAAATATTTTTAAAATCTATTGAAATTTATTATCACTCCATGACAACTTGTAGGTAAAATTCAGGTGATCTCAGGTATACAAAGTTGATTACATTAGAAAAAATAATTTGTCCGGGATTTTTCGTCCGCAATCGTACATCTAGACTAGGGTTATAACAGCGTTACCTTTTCATTACAAACTGTCGTCATTGCTGACGTCATAACACCTTTCCTAAGATTTTCCTCTATATCCGTTGATCCTCAAAAACGAATCGGTTATAGAAATTTTTATACCGTTTATGAAATAATATATCGCAAAAAACTCCTACATCATGTGAAATAATTTATTCTAACAACACAGTTAGCTGTTTGTAAAATCGACGCCTATGACGTGTAACCGAGCTGGCGCGCCTTGCATATAATACATTTTAAGTTTTTTTTAAGAAGATTTACTGTGATGCAAAAAAAGACTGATATGCCACACGGCGACTGTAGTTTTAGTTTGGGAAAAATTGACATCAGGTAAGTACGAAATCGTTGGTTAGCCAGAATCGTCATCGTCCACTTTAGCAATTATGAGACCAGATGATAGCTGGCAACATTGCTTTTTCATTTGCATCATCTGTAATACCTCATCTAGTACAAGAAAATGAGCTATATTGTAACAATAGACATTAAGTTTGTTAGGTAAATCCTTGTCCAATTTTGCAACAAACGATCAATTTTGGGATAATTATTTTAATTAAATTACGTCATAAAGTACAGAGATATTGTACCTAGAGGGTAGGGGCTAAAGTCCATATTTTATTCAATGATTTAGTTTTAAAATTCTCTCTTTAAAAATTAAATAAGCTTTTTCCCGTTAAGGTATGGTTTCGGTGGCGCGCACGGCTGTCGCGTTTTCACGCGGCGCGCGAACGCCGACCTATGTTTCCAATGAATTTATATGGAAGTGGTTTCGCTGGCGCGTCACGCCTGCACCTGTCGTCAGCTCGCCGGCGCGGCGCCGGCGTCAGTTTGACTGATAGATAGACCAGTCAAGCAGTTGCCGGCGGCAGGTACATCGTAGCGCATGTAGAAAAATTGCCCCTTTTTTATCGAATGAGGATGAGATACAGGTGCAAGAAATTCAGAAATACCTTGTTATTTATGATTATAACGACAAAAATTTCATTACTAAAGAGAATTCTGGAAGAAGATTACTTTTTCAGTTGGAACTAGTAAATATATACAAAATTATTTTGGGGCAATGAAGGTAAACATATTTTGAATAGTCATGTTTTACATTAATTAGGATACCCTAAAGGCTATTCAAAAAATTAAATCTAGAAACGTGCTCCGCCAAACGCACTACCAAAACCACCCATCAGCGGCTACTGGTGTAGCTTATCCCTAGAGTGGCGGGGCAGTTCGCCAAGGTACTGGCGCACCTCTAGAGCCTGATTGGCCGGAAATCGACCTCCACTGGTAATTATCATGTAATGATAAAGGTCTGCAGCTGCGAAGACTCCGAAAATACTCCTCTGTAGAGTTTAATATTTAAAACCGGTTTAGGTAGGTAATTAATGGATTGAACGGCCAATATAAAAATAAGGCAACCAAATTTTGTACGATTTTTGTTGATTATTTCCTATTAAAAAAAACAAGGTACCCAAATAAAACATTATAACTTATTTGAATTTAGCTGGTCAATTAGGACTTAATTATAAAATACAATTTAGTGATTTTAAAAATTTGTAAACTAGGTAGTTAATTTTTTCTTTGTTTTTCTTCCTCCCATTTACAGTAGCTTACAAATAATGTATTTACATTCCGTGAGTTAATTTTTTTTCTCGTGTCTAGTGAACAAGGGTCAGACTCGTTTCTTAATTTCTAAACGATGCTGATACCAAAAATTTGTGAATAATAAAAAAATTTTAATGCGCTATAAAATCTAACGTAGCTAGTCAGTATTGGTGGAAAGAAATTCTAGATATCTACGATATTTATAAACTCGTGAGTACTAAAAACACGACAGCTTTTTCGAATGGTAAATAGGATTCTTTAGGGACGATACAATTGTCATATGTATCAAATGTCAGTAAATTATCTCACAAACGAATAAACATAAACGCGAAAAGCAGACAAATTAAAAGAGTTTATCTAGAGGTAACTTAAAACTTAAACTATTTCTTTTGCCTCTTAAAAATAATTTTATTATTTTTAGTCAAATAATGATGAATAAATATTGTTAGTTGAATATTCCAACATTATTTTTAAAAGCTGCAACAAATTATTGTATCAAAATGTCGACTGTAAGAACCTTCAAGTGGAAAGTACGAAATTCTTAATCGAGACGCATTTGACTTAAATAATTCCCAACATAATAAATAAACTTTGCTATCAGGCACGTTGCTGACATAGAAATAACATAAAGTGTTTATTTCACAGTAACTTTAATAATTAGTTAAATGATTTCTTACTTAATAATAATTGTAAATCATAACTAAATAAATTGTGAATCAAATAGTTAATGGTAGTTTATAAGTTATTAGGTGATGTTAAAAACTGTTAACTGTCACCATTATAGGATTATGATTAACAATTTGCATACAGTTCGGCGATGCATTAACAGTTGCCAAGGTGCCTTTGTCAATATTGTACCTGACGGCCGAAATACTAATTAAACTTTCGATTTTTTAATCTTAATTCACTAATAAAAACCTTTTTTAATTACAATGTCACAATATAATCACTTTACTGACAACAAATAAATGCATTTCTAAGATCAAGCTAAAAATCAACAACAAAAGCCGGTCTGGACCCTTAATATACCCTTTTGCTGATTCTCTAGAATTCTGAAATATTTTAGAAGGATACAAGGAGCCTTAAAAGAAGAAAATAAAAGATGGTGTTAAATTCTAGGAGTTCTATCACGCAGAAAATAACAGAATCGAATATTCTGCGAAAGATTCGTACCTCCTTGTATAGGCGTAAAGTGTGAAAATTAACCAGGGTATTGAATTAGAAACTAATATAAAATAAACCTAAAGTCTCAAAAGACACGAACATAAACTAAAGCTAAAAAGTCTATAAACTTTTGCCAAGTCCGTAAAAATATTTTCAAAAAAAATCTATACCCTCAAGAGTTAACGAATCTAATTGGGATTTGGATATGCTGTTGTTAATATTGTAAATTTTATAATTATTTTAGCACTATTATAATAAAAAATATATCTTACGTTCACGGTGCCTTCACTGATATTTTATTTTAGGTTTTATACAGCTGGCTCCGAAAAATTTCATTAAACGAGTCACAGTAAAATTAACGGGTAAGACGTACTAAACCTCTTACTCAAAAGAGAAGAAAGGAGAAAAAAGGACAGAAATAGGCAATGTAAGGCTATAAAGAAGCAATAAAAAGTTATTACAACAAAATTGTTTTTAACACGATATAAACATAAAATCTGTTAGTCTAAACAAATACATTTAGTGCCTGTACAGACCCACAATGAGCAAAATGCAAATGTTGCATAATATCTTAATAAGTAATAATTGCGAATCCTGACTGAATTAATTATGAGTCAACTAGTTAACGGTAGTTCATAGGTTATTCAGTGGCAATAAAAAGTATGTTTATCCATAATCTAGAGCATTGTGATTTACAATCTGCAAAGAACTTGGTGGTACACTAAGAATACCAAAGGCACCGTTTCTAAGATTCAAAATTCTATATATTTACTTTTGGTGTAAAAACTTAAAAGTGTAACAAGTAAGTGCTTTAAGCACTAACTTTCTATTCTTGTATATTCGTACCTGTTTCGTGATGCCTATTTACTCTAGTATATAAAAAATATTTAATATTGTGTTAATTACATTTTATTGCCAAAACCATAATTAAAACATTAACCTAATTCACAAAATTTAGTCCTGTTTATAGCCTCCCTAATATGGCAACTTGAACTTCTTGTTACTGAAATTTCCTTTGATGTTAAAGTCTTTCGCGTTTTTTTTGCTGAACCAAAGATTTTCTATACTGAAACGATTTCGTGTGTTTTATCGAAGGCAAATATTGTAAACATTTTTTATAAATTCAGAATGACACTCAGTAATTTATTCAACAAACCTGAGCTGTCTTATTCTGGCACTTATTAATTTAAATTTATTATTTTTAACCCCTAATTGTTAAAACAAGCCAATTTAAACTGTTAGTAAATCTCCTACACAGTTTAAGGACTAACGAAGATTTAATTGAGCTTTGCTTGTGATACCAAATAATATAATATTTTTAGCACTTTTACATAAATGTAATAAAAATATCGATAATTTAGTTTGTTTCATAAATATTACACTAAGGTTCAAACTTTTTAACTTTCTATATATATTTTTTTAATTATAGAAAGTTTATTTTTAAATGTAAAGGTACAAGAACAAAAAAAACAGAATAAAGGTATTTCTTGGGTTACCCTTTGAGCTGCTGAGAATTTTAATTATGGTGGAGATACTAGAGATGCGAGTTCAAGTATGTAACAATATATTCAGGGCCTTGGATCCATCAAAATGGATTAGAAGTGAAGAAAAATCGAGATAATAGGATATTAAGGTAAGGGAAAAGATAATAAATGTTACCTGTAGCAAGTAGACCCAAATTCACATTAAAAAATTCTAATTTAATTCCAAAAATATTTAATAACAATTTAAATTCAAAATACAGGGTCTTCGCAAAGTCTTAATGTAGGCAAATATCTTTGCTATTAGTAGAGATGGAGACACCACATTTTAGGTGTATCTTATTGGTTAATAAATCTACTTTTATGTAATTTAACTTTCTTAACCCCCTTGAGGTGTGACGCTAGGAAGTTGAGGTCAAAAATTTTAAACGCAACCCTATGCAATGTGGCAACTCATTTTAAAGTTCGCAAAAAGACCGCAAACCAAGGTCCGTATCCGTAAAAATTAATAAATCGTAAAACAAAATTAAAATGTAATTATCTTTATTTCTGTTATTACTTAAAAAGTTGTTCAAAATAATCACTATGAACTTCTTGGCAGTAACAAAGTCGATTTTGAAACTCTGCCAAGAAGTAACACCTGTCATTCTCTAAAATGTGAGAAGTGAGTTATAAAATCGACTTTATTACTGTCAAGAAGTTAATGATGGTTATTTTGAATAACTTTTAAAATGACAAGAGAAATAAATAAAATTAAATTTTTATTTTTTTTTTCACGATTTTTAATTTTCAAAGGCTTACCATTTAAGAACGAATTAAGATATGGACTTCGAGCTTGCGGTAAAATGTTTCTTTTTGAAATACCTTTCAAATGGGGTACCACACGGCATAGGGTTGCATTTAAACTTTTAGACCTCAACTCCCTAGCGTCACCCCTTAAGGGGGTTTAAAAAGTTAAATTAAATAAAAATGTATATTTATTAACCAAAAACACCGAAAATTTAGTCCATATTTACTAATAGCAAAGATATTTGTCCATACTACGACTTTTCGGACACCCTGTATAGTTCTCTTACTTCCTTAGACCACTAAAAAAGTACTAAATAAATTATATTATAAAATAAATGATCGAAATATGAAAGCGTATGCTAATAATTTGTTAAATATAGTATTATAGTAAAAATCATTAAATTTTAGATTCAGTATAAATAAAAATTGGACATGTTGCAATGAAATTATTAAAACACTAAAACAGGTTCTAAAAATAAAATACGCAATTGTTAAACTCAACTGATTAGTAAATATTATAATCTTTACCACAACTTCATAACACAGACAGACTTTTGATCCGCTCTAAATTAATAATAATTTAAATATAAAACTCTAAAGTAAGTCACAAATATATTTTATCTGCATAGAACTAAAATAACATTTGCATCATTTACAAGTGAGGTAAAAAATACCCGTTAGGGCATCACTTTTTTAAACGTCAATACTTATTATTAGTTATAATATACATATTATTAAAACTAAAGGCCTTACATGAGATAATTACTATAGTTAATCGTTAGCAGTGTTACGTGCAGTGGCGGATACAGAAATTTGAAGTTGTACGTCTCTGTTGTTCCTTAGGGGGCCCACGCCAAGTTCAGGGGTTTTAATAATAAGCCTACTAGGAATATTTTTTGGTAAAGAGAAAAAATATTTTTTCCGTGACGGGAAAAACGTTTGACATTTTATCTCTGTTGAAAGGTAACAAAATGTCACTTTTTATGATATTACTTTTTTCCCCGGGAAAAAAGTGAGTACTTTTTTCCCAGATTTATATACACATAAGTAAGGGTAGAATTCCATAAATCTTGAATACGCGGTTTCGTAAATTTTCCGCGATTTAGCTGGCAATAATTTTTGTGACGCTACTTTCGCTGCTTCTACTAACTCCGGTGGAGTCAGAGAAAACTTGGAATCAGACATTTTTTAACTTTATATTATTCAAAATAACTACTAAACAACCACTAAGTTCGCAATTTTTTAATCAAATCACAGAATTAAAATGACACATGTTTGATAACTTTAAAGGTTTCCTTAGCAACGCAGGTCTAATTGTCGCTATAAGTACAACAGCCTACCAGTTTGAAAATTCAAATTTCACATCGATAATTTTCTGACTTTAATATATTGTAATAATATGTTTTTTCAATATTAAATCGTCGTTTTTCCCGTCACAGATAAAAATAGTGTATTATACACGGGAAAAATATTAGATTTTAGCTCTCGGTTTTTGTCTCCCTCCGCTTCGCGTCGGGAGACAACACAACCTCGAGCTAAAATCTAATACTTTTTTCCCTTGTATAGTAAATAACTATTTGTGATTTGCCATAAAAGTTGAAATTTTGGATTAGGAAAAAAGTAACACGCTTAAGTATTCTATTTATTATTTTTTCTAAACAAATTTTACATCATTTTGTCGACAATTCATTAATTTTAAGAGAACAAAATGTGTTTGTAGAAAGTTATAGTCGTTTGAATTTTTTTAAAATTATATTTTCGGTTTAAAAAAATTCAAATGACTATAACTTTCTACTAACACATTTTTTTCCATGAGACTTTTGGGATTGTCGACAAAATGATGTAAAATTTGTTTAAAAAAATAATAAATACCTAAGCGTGCTAATTTTTTCCTAGGGGAGGGGGGACCAAAATTTCTGTATCCGCCACTGGTCACGTGTATCCGCTAAAATTTATTTGTAACCTTTGTCTTACTTTACTGAATCCCATTTGATACGATTCTGTAAATAAAATTGGTCAGCCATCAAATATGTTTGTATCCCATACAACATATTTGATGGCTGACATCTTTGGTCTTCTAAATGCTACGTTTCTAATCCCAGATAGTCAATAACTGACATTTATCCCTATCCAACTCTTGATCGTCACTCGACTTACAACTGTAACACCCTTATCAATTATAAAAGCCCTTCTGGCCCTATTCATTTCAGATCTGGGCATTTTGTTATAATAATATGTGTCATTTGCGACACCCAGTGTTCTTATAAGTGGAATGATATGTATTTTCATTTAGCACAACTCTCTAAATTATTGTTCTTAAAGCCCATTTAAGACAAGTTTTTTTTATTGTTTTTTATGGATCTGGTTACATTGTAGATATGTGTGAGTTCTACCAAGGTTAAGCCGAATTATATTAAAATAGTTTTTAATTTTTTTGCCAAGAGAGACCAAACATAAAGATTTGTAAAAAATTTCGGAAGCTATTTCTGTCATGATTACAATAATAGTAGCTCTAGCGAGGGAAGTAAGAAACTGTGAAACGGACGTGACGGATTATGCCCAAAATACTTAAATATGGCAAATTGACAAATTAAAAACGGTCTATTTTAATCGCTGGTTTAATATTCCATGGGGAAGAACAACGGCACTAAGCTTTGTACTATACAGATTGTTTTAAAGTGTTAAAAGGCGATATCTCGAAAACTGTTTAAAATATTTTCATGAAATTTTGATGCGTTAATAAGGAAATGGGAGGGTATATTTAAACATATTTTTGACTTTTACCCCATTTCCCTTTTTGGAATATTAAATGCATGGTGTAATTTTGTTTATAAAATTCGAATCGACGCGACGTAAAAATCTACGTATGCGAACAATTTTTTTTTTTTAATTGCTCTTTCGGTTACGGAATGATGGATAACTAAATTTTGATTAAATTTAAAAAATAAATAAATTTTACCAATAACTCAAGTTCACTTATTTCAGAATTAATTAGTTTTCGTGGAAATGCGTTATTTTTAGAATTCGGACGTTTTACATGGCATTTAAAGGCTGGAAACAGAAGTCGTACTAGTGGCAGTCGGTAGACGAAACCACGAGTTGGGAAGCAAACTAAAACGGACGAAAATGTGGCAGTTGGCGTTTTAGTAGCGGTAGCAATTGATCCACATGTAGGCACCAGATGGCTTGCTGTAATAAGTCAAAAATCAGTTATGGCCATTTTTTTTTCTTTCCTTGGGCTCCGTCCGAGACCGGAAGCACTGCGGCCATTTGAGGCCTATTGTGCCTACCCAATGCAGTTGTGACCATGCTGCACTTTTACAATTTTTCACCTTACACATTACACTCCACCAAGAGCTATACATATGGGCAAGACTTTGAGAATCGCGTTATATTTTGCGAATGGGTCATAAGACAAATGCAAGAAAATAACAGGTTCCTAATAAATGATGTTTTTCCTGACGAAGCTACTTTCCATGATTGTCGACAGGTAGGATTTTAAGTTATGCCTTGTCAGTAGAAATTAACTTTCTTTTTTTTCTGTTTCGTTGTTTTCTTTAGGTAAATAGACACAATATGCACTACTGGGTGTCGGAAAATCCACACTGAATGAGAACTCTGCTAAATCAAAATTCCTGGTCAAGTAATGTCTGGTGTGGTATAATCGGGAATAGAGTTATTGGTCTGCATTTCTTTGAAGGATATGTAAATAGAGAAATGTACACAGATTTTCTAAGAAACCAATTCCCCAATTATTAAGCCAAAACATAAATCCTGACATGTGATTTAAACAGGACGGAACTCCACTCCATTATGAAATACAGGCCCGTAATCAGTTGAATAAAATATTTAAAAACAGGTGGATTAGACGAGCTGGTCCGGTCACCTGACCTGCTAGGTCCCTGGTTTTGACTCCCCTTGACTTTTTCTTGTGCTGGTTTTGTAATCCACAAAGCGATGGCGGGTGCATCTACAACTTTAGACGATATGAAAGACCTCATCCGTTTTGCCTGCTTATTAATAACACCTGAAATATAACAGCGGGTACGAAATTCATTTAGAAAAAGAATGAGAAAGTATTTGGAAGTTGAAGGGGGACATTTCGAACAACTTCTCAAGCACTACATATTATAAATAATTTGAAATTAAATGTTAAATAATTTGTTTTATTTTGTAACCTAATAAATCATAATTTGGTATCCGAAAGAGCAAATAAAAAAAATTGTACACATTCGTAGATTTTAACGAATATTCGAATTATAAAAGTACATCATCCCATTTAAAACTCCAAAGATACCCCAGCTTTCAAAAATATGTTTAAGTGTGTCCCCCACCTGCCTAACACCAAAATTTCATGAAAATATTTTAAATCGTTTTCCAGATATCGCCTTGTAACACTTTAAAAAATCATAGTTAAGGCTTGTTCTTGTTGGTTGGCCTTATTGTAAATTAATTTTTTTTTGTTTGGCAACATCAGGGTAGTTCAAAAGATGTAGAACACTGGTAAGTTGCACTGACGCATAAATAGCAGTTTTGGGGACAAACCGAAACGGAAGGACAGGAAAGTTCGATTAATTTGTGAAAGAGAAACAATAAAAATCGGACTAAATTTTGTCACGCAGGCGCAGGCGGCAAGTATTTGTTTTTATCTTAAATTTCCAGAATTACACATATTATTGACAAATTTCTGGCCCCCTCAATAGCTGGTAATAGGTAATAAATTAAGTTCCTAGTATTTTTTCGGGATTTGTGCAGTTAGTTATCGGGAAACAATAAGCCCAATATTTCCAGCAACTACCTAATAGAAATAAAAATGGTATATTGTGTTTTATCGATACTTTGCTACAGTCTGTTTCAGGAATTCTGTGAGATTATACAGTAATATTAAAATTTAATAGAGGGATGATCGTAAATTTACCAATATTAATACAGAGGGCAAAGGATATTATTGATGTATCAAACGATTGCGTAAGAATTCTGAGGCATGGCATTTGAATAATAAGTAAGGTGAAGTGGGGCAAGTGCATTTAGCTATTAAATTTACTAATATATTTCTAAAATTGCCGTTTTTCACATGTAGAAATCTACTAGAAGATACATTAGGCATTTGTAACACAGATGGGGCAGAAAGATATATAGTGGGCGTCTTTTAACCAACAGTCGAAAACAGTGTTACAACTGTGAACAACGTTAAAGTTGTATGTGTTGCATTGACACGTTTATAGTTATAATAATTTGGTGTTGTGAGATATAACTATTGGTAAGTATGTAAAAATATAGGTTAACACCTATCTTAAACAAACAAACATTTACTTTTATCCCCTGGTTTACCTTAAAATCACTAATTTGCTCTTGCCCCGTTGATATCACCATCCGGGGCAAGAGCAGACCAAATGGGCGGGAAAGTGCGTATTGGTCTGCACTTGCCCCATACTTTTTTTTTTAAATAAGTTTATTAAATAAGTTTATACAAATTACATCAATTTTGAATTACAGTTCTCTAATCAGTGCTTGAAGCCCTGGCCTCGAGAATAAACAATTAAGTAAACAATGCAAGGCTACAACCTACACAAATGACAATTATTTCAATTCATGCTCAAACCTAAGGAATATTGAAATGCATTTTAAGTTTCTTGACAAATTGGTGAACGCTATGGACACTCTTAAGACCGGCAGGCAAGCCATTATAAACCTTGGATGGCTTAACAATTGGACTATTCAGACCTATATTTGTCCTTGTAGGCAACTGATATATATTATTATGAAATCTAGTCATATAGCCATGAACTTCATTTGAAAACGTTATTGTAGTATTACATTTTTGTTTCTTATTTATTATTTTATAAATACATTTACATTGCTCAAAAACCAATATATCCTTCAATTTACTAACTCCTAAACTTCTATATAACAGATCTGTTTCAGTTAACCTATCGTAATCAAAGAGTATTTTTAGTATTCTAATTTGGAGGACCTGTACCACCTTAAAATTGGTCTGACTACATGCTCCCTATACTGGTATCAAATATCACAAGTGTGACAAGAAGAAGGTATTATATACATTCCTTCTACTCTTATAAGTGAGGTAATTTCTATGCCTAAATAAAGCCGAAATCATGGGGGTTATCTTTTTAGAAATATAATCTATAATATGTTTATTCCAGTTCAGATTTTCATCTATAACTAAGCCCAAATATTTAATGTTAGAAACACGTTCCAATTTAAAATTATTAATTCTAATATCAAAATTCTCAACTTTCTTGTTTTTCTGTTTAAACAGTATATATTTAGTTTTATCAATATTGATTTTTAATTTATTACTGTACAACCAGTCTACATAGGATCGAAGATCCGCACTGACCCTTTCCTTCAGGGCATGCTCATCTGCTCCCGTATAAACCAAGGCAGTATCATCCGCAAATGTAAAATATCGTGCTTTTAAGTTAGCACGTTGAAGACTAAGTACATATAGGGAGTACAAAAGGGGTCCAAGAACAGATCCCTGCGGTACTCCACACCTGTTAGTCATAATTTCACTATTACTCTTATTAAGTGAGACATACTGCCTTCTGTCAACAAGATATGTTCTAATCAAGCTATACAATAATCCTCTGAATCCCATACATTCTAACTTTTTTAATAGTAATTCAATGCTCACCACATCAAACGCTTTTCTTAGATCCACAAAGACTGCAACAATCAATTGTTTCTCATCTAGCGCTGTTCATACATAGTCAACGAGGTCAGCTGTGGCACTAAGGGTACCACTGTTTTTTACGAAGCCATACACTCACGACAGAGATTGGTCCATAGTTGTTCATACATTACTTCCAGATTTATAGATCGGACTAATTTTACTTACTTTTAACTCATCCGGAAATACACCGCTACTGAGTGCAGCGTTAACCTGCTTTGTCAAAATACCAACAATACTCTCTCTAAGGTTTAGTAAATCATTCACAGTTATTTCATCATGGCCAGGGGCCGCATTCCGTTTTAGCTCCAACATGACTTCGTTAATCTCCTTTTCATTACACGATTCCAGAAAACAGCTATTTGCATAATTAATTTCATTACTAGCGCGATTAAACCCTACTAGTTGCATTTCATTCTCTAACTCCCTTACGATGTTCTCACCAACATGTGCAAAATGATTGTTTAAGCTATTAATTATTTGATATAAATCATATTTATTTCCTTATCTCCTATTTTTAAAGTATTTATTTCAGTATCCACAGATCTCTCCTTAAACAGACTGTTAATGAACCGCCACTGTTTCTTAACATCATTAGCAGCTTGTAACCACTTATTTTGAAAATAACGATTTTTTAAAGACTTTATTTTATCGTTTATTTGATTTTTTATTTTTTTAAAGTTTGTCTCCAATTGTTTATCATCTGGATTTTCTATTTTATTTTTATATATTTTATCTCGTTGTTTCATCATTTCCAGTGCTTCGCGATTTACCCAGGTGTTATTTTCTCGACATTTATATGTCATCACAGACATACTCTGATTTATTTTTACAATCTGTAATTAACTCAGTCAGTTCCTGGAATGATGTTACATTAACAGTGGTAACCATTCTCTCAAATAAGTTTTTGAATTTTTTTTGGTTTAACATTTTGGTTTCATATAAAACCTTTGGCTTAAAGACTTTAATATTTGCCGATATACTCATTAAGATATGACTATGATCAGAAAGGGAGCTAGATTCAATGGAAACTTCACACCCCAACCCAGAACCTCTACTAGACAGAACATGATCTATAATACTTATACTATTTGATGTCACTCTGGTAGCATTATTTATTGTGATTGGACTATTTATTTGAAAATTGTTTAGAGTTATTAAATTTTTATAACTACTAGTGACCCTTGAGTCACCTAATAGGTCTATGTTCATATCACCTATAATTATGTGTTTTTTAGGATGTTTTTGGAATATAGATTCCAAGTCTGTTAGAAATGCTATATTACTATATGACGGTGGCCTATACACTACACTTATTTTAAGGTTATAATCTCCTACACTCACACATACCCAATTAATTGAGTCTCCAGACTGAGACCCATCCACCTCTGTGTATTTTATTGTACTCTTTATATATACTGATGCACCTCCTCCTCTGCTTTCTCTACACGAATGAACAGCCTTATAATTACTTAATCCATAGAGGAATGTTTCATTCTCCTTTAACCATGTTTCAGTCAACAAAAGTATATCACAGTCCTCATTCATCACAAAGCACTGCACTTCGCTTTCTTATTACACTTGTGCATCAAACCCAAAAGGGTCTCCGGCGGCCGAGTTGGTACGGCGCCAGCTTTGCAACCGAGAGGCGCGGGTTCGAATCCCGCTTCGACCATGGATATTTTGTGATTGTTGTTGGAAGGTGGTAGAGGAATAATTCATCCTCGACCGAGGTGGTACCACCCCACACATCCTCTTAAAGGGCTGGTGAAATCCCTATGGATATTTCCAGCTCTGGATGTGTGAGTCGATTCCTCAGTACACCCACGGTACATAGTACTTAGACTTCGGTCTTGGTGGGCTGTTAGAAGATAAAAAAAAACCCAAGCAACGAATGAAGAAAGAGAAAATCAGCAAAGAAAAAGGTAAAACTAAAAAATCAAAGTCAAAAAAATGAAGAAATCCAACATCATGAATTTAAACTCCGATGATTTTTCCTCGGACAGTGATATTCCTTTAAAGGAAATTGCCACTTCTTCCAAGGATGGCAATTTGTGTTCTATTTGTTTATTACCTTGAAAAGAAAAAATGGATTCAGTGTGTAAGTTGTATGCGGTGGATGTGCGGTATATGTAATAAGGGCTCGCAGAATCCTCAGTACGAGTGCCAACGTTGTGAAGATGAATAAAAATACAGAAATCAGTCTCTAAGTACTTATAAGTATTTGTAAGTGTTTATTTAAAAAAAATGTTTAACTTAAAATATGTAACTAACTTATTTTATATTCGTCTGTATTTTTTAATGTTTATTCCATAGACTTTAAAAAAACTAAATGTTAATGGTTTATTTACATTTATATTTTATTTTGTTTTAGTGCCTAGATGTTGTAATGTCAATTTTAATTTTTAATAATAGCTTATTAAAGTTTAGGTATGAGTACAAAATATATTATTTATATATTTTGATATTTGCGATGATTTTAATCAACCAAACCATTTATAAAAATTTCACCAAAAAGAAAGCTTGCATTTTGGGAAACATATAACTCTAAAACTAAAAAAGATAATTAAATGCGACCAAAAATATTTTAAAATAGATATTCTAAGAATTACGGTCATACCTCGCATAATATTCCATACGTTTTTAATATGATTCAAACTGGCTGGTACGCTCTTACCCCGTTATGGTGGGAAAGTGCGGACCATTGACCAGGCAGTAATATTTTTGTTATTTTTTAAATATAGAACTAAAAATGGGGACAATGCCACTAAATTCTTAAAAACAATACTTGTAAGGTACTGTGTACAATAAAGATATTACGTATTTTATTATGGATTGAAAATATATACGTTTAAAGTCCAACTTTACAAAAAGTAGCCTGCACTTACCCCACTTCACCTTATCTGGTATTTTCTGTTAGAACCGCCAGATAAAGGTTAAAAGTAAATATGTCATTTTATTAGATCTAGGTATAACCAATCAAATCCTATATCCACATCCTGTACCAATAGACTATATTTCCCTTCTCTTCAGATGCCCACGATACGTTAGTACTCAGGCCTGAAGTCTCCGTGGGCCGTCTTAGATAAAAAAAAATCCCAAACCAATTTAATGAGTAATAAGCTAAATGGACAGCAACGTGACAGCACATATTATGTTAATGTCATTGCCAAAGGTGACTTTAAACGTAAATTAAATTGACTACTTGATTAAATGGTTTGAGAAATGACGTTATTTAAAAAAAAATCAGTTGATGTTAAAACAAATTATGTAATGGACCAACCGATATTTACATTCCATTCTAAGAAAAAAAAATTAGAAAGACTCTGAAAGCCATACACGGGGTCACTGAAATTATAACTATATCTATATAATTGCTTTTTGCTCTACATGAGAACAAAATTTAAAAGTCTCATACAATACTTCGAGATGTTGTTGCCAGTGGTTTGATGAATTGGTAGGATTGTTCTCATTTTTCTCTCTCCTTCAATTTTTTTTCATTATAAATAATAAACGGGTCTTTACGGTTTAAAGCACACAGCACCTAAGGAAGAAAACTTTTAATTAAGACTCCGCCAGTAGACGAATGAGGATACCAAGCACAGGCCCCAGAAAATTTTTGGGAAAATGCACAAAAATGTATTAATAATAATATTTCTATCATGAAAGCAAGTATGTATAGGTATATAACTTTCTACTGAGCTTGAAGACTAAAATACTTATTAAAAAGTCTGGCATATAATATATACCGTGTTCATGATGAAATGAAAAGTTATTGTCTGTTACAAAGTTTATATCCTAAAAACTATTTCCATATATATGCAAAAGTTAAATGTCGGCCAGGAGTAAAGTCCATTTATTTTGTAAGATATTTGTAAGATATGCTTGGAACTTAGCAGAACGTAAATAGTATCACTGCTTCTGCATGCAAATCGATCATAATTTGGGACAACCTGTATGTACAGGCTTCAAATATGTCTTTTTTTAAAACATGTCCAGCTTTTTTACTTCGTTTAAATGTCACACCAAAAAATTTCACATTTGCAGCAAATTTTTTGGGTTTGATTATAACTCAGATATGTTAATGACAATTTTAATTTAAATCCAAATATAAATTTTTATGAAAAGTGATTTTTTTGGATAAACATGATGATGTCAAATTTATTTAGAAGAAATAATAAATAAAATATCTAAACGTGTTAATTTTTTCCAACGAGGGGGGGGGGGCAGCTACATTTCAACTTTTTTTCGCAAATTCCAAAATACTTTTTTCTTTACAAAACATCCCTAGTACGTTCACTATTAAAACTCCTGAACTTGGCATGGGTCCCGTAAATAGCAACAGAGATATACAACTTTAAAATTTCAATACCCGCCCCTGCACCGGGGCTGGTTGTTACAGGGTACAGGGACAGGACAACTATTAATTTTACTCGCAAATGATAGATGACAGCAAAGTCGCGGTCATGTGGAAAAAGCGGTTAAGCGTCACCTTACGGTCTTACTGAAGGAAAATGGTTCATTATGCAACGGTGTGTGTTGCCGCCATGTTTTTTGCGCCGGTTTTTGTATTCAAAAGTGATTTTAGCGTTTTAAATATAAGAATTTGTTGCTTTTCTTCATAACGAATGGGCAGAAATTACATTTGATTATTGTGTCAAACTTTTCAGCTGTGTAGTCGCCGCTTATCAGTCATTTCTAAGACAGTGTTTCGCATTTTTGGTCAAAAGTGCTTGGGGGTCAAATTGTTACCCATTAAATGAGGCAATTTGGACCTATACGCCAAATAAAAACGATCTTGAGGAAGAACAGGAAAATAAAAGAAATGCAACAACTAGCCCCGAGGCGGGGGTCAGTTGTTATACTTGACATTTACCATTTTTTTACTTTTTTGTGTTTACGTGTTATAGCTTTTTTGGCTTTTGGGGTATACGTTATAACCTAAAATATGAAGGTTTTGTTTGCAATGTTTATAATATATATTTTAGTAAAAGATTTTATTTTATTGGCATTAATTTAAAAACTGTAACAACCAGCCCCATTGTTCCCCACTATTCCATCGACTTAGAAACTAGATATTTTCTGTTTTAAGTTATGCGGCACTGTTTTAGTAATAACAGTAAACCTATAAAAATTGATACTATTTTAAATACTTGACATGATTAAAAAGAAAAGTTCCATTCATTTATTAATAGGCAGCTGCGTGGCCTTTTGTCACTAGACAACAAATGCAAAATTAAAGCGCATGTGATTTTAGGCACTGTAGTAAACGGACATAATGCTTGAAATTAAAAAATAGATAGAGCTTTATTGTCGAACAAGGTCTGCTTTTTAAAATTACAAAATAATTTATATTATTTTACTATTTTATACGTAAGCAAGGTCGGAAAACATCGACAGTGTACAAAAAAAAACAATTACCCGGCCCTTAAAAAACCATGACCTACAATTCTTTTCACTAAAAGTTTCTGTTTTCCGTTTTTAACACGGTTAGTTTAGCAATGTCTTAATTTTAATTAATTATTTTTTTTTTAAAGAAAAGCGTATTAATATATCGTTTGCTAAAACGATAAGTTTTACTTTTGTTAACCAACGTCTCAACCTTTCTCTAAGTGATTTAATTAACTTATTTCCTTAGCTTCCCTTTCCCAACAAATAATATAATTAAAATAGTAAATTGTACTCTTAGAAGTGGTATTTTCTTTTCAAAGAGCACTTCTTTGAAGAGTCTCACAGAAACGAACAACACAGACAAAGATATTTATCGTCCTTATAAGTCAACCATGGGAAAATTGCTTCTAAAAGTTTACGTGACACGAACACTCAAAATAATAATTTGTTTTTAACATGGACGTCTTTTACAGAAAAGCGTCGGAGTTGCATCATTTTGAAATATTTATTATTGCTCTATTATTGTAAAATGCATTTAAATGCCAACAACATTAAAAGCACGGTCGACTCGTTTTTGGATGTATGGTATATACAGGGTGAGTTTTTTTAAAGTGTTACAAGGCAAGATCTCGAAAACGGTTTAAAATATCTTTATAAAATTTTGGTAAGTTAATAGGGTGATGGGTGTGGGGGGGGGGGCATATTTAAACATATTTTTGACATTCACCCCCTCTTTCTATTTTTAGGGTGGGGGTTATTTTGGAATTTCAAATGGGATGATGTACAGGGATATCCAAATAAATGTGAACAGGCTTTATAACTTTTTTATTTTTAAGATGGGAAGAATGTTAAATATGGAACTTTTGAGGATTTTTATAGATCATTCATATATAGGGCGAATCGTCTCAGATGCCCCAGCGCGATGCGCGAGCCTAAAAACATGCCATTTTAAACTCATGATCTGGCAATTGCGACGCACTTTGTTTAAGAAAAAGTGTTTGGTGATAAACTGTCAATGATACTATGATGAGCATCGTTGACCAAGTACTTACCGCTTAAAGGTCGGAAAGAGCATTAAAAAAAATTCAGGAAGTTACTCAAAAAAAGAAACTGAAACAACAGGGTGTCCTGAGTGAAGCAGGTCGTAGTAGAGCGCGTGCAAATTAGCCCTCAGCTCAATTAGCCGGAATAGGTTCGATTGGACGCCACCAGTTTCTTACACCGACGCAAACTGGAAGTCGCCTAGGTGGTCTAGGAACCTGCTTCAACACACAACTATCCTGCTATTCATAATTTAGAATTTAAAACATAGGGCGCAGTGAGCTAAATAAAACAACCAAAATATATATAACCCTATATACATTTATTTACACAAATTGTTGTTGACAAAAAAAATAGTTGTTGTTGACAAAAGGTGTTAGGTGATTTTGCCCCCGCCAAATAAATACACTAAACATAAAAAACTCCCTGAGGAAGTCTGTCCTCAGAAACACGTAATCATCGGGTGACTCCTAGCACCCACCGGAAAAGATATGAAGGCTGCTTAGCGCCCGCCAAAAATAAATAGGGATGCTCGTAGCCCCTACAGAAGAGAAGTAGGGATGCGTTGTAGCCCCTACCAAAGATAATAGGGGTATTTGTAGCCCCTACGGAAGACCCTAGGAACAAAACAATTCCTAGTAGTTACAGTAATTTAAATATAATTAATAAAAAAATATATATTTGAAGTTACGTTAATAATTAAAAAAATATAAAAATAAGAAGTTACGTTAATAGAAAAGATTACTATTCGGAGAGAAACAATTGACTTGAACTAAAGCCCCAAAATTTAACTAATTTTTTTATTAATCAATTAATTAATTTAATATTAAAAGAGAAAGCCATTGGCTTGAACTGAATCGCAAAATTTAGGTAAGTAGAAAAATATTTAAAAATAAGAAGCTACGTTAATATAAAAAAACTACTAATAAAAGAGAAAGTAATTATTTGCAAAATTTAAACGAGCTTAAGATACGATTAAAAAGTTACGTTAATAAAAAAGCTAATATTTGGAGAAATAATTTACTGGAACTACTCCGCAAAATTTAAGAATATTAAATAAAAGGCTAATAATAAATGAGAAAGCCAGTGGCTTGAAATCAATCGCAAAATTCGAGTTAAGTTACAAAAACACAAAATATGAAGTTATTTTAATTTAAAAAAAAAATGGTTACCAAGGAAAGAAGTAATCGCTAAAAACCAGATTGCAAGATTTAAACAAGCTTAAAATAGGATTAAAAAAAAAGTTACGTTAATAAACAAAAGAAATCATTACTCAAGGACATTGATAACTAAATAAAATTGTACAGTTCCTTGATACTTTAACGATAAACGTTAATATTTACAAAAACTACATGATCACTAACTGACCAGTCTGATGCGGCATTATGTTATCTTACATTAACAATAAAAAATAATAAAAGTACAACAAAAGAAAATAATTGATAATTAAATCATAAGTTTACGCAAAATTACAAGTATAAACAAAGAAAAAGGCTTAAGCGGAGCCAGTAAAAATAACTAAAAATTGGAACCTCAGTTAGCTTGACCTAAGATTTAAACGTTCAAGCAAGATTTAAAGTAAAAGAAAAGCTTAAGCGAAGCCAAAAGGAGACAATAGTTGACACCTTAAAGGCCTACTGTAGCTTGACTTAAAAGCTAAGCGCTCAGCACTAATTCAGTAAACCCGAGTCAATGTAAGATAACATTAGAAAACAAAGGCATATATGGAGAAACCGTTTAAATAGAAATAATGAAAAATACACCGCTTATGTACACAAAGCTTCAATTAAAAGCAAATATATAGCTACCATCAAAGCAACTACCTAACTACCCTAAGTTCCAAACGGTACGATATAATAAATAGATATAAAATGTGTACGAGCTATAAGTTACTTCACCCCAAAACATTCGTCAAATGGCAAATTTTAAAATGAAATAGCAGGCTAATTAACCCCTCTGAACGCATAAAATATTACTTAACCAATCGATATAAATAAAAGCTAAAATAAATCTACAATTTCCAACCTCATAAAAATAAATCCCGTAAGACTCCCAAGCCCGCACACATTTTAATTACGGTTTTAAATTAAAATCAGATTGCCCACTGCAAATGATTCGATAGCATAATGCCGATAAAAATAAATCTTGACATAAATTCCGGTATATTAAGTGCTTATAGTCATAACTTATAGATTCTAAAGATTAATCAAGCTTTTAAGAGAATGCAAATTAGGTAACGTAAAGCTAAAATTAAAGCAATTGAGAAGTTAGATTATTATAATTCAAACATCGCGTAGCACACAGCTGCCCCAGAAAAATTGGCCTGAGAAAATAAGATTGTGAAGCAGAATTTTCGATAACTATTGACCGCTAAAATTTTAATTAGAATGTATAGGCGTAAAATAGGCAAATATGTATCTAAGAAAAAGGCATGGGCCTAAACAAAAAAATTCAAGGTCACTCCTTACCTCTTTGTTCTTTTAAGAGGGCTCGAAATTCCAAATTCCACAGACAGCAACACCGAAAGGGCAGCTACCAGCGGGTTCCAAACGTCAGGCCGATGTTAGTGGCTGATAAAAATAAAAGAAAGAAAACCCTTAGAATGAAGATTCCCATGCACGTGGGGTCTACGTATAGACAATAAACGTAACAAAACCTCACCTATCATCGAACGAAGTCGCCAAAAAAATCCTGCGTCTTGCAGATACAAATTCACCAAGAATTTAAACACGGTCCCTGACTTTAAATCCAAACTACTTGATTTTCAAAAGCTGAAACTTTAAAACAGGGACCATAGAACAACTGCGTCGAGAGTTAGCGTGGAAATGACTCCTCGTGTCGTGCCGGAAGAATGAAATAACAAATGACACTCCGAGACCTTCCGCTTGATGTCTGCGCAAGCACAGAACACAGAAGATGATCGGGGGCGACAGCAGCTACACTGACCGGAAAATCATGACAGTAATTGATAAAGTCTAAAGATGGCGCCACGGCACACCGACAAGAATTACTTAATTCCAATCAATTCTAAGCATGGGTTAGACGTTGCTCCCTCAAATGACCTCGAAGGCAGGATTTACAAGTCTTTGACCCCATACTCAAGACACAAACGCAAAAACACCGGAACCCAACTGTCGCCACTCAACCAAACAAAGACACTAAAATCATACAGAGGCCCCTTGCGTGAAACAATAAAGTTACGGAAATACAGAAAACAACACCCAAATCATATCCTGATCGAGACGCACTATTTCAGTACGTACGTATCCGAAAATACTAACAACTGAAACCCCGAATGTCGAAACTAAAGAAAGGAAAACGACGACGTAGTGCCACCAAAATCCCAACCAAAAAATCTAACCTGGAAAATGACTATTTTTAATGAAATCAAAACAAAATCTGAAAGAAACGTATGCCGCTTAAATAATACAGAAATACAGCATAATACAAAAACCAGGGCAGGACAGGCAATGCGATCAAAAACCATACAAATTAAAGGCGCTCCGAGGTGGCAGGAGAATGTAAACAATATGATTTCCAGGAGGTAAGTCAGCCCTCAAAATTCACTATTTAAACTTGTTAGCATAAATAGACTAAGGGCGACTTCTCTATACACACAGAGTGGACTTTAAGCAAGGCGAAAAAAAAAACAAAATTCAGGGCCCAAACAAAAGGGAACGTTAAATCGAACTACAAGCTGTGAAAGATGGCCAGCTGATGACAAGCTAATTTGGACAAGAAAAAGAAAGGCAATCAACACTCCCAGGGGGTAACCGGGAAAACAAGGGAAGGGGGCCACATAGAAAATACAACTTCTCAATCAAGGTAAATAATTAAGTAAAAACTAAACAGGCGTTCGTGAAAAAATTAATTATTAAAACAAATACTGAGTCTGTGACAAAAAATGACCTGTCACACAATGCAAACGACATTAAGAAAACAACTGAAATATTATTCTCCTCAGTTTTCCGATGGTGTACCTAATTTGTTTTTCAAAATTCCGCTTCCTTAACCTCAAAAAAATACTAAACGCGCTGTATCTCGAAAAACGGAATTTTTATCTTTTTTTATAGGCTAGATCGAAAAGAGAACGAAGGGCTATGCCTACGAAGTGACGCGTTCCCTGACACAAGTAAACAAATAATTTCTAGCCATTATAAATTAATTTTCGTCTAAACATTAACGTTCGGACACTCAGTATTGGTTTAAATTAACATCTTATAGTTGGATTTTGACAGGTTTTATTCTGTCACTGTTAATAGGTCGTTATTACAAACTTATGAATTATTCTGATATTTCAGCGATTTGGTTGATTTCCAAATGATTTTCATCTTGGAACGAGTTGCTGTAATGAATCTAGTTCTATTATTGTCGAAAGTACGTACTAAAATTGCCCTTTTCTTTATAGATTTGCGAAAAAGCTCAAAAATAAAGTCATAGTATGAAACTTAACTTAGTTGTCTTATTCTTACACTTGTCAGTTTAAAACTTTTGGTTGCCAATTAGACTAGCGTTGGAGAATCTGGCTGTTCAATTTTAAATTTTCTGTGAATTGCTAATCTTTGGATACGTGGTACCATAATATTCTTAGGAATGATTAGAACATATTTGTGGTGTTGTGTGTCTACATGTTAAAATCCGTGTTGTGCTATGTTCCACATTTTTTCTTTTTTCGGCTATTTTTTTGGAAAAAAATTGTTTTTCCCTCGATTTTTTTGTTAAAGTGCTTCAAAGAAGGTAAGCTCTCCTTTGCTCTTTAGAAAATTTGTTAATCCCGACATACCTAAAGTGCACAGAACCGGCACATTATTAAAAAACCTTTCTTAATTAAAAAAGTGAATTTTGCTTGTTACGTTAATATCATAAAATTTGCTCCACCTGTAAAAAAACTGACGGGCCGCGCCTGTCACCCTTGAAATAGAGAGAAGGCGTAAGTGTCAAAAAATATGTTCCCTAAATATCCTCCCTATTAACTTACCAAAATTTTATAAAGGTATTTTAAACCGTTTTTGAGATATCGCCTAGTAATACTTTCCAAACTCACCCTGTAGATACTAACGTTTAGATTTACTAAGAAGGTTTAAGATTAAGTACTGGTTTAAATTAAGATCTTCTAGTTGATCAGTTATGTTTTGACAGGTTTGTGTCCTGTCATTGCCGCAAGTTGTCATTAAAAACTTATGAATTATTTTACGAGAACTGGCACGGTAAATTTGTTAACTTTTGGTTTAATCGTCTATTAAAAAAAATGCAATCAGTCAAAATTACAATCTGGACAAAATAACATATTTCTCGGCCGTTTTATTATCGCCTTATTGTCGTAATTATAGTTCCTTCGTAACAAATTGCCTCTATCTAGACAATCCTTTATTAGATTGCTCCCCATGTTGTAAATCTAAAGCTCGGATTTGTGAATCTTATGGGTTAATATTACGGGTTTCCCCGTATCTCCAGAATGTTGGTATAATAGAAGGGCTATTGTGGTTACAACATAATATGTACGTATGTCGATAAAGCGTGTTTTGAAATACTCAGGAAACATGACTTCCGGTTGTTAAATCCGTAAAGGGTACCTACATTCAGACTGGTAAAATTGTATTCTTTCAGGCTTAAAATTTTCACCCTTTTAGACTGACTTTAACACTATATTTTCGTTAATATATCTATAAAATCAAAAAGATAATGGATTGTTTTCATCTCACTCAGATTTGCCCTAAAAGCCGGTGACCAGTTATTAATTAGCTGATAAAAAATGAGTAAATTAGTAATAAACACACTGTGGTCTCTTTCAGTAATTTTTTCATTTGTTGGCATCGCATAAAGCAAGGAACTTTCCCTGTTGTACTGTTTAAACACTAGTGGCATGTTTTAAAGAAGTTACTGGAAACACCGTTAAATGTAGCTTTGGTTACGTGACATTTTTCACCGATTCCTTTGATTTTAAACTCAAATGAATTTTAACAGATTTTGTATTTCTCTATTAAAAAATTGCGAACTCTGCATTGCTTCCACTGGTGTAAGATACATATATCTCCTGATCAGCGCTAGCTCAAGGGGGGGTCTAAGGGGGCTATCAGCCCCGGGCGGTGGGCTAAAGGGGGCGGCGAGTGGAGTAAGAAGCAAGGAAAAACAATAACAGTTGAACATAAAAAATTTACACAACTGACACACAAAACAGTTGACATTTTATGGTGTGAAATCTTTTATTCTAATTTTTGAAATTCCTTGAGCTTTTCTCAAAGATAAATTGGGTTGACGTTTGAAAAAATTTTTGCCGGCATTCGCGTCTCTTTTTCAAAACGGATGAGGAAGGTTATTCCTTATAGCAAGCTGATAAGCCAGTCTGCGAATGTCTGTGAGTCCTAGACCATAATATCTTTTATCCATTTCCAAACATTACTGTACTAAATCTTCTTCCATTTTAGGCGATAAAACTGGTTTTGGACCCATTTGTAGTTTACATTGTTCTTTTAAGGGTTGCTCACGTTTGACATATAATTCAAGGGTTATTTTTGGAACGTTGAAGCTCTTTGACGCCTTTAAATACCCCATATCATTACTTTTAACGTCTTCATTTTCTCTGGATTCCATTTTTTATGTGGGAGTCCTTTTTTAGGCATTTTACTGAACTTTTTTTCCCTATAGATAAACAGTTTTAGAACCGTACATTTAGTTGGGTTCCTAATTTTGGATATCCAATTTTAGGACACCTTTGTAACCAGAATTAGGCAACCTTTATGATTAAGGTTATGTGATTAAAATTTAAAAATCTTGACAGATATTTTTGTTTCAAACACTTCGGCTTATTCTACAACCATTCTAGTACATGCATGCGAACTTTCACTTTCCTGCGCTAACTACTTAGGTACCTTTTTATAATAATTTTTAGGCACAGAACCAAAAAACTCTATGTCACAAATAAACACATAATATTATAAAAAATAATAATAAAATGTTCTTATTTTTTGGAGTTTGGCCTGATATACGACCTATTCCCATGAGATTCCACATCTCATTCATGGTCACTAACAACTAACATACATTAACGACGACATACCAAAAGTCAACTAAATAAAAAACAAATCAATTATTATTGAACATTCGCCGACAAAAATACATAGCCAAACTTCTCTACTAAACCTTATTTTTGCTACGTAACGAATCATAAAAAAAAACGCGAACTCTCCAAACAAAGAGATCCTGAGAGACAGAGCCTGGCACAAATTTTCGTTAGGTTTTACCATAGACAAAATATATTTAGACCATCACAACGTATTCGCGACACCAGCTGAATCCGTCCAATGTATGGGCGAAAAAGTGCGTTTGTACGCATATGGCGCCAGTCAGGTTTCTAAACGACGGTTCTCTCGAGGCATGCGCACTCGGGACGTCTCGCAAAAGTGGTTATTGAACTCAATGACGCAACTCGGCGATCAGAACCGGGCCGAAAAAATCTCAGTCATTTTTATGGTATGGTATTTTTGGTTGGGGTGGCGAATATAGCGAACCTCTGAAGCTTGTTATTTCGATACAAAAATAGTCTTTACAAAGTGTTAAAGACATTTCATATGTTTCGCCAATTATGTATCCAACTTTTAAATATAAGGAATTATTTCGTAGTCTATTTCTTACAATTTGTGCATAAATACAAATAGTTTAGTTCCAAATTTAAATTATATCAATATGTGAAAGAATAGTAGGTAAAAAATATAATTTATCTTAAATGCACTCCGGTGTTAAAGTGAATACACACACGGAGAAGTAGAAATATTTGTCAGTGACGTATATTGAGTGTGGTCAAGGTGTGGGGTGTGTGTGTATTAGGGGCATTGCATAAGGGGTAAGATGGTGTAAGAAGGTCATATATAGTGTTCCTTCCCCTATATTGCATAAGGGTGAGTGAGTGTCCAAAAGGCATATTTGCGCTTTCGCCAAAGGGGCACTAAAAATAATAGTGGATTAGGGTAGAGGGGAGTATTTTAAAAGGGATGGCGAAAGAAAAAAGCTCTTTCGCCAAAGGATCGCTAAGATATCAGTGGATTAGAAGGGTGAGTGTCCAAAAGGCATATTTGCGCTTTCGCCAAAGGGGCACTAAAAATACTAGTGGATTAGGGTAGAGGGGAGTATTTTAAAAGGGACGGCGAAAGAAAAAAGCGCTTTCGCCAAAGGATCGCTAAGATATCAGTGGATTAGAAGGGTGAGTGTCCAAAAGGCATCTTTGCGCTTTCGTCAAAGGGGCACTAAAAATACTAGTGGATTAGGGTAGAGGGGAGTATTTTAAAAGGGATGGCGAAAGAAAAAAGCGCTTTCGCCAAAGGATCGATAAGATATCAGTGGATTAGATTGACATGGGGCCGTAAGTAAGTAGCGCTTTCACCAAAGTATCAAGTGCACACACTGTAAATAGGTGTAAAAAAATTTACATCTTACCTTAGAACTTCGTTTGTTCAATAATTATACAGGATGGGATGCCAATCCAATAAAATATACACATAGTTTTGGTAATTTTTTTATTTACTATTTTACTTCTTAAAACAGTTGCATATTTTATTTCTATTGTTTAGAATACTATGTTTATATTTTATTTCAACTTTCAATTAGGAAGTTTGTTATTTCAGAAATATCGAGTAACTTCAACATCGTTTAATAGTCTTTCACTTCACTTGTCAAACAAAAACAAATTATCTCGATATCTTCAAAATTAGGAAGTTTCCTATGTCAGAAATATCGAGTAACTTCAACATCATTTAATAGTCTTTCATTTAACTTGTCAAACAAAAAAAAATCATCTCGATATCTTCAAAATTGACGAACTTATTCAACTTCTTTCCGCGCGGCTTTTATCGGCCGGTGACGTCACTACACACACCTCTCGCCGGGCTAGCTGTTCGCTGCTGCTGCGAACGCCTATGCCGCTGTTGACGGGGTTGTGTGTTTGGACGTCCTCGAGTACATCGAGCCCCAAACTTTGATGGCCCATAACTTTTTTATTTCTACAGATAATTAAAAACAGAAAATACATATGCTTTTTAGATTTTTAGGACTATTTATTAGGACAAAATGAAAAAAATGGAAACTTCCTAATTGACGAACTTATTCAATTTCTTATTTAATAACTTCGCGCGCGGCTTTTATCGCCCGTGACGTCAAAACACACAACTCTGTCGCCGCATGGTCGCCGGGCTAGCTGCCTGCTGCTGCTTTCACGTGTTTAATGCATTGTATCCTGTCCGGTAAAAATAACACTAAAGATTAAACGGGCGCCTCTTCCGCTGTTGACGGAGTTGTGTGTATGGACGTCATCGAGCCTCAGCCAACGTGAGCGTAGCATCTCAGACTTTGAAGGACGATAACTTTTTTATTTCTACAGATAATTAAATACAAAAAATACATATTATGTCTTTTACATTTTTAGGACTATTTATAAAGAGAAAACGAAAAAAATGGAACCTTCCTAATTTTGTAAATATAACGTTTAAAAAATTAAGAGGGGGGACATTAAGGAGACGCACTGTATATGTATAAACTGAGCTATTTTCGAGGAATTATCGACAGTTTTGTATAGCAAGAAAACTCAGATTTAAGCCAACAAACTACACAATTTTTGTTAAAATCCCAGTAATGGTTACATTTTTATCATTAATAAAAAGAATAACTACAAGTAATATATTTGGCATTTATTACTCGATACAAGATTCACGTCATGTGAAATAAATTTTGAAGTACGGTCCTGTCTATCACAAGGCAAACGTTCGACAAGGCGCAAGCCCGCAGAAGACCGTCTGTGTTTACGGATTCAGCTTGGTAAATTTGCCACATTCGCAAATGACATTATTTCTCTATTATATATTTTCTCTATGGGTTTTACCATTTAGCATGAGTAATTTTATTGCGGACTTAAGTTTCATCTCTGTCGCTCACACACGATCCCGGTAAGATTTTTGACTTTTCATTTGTGCCGAATGATAAACGGCACAGCGTTGTCACAAAACAATCGGATTTATTAGCGAGTGGGACTTCAGGCGCGAATAGACGATGACGAATTGTGCACTGTTGCCGGACTTACAATTTATGAAAAAAATATGGAAGAAATGCATAAAGTATAAAAAATATGTTTTAATGAATCAATGATACATGAAGTTAAAAAATACATATTTACAGAAGTATATAATGTCATGGCTCCGTGGCACTACCTCACGAGCAGCCACTGCCTGGGAGTGAAAGCGAGGGCGGCTATATTTTCGTTTTCGGGAAGATTTAGGAGGGATGAAAATTCAGTCGATGTACCATCTAACGCACGAAAAAAAATACTGTTTGGTACCAGAGAGCGAGGAACAGTTTTTAGATCTTCGAAATACGTGACCATCTAGCATTAGGAAGGGAATACTGTACTAAGCCTATTTATGAGCAGAGGCCGTAGTATAATAACAATATCACGGCCAAAAGTTGCCAAACTTGCCTAAATTGAAGTTGCATGTTTAAAACCCTAATAAACACCCCTCTGAGGGTTAGAAAGTTGAAGATGTTGGTAATTTTAATTACGTTTTAATCTTACAATTACTTTTAGTGATGCATATCCTCATGAAGTGTAGGATAAAACGAGACAAGCTTGTGCCCACCTGAATTATTCATACATTATTTATATGCACCCTTCCGAACTCTTTTAAAATCCTCTTCACCTGTCTAATAGCAAACTTCTGATATTAGCACGAACTCATATGCAACATCACGTGTTTGGATAAATATCTGATAATAAAGAAAAACACGATTAAATGAAGCATGGGGCTCTCAGTCTACTTTTAACGATAATATTGAAAAAAATATTTTAAGTGCGGATGTGCAAAGGCGAAAGGCACTTTTTGTGGATAATCTTAAACGTTCCACAAAGCTGGTTAGTTTAAAGTTTTGCTTAATTTTTACTTTTCAGTCACAATAGTTTAGTTTTTAAATAAATAATCAACCAAGAATATCTATACCAATATGTATATTGTTACACATACACCAAGAAAAATTTAATCTATTCACTTTTAATAAATTAATTTTTGGTTGACAAAGGAATTTGAAAAATTGAAATCCCAGTTCGACATTATACAGGGTGTTATAAAATTCAGTGCACATATTGAAACCGGTAAATCCTGGTATGAATTTAGATTGAAGGAAAATATTCATAAATATCGCTTCGCAATAGTAAGGTGGTAATCGCTTCTTAAAATTTCTCTAATTAGCGGTACCCGCTACTGGCAGCACACACATGATACCGATTAAGTTGCCAGTTCTATTAACAATTAAAACAATAATGTTGTTTTTACCTTTGTAGTAAATCCCTTTAAAATACACCTCTTTTGAAAATGTTTAAGATTAACAAATACCAATATACCAAAAAACACTGACAACAAAGTACAACCATGTATGTAATGCAAGAAACCATAATTTGATAAATAATTAACACTAAAAAAAGTTCCAATAACGAATTAAAAACAAAATTTAAAAGATTCTACGGTATTTTGTCACTCCCCGCACTATTAAAAAATGAAAACTAATGTTTCTGTTACTTTTAAAGTATATGAAAAAAATATTCCACTAACTAATTAAATACAATGCTTAAAAGAATTCACGGTATTTTTTACTATCAGCACTATTAAAAAACTGACAACTAAAGTTTTATTTATTTATTAAAAAGCGCAACGCCTAGTTTTAATAAACATGACATTCATAGTGAGATTTTGCAACTAGAAATTACAGTCACATTAACCAATAAACGATACAACTCAAAGTGATATTTATATCAATGATTTATAAAAATCCTAAAAATTAAAAAAAATTTCAGAATCTTCGGTAGGCTTATAAATTCATTTAACAAAGAAGGTGAAAACTCTGATGAAAACATCATTCTAAATTTTATTGTTTATGTGTTAGCGGTCAGAAATTTCTTCTTGCAAAATCTCCCTAATGGCAGTCGGCAAATCAGAGCGCAAAGTTCTTAATGTAAATAAATCGCCAATAGGATTTCGATTTGAGAATCATCATTGAAACAAGAACAAAGAGACGAGGGACAGGGACATGTAGTTGTCAAAAACCACGTGAAAGAAATATGCCCGTAAGAACCTAAACTATTCTATTTTCTTTGATGTCGGTAGTTTTTCATAGAAATAAAAAAATTTTAGTGTTATAATGACGAAACCCGTTTCTTATGCCAATAATAATACCGAAGGTAGGAACCTACCAAAAAATTAATTGGCTGCTTTTGCTGTTTTTTGTGATGCAGTCAAATTTTAAAGCGTCGGTCGCTGCAAAAAGACCTTCACGAAGTTTGTTTTGAACTCGCTTTGGATTTCTCAAAAATGGTAAAAGGTGTAGGACATTAAAGAAGGAACTTAGGTTTTTTGCAAAAATACATCCTGTACTTAATAAATTGTTAAATAAGTAGGAAAAGTGATATCTTATTTCACGTAAATAATTTTTTTAAATTATAATGCGTTTTTGGCAATTATAAATTATTATTAATAGGTTATTGTCGGACAATTCTATCGAATTTTTTTTTAGTAAAACAAATTTAAAACCTAAAATTCCCCTCAAAAATAAAATTTTGGCAACGTAGCATGTGCGGGCGCGCGTATGGTCAGATTTTCGGGATTTAGAGAAATTTTTTTAGTTGTTCGACTGAGTCAAAAAAAAAGTATTGATTATGTCTCTAGGCTACCCCAGGAGTCACCCATTCAAATATGTTAAAACATTTCCATTTCCCTGTATTTTGGACAATATTTTCATTACAGCGAAGAAGAATCCTTTTGATTTGAACTATTTTCTTAGGTACTATCCCTAAGAAAGGATTAAAAATAATTTTAAAAACGATCATACATACCGATTTCTTTTAATTAAAATAGTTTTCAACCATCGCGAAACTTGTTAATTTTCTCGACAGATGCCTTAACCAACTGGGTCACGGAAACTTTGAAATTCTTTCTTTAAACTTTATTATACGAATATACCGAGGGGCGGCTAACTCCCAAAAAATGTGTACACAGATTTTAAATCACTACTGATTTAACACGATTTAATTGCTGTAACGCTCTGCCCCGCACTGCAGGTGATGCCAAATTGTGATGATGATTTAACGAATGTTAGGTGATTTTTGTGATTTATTGATGATGTATGGTGATTTAAATCGATTTTACATTATATAAAGTGATTTAACTTGATTTCAAATGATTTAAAACCATTTAAAATTATGTAAGTGATTTAAAAAATTCAAAAAATATAATGATTTAAGAAAGATTTAAAATGATTTAATGTGATTTAACAATAGTATGTACACAGATTTAAGGGAGTGAGCCGCCCCTCGGAATATACGTATACATACATGATTAATATTAGGTTTTCACTCGTACCAAAGAGTAATCAGTTAATAAGAGGCTGCTGCGTCAGCAGCGTTGCGACGACTGGCATTCCCGCGCGTCCCGACATTGTGGGATTGTGGGTAGTACTTGTGAGACTTTTCACTGACCCAATAATTGCACCGATCATTTTGGATCCGAGTACTAAGGACCAAATTGTCATTATTAAATATACAGTGTGACCCAAAAAATTGGCAACATATGGGTAGTAGTAAGTTTAACGAAATGGAAGTGTTATGAAAAGTTTGTGCATAAATACAAGATTAACCGTTATGAGACTCGTGAGGAGTCAAATAGTAGGTATACAGGGGCAGATCCCTAAAACTTAATCACACACACAATGAATCAATCAATACAATGAACTTCATTTTTAGCGATTTAAAACAGACTTCACATTTAAAATTTGCGAATAAATCCAGACATTCTAAATTCCAACGGAATTAAAATACTTTAATATTCAGTTGTAGTGGCGCACCCAGGGGATGAGCTGGGGGCTGCAGCCCCCCCCCCCCCTCCCCCATACCAACATCCCAGACACACAAGAATTAAAAAAGTACACTTATAACTCCCCAATGCACCTCAGACACCCCTCAAGACACATTAGCCCCCCAAGACAAAATCCTGGGTGCGCCCATGTTCAGTTGCAATATTCAATCCGCTATTTTAAATGTTTCAGAAAGCGTGATGTTTGTATAAATGGTAGACGCACAAAAACTCTCAAAAAACATGTTAATAAAATGGAAACTGATTTTTGACTTTTTTTTCAAAAAAAAACTAATTACAGACAGACATGTACCCCGACAAAATATTTCTAAAAGTTTACTGAAAATTGAACGTTTTTTTTTAATTTTGAGAATATTTTTCAACATTTGACCCTCTTAAAAACCCTCAAGTCCTACGCCAGTGAGTACCAAAAACTAATCAGATCCATGCTCCATACATGTACAGTACATCAACAAATATTCCTGCAAGTTCAGTGAAAATAATTGTTTATAAGGGTCATTATTCATACACTACAACTAACAATAATAAACAAATAAATTAAAAGAATTAATGGATTTTTCTAGTGTCAAAAGAGGGTATAAGAACGGCTACGACCTAGGCAAACATATTGTGGAAGCTTAGCTCCTGGGATCCCGGCAGCATATTTACAGATGCTAGCATGTGTTGACACCAGGGTGTTGAAATCAGCGAGGGTTTGGAAAAACAGTACATTTACAAATGCTAGCAGATTTGGACACCAGAGGCGATCATAGTGTTGAAACCAGTTTTAGATAACCTGAGCAGGAGATAACCTTTTTCAATGATTGTGCCTGTACGGAAAATAACAATAAAACGTTGTTGGAATATTGAAAAAAAATATTTCTTAAAGCAAACGAACAAAATAAAAATAAAATATTAGGTTAATGAGCAGATCCATGCCCTTCAGCATTAGGCTGGTTTTGTGAGATGTTAAGATGAATAAGAAATAAAAGCTAACCCAGATCGGCCCTACAAGGTGCAGAAATTAAAATTGCATAATAGTCGTGAAATACGCTCTCGGACAGGTTTGCTCAGTTTTAGGTTTCGTCAGTATCTTTTTTAATAAAATGTCAGGCGTATGCGGTGCTGCCAAAATTTTATACCAATACGAATCGCGCAGTCGCAGTAAAAAAACTCGGCAAAGATAAAAAATTAAAAAAATATACTGATGAAACCTAAAACTGAACAAACCTGTCCGCGAACGTATTTTACAACTCTATGGCCACAAGAAGCAATTATATTATTTCTAAGAACAGCTTTAATGCCAAAATTTCACAAAAAATAATTAAATAGTAACAGAGCCCTAACCTGTTGCCAATACACCTTTTTTGTTTCTCTACAAAAATATTGTTAAAAAAATATAAATTGTTATGCTCGGGGGGCTCTAAATTCGAGACTTTCTTGAGACCAGTACCCAGTACCTGACATGCTGGGATTCTATTAACATTTCCACTTAAAATTTGATCGCCCATCATAAACAAAAATCTAGTCTTTTCGCTGCATCTCCCTCTTCCTATGTTTGGCTAAAGTAGGGTTTGAACAGAAATAATTTATTTTATTTTAAGATCATCTGAATAATGATTTTTTCACAGCTTCTAGAAGATATTTAGCACTTCTTAGGGACATCACAGGAGTTCTCTGACAGACTGAAGAACTAAAACTGTGGCAGCATCTTTTTGGTCATATTTTTTCTTCTTGATGAAAGCTAAAACTGAGCAAACCTGTCCGAGAGCGTATTTCACGACTATTATGCAATTTTAATTTCTGCACCTTGTAGGGCCGATCTGGGTTAGCTTTTATTTCTTATTCATCTTAACATCTCACACAACCAGCCTAATGCTGAAGGGCATGGATCTGCTCATTAACTTAATATTTTATTTTTATTTTGTTCGTTTGCTTTAATAAATATATTTTTTCAATATTCCAACAACGTTTTATTGTTATTTTCCGTACAGGCACAATCATTGAAAAAGGTTATCTCCTGCTCAGGTTATCTAAAACTGGTTTCAACACTATGATCGCCTCTGGTGTCCAAATCTGCTAGCATTTGTAAGTGTACTGTTTTTCCAAACCCTCGCTGATTTCAACACCCTGGTGTCAACACATGCTAGCATCTGTAAATATGCATCCCGGAACTACTCTATGACGGATTATTCGCATAAAAATCCATTATCATATAGGTTTGTTGAATCCCCACGAGCAAAACCTTCCATTTTCACAATATCATATTGTAAAAAAAACGAGAAATGCAGACCTCACTCAATAAACATCACAATGAATATGAGGATACTAAAATAATACCTAAATGTAAAGTAAGCACGCGAAAGCAGCAGCAGGCAGCTAGCTCGGCGACAATGTTGTGTATTCTGATGTCACGAGTCGCCACAAGCTGGGCGCGTAGTAGGTAATTAAAAATTTAACATAATATAAGAAATTGAATAAGTTCGTCAAGATATCGTGATTTTTTGTTGCAAATATTTAAGGAAACAATGTATGTATGTTTAATAATATTAGGCAAATAAAAATTATTTTGAAATAATAAAACGTGATTTATTTGTTTTAAATATTAGTAGGTTGATGTAATAGAAATTATTCATTATATTAAATTAGAGTGCATTGTTCTTCAAAACACATGCATGACTGAAAAATGTTTTTTTTTTCTATAAGAAGTTACAACAAATTAATTACTGTTATAATTGAAACAATAATTAATAAGTATTTCGAAAAAATAAGATGTATTGTATATTCTTACAAATAAACTTTTACTGAAACCAATGATACATTTTGTATCGAATTTAGAATAGGGTATTACCGCATCAAATAATTATTGTTAAATTTAAACGACCTATTAAAAATCATTGAAACCATATATTTCAAGCAATCTTATAATTGGTTAACAATGATAAACTAACCACTGAAAAAAACCGAATTTGTATTATGCAATACGAAACAGAGTGTCATTGAGAGAATTGGTATCCAATTTAATATACGATAGTGTTTCTTCTCTGTAGTGAAATTTTGAGTTATTGTTTGTTTTTCTAAAATGATTTTAGCCATAATTTTTAAACGTTGTGACACGGTGCATCAGTGCCAAGCAGGCGTGGACCGTGAAATTTTAGATGTGTCGTATCTCAGTTCCTACGCGTGGGACCCACACCAAATTATAGGATTTTACTATTGGGTACTCTAGAAACATTTTCGTAAAAAATATTTAATTTTAAAATTTGCGAAAAAAAGTTAATTTTTTGGCCGCTGCACCTGAGATCTGAGAAAGTTCTGAAGAATATTTACTTCCAAGCTTTTTTCATAAATTTTATCAGATTTTATCGATAGAATTCAAATTTCATTGAATTATCTCTAATATCTTGAAATTAATTAGTTTTTAAAATTTTTACCCTAAAATATTTTATCTAAGAAATAATTTAAAATATCATTTCTTTAAGGAAAATTAGAATATTTTCACGAAATTTGGAATTTGTCGATAAAATCTGATAAAATTTATGAAAAAAGCTTGGAAGTAAAATTTTCTTCAGAACTTTCTCAGATCTCAGGTAAAGCGGCCCAAAAAATTAACTTTTTTTCGCAAAATTCAAAATTAAATATTCTTTTACGAAAATGTTTCTAGAGTACCCAATAGTTAACATCCTATAATTTGGCGTGGGTCCCATGCGTAGGAACTGAGATACGACACATCTAAAATTTCACGGGCCGCGCCTGGTGCCAAGTGAAAAAATTGATTCTTTTCATCCGAAACCGTATTTACAAAGGTTGGCTCAGTAGAATACAATATACAGGAAAACCCGAGGGAAAACCATTAAGGTGGCCCGCGAAGGCAGAATCATAGCGGTCGCTCTACTAGCGCGCGTCCTACACACTCACAATATATGAAACAACAGGCTATTTATGAATGAACGGCTGCGTCTCCTCTTGCTGAAAGTCAATAACTGTGCTTTAATTTTGCAAGGTAATCTTTGACATCTGTATAATGATTTTTTTGACATTATTGCAATATTATCAAAAAAGTAGGACTTATACGATTGAAGGCATATCGCTCAATATTACTGTCACCAGTTGTGTGGGTAGCAATGCAGGGATATTACAAAAAATTCGTATATTCTAAAGATATCAATAAATTGATATTAGCTAATTTGTTAGGTCGGTGGTGTTTTGGTAAACCGTATCATCTTTAAAGCAACAATCCTCAATCATGACATTTTTGGTGGAGTTTCCATTGCTTGTAACATTTTTGTTTGACGTAATAATATTTATATGCTGAGCACCGGTAACCTTTAAATATATACAGCTTTAACTTCCATTATTTCGAATTACCTGAGTTAGACATTTATTGGGCAGTTTCATCAACTTTGTTGAACTTTAATAACATATTTAGACAAAACTTGTTAATTTAAGTTGTTCAAACTGTTAAGATAGACCATAAGTTTCCACAAACTAACATTAAGAAATAAAGTTTGTGCTAATATGTAACATAGAATATTATAGTTATACTATAACGAAAGTATATCACTGTAAATTGTATTGCCTACCTTAATCTAACTTAGACTTACCTAAAAATCCCGGAATTGCTCCTAAAGGCATCACAAATAAACTAACTAATAAGTCCGCGATTGCCAAGCTTAACAAAAAATAGTTTGTCACGTTTTGTAGTCTTCTGTCCAACAACACCGCTAAACAAACTAAGATATTTCCTACACCACCAGCTATTATAAACACTACTACAAACAAAAAACTCCAGTCATAATGCGCTTTATCCCATAAAGTCTCTGTAAAATTAGAGCTATTATTGCACGTCCAAACTACGTCACCGGTTTTATTATTAAGTCCGCAATCGATCATAGGACCACGCACTATAAGGTTTTTAAGGTTTTCACTAAAAAAATTCACTAATATTTCTTTGGTATAATTTGAGTTGCATCCTGTGCAAAGGTACTTTTTTTCTCTGGCAAAATAATCGAACTCACAATAATAGTCCAAGAAGCTCGTGTTTTTTCCGCCGCACTCGAGAATTAAAGTAGAATTTAGTCCACATGTAGTTTCTAAGTTTGCGTTTTGAATACATTTGTAACTTTGTTGATCTTGGAGTTGTTGCGGAGCAAAACTCATCGTTTATTTACAAGCCATTGGAATGTAGTCCTGAAAAGAAATAAAAATCATTAGAATACGAAATATCATTAAGCATTTCGTGCATATTTTAATGCTCTATCCCTGCTACTTTTTGAAACAATTAAAGTAGATGAATCCGGGCATTTTAAAGATTGTTTTCTATCAGGCGCGGCCGGTGAAATTTTAAAGTTGTATATCTCTGTTGCTACTTAAAGGATCCATGCCAAGTTCAGGTTTTTTAATAGTGAGCCTACTAGAAATGTTTTGGTCAGCAAAAAAAGTAATTTGGAATTTGCGAAAAAAGTTGAATTTTTGAATTGACACTCCTGGTAAAAAAATTAACACGCTTAAGTATTTTATTTATTATTTTTTCTAAACAAATTTTACATCATTTGATCGACAATTCTTACATTTTAAGAGATAAAAATGTGCTAGAATAAAAGTTATAGCCATTCGAATTTTTTTTAAATTATATTTTAGGCTTAAAAAAATCAGGGTTATAGGCATGTTAAAAACTGTATTGTTTCAAACAAAGTATAAATAAAATGAATGTAAAATGTCTGCAATTTTAGGTTTTGTTATACTAATTGTATTAGAATACAATGGTATTTATTGAAAGAATTTCTACTATCTATTTTTGAGTATTTATGGAATAATTTTTAACTGTTTGCAATAATTCAGTAGATCCAAATTGATTCACTGACATTAAAAAGCCAGCAAGCATTTTTATAAATTTAACATGAACCTGAAGCTAGCAGTCAGCTACCAGCGGCCACGAAACCTTTGACGCGAAGTGTACCAGGTATTGGAAATAAAGTAATCAAATATATACCATAAGCCGAATACGGCCTTTAATGGCATTATTTTTATCTGCACTTGGTGGGGAGTTTCAGATTTTCTAAATTATCAAAAATTACTTATTAGAAAAATTAAAAAGGTTGCGACTACAGGACAATTATCGTAAATTAAAATGTCTAATACAATCATATTTAAGTTTACGTTTATACTTGGTGGAACGCGAAAATAAGGCAGAGAAGGCAAAAAATCGGGGGCTGGTAGTCGTTTCGGAAGTTTGAAATTTTCGTCATTTTACTAAATATAGCATATTTAAGTGCACGTTTACACTTGGTGAGAGGCTACGAGGTCGAGCTATATTTAGTAAAATTACGAAAATTTTAGACTTTTGAAGCGACCCGGTAAGCCGACGTAAGCACATGACGTCATTACTTCTAAAAGCAGCATTCACTTTTGAGTAGAGTGTTTGTGCCGGTTGTCCATCAGGATATATATCCAAAAATCCCCCCACTCTTCACCCCACCAAATCCCCCCACTCTTCACCCCACCAAATCCCCCCACTCTTCACCCCACCAAATCCCCCCACTCTTCACCCCACCAAATCCCCCCACTCCCCACTTAAGCCCCGCCTCCAAGAACCGGATTGGCCGGCGCAAACTTAAGCCCCGCCTCCAAGAACCGGATTGGCCGGCGCAAACTTAAGCCCCGCCTCCAAGAACCGGATTGGCCGGCGCAAACTTAAGCCCCTCCTCCTAAAAAAAAAAAAAAAAAAAAAAAAAAAAAAAAATCAGGAGCTTCCAGAGGAGCTACCAAATCCTCCCACTCCTCTCCCCTCTCCCCTCTCCTCTCTCCTTTCAGGAGCTTCCAGAGGAGCTACCAAATCCTCCCACTCCTCTCCCCTCTCCCCTCTCCTCTCTCCTTTCAGGAGCTTCCAAAGGAGCTACCAAATCCTACCACTCTTATATCAAATCCAGCTCCACAGGAGCTTCCAAATGAACTTTAAAAACTCCCCCCACTCCTCTCCCCACTCCTATCCCCACTCCTTTACATCTGCGCAATAGAGATGCGCATGGGCATGCCCCGCCCAGACGGATTCTCTTTATATTCTCTCTTCGCTTCTCGTTCTGCAGTCGCATCTTCAGCTGGATATAATACAGTTGTGTCTTCTCCTTGTTACGTATATATCCTCAGCGGTTAGTTAGCGTTGATATTATATTAATTGTTTAGTTTGCAAAAACAGTATTGTGCAAAGTGTTGTTTCTGCTTTTTTGTTCAGTTCTCAAGATGTATCAGTGCAGTGAATGCAACAAGAGTTTTATTCATCAATCGAACGTGTATAGACATAAAAAAGAATCGTGTGCCATGAGGCCATCTTGTTCTCGCAAAAAAAGAAAGGCTAATACCCAGGTATGTGATGTATCCATGAAAAAAGCTAAAATAGAAGACAGACCTCCAATACCTAAACTTACTTTATCACGATGTAAAGATTGTGATACCTGGTATGTGAAAAATAAACTTGCTGCGCATTTACGGTCAAACCTACATAAAAGTGCACTTAAAAGTGACGATAATGTAAAAATTTTAACTTCCGCGTTTAAAAACAGGATTGTGTCTTACATGCTGCTTCCATCGAAAAAGTATGTGGACATTGAAGAGTTTTTTGATGAAGTACAACAAAAGTTTGTAAGTTTACTTTCCGAAGAGTTAGTTAATCATATAAATGTTAAGATTAATGTAGAACTATTTGGACAATACATTTTACAAACCAAAGAGACAATCGAAACTAAATCGTTTAATACGAAAAATAAGGTCATAACTTCAACAACAGATTTATCTGATATTTATAAACAATTTTTGTCTGAAATAAAAGAAAAGATGTCAATATTTGCGGAGAATGGTTCAGGTTGGGCGTTGGAAAAAATATTACATTTGGAGCTTAATATAAATAAATTTAATCCAATTTAGAGCTTCATAGCTTGGGGGCACAAACATATAAGTATTTTGGAAGAGAAATCCAAGACTGATGATGATCAAGTTAATAATGTAATTGATATTCTAAAAGATTTAGTTCGTGAAGAATATAAAACATAAGAACCCTGGAAAAATATTTTATTTTGAAAATGGCTCTGCTACCAGTAGGAGTTCTATTTCTATCAGCATTCGTTAACAATACTTTGTTCATACAAGTTGATCATAATGTTCGAGAAGCATTTATTTGTCTATCTGTTAATAATGTAAATAATGATAGTTGGTCTTCAACATGGAAAAGAATGAATATAAATAATGGTTTATTTACCCACAAAATAGATGATAATATTATAAATGATTCTACCATTGTACAGTATAAGTTAAGATTATATTATTTCAATAAAACTTCAATAGTGACACAGGAATGGAATCAGTTGTATAGAAAATCTTGTATAGCAGAATGTAATTCAAATGAGTGTGTAGTATTATTAAGTATATTGTTAGTAGTGTTTCTATGTTCAATAGGATATATATTATTCAAAGTATATTTGTATTATAAATAAAATTCAATAATAAAAAACATATCTACCATTGTACAGTATAAGTTAAGATTATATTATTTCAATAAAACTTCAATAGTGACACAGGAATGGAATCAGTTGTATAGAAAATCTTGTATAGAAGAATGTAATTCAAATGTGTGTCTAGTATTATTAAGTATATTGTTCGTAGTGTTTTTATGTTCAATAGGATATATATTATTCAAAGTATATTTGTATTATAAATAAAATTTAATAATAATAAAAACATATATATAATAATGGTTTTTATTCATAACAACACCTATAATTATATAACAATTTTACGTTTGCTAATGCACAATGCCATGGATTCACATTTTTGTGAAAATAACATTCTGAAATTTTCTTAAATTTACTTAATTTTGGTTCTTGGGCAATGGGAATAGCGTATATGAAATCTTCATCCAAAAACTTTTTTAAGAAGTTGATTTTTTCATTCCCTTTCACGTAAATTTTGGGCGATTGGTAAACTTCTAACACATGCTTTAAAATATTATCAATTTCATTAAGTTCTATATTTCCAAATTCCCATTTTAGTCCATGATACTCTTCGCCCCATTTAACCATTTTGAGATCGAGAGCAGATAACATATTTTTTTGAAATGGTGATTTAAACAGATAATTTGAGCAACGAATACCATCATAAATCGCTAATTCTTTTGGAATGTATCCAAAGGAACTGTTATATCCTTGAATGTCGATAAAAAGTTCTGTCTTACACTCATTCATGGTTAGTCGCTAAATGATGTTTAAATCTATAAGATTAGTGTTTAAATCCCCACACCACTCTTACTACTCCCCACTACCACGCTTATTATCCCCACTACCACGCTTGCTTATTTAAGCACTCACCCACAGTTCTACTCACAGTATTTCAAGCAAGCATCTGAAAATGTATCAACCAACAAGCCAACAAGAGTTTAGTAAGAAGCGCAATGCAGCTCTCATCAATGAAACAATTTACTACATTAACAAATCCAAATCCAAATGGGTCAGCATTGGATTTTCCTTAGAGAGAAAATATATTCCTGTTGTTAAACTCTGTGGATACAAATATAATCAAAATGTGATTTTTAATGAAGATCAATGGATTTCATTACTAAATAATCAAGGAATTATGTTAAGTTTCATTTATTCCAACAACACCGGGTGGCAACCCATGAAGGGGAATGGTTATGAGATTCACTTTGTGTTTATTGGTGATGCAAGAATAATTAAGATTACACAAGATGGAGGTAATGAAGTATTCCTTGCTGGTGATACCATAAATGAATTAGTGAACTTGGCAAATTTAATCAAATATCGTGTTGATATCTTAAAAAACCAGGAATTTTCCAAATATTACAATATTTTAGTTAGTGGAATCTCTATGAAAAATGGCGATTTGTTAAAAAATGTATATGATGTTATTTCACCTATGGAAAATAGTTTAAATGTTTGCTGTGTTTTAGAATTATTAAACTTTTACTCAGATTGTGTTCTGGAGGATGTAGAAACATTCGTATGTAATGAATTTGTAAAAAGTTGTATTGAAAATAAAAATGTATAGGTATATTTTTCTTTCTATTCCTCCCACCTCCTAAATTAATTTTTAAAGCTCTGAACTTACTTTAAGTGTCACATACTCATACAAGATGTGGTTAGCATATACATCTCAACGAGTAGCATATAACCTAACAAGCGCTATAGATAATCTATCACAACACTTTAGTAACTTAAAATTTGATGCTGTCCATGAAGCCGAGTATGGATTCGAAAGATTTTATACATATGATATGGAAAGAAAGTATGAAAAAGCTGCAGAATCCTGTAACATATATTTTCATACTTCTGATCTCTCTCTTATGTTAACCGCGCGGCAACCCATGAAGGGAAATGGTTATGAGAATCACTTTGTGTTTATTGGTGTTGCAAGAATAATTAAGATTACACAAGATGTTGGTAATGAAGTATTCCTAGCTGGTGATACTATAAATGAATTAGTGAACTTGACAAATTTAATCAAATATCGTTTTGATATCTTAAAAACCAGGAATTTTCCAAATATTTCAATATTTTAGTTAGTGGAATCTCTATGAAAAAATGGTGATCTGTTAAAAATGTATATGATGTTATTTCACCTATGGAAAATAGTTTAAATGTTTGTAGTGTTTTAGAATTATTAAACGTTTATTCTGATTGCGTTGTGGAGGATGTAGAAACGTTCGCATGTAGTGAATTTGTAAAGACTTGTATTGAAAAATAAAATTTTAAAATATATTTTTCCTTTTTATTCCTCCCACCTCCTATTCCTCCCACCTCCTATCCTAAATTATTATTTAAAGCTCTGAACTTATTTTAAGTCTCACATACTCATACAAGATGTGGTTAGCATATACATCTCGACGAGTAGCATATAACCTAACAAGCGCTATAGAGAATCTATCACATGACTTTAGTAACTTAAAATTTGATGCTGCCCATGAAGCCGAGTATGGATTCGAAAGATTTTATACATATGATGAATGCATGGATATGGAAAGAAAGTATGAAAAAGCTGCAGAAGCCTGTAACATATATTTACATACTTTTGATATAAGAACTTTTCTGCAAACCATAAAGGAAATGGGATTTGAGGAGCATTTGGGTGAAGTAAAACAGTTTATTCCACAAGACATCATTGAAGAAATATTTGAAACCTAATTTATATCAAATAAAAAACTTTATTTCATTTATGTGTTTTATTCAATCATTAAATAATTATATAAATTGTATACATTAGTAAGTGCACATATACATGGTGATTTAGAATGATAAAAACAATGAGCTTCTCCTTCTTGTAACGATGGATTTTCATCAAGTTCCATGACTGGTTTTAATGAATATTTTCGAATGTATTCGGATTTCTCTCTCCTTTTTACTACCTCTCCTATGCCACCTCTCTCTTATGCTACCTCTCTCTTATGCCACCTCTCCCTACCACTCCTCTCTCTTATGCTACCTCTCTCTCGCTTTTACTAGCTCTCTCCTCTCTCTTATGATACATACCACCTCTCTCTCTCTTATGTTAATTTCTCGCTCTTTCCCTATGCTACTTCTTGCATACAAGCTGCCGTTTTACCATTTGTTTCAAACATTACATAGTTCTAACGTATAAAAAAGAATGTGCAAGAAGGTATAAAATGTCTATTTTTTCTGAATTTGGTTTCAGATTTTTCCAATTTATCTTTATAATATTGTTTATTACCTATACCAAATTTAAATTAGATTTATCAGCCACATCGCCAGCTAAAAGCTTGGTTTTTCTCTTCCAAGCCAGAAAACGATTTCTTCCATGCCTAATTACACACTCTTTATGTTTCCCAACTAATACCTCCAAATGAGAGCCATTCGACTTATCATTAACTCAGTCCTCCCAAGAAAACTCTCTTATTTATTTTCTATCGATACTTGCACGGATTTTGCTTTGAAGACCTCACCGCTATAATTATCATCCTTAATTGTTTATAATAGAACAACAAAAGGCGTGTTACGTATGCAAGGACCTCCAGATTATGGTTCAAAATTGTCTGCTGACGTTTTTCCCTGCCCCATCCCAATCTTCAATCCTTTAAATCCTGTGTCAATAGATCACATTTTCCTTCTCTCTTCAGACTCCCACGACACATTAGTACTTAGGCTTGAAGTTTTCGTGGACTGTCTCAGATAAAAAAGCCAAGTGTTTCACCTTTATTTGTGAAAAGACAATATTTTGATGTGGAATAAATAATGCATTTTTGAGCTTTTTCTAAGACCGATATCTTTCAAAAATCTTGCTCTTGATGGTAGTTTTCGACTGAACAAACTCCTGGCAACACATAACTGGTCAACTAGAACACCTTACTTTAAACCAATACTAAATCTAAACTTTCCTAGTGAATCTGAACGTTTATGTCGACAACACCAAAAAAGTATTAATCCAGTACACTTTGACGCTAAGAAATGAAACATCCTTTGAAGCTATTTTTAATAAATTTGATCTTAGATCGGTACACTTAATTGTAGCAGCTCGAAAAGGCGGATTAAAACTTTGTTCTTTAACTTGATGCATCCCAGAATAATATAATGACAACCTGTGTTACTATCTTTATTTAACCCATCAGTGTACATCTTACCTAGTAAAACATTATTGCATTCACAACTAAAACTATTAATAAAACTCAATTCCAAGTTGCTCCAGTTCTCTTAAAATACTCATAATTTCAGGTGTATTAATGTCATCCGTATTATTCTCTTCCAAACATCGAAATTGGTCTATCATGTCATTGACATCTGTGTACTCTATGATAGGACTCTCCGTCTAACTTCCTGAAGCCCTCCTCCCCATTTTTCTACTTCGTAGTTCCCATCGCTAGTGTCTTCGATTAATTTTCTCCTTTGGATTTCGTTTTGAAATTTTAAAAATTTTAAATATTTCGTATTTTTCTTTTTAGCCACTATATTATTCAATTCTTTATAAGTGCTTCGGGGAGGAAATAGCTTTTTAATAATATTTACATACTTCCAACCAGACGATGAACTAATGCGTTCACACCGTTTAAAGTTTCTTTTGTGGGCATTTGTTAGAACTAAAATGTTTCTATATTGTAAGAGGTCGTTATCGGTGTACTCTACAGGGTGTTCCTCAGTAAGGAGATTTAGGAGGCCATCTGTTAACTTAAACTCTTTCTCACTAATAATTAGAGTATTTCCTTTAAAAACAGCTGGCACATTTCCAAGAAACCAACTGGAGCACACCTCCCGAAAACTAAACACGTTTTTATTTGACATTTCCATCAACTTTAAAGTTATTTTGCTGATAGCCATCTTATCTCTTTGACATCTAACTTGATAATGAAGCTTTCTTAGTGATAGTAGGATATTTATTAACACGTAATGGCGTCGTAAAATAGACGTAACATAGACGTAACATAGACGTAACATAGACGTAACATAGACGTAACATAGACGTAACATAAACGTAAAATGGTATATGGCCTGTTTTTACCTGTTTTTACCTGGTTTTAGCTGTTTTAGCTGGTTTTTACCTGTTTTTAGCTGTTTTTAGGAAGAGTCTTTTCTATCAGTTAAAAAAATAGAATATTTCTTAACGAGGGAGAAAACACAATTTACGGATGATCGAACGCCACACTCGTGTGACATCATCCCGAGCCGAAGGCGAGGGGTGATCGAACGTCACACTCGTGTGACATCATCCCGAGCCGAAGGCGAGGGGTGATCGAACGTCACACTCGTGTGAAGGGGTGATGTCACACGAGTGTGAAGGGGTGATGTCACACGAGTGTGACGTTCGATCACCCCTCGCCTTCGGCTCGGGATGATGTCACACGAGTGTGGCGTTCGATCATCCGTAAATTGTGTTTTCTCCCTCGTTAAGAAATATTCTATTTTTTTAACTGATAGAAAAGACTCTTCCTAAAAACAGCTAAAAACAGGTAAAAACCAGCTAAAACAGCTAAAACCAGGTAAAAACAGGTAAAAACAGGCCATATACCATTTTACGTTTATGTTACGTCTATGTTACGTCTATGTTACGTCTATGTTACGTCTATGTTACGTCTATGTTACGTCTATGTTACGTCTATGTTACGTCTATTTTACGACGCCATTACGTGTTAATAAATATCCTACTATCACTAAGAAAGCTTCATTATCAAGTTAGATGTCAAAGAGATAAGATGGCTATCAGCAAAATAACTTTAAAGTTGATGGAAATGTCAAATAAAAACGTGTTTGGTTTTCGGGAGGTGTGCTCCAGTTGGTTTCTTGGAAATGTGCCAGCTGTTTTTAAAGGAAATACTCTAATTATTAGTGAGAAAGAGTTTAAGTTAACAGATGGCCTCCTAAATCTCCTTACTGAGGAACACCCTGTAGAGTACACCGATAACGACCTCTTACAATATAGAAACATTTTAGTTCTAACAAATGCCCACAAAAGAAACTTTAAACGGTGTGAACGCATTAGTTCATCGTCTGGTTGGAAGTATGTAAATATTATTAAAAAGCTATTTCCTCCCCGAAGCACTTATAAAGAATTGAATAATATAGTGGCTAAAAAGAAAAATACGAAATATTTAAAATTTTTAAAATTTCAAAACGAAATCCAAAGGAGAAAATTAATCGAAGACACTAGCGATGGGAACTACGAAGTAGAAAAATGGGGAGGAGGGCTTCAGGAAGTTAGACGGAGAGTCCTATCATAGAGTACACAGATGTCAATGACATGATAGACCAATTTCGATGTTTGGAAGAGAATAATACGGATGACATTAATACACCTGAAATTATGAGTATTTTAAGAGAACTGGAGCAACTTGGAATTGAGTTTTATTAATAGTTTTAGTTGTGAATGCAATAATGTTTTACTAGGTAAGATGTACACTGATGGGTTAAATAAAGATAGTAACACAGGTTGTCATTATATTATTCTGGGATGCATCAAGTTAAAGAACAAAGTTTTAATCCGCCTTTTCGAGCTGCTACAATTAAGTGTACCGATCTAAGATCAAATTTATTAAAAATAGCTTCAAAGGATGTTTCATTTCTTAGCGTCAAAGTGTACTGGATTAATACTTTTTTGGTGTTGTCGACATAAACGTTCAGATTCACTAGGAAAGTTTAGATTTAGTATTGGTTTAAAGTAAGGTGTTCTAGTTGACCAGTTATGTGTTGCCAGGAGTTTGTTCAGTCGAAAACTACCATCAAGAGCAAGATTTTTGAAAGATATCGGTCTTAGAAAAAGCTCAAAAATGCATTATTTATTCCACATCAAAATATTGTCTTTTCACAAATAAAGGTGAAACACTTGGCTTTTTTATCTGAGACAGTCCACGAAAACTTCAAGCCTAAGTACTAATGTGTCGTGGGAGTCTGAAGAGAGAAGGAAAATGTGATCTATTGACACAGGATTTAAAGGATTGAAGATTGGGATGGGGCAGGGAAAAACGTCAGCAGACAATTTTGAACCATAATCTGGAGGTCCTTGCATACGTAACACGCCTTTTGTTGTTCTATTATAAACAATTAAGGATGATAATTATAGCGGTGAGGTCTTCAAAGCAAAATCCGTGCAAGTATCGATAGAAAATAAATAAGAGAGTTTTCTTGGGAGGACTGAGTTAATGATAAGTCGAATGGCTCTCATTTGGAGGTATTAGTTGGGAAACATAAAGAGTGTGTAATTAGGCATGGAAGAAATCGTTTTCTGGCTTGGAAGAGAAAAACCAAGCTTTTAGCTGGCGATGTGGCTGATAAATCTAATTTAAATTTGGTATAGGTAATAAACAATATTATAAAGATAAATTGGAAAAATCTGAAACCAAATTCAGAAAAAATAGACATTTTATACCTTCTTGCACATTCTTTTTTATACGTTAGAACTATGTAATGTTTGAAACAAATGGTAAAACGGCAGCTTGTATGCAAGAAGTAGCATAGGGAAAGAGCGAGAAATTAACATAAGAGAGAGAGAGGTGGTATGTATCATAAGAGAGAGGAGAGAGCTAGTAAAAGCGAGAGAGAGGTAGCATAAGAGAGAGGAGTGGTAGGGAGAGGTGGCATAAGAGAGAGGTAGCATAAGAGAGAGGTGGCATAGGAGAGGTAGTAAAAAGGAGAGAGAAATCCGAATACATTCGAAAATATTCATTAAAACCAGTCATGGAACTTGATGAAAATCCATCGTTACAAGAAGGAGAAGCTCATTGTTTTTATCATTCTAAATCACCATGTATATGTGCACTTACTAATGTATACAATTTATATAATTATTTAATGATTGAATAAAACACATAAATGAAATAAAGTTTTTTATTTGATATAAATTAGGTTTCAAATATTTCTTCAATGATGTCTTGTGGAATAAACTGTTTTACTTCACCCAAATGCTCCTCAAATCCCATTTCCTTTATGGTTTGCAGAAAAGTTCTTATATCAAAAGTATGTAAATATATGTTACAGGCTTCTGCAGCTTTTTCATACTTTCTTTCCATATCCATGCATTCATCATATGTATAAAATCTTTCGAATCCATACTCGGCTTCATGGGCAGCATCAAATTTTAAGTTACTAAAGTCATGTGATAGATTCTCTATAGCGCTTGTTAGGTTATATGCTACTCGTCGAGATGTATATGCTAACCACATCTTGTATGAGTATGTGAGACTTAAAATAAGTTCAGAGCTTTAAATAATAATTTAGGATAGGAGGTGGGAGGAATAGGAGGTGGGAGGAATAAAAAGGAAAAATATATTTTAAAATTTTATTTTTCAATACAAGTCTTTACAAATTCACTACATGCGAACGTTTCTACATCCTCCACAACGCAATCAGAATAAACGTTTAATAATTCTAAAACACTACAAACATTTAAACTATTTTCCATAGGTGAAATAACATCATATACATTTTTAACAGATCACCATTTTTTCATAGAGATTCCACTAACTAAAATATTGAAATATTTGGAAAATTCCTGGTTTTTAAGATATCAAAACGATATTTGATTAAATTTGTCAAGTTCACTAATTCATTTATAGTATCACCAGCTAGGAATACTTCATTACCAACATCTTGTGTAATCTTAATTATTCTTGCAACACCAATAAACACAAAGTGATTCTCATAACCATTTCCCTTCATGGGTTGCCGCGCGGTTAACATAAGAGAGAGATCAGAAGTATGAAAATATATGTTACAGGATTCTGCAGCTTTTTCATACTTTCTTTCCATATCATATGTATAAAATCTTTCGAATCCATACTCGGCTTCATGGACAGCATCAAATTTTAAGTTACTAAAGTGTTGTGATAGATTATCTATAGCGCTTGTTAGGTTATATGCTACTCGTTGAGATGTATATGCTAACCACATCTTGTATGAGTATGTGACACTTAAAGTAAGTTCAGAGCTTTAAAAATTAATTTAGGAGGTGGGAGGAATAGAAAGAAAAATATACCTATACATTTTTATTTTCAATACAACTTTTTACAAATTCATTACATACGAATGTTTCTACATCCTCCAGAACACAATCTGAGTAAAAGTTTAATAATTCTAAAACACAGCAAACATTTAAACTATTTTCCATAGGTGAAATAACATCATATACATTTTTTAACAAATCGCCATTTTTCATAGAGATTCCACTAACTAAAATATTGTAATATTTGGAAAATTCCTGGTTTTTTAAGATATCAACACGATATTTGATTAAATTTGCCAAGTTCACTAATTCATTTATGGTATCACCAGCAAGGAATACTTCATTACCTCCATCTTGTGTAATCTTAATTATTCTTGCATCACCAATAAACAAAAAGTGAATCTCATAACCATTCCCCTTCATGGGTTGCCACCCGGTGTTGTTGGAATAAATGAAACTTAACATAATTCCTTGATTATTTAGTAATGAAATCCATTGATCTTCATTAAAAATCACATTTTGATTATATTTGTATCCACAGAGTTTAACAACAGGAATATATTTTCTCTCTAAGGAAAATCCAATGCTGACCCATTTGGATTTGGATTTGTTAATGTAGTAAATTGTTTCATTGATGAGAGCTGCATTGCGCTTCTTACTAAACTCTTGTTGGCTTGTTGGTTGATACATTTTCAGATGCTTGCTTGAAATACTGTGAGTAGAACTGTGGGTGAGTGCTTAAATAAGCAAGCGTGGTAGTGGGGATAATAAGCGTGGTAGTGGGGAGTAGTAAGAGTGGTGTGGGGATTTAAACACTAATCTTATAGATTTAAACATCATTTAGCGACTAACCATGAATGAGTGTAAGACAGAACTTTTTATCGACATTCAAGGATATAACAGTTCCTTTGGATACATTCCAAAAGAATTAGCGATTTATGATGGTATTCGTTGCTCAAATTATCTGTTTAAATCACCATTTCAAAAAAATATGTTATCTGCTCTCGATCTCAAAATGGTTAAATGGGGCGAAGAGTATCATGGACTAAAATGGGAATTTGGAAATATAGAACTTAATGAAATTGATAATATTTTAAAGCATGTGTTAGAAGTTTACCAATCGCCCAAAATTTACGTGAAAGGGAATGAAAAAATCAACTTCTTAAAAAAGTTTTTGGATGAAGATTTCATATACGCTATTCCCATTGCCCAAGAACCAAAATTAAGTAAATTTAAGAAAATTTCAGAATGTTATTTTCACAAAAATGTGAATCCATGGCATTGTGCATTAGCAAACGTAAAATTGTTATATAATTATAGGTGTTGTTATGAATAAAAACCATTATTATATATATGTTTTTATTATTATTAAATTTTATTTATAATACAAATATACTTTGAATAATATATATCCTATTGAACATAAAAACACTACGAACAATATACTTAATAATACTAGACACACATTTGAATTACATTCTTCTATACAAGATTTTCTATACAACTGATTCCATTCCTGTGTCACTATTGAAGTTTTATTGAAATAATATAATCTTAACTTATACTGTACAATGGTAGATATGTTTTTTATTATTGAATTTTATTTATAATACAAATATACTTTGAATAATATATATCCTATTGAACATAGAAACACTACTAACAATATACTTAATAATACTACACACTCATTTGAATTACATTCTGCTATACAAGATTTTCTATACAACTGATTCCATTCCTGTGTCACTATTGAAGTTTTATTGAAATAATATAATCTTAACTTATACTGTACAATGGTAGAATCATTTATAATATTATCATCTATTTTGTGGGTAAATAAACCATTATTTATATTCATTCTTTTCCATGTTGAAGACCAACTATCATTATTTACATTATTAACAGATAGACAAATAAATGCTTCTCGAACATTATGATCAACTTGTATGAACAAAGTATTGTTAACGAATGCTGATAGAAATAGAACTCCTACTGGTAGCAGAGCCATTTTCAAAATAAAATATTTTTCCAGGGTTCTTATGTTTTATATTCGTCACGAACTAAATCTTTTAGAATATCAATTACATTATTAACTTGATCATCATCAGTCTTGGATTTCTCTTCCAAAATACTTATATGTTTGTGCCCCCAAGCTATGAAGCTCTAAATTGGATTAAATTTATTTATATTAAGCTCCAAATGTAATATTTTTTCCAACGCCCAACCTGAACCATTCTCCGCAAATATTGACATCTTTTCTTTTATTTCAGACAAAAATTGTTTATAAATATCAGATAAATCTGTTGTTGAAGTTATGACCTTATTTTTCGTATTAAACGATTTAGTTTCGATTGTCTCTTTGGTTTGTAAAATGTATTGTCCAAATAGTTCTACATTAATCTTAACATTTATATGATTAACTAACTCTTCGGAAAGTAAACTTACAAACTTTTGTTGTACTTCATCAAAAAACTCTTCAATGTCCACATACTTTTTCGATGGAAGCAGCATGTAAGACACAATCCTGTTTTTAAACGCGGAAGTTAAAATTTTTACATTATCGTCACTTTTAAGTGCACTTTTATGTAGGTTTGACCGTAAATGCGCAGCAAGTTTATTTTTCACATACCAGGTATCACAATCTTTACATCGTGATAAAGTAAGTTTAGGTATTGGAGGTCTGTCTTCTATTTTAGCTTTTTTCATGGATACATCACATACCTGGGTATTAGCCTTTCTTTTTTTGCGAGAACAAGATGGCCTCATGGCACACGATTCTTTTTTATGTCTATACACGTTCGATTGATGAATAAAACTCTTGTTGCATTCACTGCACTGATACATCTTGAGAACTGAACAAAAAAGCAGAAACAACACTTTGCACAATACTGTTTTTGCAAACTAAACAATTAATATAATATCAACGCTAACTAACCGCTGAGGATATATACGTAACAAGGAGAAGACACAACTGTATTATATCCAGCTGAAGATGCGACTGCAGAACGAGAAGCGAAGAGAGAATATAAAGAGAATCCGTCTGGGCGGGGCATGCCCATGCGCATCTCTATTGCGCAGATGTAAAGGAGTGGGGATAGGAGTGGGGAGAGGAGTGGGGGGAGTTTTTAAAGTTCATTTGGAAGCTCCTGTGGAGCTGGATTTGATATAAGAGTGGTAGGATTTGGTAGCTCCTTTGGAAGCTCCTGAAAGGAGAGAGGAGAGGGGAGAGGGGAGAGGAGTGGGAGGATTTGGTAGCTCCTCTGGAAGCTCCTGAAAGGAGAGAGGAGAGGGGAGAGGGGAGAGGAGTGGGAGGATTTGGTAGCTCCTCTGGAAGCTCCTGATTTTTTTTTTTTTTTTTTTTTTTTTTTTTTTTTTTTTTAGGAGGAGGGGCTTAAGTTTGCGCCGGCCAATCCGGTTCTTGGAGGCGGGGCTTAAGTTTGCGCCGGCCAATCCGGTTCTTGGAGGCGGGGCTTAAGTGGGGAGTGGGGGGATTTGGTGGGGTGAAGAGTGGGGGGATTTGGTGGGGTGAAGAGTGGGGGGATTTGGTGGGGTGAAGAGTGGGGGGATTTGGTGGGGTGAAGAGTGGGGGGATTTTTGGATATATATCCTGATGGACAACCGGCACAAACACTCTACTCTTTTGTTACCATCCTACTGGATAGGGTTACAAACGGTTGACAATTGAATTTATTTGTATTTTTGTTGTAGTGCAAATTTTGTCCTTTTTTGTCGTTCGTAATGGAGACTAATCTAATTGAAATAACATTAAATGACCGGAGAAACGACTATACAATGACAGTATTGGTAGATATCAATACCGCCAATATTTTGTTGAATGGTAAGTAGGTATAAAAAGTTAAAAATTATTTTAAATTTAGGATTCATTAATGGCATAATGGCCGTTGCCGCCGCTAAACTAAAGTAAAACAATTATGTACTACAAGAGTAGTAAAAGTATTTTAGGTAAAACAAGGCATTGGCAACCGTTTTATTTTCGCGAGAGGAAAAACGGGAGCAAATTGTGCCAGTCAAAAATTAGGTGGGGATGTATTCGTTTGGTAACTCTATGCAAATTACGGTGATTACCGGTCATACGCGGAAACACGCTGACTGTAAATATATACCTGACACTTCACTTCCATTAGCACCCTTTTTAGTGCTATTTCAGTTCAGTGATGCTCGAAAAATGCCCAATTTGCTGTGGTACTAAATTCTGATTTTGGTACCATTGCACAGAGCAACGAAAAATCGAATTTTCGACATTCTTACTTTTGATGGTTTAATATATTTTTTAAGAAAATAAATAGCAAACCTGAGGAAACTTCAACAAAGTGCATAGCTCTCTAAAAATAAATCGATTCACAGGTCTGCAAGTAAAAAACTGCATAGGATGTTTTTACATTTTCTTATAGATTTCAACTTGATAAAAACGAAAAAAATACCAAAAAAATTCCATCACGTAAGTTTTTTTTGCTACATTAAATTTTATTTTTTTTTATGTAGTGTAAATTACTAAGTAAAGTACAATTTAGTATTCTGTTTTTTATTTAAAAAATGGCCTTAAAACTAAGGTTTCTCACATGAATACTATCAAATACAGATGAACTTGGCAATAAATGAAAAAAAAACATATTAATGGTTGAAGAGAATACTGGTGGTGGATAAAGTAGCTTTAGCTTTAGCGGCGAGAAAAGCATCATCAATACGACCTTGGTTCCGCCAGAAAAAGTGTTATTACCACCTCTTCATATTAAATTGGGGCTTGTAAAGCAGTTTGTCAAGTCACTGCCAAGAGATGGGAATTGTTTCAGATATCTGTGTTCCAAGTTCCCGAAACTGTCTGAAGCCAAGTTACAAGAGGGAGTTTTCACTGGCCCCGACATAAGAAAACTTCTAACTGATCCCCTCTTTGTGGAAACAATGGAAGACAAGGAAAAAGAAGCGTGGGTCTCTTTAAAGAATGTGGTGCACATGGTTTAGGGGAATACTAAGGACCCTGACTACAAAATTATTGTACAACGCATGCTTGCAGCGTATGAAGTTCAAGGATGCAAGATGAGCTTAAAAGTTCATTTCTTACACTCCTAGATTGACTGTTTTCCTGAAAACTTGGGAGGTTACAGCGATGAACAGGGTGAAAGATTTCACAAAGATGTCCGAGATTTTGAGAGACGTTTCCAAGGAAAATGGGGTGTCAATATCTTAGCTGACTACTGTTGGATGCTCAATCGAGAAACCAAAGAAGGAAATCGGAAACGAGTTCGGAGAAGCATCAAAGAAAAAAAGAAAAGGTTGCACAAGAAAAAGGAGTAGACCTAAAATTGTGAATACATATTAGAAACAATTTTTGATTAGTTGTAAGAAAATACATATATTTAGTTCATTGTACAAAATACGTGTTTTTATTAAATTTAATTTTATTTTGCACAAAACCTATACGTGATGGGATGTTATGGAGGGCATTTTTAGAATTTGTGACCTTTAAAACATATAATTCAGCAACAATAACTCATGCAGCTGAAAAAAAAATTTTTTTGCAGACCTGTGATTACCTACTTCCCATAACACCCGTCGTTAATAAAATGGCACAGGCACACATATGCAAAGGAAGGCTCTCTGGGGGATTTAAGTTTAGATATTGGCACATTCTTGAAATGAACCAGCAACAAACAATATGATCGAGTTAATTATCTCGTGGGTGCGTTTGGATTTGTGCACTGCTTTTTACCCAACATTTTTTTCGGTTTCATAAAGTAACTGGATGAAAAATGGCTCTATAACAATAACCTTAAATAGGCAACCATTTGGAGTTATTCTACATTATTAGATATTAATATTTATATTTTATCCTTTTGTTTTTAAAATAACCGCCCATTAACTTCCACAAAGTTAGCGGCTTTTGCCAACACAAATTCTAATACCGAACCCAATAAAAATGAAATACATATATGCCGTCCATGCATGCTGGTGCCATTTTTGAAACCTAGTCGGTATTCTACTTCTTTTTAGAAGCGCGTGATCTCATGCTATTAACCCTTCCATAGTCACGCGGGCTGCATTTTTCCGTTTCCTATTGGGCTAGCGCAACCGGGTGCGCTAATCGTGTAGGAAACGGATGCGAGACCTGTAATTCCGTTCCCTAAGTGGTTTACGCACCTCACGGTTTTATTAAGCATGCCTTTGCCTACCCGAAAAAGAAATATGTGCGTATACGTCTATCCCATCTAATTTATAGGTGTATTTTTTTCAAATTTACATACAAACTAATAATAATAAGGTAATTGTTTGCTATACCAATTTCTGCTATTTTTGCGTTTTTTGGAAAAATTCTTTTATGGTCACATTCTACAGTCTTTCCTGATTGCCAATATACTTGCGCAGATAAAAAATTATGTTGCTTTTATTAATTTTTAATGAAACAAACTTATGGGACCTGGGAGCGAATAGGTGTTTGCTCAGGTTTGCTGGGGTTTATTCAGGTTCTACCCACTTTTACTTAGTCTTTCTTTTTAAAATATTTTAACAAAAATTAATAATAATTAATGTATTTTATATATATTTCGTACTATTTTTAGGTTTTTAGGTTAGGTTAGGCGCGATCATCGCAACGCAAAATTATAAATTTAGAATACATCGAAATCAATCGCACTGCCAAAACAATGCAATATAAAAAAAAACTAAGTAAAAGTGGGTAAAACCTGAACAAACCCCAGCAAACCCCGCCCGTAGCGCGCGCGACTAATACTTGCATAAGGTGCGTTAACCACTTAGGGAACGGAATACAGGGCTCGCGTATCCGTTTCCTACAGGATTAGCGCACTCGGTTGCGCTAGCACTATAGGAAACGGAAAAATGCACGCGGGCTACGAAACAATAAGCACAACTCTTATTTATTCAAAAATATTAAGAAATGATTCTGATATTTATGATACTTCTATGGCGGAGTGTATAGTTTTCTTACAAGTTTTTAAATTAAAAAGGAGGGGTGGCGAAGGGGCCCAAAATCGGTTTGCGCGGATACTTCTTGCTTTATGTGTGATTTGGATCATCTTTTATATATTTTTGTAACCAATTCTATCTTCGAATATGTTAATTATTTTTGTACCACAGTTTCGCTTGCTGAAAAGTATTTGCTAGCTATATAGATTTTTTTTTGGAATATGCAGGGTGTTTAAAAAGAAAGATCCAGCGAAATGTTATATAATTAATATTGTGTTTTCTTTAATGCAACAACCTGTCGAAGTCTTAAAAATGTTATCTCTAATGTCAATATTTAAAAAAAAATAATTTTAGGTTTAAGAAACCTCACAGCAAGTTACCCTGGTTTCTAATGCTACCTCTACACTCTAGCAAGAGCGACTCCTCGCGAGGTTTTTACTAGACAAAGCAGCAACAGTGCATACCATCTACACTCTAGGTTTGCTCTATATTGGTTTCCTCCACAGATGAATAAAGAAAGGATGCGGTATCCCCTATACTGTGAGAGTGTCGAACTTGTAACATATTTATTTCTTGTTTGTTATAAAAACATCGATTCCCTTGGGTGTTGCTGTCTTTGTTTTCCTTTCAACAATCGAGCAGTTGACGTCAAATTACCAATCGATGGACGGGAACCAAGATTCCATGGACGGAGTACAGACTCACTTTCAGGGTATAAAAATAGCGTGTTTTTCACATAGAAAATCTAATTACTACATTTTTATATAATTAATTAGTAGTTTGTGAATAAGGAAGCTTAAATTACTAAAATCAAATTTCCCTTGCTGTTTTTATTTCAGTAAGTACTTAAATAAGATGCATATTCTTACAAATAAATGTTTACTGAAACCAGTGATATATTTTGTATTGAATTTGGAATAGGGTATTACTGCATCAAATAATTGTTATATTTAAATGACCTATTAAAAACCAACAAAAACCTTATATTTTAAGCAATCTTATAACCTATCGGTTAACAATGATGAATTAATCATTGAAAGAAAACGAATTTGCATGGTGCAATACGGAATAAAGTGTGTTATTAAGCGAATCGGTATCTAATTAAATATGCAATAGTATTTTATCTGTGTAGATAAGAATATAACTGAGTTATCGCGTGTCCCAAAAAATTGGTTTCGGTTGGTTAAAAAATTAAAGAATTCCTCAAACTTTATCGCCCTATCTTAACAGTAAAGCTTCGAAGTTTATGCGAATATTTTGCCACGAATTAGCTCTAGAAGTACTTCCTGAAGCCTTTAGAAGTATTTAGGTTTTCATCCTGTATACCCTGTGTTAAAAACAGATTATGCGTTCAATATACTTGCTACGTTCCCTGAATTTTTACTAAACTTTTATTTCACTATAACCACTTCAATATTTTGACTTAAAACTATAATGGTCTGTAAACTACATTGACTAGAATACACTTGATAATGGTTGATATAATATTTCATCTCCGGGCATTCTGAAAAGAAAAAAATTCGGTCAAGTGCAAGCTATACTTGCACAATTAGTGTTCCGTACCATCAGCCCCCCACTCAACTTGAGCAAACCTCGGCCGCCCGATCCCCGCTTATTTGGGGCGCTACCCGCCACTGACGTCATCAACGCCGTATCACATCGCGTATGCGCGGAGCTGAATGGGGAGCGTTTCGACTGAGCCAAATTACAAATTTTGAAAAACGTTGAAGAACAAAAGTAGTTCCTTACATCGTGAGAAATATTTTTTTGTCAAAAACTTTTTCTCCAAAACCAATGGTTTAGCAGTTTTAAGGAAATAAACAATTAAATTATTAAAATTAATTGTTTACCACAATTGATCGCGCTAGAACTTTCCAATCCTGATAATTTTGGATCAATCTACACCTAAGTGTCAATGTTCATGATTTTTTTTTCACATTTTTCTAAGCGATCCTTTTGGTGATGAAGGTGGGGGACAGCAATTTTTAAGCATTTTTCCCGAATTTTTTTTTAAATGAATAAGAAATACATTACATATATTGTTGAATTCGTGCTTCAATAAGTTTTCATTTGACAACCTACACGATGCCCTTGAAATTTTTTTCTTCCATTTCCCAATTTACCCCCTGAAATTAACCCCCAGAATGAAAATTTAATTTTTTATACTTGACGCCTATTATTGGGCCGCCACACTCTATCTCTGGACTAGTGTTCCGTTTTGCTAATTTTAGCACAAAACGATAAAAACATTTACTTTGATACAGAATATTCTAGGTTTGCTTTGTGTTGCATTAAACTGCACTAACCTAGACTAATTTTTCCTAATGGGTGTCTTTTACAATTAAAAAACAATCTGGTTAGTGTAACACAAATGAACAGACCTATAGCTACTTTAACTGCTATTTAGAAAAGTTCATCAATAAAAAGTAATGAACACTTCCACTAGATTATATTTTTTTCCTTTACACTAATGAAAGTATTTTATGTGGTTTTAAAAGATTAATCCGGATACAAGGTCCAACAAACAAAATCAATATGAAGAGCCTGCATTTTAATCTACTTTAAGAGCGGACCGAAAACCTTGAAATGATGTGCTTATTACAAAAGGAAAAAATAAATGTGCATAATAAGTACAGATCCATAACATTAATATATTAAGTTAGGACTTCTAATCACGCTCTTAAACGGCTCCCTATGAAATATGAAAAATTTTAGAGATTATTTACTTTAAAGAGTAATGTTTATATTTTCTTTCGTACTTACCATTTTACTTCACATTTCGTATATAAGCAAAATAGTATGCTTTGGAACTTATTATATTTATATACCTACCATGTTTAGTGCCAATAGTAATTTTGAGAAAATTACCCAAATCTGCTTTTTCAAACCCTCGCCTTCAAAAAACTGTTGAACATAAATAAACCCCTGAAGAATGCTGAAGAAATGACCAACCTCATTTTTTAGGTTATATCGGTCACAGCGCATTAAAAATGGTTTGTTCGATTCCTCACAGGGTTCGCACCATCTCTTACTTTCGGAGTTTCGTGATTTTTCTCGGTCGACGCCGATACCTGTGCGATACTATCCTTTTCTAACGACCATATTCGCAGTATCTGCCATGTATCATTTTTTTAAGCTAGTCTGAATAATTCCAAAGTAACCTGTCGATTAGTATCCTAGTACGTCAATTTTTTTAACAAAACTGTTTTAAAATCTTTGTTAATATATGTTATTAATTCTGCCTCAAAACCTAGCCGAACAATATTTTGTGTTCTCAACTTCTCATTATTTGGTAAAAGTAAAAACTATAAACAATATGCTAGTCAAAAATATTTATCGTGAAAACATTTTTGTTTCATTTAAAATTATTTGCTGTTAAAAATGCAATAAAACACTGTATATTTGATTTAAAAAATATAACTTTGCGAATCTTTCTTTCGAACACCTAATATATTCAAAAATAATTTTAAATGTACCCATAAAAATTTCTTTATCTAAATAAAAAAAACTCAGTTTTTCATTAAATTGCAACCATCGTATAAACTAATGATGTAATAAAATTGCCAACGCCAGTCAGCTTACACTGTATTCGATTCAGAGAGTGGAAAAAAATGACGTCTCAAATATCCCGTATCGAGACCAGCTAAGGGTCAAGCTACCATAACCTTGTTCCCAACCTTGACCAACTTGAGAGAACAAAATTTGTATTGACTGAAATAATTCTGTATCAATTTCCAAAAGTGTGAACTACTGAGATAGTAAAGGGAACCAAAGTTTATTAAAATAATATTGGCAAAATATATATGATGGAACTAATATTGTAACTAACCCCTAATTAAAAATAAAAAACGAACAACACATTAAGGAAGTTTTAGTGCCTCAATAAAATTTCGTTTATAGTACGTAAATATTCACCAGTCAAATCATTTTTTAATTAAAGCTATACTTATGTTTTCCTAAAAGTATCTTACTTGAGAGTAAACAGCTCGTATTTCTACATGTAATAAAAATGCACTAAACGGTTTATGTGGTACAAGAAAATATTTTTTTCAGTGTACTCATATATTTACAAATGTTAGGAACAACCCTATTAATATAATATGAAAAAATAATGGGAGGGGGGGGGGGGGGCAATATAATCCCTTTTCGTCACCCCTACCTTCATAATATGAAATTTTTTAACAGTAAAATTCTGTGTACCATACTCTAAGAAGAATGCCTTGTTTTATATGAGGTGCTGTTAATGAGACTCTTCAAAAATCATTGGAATACAAGTGTATGAGTATTAGTGATTGTGTATGAGTTAAGTAAAATGGTTTCTTTCCTTAAATTATTTCTGCGAGTTCTGAAACAAATTGTTTGGCTATTTCCGTAAATAAGACGAAGAATTGATATTAAAAAAAAAAATTTTAAATCGTATACGATTTGAACTTTATCTAGGAAAAATTCTTTATCTTAATAAAAAAAGGGCATTACACACTTGAAAAAGAATTATTATTATTGGGCTATAAGAGTAAAACAATAAATGGTCCTGACAGACCAAAAAAACGTAATTAATTAACAAAAAAATAAATGCAACGACGTAAAAAAAGCCACTGGTACACAAAGAACTTTTTTTGAATAAGTTGCGACTAATTTATTTTCTGTCACCCGTGACTGAAATAAATATAGTACGGAAAATAATATAACTGGAACAAAAAGAATTAATTTCATTTGTTACCCGATGTTTCAAATAAAACAAAAGAAAATGCAAAAACCAACAAAAGAATTCAGCAGGTCAGTAAAAAAAAAGACAAATGTTACAGGGGATTTTTTACATAGATTGTATTACAATAAAACGAAAAGATAAAATGTATGTAACGAGTCTCCAGAGAAGTATTTATTAAACTTAAATTTAGTTATAAAAATAAAATATATGATATATATATATATATATATATATATATATATATATATATATATATATATATATATATATATATATATATATATATATATATATATATATATACACGGTGTCCCATATAAGAATGCACACTACAGGGATCTCGTAAACCAGAAGAGATACAAAGATGATTAAATTAGAGAAAAGTTGCGCTTTGCTGAACCCTTCAAAGTCGCGATTCGAAATTTAAAAAAATCCGATTACTTCCGAAGATATTTGGGAAAAACCGAATTTTCCCGATTTGGTTTTTATTTTTTTCTGACTCTATTTAAAAAGATATGACAAAATAAATTTCACATTCTCATTGCCACTTTTTCTGCTCTACAAGCCGGCGTTCTTAGATTTTCAATACGACGTTTCGTTTCTTCGCAACCATCATCAACTTCATTTTTTTTAAATAGTCGAAAAATTTTGTTTTATTCCTAAAAAATTCTAATTTTAATTATAAATCCCACGAGATATCGCTTCTTACATTTATCCGACGTTTCGGACGAAAAAATCATCATCAATATTATTTGATGATTATTACGAAGGAACGGAACGTCGGATCAAAAATCTAATTACGTTGTCAAGTAGAGGAGAAAAAACTACATGGGAATGTGGATTTTATTTTGACCTGTCTTCTTTTGTGAAATCAGAAAAAAATTAATTGCCAAAATTTATGTTTAAAATTTCAACAATTTGTAGATTTTTTTTGATTCTACTGTAAGAGATAGATTAAAATAAATTTTACATTTGTATTTTCGTTTTTCTCCTCTACAACATGACGTCATTCAATTTTTGATTCTACGTTTTGGCTTTTCTCGACCATTATCAACTTTTTTTTAACTGTTTTAAAATAAAATTTTCCGATTATTTAAAAAAAAGTTGATAATGGTCGAGAAAAGCCAAAACGTAGAATCAAAAATTGAATGACGTCATGTTGTAGACGAGAAAAACGACAATAAAAATGTAAAATTTATTTTAATCTATCTCTTACAGTAGAATCAGAAAAAATCTACGAATTCTTGAAATTTTAAACATAAATTTTGGGAATTAATTTTTTTCTGATTTCACAAAAGAAGACAGGTCAAAATAAAATCCACATTCCCATGTAATTTTTTCTCCTCTACATGATATCGTAATGCGATTTTTGATCCGACGTTTCGTTCCTTCGTAATAATCATCAAATAATATTGATGATGATTTTTTCGTCCGAAACGTCAGATAAATGTAAGAAGCGGTATGTCGTGGGATTTAGAATTAAAATTAGAATTTTTTAGGAATAAAACAAAATTTTTCGACTATTTAAAAAAATTAAGTTGATGATGGTTGCCAAGAAACGAAACATCGCATTGAAAATCTAAGAACGCCGGCTTGTAGAGCAGAAAAAGTGGCAATGAGAATGTGAAATTTATTTTGTAATATCTTTTTAAATAGAGTCAGAAAAACATAAAAACGAAATCGGGAAAATTCGTTTTTTCCCAAATATCTTCGGAAGTAATCGGATTTTTTTAGATTTCGAATCGTGACTTTGAAGGGTTCAGCAAAGCGCAACTTTTCTCTAATTTAATCATCTTTGTATCTCTTCTGGTTTAGGAGATCCCTGTAGTGTGCATTCTTATATGGGACAACGTGCATATATATATATATATATATATATATATATATATATATATATATATATATATATATATATATATATATATATATATATACAGGGTGATTGATGGTGAGTGGCCTATTAGAAGTTCTGGCGAACTAGTCAACGGATCACTTTGAAAATTTGGTAGTTTACATAAGTGGACATGACCTTTCTTTTAAAATTATTTTTGGCCTTGCGGTGTTGCCGCTTCTACTGAAAAGTATTAGCACCTATGATAATTTAAATGGAACACCCGGTATATTATATTTTTTTTAGAATCCCTGTTGGTTTGTTAATAAGTTTCGTTAACATATTCCTATGTCTATCTAGTATCGTTGTCGAGATAATAATTATTTTCTTCTTTTTTTCTCGGAAAACATGGTAGTCAATAAGGGCTGATATTTTTGAACTCATGACAGATAGGACACTAGAATTTGGTGGAGAGCTAGGTAATACCACGAGGCTATTCACTCGGTGTCCAAATCGTAGTTATATTTGTACAGGGTGTTTCAAAAATAAACATATTTTGATGGTTTGGAAAAATGATTAAAAGTACATTTTTTTAAATGGAACACCCTGTATTTTAACCGCGGTCCTAAAAGCTCTGTAAATTTCCTATCTTTCAATATATCATGTCCCTATACCTATCTCGAATAGTTTTTGACTTATTAGCATTTATTTGGACAATTTAACTATTACAGATAACATTCACGAGTTTTTAGGAAAATTTGAAAAGTAGCCTTTGGAAACTGTTGTTTTTAAATGGATGACACTTTTCTATTATTTATTCCGTTTCGTTGTCAGTTGGTTGCCGTACTTGAAAATTCTAATTTAAGGTTTTAAGAGAAATGGAAGAAAACAATAATTATTCAAATACAGTACTTATGAATTTATTTGTTTTACATGGTCAGTGTGATAAGATCATTAGTCGTACTTGTAGAAAATTCAATGAAATGTATCCAAATTTGCCATCAATGAACAATAAGAAATTTAGACAAATTTTAAACAATTAGTAAATTCTTAAATGCTTAAAATTACTTAATCATATTTAAGTTGTAGTGTACATAATAATATTTTTTTGACTTCTAACAAAATTACCAAGAAAAAAGTAAAAAACATTTAATTAGTTTTTAATAAATGTTCAAAACGTTGGCCGTTGACATCTAAGCATTTTAAAATTCGCTTGTTTACACCATGTCCAGTAGCAAGTCTAAGTTCACCAGCATCCAAATTTTGAAATGCCCGATTCACCCGATCTTCTAACTCTTCCCTTGAATTTACCGGTGTCTTGTAAATAATATTCTTGAGAGTGCCCCAAAGGTAAAAATCCAGAGGTGTTAAATCTGGGGACCTTGCAGGCCAATTCCAAGGTCCCAAACGCCTGAACCAACGATCTTCAAACATTCTCTGTATTTCCGCACTAACTTCGTCAGTGCAGTGAGCGGGAGCCCCGTCCAATTGGTACCAGCAGCTGCGATACTGGGCGAGAGGAAGGTTGTCCACGAAATTTTCGACAAATGTAGTTAAAATTTCTAAGTATTTTCTGGAAGTTAAATTTTCATCATATATCAAATATTGAATTTTGTTGTCCATCATTACACAAAAAACATTAAATCGAAAATTTTCTTGAAATCCAGTATCTCTCGTTACATGAGGATTTTCCTTCGCCCAATAATGAATATTTTTCCTATTAAAAATTCCTTCGCGAGAAAATTTTGATTCATCAGTCCAAATGATTTTCCTTAAAAATTGTGGATCTTCCTGAATATGAACTAACAAGTTTTCGCAAAATAAAACTCTTTGTGGACAGTCCTCAGGCTTAAGACATTGAACTTTGGTATACTTATAATCATGCATATTATGTTTAGCCAATATTTTTTGCACGCAGAAATAGGTTAAGCCCAAATCTTCTTTGGCACATCTTATTGAAGCCTGCGGATAGGCATGAAAATAAGCCAAAACGTTAATTTCGTTGTCCTCACTAGATGTTACAGGTCTGGGTAAATTTCTGGGAACTTTCAAGGAAGAACCAAAATTTTTGAAATTGCTTTGAATTCGTCTAAATTTCTTATTGTTCATTGATGGCAAATTTGGATACATTTCATTGAATTTTCTACAAGTACGACTAATGATCTTATCACACTGACCATGTAAAACAAATAAATTCATAAGTACTGTATTTGAATAATTATTGTTTTCTTCCATTTCTCTTAAAACCTTAAATTAGAATTTTCAAGTACGGCAACCAACTGACAACGAAACGGAATAAATAATAGAAAAGTGTCATCCATTTAAAAACAACAGTTTCCAAAGGCTACTTTTCAAATTTTCCTAAAAACTCGTGAATGTTATCTGTAATAGTTAAATTGTCCAAATAAATGCTAATAAGTCAAAAACTATTCGAGATAGGTATAGGGACATGATATATTGAAAGATAGGAAATTTACAGAGCTTTTAGGACCGCGGTTAAAATACAGGGTGTTCTATTTAAAAAAATGTACTTTTAATCATTTTTCCAAACCATCAAAATATGTTTATTTTTGAAACACCCTGTACAAATATAACTACGATTTGGACACCGAGTGAATAGCCTCGTGGTATTACCTAGCTCTCCACCAAATTCTAGTGTCCTATCTGTCATGAGTTCAAAAATATCAGCCCTTATTGACTACCATGTTTTCCGAGAAAAAAAGAAGAAAATAATTATTATCTCGACAACGATACTAGATAGACATAGGAATATGTTAACGAAACTTATTAACAAACCAACAGGGATTCTAAAAAAAATATAATATACCGGGTGTTCCATTTAAATTATCATAGGTGCTAATACTTTTCAGTAGAAGCGGCAACACCGCAAGGCCAAAAATAATTTTAAAAGAAAGGTCATGTCCACTTATGTAAACTACCAAATTTTCAAAGTGATCCGTTGACTAGTTCGCCAGAACTTCTAATAGGCCACTCACCATCAATCACCCTGTATATATATATATTTTATACATATTATACATATATATATATATATATATATATATATATATATATATATATATATATATATATATACATATATATATATATATATATATATATATATATATATATATATATATATATATATATATATATATATATATATATATATACATATATATATATATATATATATATATATATATATATATATATATATATATATATATATATATATATATATATATATACATATATATATATATAATGTACTACTCGCAAAAATAACATCTCTATAATAGATATCGTGCATCTACCTTGACAAAATTTTCTAGAACTATAGATTACCAACAATCACTCATTGAAATTGAATATTATGCTGAACTATAAAGATCTGCGTAATCAGTTAGTCCTACTCAAAATTATATCGCCATCTAGCGGCATAACATTTAAATGGTTCAGATTTAATGCTGTTTTTATCAGCCTAATCACCCTTTTTTACGAATTAATTTTACTTAAATATAAAACATGAAATAACAACCTTATGAAAAGTGACGCTATTGGAACGTGAGGCGCTAGATAGAGACGTAATTTTGAGCTACAAAATAAACAGGTCACCCATATTCTGTTGATAAGGTTAAATTTTTCCATAAGTCTTTGTGGATATTAGTCGAGGCAATGAAGCACTCAACCTCGAAATTTTTTGCACTAAGACGGATCGGAATGCGGATTTTTGCATTCGCTTCCAAAATTTATTTCTAAAAAATGTATCTACCTTGTATCTTATAATCTTATACAATCCGGAAATTGCATTGCTGCTGTCAAAAATGCATTCACAAAAATGCATTTTTTGAAGTCGCTTTAAGAAAATGAAATAACTTTGTTAATAAGACTCAGAATTGGCTCAAACCGGGATTCCGGGGGTTTTCGGGGTCCCTGATCACGATTATGATGTTCAAATTGACCCACAGCCGACCTGGAGCTCAGGATCGCTGATGAACGTCATCTCCGTGGGACTCTCCCAAAATTCACGCGGGGAAGGAGAGAAACTTGGCGCCCGGGGGTTTTCTGGGTTGCTGAATTCAAATATGGCATCGGACACCTGGTGAGCCGGAACCTGGACGTGGACGTCATCCCCGAGAGTTTTCCTGACAAGATCGCAAAAAACAAACCGAAAATCGTTGTGTGGGCGTTTTTGGGGCGCTGAATCCAAATATGTAATCGGCGAATACCCCACGGACACCTGATGCACCGGAACCTGGACGCGGACGTCATCTCCGAGGGTTTTCCAGACACGATCGCTAAAGACAAACCGAAAACCGAGATGACTTTCAGGCCCAGGTTCCGGTGCACCACGTGTTGGGGTGTCGTTTTCGATGAGAAATTTGGATTCAGCTCCCCAAAAAAAACCCCAGAACGATTTTCGGTTGGTCTTTAGCGATCGTGTCTGGAAAAGCCTCGGAGATGACGTCCGCGTCCAGGTTCCGGTGCACCAGGTGTTCGGGGGGTCGTTTTCGACGTGAAATTTGGATTCAGAGCCCCAAAAACGCCCCATAACGATTTTCGGTTTGTCTTTAGCGATCGTGTCTGGAAAACCCTCGGAGATGACGTCCGCGTCCAGGTTCCGGTGCACCAGGTGTTCGGGGGGTCGTTTTCGAAGTGAAATTTGGATTCAGCGCCCCAAAAAACGCACACACAACGATTTTCGGTTTGTTTTTGCGATCTTGTCAGGAAAACTCTCGGGGATGACGTCCAAGTCCAGGTTCCGGTGCACCTGGTGTTCGGGGGGTCGTTTTAAAAGTGAAATTTGGATTCAGCGCCCCAAAAAACGCCCACACAACGATTTTCGGTTTGTTTTTTGCGATCTTGTCAGGAAAACTCTCGGGGATGACGTCCACGTCCAGGTTCCGGCGCACCAGGTGTCCGATGCCATATTTGAATTCAGCAACCCAGAAAACCCCCGGGCGCCAAGTTTCTCTCCTTCCCCGCGTGAATTTTGGGAGAGTCCCACGGAGATGACGTTCATCAGCGATCCTGAGCTCCAGGTCGGCTGTGGGTCAATTTGAACATCATAATCGTGATCAGGGACCCCGAAAACCCCCGGAATCCCGGTTTGAGCCAATTCTGAGTCTTATTAACAAAGTTATTTAATTTTCTTAAAGCGACTTCAAAAAATGCATTTTTGTGAATGCATTTTTGACAGCAGCAATGCAATTTCCGGATTGTATAAGATTATAAGATACAAGGTAGATACATTTTTTAGAAATAAATTTTGGAAGCGAAAGCAAAAATCCGCATTCCGATCCGTCTTAGTGCAAAAAATTCCGACATTTTGGCTGTTTTAGTGCTTCATTGCCTCGACTATATGTAGAATTTGGTGACACCTTGCGGAGTCAAACAAAACATGGAAAGTTTAAAAATTCAAAAATTTGGTCTCTACTTAGGGAATTTACACACAAATTTGACTGAACCTGATTCTAAATAAGTGATGGATATCGTCTTAAGGCAGTGAACCACCACTTATTTCCTTAACTTGGCCAAAGTACCTAATAAATGCTAAGTCCTCTCTCCATCATATCCCATATAAACCGGGAAAGCCAGGCCAAGAAAGTACATTAATTAGTTGTTTTAGATGTAACCTTGTGGTTTCAATTCATTATTTAAAAATATTGATGATTTTCGTTATAAGATGAGCCTTAAGCATGATCTAATTTTAATACCGATAAAATATGTATATTATACAGAGTACGTCATAAATATAGGTGTGTAATAGATAAACTAGAATTTTTGGAATGTAATTGGGTATTTGGTGTTAAATGATACCTATGTATTATTAAGATATTATATTTTTTTTAGCAATTAGGGTTGAAATATTATTAAACATATCATATTAGGTTCATCAATAGTAAAACGTGTATAATTATTAGAAATTAATCCCTTTTCAAATAATTATTTTATATAGGTACCCACATACTAACAACAGCGAAAACTTATGTGTTTGTTAGACTTTACGAAATGTAAATATTTAGACACAGTCTGATATACCTAATAACTAACAAAAGTTAATTTCCTTATTGTTCTTTTATTACCTGGTGGAATATTTATTGGTTTTATTATCTTTATCATCAAGTTTATGTAAAATAATTAATAACGTTTTGGCTTCAAATTATTATGTATACATATACCGTGTCGATGACTAAGTCTAAACATATTAAAATTATATAAACCATACATACGTACACTGCGGGTCAAAGCAAACGGCTAGTTTTTAACGTTCAGATTCACTAAGAAGGTTCGAGATTTAGTACTGGTTCAAATTAAGATCTTATAGTTGATCAATTATGTTTTGACAGTTTTTGTCCTGTCATTGTTAATAAATCGTCTTTAAAAACTTATGAATTATTCTCATATTTCAGCGATTTGCTAGGGGTCCCAATGATGTACATCTTGGAACGGGTTGCTGTAGTGAATTTAGTTTTATTATTGTCGAAAGTACGTATTAAAATTGCCGTTTTGTTTGTAAATTTTCGGAAAAGCTCAGAAATAAATTCATCGTATAAACCTTAGTTGTTTTATTTTTACACTTGTGAGTTTAAATCTTCTGGTTGTCAAATTAGACCGGACGCGGACTAGCGTTGGAGAATCTGGCTGTAAATGTTTAATTTTAAAAAGAAGTAGTTTACAGTCTTATTAAACTAAGAAGTATATCTATTTTAAAAATAATTCCAAAGCTAAATTTGGTCAGCTACATACTAAAGATGGGAATGAAGCCCGGATTAGTCGGTATTAGGCTTAGTCGGCAATATTTCCGAGATATTTTTACTATTAAGTGTTCAACCGAATTTTTTATTTCATTGCCGCATATTCGGTTTTATTAATGAGTTGGATAAAATCAGCAAATAACCAGATATAAATACAACTAAGAGTGCTATCTGGGCTAGTTTAATTGGATTTGATAGCGAATATGCATGAATTGTATAAATTATTTAAGCAAGTCATTACAAAACCTAGAAATATTATTTTGAAGAAAATTGCTAGGAGAATTTCATTTAGCAGTCAAAATCGAGACTTTAACAATAAAATACGGATATTTTATTTTTTGTTGCCGTAGCATTATTGAAAAAAATTATCGCGGCAATTTTTCTGTCAAAAAAAATTACCCGGAATATTTCCCTCATATATTAAAAATCTCATATGGAGCCGGACATTTTCAAATAATTACAGCGAATATTTCCCTCGTATATTAAGAATTTTATATGAAGAGGGACCTTTTCGAATAATTACAGCGAAAATTGCCCGGTAGGGTCCGAGAATTTCCCGATAGGATATCGAAAATTTTCCTATAGGTCCGTATAGTAACGATTCTTAATATTGTGTATTTTTTCTTCCCTATATATGTAGGTCCAGTATCTATAGTAACTGCAATTCATGCAATTTTTAGTTTCTGTAAGTTCTGTCTCATTTTAATTTGTTCCTTTTCATATAATTTTTATGCAATGTAATTTTAATATAATATTGTTTAAATAAACATTTCAGACTTACGTACTTTTATTTCTTCTACTCGAGAAATATTCTAGCAAATTATACTCGTGCATCAAACTAAACCTGATAATTTTTCATGCATTCATTTATCAGTAAGAAACTCTGATCGGGTATTTTCATATTTTGTAAACGAACCCTCCTCCTTTGGAGTCGGGCCCTTTCGCCAAAATATGAAAATAACCCTTAAATGCCCATGCTATTATAATCAACGTAAATACCCATGCGGGGTCTTTTAGGGACCCCATTGATTTTGAGAAGTTTTCGTGTTAATGATCTAAGTATGATGCGTGTTTAGTTTACTTGTCTTTATTCTTATATTAAACAAAAAAAAAACAACGAAACGATAATTTCTACCAGGCCTTAAAAATAATTTATTGGTTACAATCCCAATGGATAATAAACTGAATTGAAAAACTTAAATCGAAATGGATATGTATAATTTCATTAGGCTTCATTAGTTCAACAGGTTAAAAATTTCTAAAATGTTGTTGGAATTTGCACCGTATGGTGTAATACCAGAACGAACATTTACAAAATTTCTTTGAAGTTTTCTGGACCTAGTAAAAGGCTGACGTCGCCACTCCCAACCAGATTTTGCAATGTAAGTAGGACCTCCAAGTTCATTAGTATCCCCAACCTCTGTAGGTTCCACATCCGATTCTTCCTCGCTTTGAATTTCGAGATTGTCTTCGTTTCCGAAACTTTCTCCATGATAAAACTGATATCGTCTCCTTCATTTTCTGAAGCTTCATTATCGTCATCCTCTGAATCTAACAACTTCTCGGCAATTTCTTTTTGAGTTGTTTTGGAGTTAATGGCTTGTTGGTCCATTTTTAATGAAAACTACAAGCAAAAAACACGATTATCAACACAAATATTTTATGGCGTCAATACCCAACCCGGGTCTTGGAAGGACCCCACTACCCTTATCACCCATTAATTTGACAAAACGACTCCGGAACCTCACAGCACACTGAAGTTGTATCAACCCGATGTTAACCGATACATACCTAACGGCGATGTTGCCAATATGTATATAAAAAAAAGATATTTGCAATATTGTACCGCTGGGGTCGTTAAAGGACCCCGCTCGGGCATTTAAGGGATAAACTTATGCAGTTTTTAGACAATATGCTTTCATGAAAAATTATCGGTGATTTTGATGCACTCGTGTATAATAATTACTTCCGATAATTTTTCTGCCAAAGTCATATTCGTAACTCTCGAATTTATAGTAAATCAGCCATCGTAGCACTTTTATTTATATATCCTGCGACGTCACAACCAATAGGATCGCGTCTTACAACGTTTAAATTTTGTATGAAACTTTGTAATAGGAAATCTTTCTATTTGTAATAAATTTTTAAATTTCAAAATAAATGAATAAAAGCAACCGCCATAAGTATTTAATATGTGTAAAGAATATAAAAAAAATATTTTACATTTATTAGGATTATGTGCATATTGTCTATTTAATTTACCATATGCAAGAAATTTAATCAAACTTTAATTAGTTCATATTATTAAAATGTTAAATTAAAAAATGATTTTAGCGTTATTGATTTTATATTGCTTTTTTAAGCTTTTAAGAAAAAAGTTCTTCTTTCTAAAAATTTTTTATTGAAAAAACGCACAGGCGTTTTCTCCTTTAAAGTAAGAAAAATCAACACTTTTTTAAACAAAATGCCAATATTAAAATTAATTAATTTTTAAACATTTTAATATTTGATATAATCTTAAAAATTTTGTATTTTCTCTTTAATTTCTGACAACGGCTCCAAAATGTGTGTCGAAACGTCAACTTCTTTAAATTTATTTAAGAATATCAAAAGAAAGGGTTTCTTTTCTGTTTTTCCGCTCTTACAATATTTTTGTTTTAACCAAATACTTAAAAAACTAAAAAAATAAATAAATGAATCGACCACAACAAACTTACAGAGCTTATTTATGGAGTAATAAATAAATTATAGTTGTCGCGAGTCACGGGTATCAGGTATAAATAATAAAATGCTCATATTATTATGAAATATTTTATACACCGTTTTCCGTTTTAAAGAGGGGGTAATAAGATGAAGGGAGAATAGGTGCACCAAAAAGGAAAAAAAACATAAAAAAATCATAGAATGAACAAAAGTAAATTGACCATTAACCACAGTAATAACTACGTAACAATATTACTTCATACTTTTCAGTACTTTTCCTTTTGTGAAGTTTTTTTTTTAAATCTTTCAGGGCCAATAATTCATAAATACAACCTGACAAAATCTAATATTAATCTTATTTCATTTATTTTTCTATCAGTTACCTGAGTCAGATTTCAATTTTTGCTTCATGTAATATCCGGTCTCTAGATATAACATGTCACTTTCGTTATTGTTTTGATATTTTATTAAGTATTATTGATACAAGTGGTAAATACCGTTAAAAATCTTGGAAGAAAACTATGCAAATGGAGTTCTTATGAATTTATTTACTTTATTTGGACAACGTGATAAAATTATCGCCAGAACATGTATAAAGTTTAATGAAATGTACCCAAGTCTACCGCCAATAAAGGCATAAAATTTATTTATATTAAAACTGGCGCCAAATCAGATGGTCCTGTTTTTTGTGACACTAAGGCGGTGCCATATCGCAAGTTAGTCTAAAAAGTACGCGACGACTACACACTCAATTTATTTCTATTATTTTCACGCATATATTGTGGTGCTTGTGTCAACCCCTACAGGCTACGAAGGTATACCTGAGAAGAGGCCTTTTCTCAGTTGTGAAGATGACGAGAGAGGTAAGTTGTTTTAGTGTCGTCCCGTTTCTTTAATTAATTGTAATTCGCTATTTTTATGCCTTTTTTAAGGTCGCATTCTATTTGTATTAGGGTGACAGTTGCACCCCTTTAAAAACATAAAAAAATACAGTCCACACAGCCAACCAAAATTGAACTATCGAAGTTGCGTTAACAACACCCATACTTAATTAGTCAAATAATAACAAATTACTAAAATAATTAAACAGAATAATTTAACAAATGTTCAAAACGCTGACCGTTTACATCCAGATGCGGGTGTTCACTGCATTCGTCGTAGAAAATCTAATTTCGTTTGGATCTAGATCTCTAAACGCTTCGGTAACTCGAAGTATCAATTCTTCTTTTGAATTTACTGGTGATTTGTAAATTTTTTCCTTGAACATGCCCCACAAGTAAAAATCCAACGAATTGAGATCCTGTGATCTTTGAGGTCAATTCCAATGTCCCAAACGTCTTATTCAACGACCGTCAAAAATCCTATTAAGTTCAATTGTAACTTCTCTTGTACAATGTGCACTAGCTCCATCGAGTTGATACCAAGAGCTTCGATAATCTTCAAGGGGCAGATTATCTACAAAGCTTTCGCCAACTTTTCTCGAAATATTTAGGTAGTTTTTCGATGTTAATGACTCCTCGTATATTACGTCCTTTAATTGATTGTCCATTAACATGCAGAAAACATTAAAACTAAATTTTTCTTGAAATCCAGCTTCCTTGGTGACGTGAGGGTTATCTGTTGACCAAAAATGACTATTTATTCTATTTAAAATTCCTTCCCTTGAGAATTTCGATTTAACAGTCCAAATTATTTTATTTAAAAAATTTTGATCTTCTTGGGTGCGCACCAACAACATTTCATAAAATTCAACTCTCTGTTGAGGATCTTCAGGCTTCATGGCTTGAACTTTAGTGAACTTATAACCATGCATGATATGCTGTTCTAAAATTCTTTGAACTGATGAATATGTTATACCTAAATCATATTCAGCACATCGTATTTAAGATTAAGGAAATGCATGAAAATATGCCAAAACATTAAGCTGGTTGTCTTCGTCAGAAGTAAGTAATAATATACAGGGTGTTACATTTAAAAAAAATATATATTTATGGTCACTTCATTTCAGAAATGCTAAGAGATAAGTATAAAACAATGGTAAAGGAGGTGGTTAAGAAATTAAAAGGGGTTTTGAAAATTAAATAATCTACAAGGTGTTCTATTTAAAATATCAAAGTTGTTACTGCTTTTTAGTAGAAGCGGCAACACTGCATTGGCAAAAATATTTTAGACAGGTTTTTTGACAAGTTTAAATAATAACCTACTGTTTGCTTCCTTTGCAGAGTCGCCTTTATTAGGGGAGGAGAGAGCACTTTTTTCCGTTCGCTTTACGACTTGCCTGCTCTCAAATAAACACTTGCATAATAAAAATTTTGCTGGTGGCTGCTGGTTGGTACTATGTTAACTAGGTGTTAATCTTAATATCCTAAATAAAACGTACCTATCCCCTGCCCTTCCCGGCAACGAAAGCTCATAGATTTTAATTTGTGATAAAACTCAGCGTTTCGACTTTTGACAATCACAGATGACATCGACAGCTCATATTGGTTCCTTCGAAAAGTGCCAAGATCAGTAGTAGTGAGTAGTGGGCCGTATCAACCTGACACGACAGGTCGCGTCGTTTTATTTTCGTTTGATTTTGGTGTTTTGTGTTTGTGATGTTGGTGTTTATGTGGGTGCTTTTTGTATAGTGTGTGATTTAAACATTTTACTTTCGGATTCCATAGATTTCAGAGACTAGATTTTCTTGGTGTTTATATTTTTAATTTTAACGAGACCAGATTTCAACAGGGCGTCATAAATGACAAGTGACTTGGCCACCATATTGCGAGATCTAAGAAAAAGATAACCATACCTCCACGTGGTCCTTCCAAGACAATAAAAATTATTTTTAGAGGTGCTTAAGCTGGGTTCATGTATCAAAATGTAGCATTCATTGTAATTTTAGTCTTAAGAACTTGCATTTTAATTGGTTGAGGCAAGTCACATGGTCAAAGTCCACCAATTAGATATGGATATCTTAAGACTAAAATTACTATCAAAATTAAATTTTGTTAAATGAATCAACCCTTACTTAATCGTTATTGGCAAAATAAGCAAACATCTACATTGCAAGATTGAGGGGCTTCAAAACCAGTTCAGGTGCTATTTTTGCCAATTAAATTGATATGTGGAAATAAAAACTAAATATTACAATATTACATTTATATTTTGTACCTTCTTATATTTAACGTTAATTAAAAATAATTTTTATGAAATCGATGGTACGTCCATGGGCATGACGTATTTCCTCGTTAAATCGTTTTTGTTGTCACTTCTATTCATCCTCGGAACACTATTCTACCGATTAACGATTTCTTTAACTGCCAAAAAGTTAAGAAACATACGGACATAAACAATTTTATGAAATTTTTTTCTGTACATAAGAGTAGATCAAAAATGATTCTTGAACGTAAGCTTCTTGCATATGCCAGCGTTTTCTGAGAGTTACAGCTCTTATCTCTTCACAGCAGCTCCTCAGTCGCCCTCATGCTATTAATTTAGAGTATTGGCAAAGGTCCTTTTGTTTTCCTGTTTTATGATGGTCTATATTTCTTGGCCGTTTTTGTTGTTTGTACTCCTTGTTACATGATCTGTTATGGCTGCTGAAAAAATATGGACAGATTTCTCGTCTTATTCACTGTTACTTTTTTATGTGGATCTATTGGTAAGCTTTCCTTTATTGCTCTATGTCATTTTTTAAATTGTAAGATGATAGTCTAAGATATATAGTTCGTTTTTATCGAGAATGCATTCTAAAAGGAAAAACTATATTTTAGAGTCCTAAGAGAGTGAGTTCTTGGTAGAACTGCTGGTAGTTGCGTCTCGTGATAACATCTGACAGTCACTCTCATTTTTCTCGAAAGTTAACGTAAGTGTTTTCGCTCCACCCTCTCCAAAACCGGACTTACGGCGGCCCTGTTTTTTATAAACATAATTTTGTCTGACAGAATACAATCTAAATAAAGAAATCTAAAGGTAATATATCGGGACTTCGTGCAGGCGATTTAAAAGGGCCGAATCGTCCATTCCAGCTACCAGGAATCATGGTGTTTAAAAATTCAATCACGATTGCTGCGCTACGAGTTGGCGCTTCATCCCGCTGAACAATTATCTCTTCATTCCTGTTCGCTAACGCAGGACCCACTTTCGTTTCCAAAATTTCCAGTTATTTTTCTGCTGTTAATGCACCGTTTATAAAATATGGCCCGATGATTCTATTTCCTAGAATTCCCGCCCAAACATTAACCCTTTCGCACCTCTGTGTATACGTTGGCTCAATTACGTAAGGATTTTCTCTAGTTGATATTCTGCACTGCTGCTTGTTTACTGTTCTATTAGTAGAAAATGAACTTCCATCGGTAAAAAGAATAATTAAATATTTGGGGTATCCATAGCTCTATCCATCCAATATTCACAAAATTCCATTCGTTCAAAATAGTCGTGCGTTAGAAGCTCTTGGATGTTTCGAACTTTATGTGATTTAAACTTTTCTTGCTTAAGTGCCTTGTAGCAGCTGCTTCTAGATCCATTCGAAGTTTCAGCAAGCTACGTGAGATTAACTGACGGATTCTCTTTAACTGCTAGACATAGGTCTGTTTTTAAATAGTCATTTACTATAGCGGCATATATTTCTCGCTTTGCATGCGAAGAAACTAGGCAAACGGTAGTTATAAATTTTTCGTGCAGTCGTTGCACTGTTGTCTTGCTGGGTATTGGACGATCTGGATACGCTGCAGCAAAGTGATTGGCAACTTCTCGATAAGACATCCCTTTTATGCAATTTAAAACCATTTCAATTATTTCGTTAACAGCGTAAATTGGGTCTCCGGTGGCCGAGTTGGTACGGCGCCAGCTTTGCAATCGAGAGAAGATGGTAGAGGAATTTTTCCTCGACCGAGGTAGTACCACCCCACACATCCTCTTAAAGGGCTGGTGAAATCCCTACGGATGTTTCCAGCTCTGGATGTGTGAGTCGATTCCCCAGTACACTCACGGTACGTAGTACTTAGACTTCGGTCTTCGTGGGCTGTCAGAAGATAAAAAAAATGCAGATATCTTAAATATTTTTGTTGTGACAATAAACTTAAAACCGCCAGGGAATGTCTCAGTGTCACCTTTACCTGGTAAACACAGGTAAAAACAAGGAAACACGGGGGTTAAAAAGTGATTTTTATGAAAAACAAAAAGTAATTTTTTAAGTAGTTCTCGGAAGTTTTTGGTCCAATTAATAACTTATTTTTAGGATTTTAGATTTGATCTATTTTAGGATTTAACTTTATAGCTGTAATATAAAAGGGGTTGAGATGGGATCGGTTTTACCGTGTAAAATCCTATTGCCCGCATTAAAAAAATTACTAAAAAAAAACCATCATCAGGGGGACAACAGACAGACCAGTTCATATTTTCTCAGTCTCAGTCATACCAGATTATGTAACAAGGAGAGAGAAGACAAACGGCTAGGAAATATAGACCATATTAAAACTTACTTTCAAAAATATTTATTACTTACACCTGCTAACAGAAAAAAAAAGGCAAACACAATTTTGATAAATTTTCATGTTTGTTGACTTTCTGATAGATAAAATGCTCGGTTAGCATTTAGTTTCCCTGGGCCAGCAAATAAACTGTTTCTCCACATCCTCTTCCACCGAAAGGAATATTCCGAAAAGGTGACCAGTTCATTAAAATTTGGAGGAACGCAGTTTTTTCTCAAGTTAATAATTTTAGCTACATTGATTTATCAAATAACACTGTTCCTGCACAAATTATTTTAAGATTGGCACAGGGATGACCTACTTTATGAAAGCAGTGTATCTAACGTAGCAATATATTTTTTATTTAGATACACCAAGCAAGGATATCAACAAGAGTATAATCTACGCCAATAAAACAATAACATTACAACGCCGTATTAAGTTTAATGTGTTGCGAGGAAGTGGTTTTTTTATTTTGCCAATTTAAGTTTTTAACTAAATTTTTAAATGTATAAGGGTGGTGAACAAATACTAAACACACATATTTAAGCTTAAAACATGTTATAAACTGAAAAAGAATTAAATGATGTTTTTACAGATAACTTATATTCCTCATTACATACAGACGGAGATCCGGGAACGCTTTTCATTTTATTATATACTTAATTTCAGCGTCTTTCGGTCTTCTTGAAAAATAAAAGAATAAGAAATAAATGATCTAGAACACACTTTCATTTACTAAAGGGACAAAAAGCTCTTTGTTAGTAATTAAAAGAAGAGAAGGTGACATTATAGATAAAACCAGGTGATATCAGCGATCAGTAGTCCAGTGACTTTGACAGACATAAGTATTATGATTTGCACCTCAACGAACTCTAATAATTGTTTCCTTATCTTGGTATTTAGATTTTTTAGAGACAAGTTTGTATGTACTTACAACTCTTTTTAATATCATAGTTATGCTAAGAAAAGTACCTACTCCCCACTGCAGCATCCAGCTCCAGGTTGACATGCCATTTTCGCAGGAATTTAAACTATTTTTAAACTAGGATGTCCAGGTTAACACTTTGAAAATTCAGTCATATTCACTCTCGCACAAAAAATGCCAAATACCTTCATTAACAGCAAAATAGAAATTTTCATTGTGCTGGCGACCCTCTGGCACATAAGCTAACAGGGCACAAACATTATTTCAGTACGACATAACGTAAGATAAAAAATGCAGATTGCTGCTCATTGCTGTTCTCAGAACATTTGAGAAGTGGATCTATTAAATTGCCAAAACCGACACCGCTAGCCGTTCAAGAGGAAGCTACACCATATGTGATTTTTGGGAATAAAGCGTTCCCACTATCGCTCTATTTAATGCGCCCATATCATAAAAGTAACAGGCAACTTTGAAAATAAGGTCTATAACTACAGAATATCCCGAGACGTCAAACAGTAGAATACGCATTTGGGATTTTAGCGGCTAGATTTCGTGTTTATAAAAGGGCTTTCGAATGCAAGTTGGAGACCGTTGATGATGGCCACGACCGCGCTCCATAACTTTTTGCGAATAAAGGTCTTATCAGGAACGATCCCGATGGACGAGGATAATGAACTAATGCTGAATAGTTCTGCCGAGACCAACTTTGCCCGTTTATCGCGCAACCGGTTAAGAACTTCCAAAGGTGCGTTTCATATCAGAGAAAACTTCAAAGAGTGTTTCAGTAGTCCACAAGGATATGTTGAGTGACAAAGGCGAGCCGTTTAAAGAGGAAAATATTGAGAAATAAGTATGTATTACGATAATATGGAGCAATAAAAATAAACTCACCATCTGTTCCGTCTTTTTCCCCTATTTGTTCCCATAATTGATCCTCCATCTTCGTTCTCATGTTGTCAGGATGGCGATTATTATATAACACAGGATGTGCTCGTACAAGGGAAATTAGTTTCTCGCTATCCATTGCGGCGAACAAGCACTTCAACACCAAAAGAAATCCGAAGCACGGCCCTTGAAAACTGTGCGACTGACACAAACCCGCCCACGCCTGGGTGATGACTGACTGAACTGGCCGTGGCCTGGGTTAATATGCGGCGAGGTATGCATATCTGTGTTTCACAGAATCACCCATGCGTGGGTTGGTTCTGGATTTGTGCGTGGGCTGGGTTTAATTTGCACCGAGCCTAACCACTAACGCAACATGGGCATCTGAAGAGGAGGAAAATGTAATCTATTAACACGGGATTTAAAGGACTGGAGTTTGGAAGGGAAAGGAAAAACATCTGCTGGCAATTTGTTCCACAATCTGGAAAACCTAGGCATGAATGATCGAGAGAAGTGGGATGATCTAGGCCCTTGTAGCTAGACGATAAAGGGATGCATACGTAACGCGCCTCTTATTCTGTTGGAAACAGTCAAGGGGGGAATTATAGCGGCTAGTTCTTCAGAGCAGAATCCGTGGAACCATCGGTAGAAAAGGGACAAATCCCCAACAGCACGGCGATGAGCGAGAGAAGCGAGTTTTCTTGTGAAGACTGGGACATTGATGAGTCGACTGGCTTTCTTTTGGACAGAATCAAGGATGTTAAGTATCAAAGGTGATGCCGCTCCCCAGATGTGGGAACATTACTCTAGGTTAGGTCTTATTTGGAAAACATAGAGAGTGTGTAAGTTAGAAGGGGAGAAGTATTTTCTGGCGCGAAAGAGAAATCCAAGCTACTTAGTTGCTAATGTGGCTATTGAAGTAATGCATTTGTGCCAGCTGAGATCATGTTCGAAAGCGATGACAACAAGATCAAACGATTCACTGTTCTGTTCACTGTTTCACTGTTCTTGACCATTCATGTCGATGTTTTTTTTTTGAGCGATAGAGAGCAAGACTTGGTTTTGGAGGAATTGAACTGAACAAGGTTCTTGGCAGGGGACAGGTGCATAGATCTGCGTCTATTGTCCAACTCTTGATTCGAAACTTGTCTGGAAAAATGAATATTGGAGTGAAGAGTACCATCGTCAGCATAACTGTGGATGGGATTGGTAGTTGAAGAGAGCAGGTCATTCATGTGAAGGAGAAATAGGGTTAGTGCCAGGACTGAACGTTGGGGTACGCCAGCATTGATAGGATGAAAGTTAGATTAGTGACCGTCCACCACGACAGATATGCGTCGATTAGAGAGAAAGCTACTGATCCAGGTACATAGTTTGGGAGGAAGATCGTAAGAAGGTAGTTTGTTGAGGAGTGCAGCATGCCATACTCGGTCAAGGGCCTTGGAAATATCAAGAGCAACAATCGAGTTGCGAGTTGACCGCTTTCCCCATAACTTTGCTGAGAACAGAGAGAAGAGAGACAGATCTATAATGGCAGGGACTTGGAAATTTTCTTCGGGCCAGCTGCATACGAGCGGTCTTTCATCTGTCTGTGAAGATACCCTTGTTATAGAAGATCTGGAAAAGACGAGTTAAGATGACCATGAATCCTCCTGATTTTTACGATTGTAAGGATTTTTCTGCGCCAAACAAAAAAAAACTGTAAAGGACATGACAAAATATTACTGTCAGATATTGTTTATGTAAAAACCAGCCGAGGATTATTTGAACTGGAATATAAATGTAGTTTAGCAGCCGGCCAAACAAAATCCTTAAACTTTTTGAAAAACGACGTTTATAAGAAAAATATATTTCCTGAATCAGTTCGCCATAATGGACCTTGTAGTGTACCAAAGGAAAAAATACATCCATAATAAGAAACCTTACTGACTTAATGGACCATAATAGAAAAGATTTTAGGTTATATTTACCTATTAAACAATAATTTTATTTGTCATTTGTTCCCAATTTGTATTTTTTTTTCCGTAGATAATATAGGTATATATTTTCGATGAAACTTAATACTTGGGTGTATTACAATTTTTACTTTTACAATGTAAGCATTGTACGCAAGCAGTATTTATAAAGAGCCATACCAAAAAGCAGTACGTGCTACTTACTGCAGAGTGTTTATTTTATATAAATTAGAAATCCAACAGCAAAAGGCAGCATCTGCTTTTTCTTGTAAATAAACAAAAAAAAATGTTTTCTTGGTCGTTAGAATGATTACACAGCTCCACAAAAAAAATTCGATAAATTACCCCTGGAATATGACTATATCTGCCATATGTTTTTGGGGTCGCTGAATCCAAATTCGGGGTCCATTTAACCCCATAACGTCAGGATTTTTCATAACCTCAAAAGAAAAACCCGAATCCTCAAAAAATCCTCTATCCATTGATCACTTAATCCCAATAACCCCATAACCTCTTTATTCCTTCATCCCTTAAACTCTTAACTCCTGAAACCCATAACCCCCGAAACCCATAAACCCTAAAACCCATAAACCCCAAAACCCATAAACCTCAAAACTATAACCCGAAACCCCATAACCCAGCAAGATAGAAACTTATGCGCGTTGAAACACAGTATGTTCGAGCCATGCATGCTTGTTGAGCCTTAAACTCATATTTTTTAATAACTTTACAAGCCCATAACCCCTTAATTCCTTTAACCCATAACCCTTTAACCTCATAGACTCCAAATGCTATACCCCTAAAACCCCATAACCCCGTAAGAAAAAGACTTTAGTGCGTTAAAGCACTGAAACACAGTATGTTCAAGCCATTCATGCTTCTTGAGCCTTAACCCCATATTCTGTAATAACCACACAACTCAATAACCCAGCAAAGGATAGCTTCATGCACGAAATCTTATAAGTTAAATATTTGGACATCATTGCTACTTGCATGCACTACTTATTCGGTTTTGGGGTTTATGGGTTATGGGGTTTATGGATTTTGGGGGTTGTGGGTTTCAGGAATTAAGAGTTTAAGGGATGAAGGAATAAAGAGGTTATGGGGTTATTGGGATTAAGTGATCAATGGATAGAGGATTTTTTGAGGATTCAGGTTTTTCTTTTGAGGTTATGAAAAATACTGACGTGATGGGGTTAAATGGACCCCGAATTTGGATTCAGCGACCCCAAAAACATATGGTAGATAGAGTCATATTCCAGGGGTAATTTATTGAATTTTTTTTGTGGAGCTGTGTTATTTTTAATTTTTTGCAGATTAATAAAAGAACAATATACTATATTCATATTACAAAAAAAACTAATAACATTGAAGTAGTCCAAAAGATTTTGCTCATTTACCACAAATTTTAAGGTTTAAAGACACTGTCTTTCTCCATAGTTGGGCAGTGTATATACGTCCTGTTAAGTGTTAAAAAATTATCGACCTATCGCAAAGTTCATATTCGATGTAAAAATCGAAACGAAGGGTTGAAAATGAAATCGTAGATTACTTTGATGGAAAATGAACGTGATAAGATCACGTTCATATCTAGTCAAATTTAAATGTCTTGTATCATGAAATTAAACTGTATTATATACATTAACATGCGTTTTTGTTAAGTGCACTTTATTATCGATTAAAAATAAGTTATAACTGCAAAAACACTACAAAATAGATAATAAAAATCACATTTAACTGTTAGCTGATCTTTTTCCATATAATATGTAATATTTCTGGAAAAAAATCCAACAAAAATTTCTCAAAGACCGGATTTTGAAAGGCTATTTAAATTCTAAGCAAGGTAATAAAATGCGTTTAGGGCTATTTCCGAGACAGTCCTTTAAATGCCATAAAAGGTTTAATTTATTTTTCTATAAAACGTATCGGTTGTTAAGAGAAGATAATTTTACTTCTTCGTCCGCGTGGTATAGGTGATAATAGTGTAGTTTTGATGTCATGATTATGAATACATGAAATATGAATTATGTTAGGTTAGGTTAGTTGTATCTAGAGACCAGATTTCAATATTTCATGACGCAAAAATCGGGGTCGGACTCAGGTAACTGATGACTGAAAATGCACGTAAATGAAATGAAATGAATGTTTGATTTTGTCAGGTTGTGTTTCTGAATTATTGCTCCTAAAAATATGTTTTTTTTTCAAAAAAACTAACCAACTTCACAAAAGGAAAAGCAATGAAAAGTATAAAATAAGTATTGTTACGTAATTATTACTGTGGTTAATGGTCAGCTTAATTTTTATCACTTGTATACAAATAAAATAATTTGTAGTGCTTTCCCTTAACCTTATCTCCCCCTCTTTAAATTTGTAATGGCCATGTTATATTAAATTTTCTGACTTCAGTAACTCCAAAAATGGCATTAGTTGACATTTTTGAATAAATCCAAACCCGCCGTTAATGTTTATAACGTCGGTTACACAAAATTAGCTTTTCTGATCTCAACAACCCCGGAAATGTCACATTAGTTAACAGTATTGGAAGAAATTGCCAATCGCCCCTCTCCCTGTTAATTTTTTTTAACACCTTTTACACAAAATTATGTTTTGTGACATTAATCACCCCGAAAATGACAACATTTTCGGAAAAAATTCCCAATCGCTCTTCCCCCTCCCGTTAATTTTTCTACCATCTGTTAATCTGTAAGGCAAAATTAGATTTTCTGACCCCAATAATCCGGAAAATGACACATTTAATTTTTTTGGAATAATTTAAAACCGCTCCTTTTCATCCTCTTCAACCGGTAATTTTTTTAACATAGTTAGACAAAATTAGATTTTCTGACTTCAATAACTCCGAAACTGACATATTCGTTATGATTTTTGGAGAAATTTTCAGTCGTTCCCTTTTATCCCCCCTTCCCGATAACTTTTTTAACATCTGTTAGACAAAATTGGTTTTTACGACCTCAATAACCGCAAAAATGACACATTAGTTAACGTTTTTGATGAAATTGCCAATCGCTTCTTCCTCCCACGTTAATTTTATTAACATCTATTAGACAAAATTAGATTTTCTGACCTTAATAACCCCGAAAATGGCATATTGGTTCACATTTCTGGAAGAAATTGTCAATCGCTTTTCTTATACGCCCCCCCCCCCCCCCCAAATTTACTTTGTTTTATCAACTGTTAGACAAAATTAGATTTTCGGACCCCAATAACCCCAAAAATGATACATCTAATATTTTTGGAGAAATTCCCAGCCACGTCTTTCTTTACCCCCCCCCCCCCCGGTTATATTGTTTAACAACTGTTACACAATTTTTATCAGCTCAATAACCCCGAAAATGGCATATTAGTGAACATCTTGAAAAAAGAAAATAATTTGAAGCCGCTTCTTTTTTCTTACACCCCCCCCCCCCCCTACAAGCTAATTTTCTTAACATTTATTACACAATATGGGATTCTCTAAACAGTTATTAAAAATTTGTTTATTTTTTGAAATACTTTTACTTAGTTTCAAGGTAATAGAACCGTATAACCATTTTACTCCTTTACAAACTTTGAATCCCCATTAGGGGTGGAATTTTGAAAAATTCCTACTTGGTGGGTCTCTACATTATAAAATAAAACTACTGACCAAATTTCATATTTTGGCGTCAGCGGTTTCGGCTCGGCGATGACGAATAAGTCAGTGAGGACATGTTATTTTATATATACAGGGGGTTATGAAGTCCACTGCATATATTTGAATGAGTGACTCCTGAGGTAGTCTACAGACATACACAATACTTTTTTCCATCCGTAATGATTTCGATAGTTTAAGTGTTGTTCGATGTTTTTTTTCTGTGCAATTTGGAAAAGCAGGTAATGTGAGCTCACAGAAGAATACCAAAGGAAAAAGGATTGGTAAGTCGTTTAAGCCTTTTTCCTCGTCGTTCGAAATATTTTTGATTCATATCTAATTAATGTTTAATAATAGTTTTCGATATTTCGTATTTACAGTCCACTCTAAAATTGAATTCAGTATTAAACATTACATTTTGGTCCCGTTCGACCCGGATTTTTTGATATTTTGTTTAAACAAATGCGTTTATTCCTTTAACATAAAGTTATAAGAACGTTAAAAATTTAAAATTTTTTATACATAGGTTTTTTTTTTGGTAGTTCTAAAACCTGCCATTTATCGATCGATTTGTTAGTACTAAACCAGTTCGGTAGCGCGGTCAATATTTGAATTTTCGTTGCGCGCGACCTAAGATGAAATTATTATAAAGATACGTAACGCAAATACCCAAAGCATGGGGATTGTTTGTCCCATACTATAAACACAAATGCGGGGACGAGAGGCAAGGGGTGAAGGTTGTTTATAAACAGACGACGATCTGTTTATAAACATGTGGCAGTGGCGGCGTGAAAAGTTGTGATAATACGAAACCAATTTGATGATAGTTTTAAAATAAAAGATTTATGTATTTTTAGAATTAATTAAAATTTTTAAGCAAACATATTCGGATGAACGGCGATTCGATAAAAACAAATGAAAAATGTATACTTATGAATGTAACTAAACTTTTCAGATGATTTCGTAAAATAATGTAGGGGTATATTATGATTCTGCTTTACATAAGGGTAGGCACTTGCCATGCTTCCAACCTTGCCAGTGTCAAGACTACGGGCTTTGGTATAGATGTATTTTATACTTATATAGCAACCCAAATCACAGGTTAATGCCGTTTTTATTACAGCTTAAAAAAGTGTCTTTTCATAAAGTTTAAAAGCAATCAAGTGGGGACTTACTTTTTTTTCTTCTAAAAATGACTTACCAGGGTGACGATAACACAAAGCCAAGCAGGTGCTAGTAAGAGGTGGATTGATGAAAGTAATTAGCAATAACTTTAATAATTAGCATTTCATGTAGGTACCGAAAAACAAAAGTAAGGAAAAGGGCAATAAAAGTCATAATTACACTTATAGCAGTATTTTTATTATCATTTACAAGTATGGGAGTAAGTAAAGTTTACCATTGCTACATTTTTTATGGTTTCATTATTAGTAGATATTTTTAACATTATGTACCAGTAACTTAGGTACATGTAACAATTTTAAATTAGAAATAAGCCAATAAGTGTTTATAGCTAAATCTGCCTCAGAACTTAAAGAACTTTAAATTTGTTGTGTGAGGCGCTCCACATTCCATGTGTTTGCAAAATGTATTCGCTACTTTTTAGGCAGGATAAAAATTATACCACGTTGTATCGTCCAAAACAATAGTGAAACTATGGCGTAGGCAACAACACAAAAAGAAATTGCTACATTATTTATGCTTGTAAACGCGCCACACATCTTGTAGTAGCAACGATTACAATAAATCATAATAAAGAGCAAAAATGTGTATTGCAGCAGTTTTTTGTACCCTTTTGAAGCTATATTTTTGTAGCTGTTGTATATACAGGGTCTAGGTTATCGACTAGGCAGGTACTAACTTAAATTTACGGAACACTATATTGTGCAACTTTCAGATTTTAGTACAAATTACAAAGGTATAAAATATCATACATAGGTCTAAGTTTACCTGTTAGTAATGCAAGGTAAATGTAAAAATAATTTATTTTCCTTTTCATACCTGTAGTAGTGCAACTTACAGAAAAATGACTTGCCCTGTCTCAGGGTTAGATCACCTATCATGAAATGTCAACTTGCGGTTTAACCACAACAGTTCCAGAAGCACGACGGAAATAATTTTGATCAAATTGTATATGTTTCGATAGAGGTAATAAAACTAAGACATGAACTTATGACTTATGTTGCTTGCCCTTCCGTTTAGAGGCTACAGGCCGTCAACAGAACAAAAGTAGGTCTTACAGGGAAATATCTGTAAAACTATTATATGTAAACATATGGTGCATTATATGCAACTTGCCTACAATTTATCACAGAATAAAAAGCTAATATACAGAGTATTCAATTAAAGTTGAATTAAAAATAAAACTAGCAATGGCTAAATAGGGGATAATACTAATAATAGTAGCAGCCCTAATAATACCCAAATCTGCATATGTATGGGAACGAGAAAAAATAAAGGTTGTAAATGAAGCTTTCTTCATCACTGCTTTAGGTTTCAAAATAACAGAATGGCGATTGTTATATCGGATATACTGTACTTACTCACTAATGTGAAGGTCGTGTAGACTATGCGAGGAAAAAAGGAGCAATTTATTATAATAGTATCAATAGAACTAATAAAATAATTATAGTAAAAGGATTACTTATATCAATATCGTTATCATAACAATAAAGTGATTGTAAGTGAAGACTCCACTATTTTTAATGTTTTGTGTGTTCATTATTTCCCATGGAGTCCGTTCCTGGAATGCAATATTCGAATCAGATCTCTAGCTATAACACTAGCAAATACTGTGACAGTGGAAAAATTATAAGCAATAACAAATATGAGTTGAGAATTGCCTTAATGATATTTTAATTAATAAATTGCAATGATAAATGCAGATTGTGGGAGAAATATTAACATATCACAATCCACCAATTATACTTCCTGGTCCATTCCTAATAGAACACCCTGTAATTGCTTCCAAAGTGATGACAGTGCACTAAGTGGAAAGCAAAACATAGTTGACTCTTTTCATAAGGTATCCATATCCCTTCATTAGTCATTACGCTTTTTAATGCTAACAGTGCCGGTTTGATTTGTGAGTGCGTAAAAATAAATATGAAAGTGACAAAGAGAAAGACTAGAGAAAACCAAAAAGAAACTGCGGAAATTAGAAGGCCTGTTAGAAGATATCTCTTCTAGTTCATCAAGTAAGTAAAAATAAATACAAACATTCTCAAAAAACTCACATTTTGTCATCTTCTGTAAAATAAAATACTATGGATTGCTATTCCAACACTTTGTAAGTGTTGAAGATATGCATACTTAGACTGGATGATTTACTCATCATCTACATATAAATTACACTCAATTTTACAAAAATACAAGTGAAGATATGCAGTACTGGATGATTTACTCATCATCTGTATACCGATACCTAGACAGAGAGATTTACTCATCTTCCAAACTTGTCTAGATTCCATTTTCTGTATTAAAAAATTGCATATACCTGGAAATTTACTCATGTACATTTTAAAATTCAAAAACATGCCTATCTATATCCCTGAAACATAGATGCTGAGAAATGGTTTCTGTAACACAATTCTCATTCATAATTGTTGTGTTTATATAAGCTTTCTTGGGTTCTTTAAAAATCATAAACATCCGATTAAACTGAAATCTGACCTCGTGCGTTGTACTATATATATACCGGGTGATTCTTTTTATCCGGAATACATTACATTTGTACATATATTTAAAAACAAAAGAAAAAAAGGGACATATTTTTGAGGATTCACACCTTGTTCTAGGTGAGAAGGAAGGAAGGAAGTTCAATCGTAATTATACGACTGGTCCGTTCCGTATAGAACAAACTCTCCCTTTCCTTAGTAAGAATACCTATGTAAATGTATATACCCACCCCTTCTACTCGATTTATCTACCTTTAGCTATCATAAAGCCTAATGAAGGGATATCGATACGTTATGAAAAGAGTCAACTATGTTTTACTTTCAACTTAGTGCACTATCATCACTTTAGAAGCAACTACAGGGTGTTCTATACGGAACGGACCAGTCGTATAATTACGATTGAACTTCCTTACAGGTAAGTCGTTTAATCTTAAAATATGATGTCTAAAACTGTAACAATACTGTATTATTTTGTTTTGTTATCTGAGCAATACAAGTAGGTTTTCTTTAAAAACTTTTCATATTTACATTACTTTCGTTTTCCTTTGAAAAACCAAAGTATCATATACTTTTACATTCATGATTTGTTTGTGAAAAGTTGTTAGATTAGTAATTTACTTATTTTGTTTGGGGGGGGGGGGGGGTTCTTTCTCTTCAGAACTGCGGCGTAAACTGTTACAGCTGTTATCTGCCAATTTTGTGGCTGCCAATGCGCTACAGGAACCTGTGCCTGTTATCGTACTGGATGATCTACCGCCTTTAGGAATAGCGTTTTCTATATCTAAGCTAGCTGAAGCATCATAGTACCTAAAACATATTTAATTAATTAATAATTTAAAAGCCGCAGTAGAGTACCTAAAAGTAGTTAAAAAGTACTGTGCTCATCAATAACAAAAAAAAAACAGAAAAAAATAAATACATATGGATCATGTCCTCATAGTGCAACAAACTTCACCAGCTGTGTTGTTAAGTGAAGAACACAGAATTTTGCGAATGGAAGTTATTAAAGTAGCTGTAAAATTTTTCCTACTTTAGCAATTTGACAGTGACATTGCCAGGTGGGGGGCGACCGCCCCCCTGCCCTTTCGATCAACGTGTGATTAACGCCCCCGCTCATATACATAGCGAACAGCTATTTTTTTAAAACACCCTGTTCCCCCCACCCCAAAATGCTGGCTACGGCACTGCAACAGCTTATAATCAAATTGCAGTGCCGTAGCCAGCATTTTGGGGTGGGGGGAACAGGGTGTTTTAAAAAAAATAGCTGTTCGCTATGTATATGAGCGGGGGCGTTAATCACACGTTGATCGAAAGGGCAGGGGGGGCGGTCGCCCCCCACCTGGCAATGTCACTGTCAAATTATTTTAATAACTTCCATTCGCCAAAATTCTGTGTTCATCACTTAACAACACAGCTGGTGACATATATGTAGTATAATACATATATGTGTAAATACACTTTTCGTTAAACAAATGTTTTTTTGAGTATTAAATACCTACTAACTTTTGTTTTCGTGGCTTCCTCTCCTGGAAGCTGGGGCGTAAATGGCCAGATGTGGCTGTCAGTGTGCCAGATGAATCTGTGACTGTCAGTGTGCCAGATGAATCTGTGGCTGTCAGTGTGCCAGATGAATCTGTGGCTGTCAGTGTGCCAGATAAATCTGTGGCTGTTACAGTCCTAGATGATCCATCTTTGTCAGGAATATTTTTGTGAATATTTAGGGTAGTTACGGGATACCTGAAAATATTTTGAAGAAAGAACGAGTGTTATTCTCCGAGATTGTCAGTTAATACTTTGAAAATGGTTTACAGACTTACATAAAGTACCTTGGTTCTGCCCTCACTCCCTCATATATATTGCTCCCAGGGTTGCTATCTAGCTCAAGGGAGTCACCGTGTTCACAAGCTGTGAAGGTGCTCGAAGACTCATAATCATGTCTAAATGATGAAAGTAAGCCTCGTTAAATAAGTTTGTAACATCATAAAAAATTATTATTACAAATTCTGGTGTTCCTTAAAGCATTTTTGGTAATTATGCCTCAATGAGGCACACTGCAAACAAGGAGAATTTTGATAACAGATATTTACCTTTTTGGAGAAGGAATGGCTATAAATCTTTCTTCAATATTACAGATGGTCGTTCTGGAAAAAAATAGTTGTTACTTATTAGTGCTTGCACTTAAATCAATTATTTACTATTGCACTTTTTCATATTTTCTTTGTTTCTGAAAGAAATTGTAACAAGCCGTAGTAGTAATAAGCCAAATTCATTATTTTGTGTTAGAAGATAAATTAATACCTACACAAACTTTTTATAATGATATGACTTGACTGTTAAGTATCTGTATGGTTCTTTGTGCATGTTTATCGGTACCTATTATAGAGCTGTCACACTATATTGCACAAAAAGTATCCTACTCAGTAACTTTTCCCTTAATGGCCCCACTAGCTCATATAGAGAAACGTTACTGTTTTCATTTGCCATGGTCATTGCTCCCTCCTCCCACAATTATTAAGCCAAAAGTGTATGCATTTTTTTTTATCCCAGTAAGAGATGTACGTATTTCACTAAATCATCCAAGCAAACAAGTGTCTGATAATTCCTATTTTCTTGATATTTACTCTAAAGTAACAATATACTATAATTACTCTAAATTAGATATTTGTAATACCAATATACCCTTTCTTACGAGACATACTTAAGTTCTACTTGGGACATAGAGAAAAAGAAAGGGAACACAGATAAGAGAACAGTTATGTTGTCAACTGTTAGTTCAATCCCAAGTACACATTACCGTAACAAACATAAACAAGAAGAAAGTCACATATTAACACAAAACAAAACAAAGCAGGGAAAATACTTACTTGGGTTTAAAAGGTACCGCAGTAAGTTTTAGGTTTCATACTCCTGATTTCCTTACGATAAAATCTGTATTTTTAAAATGATCCATACATATGTATGTCCATTGTTGCACATTTTCGTCTTTTAGCTGAAGGGCCTCAAGCCATGACTGTCTTCTTTTAACGTGTACTGTACAACTATGTTCCTATAAAAGGCACGATTAGGTTTCTTTATATACGTGTTAAAATGTATGGGTCACCAGAAAATTTGATGCCACACCAACTGCCTTCTGGTTTAAACATTTTTTCCTTTTGTTTCTTTTCGGCTTATTTCTTAATTCTTAATACCTACAACCTAGCTATCTAAATAATCCTTTACTGATCAAATCTACTTTAAACTGTGAGTTCTACTGCATAATATCTACGCATGTATGTAAAGATAGTAGTAGACAAGGTAATTTTAGTGAAAAGCCTTTACAATAACTTCAAGCACTTAGGCACATTAGGTCTACATATTAATGCTATATTAAAAATAAAAGACCTCAAATAATACAACACTTCAAAACTACCATTTTCCGTTCGAGCTACCTGCAAAAGAAAATGCAAAGTAGCATCAGGTGTCACTGCTTTTTTTTGTTGCCAAAAGCTATTGAAAGTGAGAAAATCATGACACACTACCATGCTGCGTATTTTCACAAATCCGAAAACGTTAAATAGCTTTTAATCAGAAACGTGAAACCGAAATCGTCATTTTGTAATCGGTGAAAACTATTTTTGGTGTTACAGGTTTGGCTAATGCTTCCCTTTTATAAGATACGCCATTGAAGTACTCGTATTGTTGTTGTTTACTTACCGATGAAATGACCTGCCACCACCTTTCTGGTACTCATGGCCACAAACTATGCATATTTTACCCATTGTCTCACAGAAACACCTATTAAACACTGTTAAAAGCGTTCAAGACACTCACAAATTGTAAAATAAACTCGAAACTCACTATAAACACACCGACACGTGTTTACACCAAACAAAAACAGCTGATAACCCAAACAATCAGTTGCCGACGGGCGTCTAGACCAGTGTTGCCAGAGTAACAAAGCAAAAAGTCGCCATCGATCAGTATGAAACGTCGCCACTTTGTGGCCACAGCTTTTTTGAGATATTGGGGTTAGAAAACTGTCAATACTAAATAAAAAAAACTGTTTTTGTGGAACAAACTTGGTGGAATCCCCAAAATTTGACGTACAATTCGTGGCGCGTTTAGATATTCTCTTTGAGAAATCCCTCGGTGCAATAATGATTATTATTGTGACGTTGTTTCTTCATACGTATTGTATACAACGTGTATATTCAATTTTTTCACCTGTAAAAAGTCGCCAAAAATAAGCTTTTTATTGAAAATCGCCGCCACACTCTCATAGAGACAAGTCGTCATTTTGGCGACTTGTCGCCCCAAATGGCAACACTGTCATGACGTACATCTAGACCACCAGTCCCAGGACTAAACCGCATCAGCCGATGCTTTGTTATCTTTCTCTAGGAGTTGCAAATAAAAAAGGATAACCGGTATCCGTTGGTCTTGGAGTTCAATTGATTACCGGCTTTGGGTTTATCGTGTCGTGGAGGACTAAGTAAACAATACAGCACAACACAACAAATATTGTTTACTAACATTTTCCATCCCTCGTCTGGACGTTTAGTTTGTCTTTGTTACTTGTCTTTATATGGTAGGCCTATGCGCGCGACTTATCATCGCGAATCGTCTGCCGGCCGATTGAACAGCTGACTGGTTTGATTTGTTTACAAATTTGACAAGTTGTTGTTGTTATTTACATTGAAAATTGCTAATTTTCTGACTGTTTAAGAAGGTTTTGGTACGGAGTTTGTGACTTTAACAAGTAATAGTTAATTGGAAGTGCTCTTATAATGGCAAATAAAGCAGTAAAACAGTATACAACTCTTCGTAGTGTATCAATTAATCGTATTAAAGAACTATATCAGTGCGCGGAAATTGCCTGACGGTCAAAAAATAGATTTGACCACCTTGAATTAAAGGCTCGTAGTGAATTTATTAAGGCGATCGAAAGGGATTTTAATGAAAATCATACAAAATTGTTAACGAATTTAGCAACGGTGGAAGATGCCGATTTATCTACGGAAGACGGTGTCAGAAGCGACTTTGATTCAAAGGTATCTTTTATTAGATCTGTCTATATAGAATTATTTGGGCAAGATTCCAATACGCCTGGTACTTTAAATAAAATGCATGGGAACTTACCTAAAATAAATTTACCGACTTTTAATGGTAATTGGCAGTCATGGCCTGCTTTTAGGGATTTATATGAATCATTGGTTCATAATCAAGATGGTTTAGATAACATTGAAAAATTCCAATATCTAATAATGTCTCTTTCTGGTGAACCGCTTTCATTAGTAAAGTCTATACCCTTAGAAGCTACTAATTATCCAATCGCATATGACACACTTAAAAAACGTTATCAAAATCGTAGGCTTTTAGCTACTTCTTATTTTTCTGCAATCTGCAAACTACCGAAGACTTCGATAGACTCTTCTCATCTGCTGAGACAGATTTTAGATGGTTTTGCAGAAAATTTAGCTGCTCTAAAAAACTTGGGTCTACCGGTAGACGAGTGGGATTTTGTATTATTTAACATGCTAAGCCAAAAAATTGATGCTACCTTAATTAAACGTTTCGAAATACATTATAATGCTCAGGATATCAATAATGATATACCTGCTTTTACGGATTTAGTTGAATTTTTGCAAAAGCAATGCTCGGCTTTAGATACAGTGGCTTTCACTCACCCTGAAAAGAATACTTCGCGGATTCCTAAAGTTCGTAGACCTGTAGGGTCTAGTTTGTTAGTTGAGGAAACGAATACTAAAGAAAGTAAACAAATATGTGTTATTTGTAAAAGAAGTCATGGAATTTTTCAGTGTGAACTGTTTAGTAAGAAAAGTCCCAAAGAGCGTTATGAAATGGCTAGACAGAAAAGACTTTGTTTAAACTGTTTGGGAAACTTTCACAAATCTGTCGATTGTCATTCAGAAATAAAATGTAAAATTTGTAAAATGTCTCATCATACTTTATTACATTTTAAACGTGAAACTTTGTCGGAAACTGTCCCGCAGGTGATAGAAGAAAACAAAGTCGATAATTTAGATCAAGTGCGCCAGGTGAGCTTGGCGAGTACTGTCGATGCGAACCGTGTGGTTTTATTATCATCCGCATTAGTGGATATTTTGGATAACTTTGGTACTTATCAAACCGTGCGTGTCTTGCTCGACAGTGGTTCCCAAGTTAACGTTATGACAGAAAGATGTCGTAAAAAATTGGGTTTGCCTATTTATAAAACTTCTTTACCGATTAGTGGGTTAGGTACCAATACTTCTAATAGTTCTGGTCTCGTTAATTGTAGTATACGTCCAGTAAAACTTACATCACCTCGTTTTGATGTACAAGCTGTCGTTCTGCCTTGTATATGTGCTGAAATGCCCAGTGTTTATATTAATAAAAAAAATTGGGCGCACCTTTCTAACTTAAAACTTGCCGATCCGAATTTTAATCATCCAGGTCCAGTAGATATGTTGCTAGACGCTGATATTTTCTCTAGATGTTTGCTGGACGGGCGTATTACGGGTGGAGCTAATGTCCCAGTTGCCTTCAACACTATATTTGGTTGGATTCTTTCTGGAAGAGTTGATCCCAACAGTTCTACACCTTTGCAATCCTTTTTAACCTTAAACCCCTTGGAATCCTTAGATAGTACACTGAAAAGGTTTTGGGAGCTGGAGGAGTTGCCAAAATCAAGGTCTCTTTCACCCGAGGACATTCAGTGTGAAAACACTTTTAAAAGTACTGTATCTCGAGATTGTGAAGGTAGATATACTGTGTCACTCCCCTTTCGGACACCAAATCCTTGTTTTGTGAATTCTCGTTCAGTAGCTCTACGAAGATTTTTTAGTTTGGAAAGACGTCTTCAACATAATGAAAACCTTCGTGCAGACTATTCTGCATTTATGCAAGACTATTTGGACAGTGGACATATGTCCCATGTCAAGTCACCGGTTGATCCTGATCGGTCATATTATATCCCACATCACTGTGTCCTAAAGCCTGACAGTACTACAACCAAGTTGAGAGTAGTCTTTGATGCGTCAGCAAAATCGCCCGATGGTGTTTCATTAAATGATTCGTTGCTTGTTGGTCCTAAGCTACAAAAGGATATCGTATCTATTTTGCTTGCGTTCAGGTTACACAAATTTGTTTTGACAGCGGATATTAAGCAGATGTATCGCCAAATTTGCGTTGCTCCAGATCAAAGGGATTTTCAAAGAATATTGTGGAGATTTTCGTCGAATGACCTTCTTCAGGAATTTTGTCTGAACACCGTAACCTATGGCGTAGCTTCATCGCCTTATTTGGCATTACGTACCCTACAGCAGTTGGCTGATGATGAGGAGAAAAATTTTCCGGAAGCTTGTAAGGTGCTTAGATCAGACATTTTTGTTGATGATTTGGTATTTGGTGGTGATAGTTTAAAATCTATTCAAGAATTACAGAATTCGTTGGTTGAATTGCTTCGTAGAGGGGGCTTCGAATTAAGAAAATGGGCCTCCAATGAACCGAAATTGTTAAAAGGTATTTCTAAGGAACATCAAATTACTTCCTTATCTTTTGATCTAGATAGTTATATAAAAATTTTAGGTCTACAGTGGGACCCGTCTTTCGATTGTTTCTCGTATATTATCAATCCAATTGACAATGTTTGCACCAAACGCAGCATGTTATCAGATCTAGCACGGATCTATGATCCTATTGGTTATCTTACCCCTGTTATATTTGCTGCCAAAAATTTAATAAAATACTTGTGGACCCTAGGGTTGGATTGGGATGATAAACCACCGGAGGATGTTATCCAGTTCTGGACCAAATTTAAACTTGAGTTACCCCTTCTTCGTTCCGTTAAAATAGGTCGTCGCCTTGGGTTTGAAAACTGTGAAAATTGTCAAGTACATGGTTTCTGCGACGCCTCGTTGAAAGGATTTTCTGCTTGTGTTTATTTACGATTTTCATTGGATGAAAATTATCGTAGTTTTTTGGTTATTGGAAAGTCCAAGGTAGCTCCTTTAAAGGTTGTTTCTTTACCACGTCTTGAACTATGTGCTGCAGCCTTATTAGCTGACTTACTTTCATTTATTATGAAGACATATGACGGCAGGTTGGAATTTTTCCATTTATATGCATGGTCGGACTCTATGGTGGCACTTTCTTGGATTCAGTCATCCCCCCATAAGTGGAAAACTTTTGTTAGCAACAGAGTGGCCAGAATTCAGGAAAAGGTTAGTCCATCTTTGAGGCATCATGTTTCAGGCGAGGAAAACCCCGCAGACTGCGCATCCAGAGGTTTACTTCCGGCGGAATTTATAGATCATTCTATGTGGTGGAGTGGACCAGCCTGGTTGAACAGAAATCAAAGATTTTGGCCTCTAAGTAATCGTTCTAATCTTGAATTAGATGTTGATCAAGAAGTCCTTATCTCTGAAAAAAGATCTGTGGTATTGGTAGCCGCTTATGAACCAAATATACTTGACATTTTGCTAAATAAATTTTCATCATTAGATAAAATTAAACGAATCGTAGCCTATTGTTTAAGAGTGTATTCAAAGGTAAAAGAAACTGATATCACTTTTCTCGACTTACGTGTATCAAATTCTGAACTGAAAATTGCTTTAGTAATTTTAATTAAGCATGTGCAAAGGGATTGTTTTGGCGAGGATATTAAAAAATTGTCAAATTCGCATTTAATATCTAAACCTTTAAGAAAATTGGCTGTCTTTCTAGATGAGGGAGGCTTGCTCAGAGTGGGCGGTCGTTTGAAACATGCAAACTTGACATTTGGACAAAAATATCCCATCTTGTTACCAAGTAAGCACCGGCTAACTGACTTGTTGATTGAAAGCTTTCATATTCAATACTTGCATCCGGGTTTACAGACTTTACAGTTTTTATTGCTTCAGCAGTTTTGGATTTTATCAGCAAAGCATGCTATTCGGCGTTGTTTGCATAGATGTTTTAAATGCTTCAGAGTAAATCCAAAACCAGTTCAACCCTACATGGGAAATTTACCTTCATGCAGAATAAATCAAGTTAAGGCCTTTTCTTATGTAGGAGTGGATATGGCTGGTAGTTTTCCAATTGTCATATCTAAGATTCGGGGTGCTAAAGTTTTAAAGGCTTATTTTTGTATCTTTGTATGTTTTGCTACTAAAGCAATACATTTAGAACCCGTATCTGATTTATCGACGGATGCCTTTTTGGCTGCCCTTAAAAGATTTATTGCTCGTCGTGGCCATGTATCTCATATATTTAGTGACTGTGGGACAAATTACGTAGGTGCAAATCGTGTGTTGCTAGAGAATTTTAAAAGTGCGGTAGATTCGGAAAAAATTAAATGGTCATTTAATCCGCCCTCGGCACCTCATTTTGGAGGTTTATGGGAAGCTGGGGTTAAATCCGTGAAAAGTCATTTTGTTCGAGTAATCGGTGAGCAAACTTTAACTTACGAAGAGTTCTATACTTTGTTAGTACAAATTGAGTCAGTATTAAATTCGAGACCTCTTTGTTCTGTAAGCTCAGATCCAAATGATTTAAGCGCCTTGACACCCGGGCATTTTCTAACCTTAGCTCCACTTTCCACCTTGTCGGAACCCGAGGTAACAGATATTAAAATTTCGCGCTTAGATAGATGGCAATTAACACAGCAAATGCACCAATGTTTTTGGAAAAGGTGGCACAATGAATATTTACATTCATTGCAGCAACGCCAGAAATGGTTAAAGAATTCTCAAACTTTGGTATCTCAAGGTACATTAGTTGTTATAAAAAACGAATTATGTCCACCTCGTCAGTGGCGCCTGGGTCGCATAATCGAATTATATCCGGGCACCGATGGAATATGTAGAGTAGCTAAGGTTAAAACATCCAACGGTTTTGTGCAAAGGCCTTTAACCAAGCTGTGTCCTTTGCCCAACCAGTAATTTGTTGTTAACTTTTTTATTTGTCTTTAGTTTCTAAATTACAAGAATTCTTTTTCTTTATTTTATTTAAATTTTTTTTTTTTTTGTATTTTGCGAATTGAAAAATATCAAAATGGGGAATTTTCTGAAAATACGTTGTATTTTAGTGGGCGGTAATGTTAGGTTTTTACATAATCTATAAATTCAAGCCAACGATTGAGGTTTATTATAGTTTTTTTTTTATTTTGTTTTATTTTCGGTTTGGTAGTTTCAAAATAATGTTAAAGGAATAAACTAAATTCATTTAGGTTAAGATTTCGTGGAGTTGCGCGTTACAGGAATTGGCCTATGCGACAGACGCATTGGACGAGTACGCACAATATAGTAGTACGAAAATGGTCTTGAAACCGTACCGTTTGATTTCGATAGTTTAAGTGTTGTTCGATGGTTTTTTTCTGTGCAATTTGGAAAAGCAGATAATGTGAGCTCACAGAAGAATACCAAAGGAAAAAGGATTGGTAAGTCGTTTAAGCCTTTTTCCTCGTCGTTCGAAATATTTTTGATTCATATCTAATTAATGTTTAATAATAGTTTTCGATATTTCGTATTTACAGTCCACTCTAAAATTGAATTCAGTATTAAACATTACACGCACACTTTCTTTATTTTAAAAAAATACCCTAAACCACCCCGTATCCGACGCTTCTAAAGAGCCTGACGACATAAGCTCTAATATTATAAAGAAAAATCAAATGATCCAGCCGGGACATTGCCAAACTTAAATATTATCTGGGCACCTCGTTTTAAATAATCCAAAGTATTTTTAAATCCACAAACGCATTTTACCAAAAATATGTAGGTACCTATTTTAATTTAATAGAAATTCTATAAAATCTATTTTTTTTTTAAATTCGAGAACGACACTTGCAATTTTTAGAATATTAGGGAGCTCACCCAATGGAAAAGTTTAATAGTTCTGAAACTAGTGATTCTGTTGCACACATACAAAATTATACTCCAAAATATTATATGTCGTAAAAACAAATTTTGTATCTGTTTAATCATTGAGTAATATGTTCTGCTGGTCAGTTTGGTTTGTCACCAGAGGCGTCGATGCTGGAAATAAGTACGTGCGTATACGGTAATCGACACAAAGAATTTAATCCATGGGCGTTGCCGTGATTGCGTGATATCGCGTTATGCATCACCAATCGCTCTCAGAGAGAAATTGTTCGCTTTGCGGTTTGCAGATCTCGCGGTTGCCTAAGTTGCCTCGCTTTTTGATTCGAATGCTTTCCCCCACCGAAACACCACTGCGAGCAGACCAAAAGTGGCCAGCCTTAGTAATATGTATATATGCAGTATACCTATAAAGTGTCTCCGTAATCCCGCTGGTAAGGAACGCGATTACGTCACTAGCCCGCTAGCTAAAATCATATAACAAGCAAGTCCTTGCGCGTATGAGAGAATTAACCGGGACTGTGAACTAACACGCTTCTTAACTCTGTGAATCATCGTTATTTTTGGAGGTGTTTCAAAAACGGACAATTTACGGAGTTTCATATGAATTTTAAACTTTTTCGTACATTCATCGAACGTCTTCATTGTACCGATTTAATAAATTATTATTGCTAATCAAGTTAAAATTTCTTTAACCTTTGGTTTTTTTATATCATTACGACCGCAGGATTTTTTATCAAGTAACTTTGTTATTTTTTGATATTATTTTTAGTTACTGGTTTAGTTACTGAAAAAAGTTTGGAGAAGTTACTAAATTTACCCACGCTACACTCTTAGGAGAGCTGATTACTAAAGTGTTGATTGAATTTAGTTTCAATAATACCTGAAAAAGCACTGCCGGAACTGTTAGCAATTCTATTTTTCTTTTTACGATAGTGTACATCATTCATTATAATGTTCCAAGAAAACTTTAATTGTTTTGTTGAGGTGTTAATTAAGTTTTGAAAATATTCTTGTTTTTCCTATTAGTTTGGCCAATACCTAGGTCTATTTGAATTTGTCAACAATTAATAATAATTAAGAGTGATAATAATAATTGAACATTTATTAACCTAATCAAAAAAAATTACAACATACATAATGAAATATTACAAACTAAAATAGGGAGAGGGTCAACTAAAGATTTTTTCAGCTTACCATGTAGTGTAAACTACACAGGTGCTGTTAAGAACATTTTTACAAGATTTTATTTCTTATTTCGTTCATTTAGTTGTCATAATTTTTTAATTATGAACAAATTATTTAGCTAAAAAAATTGAATTCATTAAGTACAAGTTTATTTAATAAGAAGGCTAGAAATTAGATCTTAAAACATCAAAAGATTTTCTTTATTTTTTGATCAGATCAGGTTTTAGACAGGACAAATACCATAATATTAGTAGATTAGGATCAAACAGCCTTATTATAATTAATGGTGACCGGCAAATTAGGAATAAAATGTTTTTACAGGGTTTGTTTTACTTTTAGTTATTTTCAATCGCCAATGACTTATTGTTTTTAAGTATTATCTTGTTTTTTTAATTAGAGTGGCGTGATATCCCATTCATATTAGGCAAACTTATCCTTTCATTTTAATCAAAATAGATAAACTTCAGAAAAAAATCAACTCTTTAAAAGTGATTTTTTAATGTTCTGAATAATGCATTTCCGTTTTACTTATCTAAAACAATTTAGGCTATTTACCAAGATATCAGCTAATAGGTACTTACGTAATTAATAACTTTGTGACAAAAAAAAACATTTGTGATTCATTCTTGAAGTGCTACGTGTTATGGCATATTTTGTTGTTATGCTAGATTAAGTAAACTCAAGTGTAGTATTTTAAAAAATGCTTTAATTTTTTATGTTAACTTGAACATAATTAAAACAAAAGGTTATAAATCAAGGACAAATCTAGGGTGGGTCTTTATGAGGCCCACCCTGGGACTAAAAATTGATCTAAATAAGAAAATAACTTACACAAAAATACTACAATGTTTACATTGCTAGATTATTGTAGTTTGTTGTATCCATTAAAATAAAATACTGTTAAATAAAATTTGTTGTTTTACTTTTGACACATTTTTTTACTTCTCTAATTTTTATAATTATTGGCTAGTCCCTGTAAATGGCGTTTAAAATTTACCTTATAAGATTGTGAGAAAAGGATTTAATTAAAATTAAATAACAGACACAGGCACAATCAATTAGTGGACTTTAAATAAATAACCATTTTGTTCATCTACTTTTGCCCAATAAAAAAAAGTCTGCCAAAGATATCTGCAACCGGCAAAAGAATTTAAAGAAGGCAAGGGAAGGCTTAAACAACATTGCCAATTGTTTGTAAACCAGTTTTAATAAACTGTTTAATTTTTCGATATTAAGATTTAAACTTTCCTTACCACATCTGGTTTTCCAACAAATTTGCAAAATTATTTAAGCCTTCCCTTGCATTCTTTAAATTCTTTTGCCGGTTGCATATATATTGGCCTGACTAATACATGGATGTAAACTGAGCAATTTTTGTCGCACGCTTTAACCGAATCTTAAGGTTTATAGGGCTAATATAAATGAAAGTAGTTTTAAAAGTGCAGGTACCAGGTGGGCAATAAAAAAAGAATTGGCTATTTATCGCTAAGTAAAGCATTATTTATTAGACAAAATATTACTTATTTATTAGTTGTATTTCACGTGTGTTGTTATAATTTTTTTATGAAATTCGGTTTTAAACGGTATTTTTTTATTGATGCTAGAATTTAAAAATGTAATTTTGAAAAAAAAAGTATTTGAATAAACCTAGAGCTTTACGATTTCGATTTTTCATACAATACAGGATAAAAAACTAAAAATATCTGTTTGATTTTGCAATAACTTTGGAATATTCCTTTACAAGAATATGATACACAGCTGATGATTTTACGTGAAAAATTAATTTAATTTTTGTAGAAGATGAGACATTAAAAATACAAAATCATCCCTCGAGATTTTTTCAAATCTTTAGGTTTTGGGTTCCTGGTTTAAAACTGGCTATACTTTCGGCAAAATAAATGCTGGATAACCATCTTAAAAAAACATTTCTGTTTTTGTTGCTCTAACAAGAAATTCATTTACTTACTAATTTTTTCAGAAATATGTTTTTTAGGAAGTACAATGTTTTATATTTTATATTTATATTATTTTATATATTTTTATATTAGAGGACTGAGAAGAAAAATAATCGGCAATGTCACCACCACTGGCTTTATTATATTTGATTATTTATTTCAGGCGTATCATTTCATCACAAAATAAAATTGTAGCACCCTTCATCTCTAAAAAAGGACAGTCATCTAGTCCAAATTAAGTTCTGCAAAATCTTGTAAACTTATTTCTTCTAGAAGTAAGCAGATTTCATGTGTCCATGACTGATTGTGCTGTGTAACCTTGCATTTATTGCCAAATAGTTGACATAAAAATGTTTCCAACATAATTATTATAAGTACACAAAAAAAGGTAATGTTGTCAACTTACTTTCCCACATTTTTCATGAAAATATAGTAACTTTATTAATATCAACATGTAAATTGACTATCACAATGATGTTAAAAAATTACTTTTATGGAAAAAATAATAAACCTCTTAACCCCATACGTCACTAAAGTACTTTAATTTTAAATACGTTCTACGTAGTAACAATGTAGTTATGTTATGTTTTCAGTACATGACAAATAAATAAGGGCGAAGAAACATATAAATGTGTCCAAGAATGACTGTATTGTGTAACCTTACATTTCTTGTAAAATATTTGACATAAAAGTGTTTCCACATATTAAATATTCTACACAAAAAAGATAATGTTGCTAACTTAATTTAGGTATACCAATTTTATTATAGGTATACTTATAGGAGCTCTATTATCAAACACTATTATAATGATTTTAAAAAGTTACTTTAAAAAAAATGAAACCTCTTAACCTCATACTTCACTAAAGTACCTTAACTTTCAACAGGCAATTGTTCTCTATATATGTAAATATAACAGGTGAATTGTATATAAATAGTAATCAAGTTTTAATTGATTCATAATTTAATAACTTTTATTAAAGAAAGTCTTAATTTTCATAAATAATATGAAGATATTTATATGTCTAGGTGTTTTGTTCGTTTTCGTCGTAAATTCTTCCCGAGCTGAAGATGACATGGCGAAGTTTCAAGATTTTAAGGTAAAAAATAATATCTTAGCTAATTCCTAATGTCGCGTCACACATTATTACACTCTGCTATATTAATTTTAGAATACCAATTTATTAGTTCTGTTATTTTTACTAACATCATTATACAGGTTGCTTAAGTAGAGGTCAAAAATCCGGAGGCACATTCTGTGGCCAAAAATAAGTGTTTTTGTGGTATACAGGGTTTTACAAAAAGTTGTTAAGAAATTTTAAGGGCAGATTCTTCATCTAAGAATATGAAAATAAGTTTTAGACAAATTGTACTTTCGTAAATACTCCTATATCCTCCCAAATGAGCAGAAGGCATAAATAAAAAAAGTGCTACAATATTCACACTTCCATAATATTAATCAAACAGTTTGTCCTGTCGCGTGTGAGCTAAGATGAGCAACTCTTTTAGATGTCTTTTTTTAACAGATAACTTTTTTGATGTTAAATTAAGTAAATTTTTTCGAGAAACAGCTTCTTTGAAAATAGGTATGTTTTTTTTAAAAAGAACCTTTTAAAAATACATTTTCGGGAAATGGATTTTTTAGAAGACATAGTTTTTCTAAATTTAAAGTATGAATGACTGAATGAAATGTCAATGAAAAAATGGCTAAAAGATCCTAAACTAACCTAAACGAACCTTTTTTGTGTTTGGTCAGGTTTAGGGTTCCTTGTATTTCTATGTTACTCTAGTAAACTACTTTCAAAAAAGTGTTGTTATTTAATATGAATATTCGAGGTCTTTCTCCAAACAATGTTTAAAAACTGTTCTTTCTAAAAGCATGTTTTCTTGAAAAAGTTTAGTTTTAAAAAGTGTTTAAAAAAGTTGGTTTCAAAAAAAAATATTGAAAGCATCCCTAGTTTCTGAATATCTGTATTATTGAAAAAGTTCTGTTTTCGAGAAAATATATTTTCGGAAAAATATGTTTTCGAAAAATTTTCGGATTCCAGTCCAAATGGATAGAAGGTATAAGTACCTAATTAAAAAATGCTAAAATATTGGTAAGTTAAAATGAGAAACCGTTCTGCTTTCGCAAGAACAGGTTTAGATGTTTGGTCCATTCTGAAATAGTGTAGGGGAGACCCGTGACAATTGTAACAGGTGCCAATTGTAACATTCAGTATACGTCCGCCATCTGCCGGATTATCGCGAACCGAGATACACATGTTCAACGGTTGTTGACAGATCTTTCTTTATAGTGTTAGTTGCTTCTGATGAGTACTGTTGTTATGATCTGAAACGTGACTTTCAACATGAAAAGTAAGTATTTATTTTTATTTTCTTTTGTAAATAATTTCTTAACCATATTTTCAATACATATTTAAAATATACCACTGAAATATGGATTATATTGACTATATAATCTTATAATAAGAACACATTATGAATTAGATTACATAGTTTAATAATGTAAACAAATCATATATGTCCTTTGGTGTCAATTGTAACATGAATAAAGGTGACGATTGTAACATGTTACAAGTGAAACCAATGTAAAAAGTGTGTATCATCATAATGTATTTCTTTATAGAACGCTTTACAATATGAAACCAAACATTTGTAGAGACCTCATACCGTGCATACGGAAGAAAAAATACTCGTATATTAACTTAAAATTAGTAATTTGTAAATTTTTCCCATAAGAGTAAGCCAAAAACTTGGAATTAAAACAGCCTTCTTCCGCACGAACGATATACTTAACTCAGGTGAAGAGTAAGGTATTTTAGTAATGTTAACATACCCACGTTTCTTATCTAGCATTTTTCATTTTAAAAGAATATTTTACTTTGCACTTGTATATTTTCAACTATTGTTATTTATATTTTAATAGAAGCTACTAATACAGATTGTTACGAATTTGTCGTGTTTTTTTTTTGGTATATTTTTGTCAGAACAGAACAGAAAAAAAACTACTATTTTATTTGTGTAACTCTTTGTTTATTTTTTAATGTTATTACTACTGTTACTACTGACACCTGTGTCCGTTACAATTGCCACCAGTCGGGTGTCAATTGAAACACTTGTCATTGACTTGAATTATATGTTCTAAACAAGAAACTAGATATTTCTTCTACATTCTGAATTTATTAGGTTACTTACAAACCTCGGGGACATCCTCAAAAAAAACATCAATAAATTAGAACTGACAGGTAAGGTTGTAAAAAATCAGATGTGTTTTTTGTTACAATTGTCACCGGTCTCCCCTACATTTCTTAGAACCCTAAATAATAAAAAAGTAATATTGCACTCGAGCCCTTTTTTTTGTTGGTCTGTACTTTTGTGTTGCTCAAGTTGACGTTGCGCCCTCCCCCCTGGACGAAATTTTAAAACCATTTTTTATCAAATCTGTCCATTTTCTACCGATTAGTGTTATAGTTTAGGTTTTTTTTATTGTTAGACTTATAATTGTTGTATTCCTTTGTGTTATATTGTGTCACGAGTAAGTGTATTTATTTTGACCTTAATCAGCTAATTAATATCTCTAATGGCGACTTTCGAAACACCTGTAACGCAAATTTTAACTTTTCCATAGTAAACACTGAAGTCAAAATATTTTTGGTTTAGTGATGTATTTCATGCTATTGTTGTAGATAAAGTACCAAAAATCATACAGAAACCAAGCAGAGGAAACAAAACGATTTGCCATTTTCAAAAATACTTTAAAATCAATTGAAGAACACAATAAGCTTTACGAAAAAGGCCAAAAATCATGGAAAAAAGGTAGGCACAAGATCTGAATATTTACATTTTTTGTTATATCTACATTAATTATTGCACTGGTATCAGGTCTCCAGCTTAACTTAATACCAAAGCATCCTTACCGACAATAAAAGCTGACTCCTTTCCCTGCAAATACATTAATATTGGTCCATCAACAGTAATAAACTTTCTTAGTAACGGAATGGCCTATTGGAATTTGATTGTATTTTGATGCGTAAGGTCTCGTCAACGCACATTAGTTTTTAAATGTATGCATATTTCTATTGGTATTTGGTTAAACCTTTTTTTATTATACTGTTATGGACTTCGCAGAAGATAATAGACTTTTTAACTTTGGTTTATTTGTGTCTGTTTTAAGATTTTAAGTTCATCCTAATTCAGTTTCTAATTTAATACCCTGGTTAATTTTTACATGTTACGCCTATGAATGGAGGTCTGGATGTTTGCAGAATATTCGATTTTATTATTTTTCGCATAAAATGCCCATGATATAACGCCTACTATATTACAGTATTCTATTTTCTTTTTTAATGCTCCTCGTATCCTTCTAAAATGATCCAGAATTCTCCAGAACCAGCAGAAGGGTATATAAAGGGTCCAGACCGGCTTTCGTTGTTAATTTTTAGTTCGATCTGAGAAATGCATTTATTTGTTGTCAATAAAATGATTATTGTGACACTGACAGCGAGAAAGAAGGTTATTGTCGGTAAATAGATTGGAAAACCGGAAGTTTGTTCGGTATTTCGGCCGTCCGGTACAATGCTTATTTACTTTTAAAAATGAAACAAGATATTTTATGCTATTTTTGTGCAACGGTAGTGAACTCAAGTGTCACCCTGTGCTTCATTGGGTACCTACTTGCATTTGTTCTTATTCAAACTCATCTAGTTAAATTAACCTATACAGGGCATTTACATTTTTTTCTTTAAAAAACTTTGTTTTTTTAACATACACATATCAAATTGGCACTAACAAGGCCTGTTTTTTAAATAATTGCTTTAGGTGTTACAAAGTTCGCCGACGTGGCTAATGAAGAACTTAAATCTAAATTGACTACTCCAAATTTCGGTGATCATATCGCCCGAAAAGGAAAAAAATTAGATCTTCCACTAGAAATTCCCGATTCCATAGACTGGAGAGACGAAGGTTATGTTACTCCAATAAAAGACCAAGGAGATTGTGGATCAAGCTATTCATTCGCTCACGTAAGCAAATATGGGCAATAGAATAAATCTCTTCTACTAATATTAAAATTGGGTAATGAAAAATTTAAAAACAAATAGCGGTAAAAATCCCCGGTACAGTAAATCTTAAAAGCCAAAAATATATTTAAGTTAAGTAAGACCAAAACTACATTAAGTAATTTAAATGCAATTTAGTTCTAAACCTAAGTAAAACTTCTAATCCACTGGACTAAATTCAAATTAGTCCAATAACAGTATATTGTCTTGAACGAGTGAGTTCGATTGTAATTAAATGTCCGACCGTTTATGTGTCTATTTTAAGTGAATAAAGATTATCCAACAAGTTTCCATGTGATTCAAACATTAGCATAAACGTGATATTTGCGATCCTAAGCAAGACGGCATCGGTAGTCTCTTTAGATAATTTTTCTCTAGGTTGCAACCATAGAAGCTGCTTACAAACGCAAGTCTGGTCAACTTGTGTCCCTTTCCGAACAACAACTAGTAGACTGTGGTTGGACATTTAGCGGATGCGCGTACGTTAACGGACGTGAGGTTATGCCTTACATGCAGACTTACGGACTCCAAAGTGAAGAAAGCTACCCATATGTGGGTGAGTAGTGGATGTTCAAGCCTTTTATTTGAAACGAAAATTGATTTTAAATAATTAAATACCTAAGCTAAATATAAAATCTAGAACACATATTCTTTGATCTTCATCATTTTATCTTTTTTATTGAGTTCTTTACAATAAAATGTAACTGCTCAATTTTGAGTTTCTTGTATGTCATGGGCCAAAATTTCAAATGAAAATATATTGACCAGCTTGGATGTTTTAATTAATGAAACTCAACTTCCTGGAATAATGACTTAACGGTACAACAAATTAGCTTAGTCAGGATCGCTAGGAGCTAATTTATATTGATGTCTGTATATAATATCTGTTGCTTTACTTACATGTCCTTTACCGTTACTTACCGGGATATATTTGGCATATTTGAAATTTTATAATTTATTTATTTGACTGAATTAAGTTTTTACGCAATTACTAAATTTCGTGCTTTCCATTGTCAAACCCACAAGTTTGTAGTAAGAATTTAGAACATTTTAGTAGAATACTTAGGTCTTGACAAAATTCGACAGAAAAATTCTCTTATGTGTTACAACATATAGGGATATTTGGGAACGTTTATATTGAACGTAATTTTTTCTTTAAAACTTCTCTCACCCAAGGTAGAAAAAATAATAGGTATGTTAAAAAGGACCCATTATTGAAACACTTTTGGTCTCCTAGGATTTTTTCTTTCTTTAAATTTCCTTGCTTAAGAAAAAATTTAAAAAATTTCAACTCACAATGTTAGTTTGGATCAGGCGCGGCCGGAGAGTTTTTTTACAGGTCAACGTAACAAGCAAAATACACTTTTTTAATTAATGAAGGTTTTTTAATAATGTGCCTGCATTATTGCTATAACTTTTTTTAAATTATTTATATCCAAACAGTTTCTTGCACTGTTAAAGCCATTGTTAACACAAGTGCTCAAGTACTAGTTCTACACTACTACACAAAGGATACAACACAAATATCAAATAATATCCAAAAACACATTACCTACACAACAAAATTAGGAAAGCCGAAACACCTCTTAAACAAATAGTAAGTGCCGGTATGACGTTACACAATATATGCAAATACAATGCGCGTATTAGTCAATTACTTTTTTTCTGTATAACCCAAATGGTTCGCAATAGTATATTTCACGGAGCGGTTCGAGTGTAGCCGGGGATAATCTGAGAATCGAAAATTAAATAATTGGCAGGGTACCAGATTACTCATGGTCTTTATAAAAATACCTTCTTCTACTACTTTTTTGCTCTAATTAATTTTGGTGAGTTTTTTTGGTTTTAAAAATTTAATTAAGTAAAATATATTTTTATTTATACCTTCGTTAGCTTTGTGGTTTTTTAACATATCTTAATTTATACATTTATGGATTTGGCCAATTAACGTATTCGGTCAATAATTGACTTTCGTCCAACTGTCTTTCGATCAATTGACGCAGACCCGTTATAAAACAGTTATATATACATTATATTTTACAAGCAAATTTAATTGTAATTGTAAAAAAATTGTAAGAAACTGATTTAGACTGATTCTTTTCCAAATGCCAATATTTAATTTATTACAGGTGAATATGGAGAATGTAAATATAATGAATCGGCTGTCGTAACCAAAGTTGACACATTTCACAACTTTTTCGATGATCCAGATTATATGAAGAGGCTTGTTGGCAATGTGGGGCCAGCTCTTACTTTTTTGGACACTATTGATATTAAAGACTACACATCAGGTAATGGCTTTTTTAAAAATCCATGAGGAGTAATCCTTTGTAATTCTTAAGACGTTTAAATTATTAATTATATCGTATTTGAGTAGTGGAGCTTCGGAAGCCTTCATTTTATTAATTTTTATTACGCATTTTATATTACCTCCGACTGACCGTTTCGGACGTTTACCTTTATTTTAAATTATTATTTTGAAAGAGATTTTGAGAAGCTCAAATAAAATTATGCCAATTATTGATCTGACCCGTCAAGACCACGATTCTGTAGGTTGTCAAACTGCAAATCCTTTAAGCCAAATGCCAAGTATCTTGTGACGAAAAAAATTCCTGGAAGAAATTTTACTTTATAAAATGTTTTCTTGGGGTAGTACTAAAAAGTCTTTGGGCCTCCCCTTCGAGGCCGGCCCCCTCCACCTTTCCACAGGGATAAGAAATCAAAAATTCATTTTTGAATTTTCGCCATTTTCTGTTATGTCTATATGCTTTTCTACTTTGTCCAAAATACTTGAAATTAAAGATATTTAAACTTTCTACAAAAAAGGATATATGAATGTTTTCTTCAGACTAATATTTCTCGAAATAATGATGATTTAAATAGTTCAAAGTTGGATGGTTCCTACTTTAGTGCCTTTACGTGAAATTTACTATATCGTGAAATTTTATGACAAAAGAAATCAAATTATGGAGTTCACAATATACTGTTTAAAATGAAACTAGTTAAGACCAACTTCAACCTTGCGCACCGAGGGTTTAGCTTAATAAGTTTTAAAATTACCCTTGTTGTGTTTTGTAGCAGAATAAAAATAAAATTAATTGCTCTCTTCCCTCTTTGGAATATAATAAAATTAGTTACCAGCGTTGCTGATTTATCGCAATAAACAGCAATGATTCAACTTGTACTTGATCGGTTTTATTTTTATTATCACTAAATATGTCAAATAACAGTTTTTAAGTTAAATTTGTAAGTTAAATTGATAACAATATAAATTAAGGCCAATACGTTAGAGTAGAGGTCATCCAACGTTTTTTAGTCATAGGATATTTCTACGACAAATACAAATCTGGCAAAATATCTATAGGATCTTTTTTATCCAAATTTTAATTACCTGTAATTTAAATGTTGCTAATTTCGGTATAAAGTGAAGGAAATCTGTGAATATAGGCAAAAATTAATTTTTGATACATTTACTCCCATAAAGGGGGCCCAACTCGAGGGGGAATTTATTAATAACATTCCAAGGAACAATTACATAACATAAATGATTTTCCCGGATTTTTTGTGAAATTGGTATCTTTAACTAGGCCAACGCCTGGCGTAGTAATCGAAGTATGATGCTTAAATATCTAGAGTAGGATGTTCTATTAAAAAATTGCAGTTTTTTATTCTCCGTGCATTCTTAGAAAACCTAAAACAAGAATAAAAACTAAAACAAGAAAAAAACTAAGTAAAGAAGCTGCACGATAATATTATTATATTTATCCACTGTCAAAAAGAAAGCAAGGCAAAAACGTGGGATATTATACGATTAAACGTAACTACCCGCCACCAAGTCTTTATGATATGAACATAAATTCGAGGAGGAACTTTAAACAATACCATTGTAAGGTATCTAATAACATAAAGCAAACTATGTATCTTTATCTAGAGACCAAGATTTACTAGCTCTACATACGAGAAATAAAAGCAGCGCGTTTAAAATAGTGTAGTAACAATTAAATATAAACATAATAATTCAGTTAATAAAGGTAGTTTAGCAAATAACAATAAATTAATTATAATAAAATAACTAAGAAATAATAAGACCCAAAAACCATTGTGGAATAACCTCAAGGTGTAGTAGTTTTTGCCCTCGTCATTCAGTGAATTATGGTTATATTTATTTGATATTTGATACATATGCATAAATACCCGTTCCAGGTTATAAAGTATACATTGACTGTTTTCTCAATTTTCTTAATATTTATGTTTAATGGTTTGGCATCACTTTCGAATATTACATCTTTTTAGTGTTTCGTGCAATTAGCAAAAAGTAACACTTACAAAATCACTGCGGTGTCCATCCGTCCGTCTGTCACAGGCGATTTCCTCTGAAACTATTTGACGTAACAATTTGAAATTTAGCGCAAAGATAGAGTGTTTATATTATAGACGTGAGGGATAAAAAGTTAAATTTTGATTCTGATTGTTAATTTCAGGGGGTAAATTGGGAAATGGCAACAAAAATTTCAAGCGCATCGTGTAGAGTGTCATGAAGGCTTATTGAAGCACGAATTGAACAATATACATATATGATGTATTTTTTATGCATTTCTTAAACATTTTTCGGAAGAAACGCTTTAAAATTGCAGTCCCCCACCCTCATCAGCAAAAGAATCGCTCAGAAAAATCTAAAAAAATCATGAACATAGAAAATTAGGTGTAGATTGAGCCAAAATTATCAGGATTAAAATATTCTAGTGCGATCAATTGGTATAAACAATTTAATTGTTTATTTGCTTATAACTGTTGATTCATCGGTTTTCAAGAAAAAGTTTTTGAACAAAAAATATTTATCACGACGTAATTTGGCTCGAGCGGCCGAGGTTTGCTCAGGTTAAGTGGAGGACTGATGGCAAGGAACACTAATTGTGCAATTTATAATTGAGTTTGGTAACATAACCGTGATAATCAACCCACTGTTATAGCGGTTGCTTTGGCTGTAAATTTTTTTTCCTTGGTTTTATATGACTACATTTTCTATGGAGTTGTTACCTTTATAAACTTAACATCATTAACGATGGGACCATTGTGAACAGTGAACACACTGAACGAATGAATACTGAACACTGCAAAAAAAAAAGACAACAAATAAACACCTAAACGGGTCCGGAACGCTTTCCGGACACCCGAATTAAGAATCTTTTCACATGTCATCGAAAAATAAGGATTTCAAATAGTATATTTCTGCAAAAAAATTTGCGGAATATTCAGTATTTTTCTTAAAAAAAATTATTGAAATTTGAAAAATTGCACAATTAAATGTCAGTTCTATGCGGTGGTGCCAAAATTTTATACCCACACGTATCACGCAGTCACAGTAAAAACTCAACAAAGATAAAACAAAGTAAAAATATACTGATGAAACCTAAAACTGAGCAAACCTGTCCGAGAATGTATTTCACAACTCCTTGGCCACAAGAAGAAATTATATTATTTTTAACAACAGCTTTAATGCCAAATTTTTACAAAAAAGAATTAATACACCAAAAAAATTACAAATGTGGCAACACTGTGTTCCCATAAATCCAAAACGTCATTCAAAATTGATTTTTATCATAACCTCAAATATGTTGGAAAACCATCAGATAGGTGACAAAAATCATGTTTTTTTACTAATAAAGTAATTTCTGAGTTAAAATATTGCATTTTCCACATTAAAGATGATTTATAAACGTAAGTAGCATCGATATCAATAAAGGAAAGTGTTAAAATTCCAAAATTAAAGGTGTCCGGATAGTGTTATGAAACCCACCTAAACAAACAGTAAAGCATTAAATTCATACGGCCAGATTCTTCAACGCTAGATAGGTCTAACTTGACAACAAAAGGTTTTAAACTGACAGTGCAGGAATAAGACAAGTAAGTTTTATACTATTAAAACCCAACCTGAGCCTTTTCGCAAATTTATACAGGCAAGGAACATTTTAGTATGTACTTTCAACAGTAAATAAAACCAAATTCATTCTAACAATACGGTTCAAGATGAAAATCTTTTAGAAACTAGGCAAATCGCTGAAATATTAGAATAACTCATAAGTATTTAAGGACGACTTATTAATAATAATGACAAAACAAAAACTTAACTGATCAGCTAGATCTTAATTTAAACAAGTACTAAATTTTAAACCTTTTAAGTAAATCTGAGCGACAGAATTTAACAAGTTTCCACACCCATAGAAGAATATAATGTTTGTATTCACACAGATCTGTACAAAAGTGATGTTAAGGTTATTGACAAGTGTCATGTTATTGAAGTTGGGAATCGTCACAACATTTTTGCCGCGGTGCCAATGCTTAATTTATTTCTTAAATTTGATCATCTTCCCCGTTTCATAATGAGCGATGTTTGATCGCTGTATTGGGGTAGAATTTAATAGAAAAAGTTTTAATTTTTTGGGGATAAGCATTTCGAATGGAGTACTTTTGTATTATGGAATAAAAAAATGCATAACCCTACATTTTTTTAGGTGTTTTTAATATTAGCGCAGCGGACTGCGGGAGCATGCCTAATGGAGAGCGGCAATATGTAACAGTTATTGGTTATAATAATGATGAAGCCGGAAACATGTACTGGATAGTGAAAAATTCCTGGGGAACCGACTGGGGAGAAGATGGATATTTTAAAGTTTCGGTTGTTTATAACTATTCCTGCGGTCTCTATTATGATGAGATAATTCCTGAAATCAAATAAGATTTTTTTTTTGATATATCGAATAAATTAAGTAAACTGATGTATTTCTCAGTTTTATGGAAAATAAATAGTTGTTATTTACAGAGACTGTTGTTGTTATCTAACTAAATGTCCGTTGTACACTTTTTTTATTGGCTTATTAGAATTTATGGTAAAAATAAAGTGCAAACATATTGTTTCGGAATTTTTGGGGAAGCGGCAAATGTCCTAAAAATCGAGTTCCGTCACATAGGCAAGTGATGTCATCATTTTCCTGCATTTTGACTTGTTAGGTTTTTGCAATGTTGCCTCAACATAAATTTGCTTATTACGAAAAAAGTATTCCTATAGGAAATAAAGATAATTATAGAGAACAATGTGGGAAACATAGCCTTTTTGTACTCACCGTTTTAACTTCACATTCCGTATTTCAGCGCTAAAGTAGACTGCATTTGAAAATAAATGTTCATATATCATGTCCATAGTAACTTTGGGCAAATTGCCCGAATCGGCGTTTTCAAAGCCATGATCCATTTTCGACTGAATAATCTATTACTGATGGTGAAAACACTTATACAAACGAATACATTTTCTTTCAAAACCAACGACAACATAAAACAAACACAGAGTTCCTAAGGTTTGTTGCGTCATATTATTTCATAACTGTCACCTTACCCGACAGAAATGGTTTGTTCCACCTTAAAATATGGGAGAAGAGTTACACGATTAGGTACATTCAATGCGGACTTCTTTATTCAAAGCCGATAACGGTGTTAACTTTATATTGATTATTGAGAGCTATGAAACAGTTTTATATCGAATCATTTGTACTTGGTACCTGTCACTGATATCGACTTTGTATTGTATGTCAGACACTATGACAGGAGCGCAAATTAATGTATTATTTTATTGGTGTGAAATATTGAGGTTTTTTTTAATTCCTTTAAAATTTTCCCGTTTAATATATTGCCGTAGACTTGTTGTCAGAAAAATCTGATTTCATTTTGAAAAACTGCACCCGACCCACTATTGTTTTACTTATAAATAATATTTAAATTAGATTGAGTGCAACAGACCCATTGTTAAATTCTGTTTTTTATAGAACACAATAAAATTGAAATTAATAAACTCGTTTTTATAGAAAGTTTTCTTATTTGTTTACCTCTTGTTACAAGATACTTCTGCACAACAGGATTTAACATTTTTAAAGGTGCTGACAGACTAAAACCTTTTTTTGCAATGTTACACTCTAGTGAATCGTACATTACGGGCAAGTGTTCATTAAGGAATGTGTGAAGGCTGTGTGCACTTTTTAAGGATGAATGAAACAAAGCTTTGTATTAAGTGCAAACATTTTGGATGTGTGAGTCGATTCCCCAGTACACCCATGGTACATAGTACTTAGACTTCGGTCTTCGTGGGCTGTCAGAACATAACAAAAAAGTGCAAACATTTTTAATTTATTACCAGAGCACTTTCGACCCCTTATAGGTCATCATCAGTGCTTCTTGTCAGGATGCCAGTCAGAAATCCATTTAAACGAACAACAGTAGAAGATATTAAAATAGTTTTACATCATAATTAAAATCAAACAATCATTTTACAAATTTTACAAAATTTGAATTTGAAATTGTTTTGTAAAATGATTGTTTGATTTTAATTGTGATGTAAAAATATTTTAATATGCTCTACTGTCGTTCGTTCAAATGGATTTCTAACTGGCACCCTGACAAGAAGCACTGATGATGACCTATAAGGCCGAAAACGCTCTGCTAATAAATTAAAAAGGTTTGCACTTAATACAAAGCTTTGTTTCATTCAAATGTTCATTAGACTGATACATTATAAAAGAGCATTTATCTGGAATGGAACATTTGCGAGTGTGACTGCGCTCGAATTATTTACTTGGCTTTTACCTACATTAGCTAAGTTTGGTGATTTCTCGCAGACGAAACAGAGTAGACGACACACAGGAATGTGATTTGTAGTCACGTGAATTTCGAGCGAATAGAGCATGGAGATATTTCCGACCGGATTTGCTTACTATCTGTCAAACATGTTCGCGCGAATTTCTATACTTGTAAAACGTGATCCCATTGGCTGTGTCATCAAAAGTGAATTTATGACTCATAATGAGTACATGGCGAATTCTAGTGTTGTAGGGTCATCGAAAAATCAGTAAAAATGGCATTTCATGCGTAACTCATCCAATGAAATATCCCTGCACTTAAAGTAGAAGGTTCCTAAAATCTTATTCATGTATATTTCAAGCCGAAATCGGTCCAGGAACCTTCCAATCTTGCAACAAAAACTGACATTTTTCCGAAATTTTGACACGTCATATCTTAATAACTTCGAGTAAATAAACTGGAATTCTTTGTTTTCATGGCAATTTTCAAAAATTCAAAAATTTTCAAATTTTGCATGTCCCGATGCAAACCAACCTATTTATTTATAACTTTAACTAAAAAATAAGCGATTTAAATTAGTTATGAATCCGTTTTTCGATCCGAAGTTTTGTTTTCGATTTATTAGGTACCAAAGAAGGGACTGCAAATGGCATTTTTCGACATAAAACCAAAAGAGTTACTTGCCAGTTTCCGATCCTCACCAGTTTCAATAGAGTTCTGAAGCTCCGGGTCCTCTAAAATCTCCGAAAATTTACATCGATTTAATTTACTTTTGCGACCTTTACCTGATTTCAAGGGAAATCGCAAAAATTTATAATATGATGTTTATAATAGCTCCGAAACGAAACATCCTGTATAACTGAATTTTTTACCGAATCTAATTGAACTATTCCTCTATCAACCCAGAAAATGCGATTGTTCCCTCTATGACTGTTTCCGAGAAAAACAAACCTGTTCTCCTGACGTCATTATTCATTAATGACAAATGGCTGCTTCTTAAATTGTAATAAATTATACCAAAAAGTAAACATTTTTTGTAGCTAAATTATCCTAGTAATTTTCCTCAAAATATTTTTTTTGGGCTTATAATGACTTTCTTAAACGATTTATGTAAAAGAAAATATATGCATATTCCTTATAATGGAGGACGATGACGAAGAGGAACGAACGAACATAGAGAAAGTTGAATATTCGATGTTCATCGTGTATGGTTCCAGCGAGTAATTAATAATTTTATTACACTCCATTGTAGGATAATAAAACATAAAACTTCTTGTTTCGCCCAAAATTATAAAGAAAACAACAAACGACGCGGAAACAACAGATTCCAAAACAAGAATCTTGCGCATGTGTAAACTTTCCCTCTGTTTCGTCCGTCTAAAAACGCCGAGGAAAAAGATGGCCCTCCAAAACCTCGGAATTTAAATTATCGAACTAGCAATCGTTTTCGTCTGAAGGTTTCAAATCCATTACCGAATACCTAGTCTGTCATCAATGTCATCTAGACGGTCGCGGAGGCATAACCGAACTTGCCTATTTGAGACAACTTTGGGACCGACGACGCGTCGGTAAAAGAGCGCCGTCGCGACGGCGCTCTTTTAATGTGTGCAGCGATAAATTACATTTGGCGCCGTTGAAGTCAATTCTGTCACTCGGTATTAGACTGGATCAACGTAATGCGGGGCCATTCGCATCGGCGTCGGTTTGTTTTGTTTGCACCAAACACAAGGTCTCTTACTTGCCTGACCAATATCGGCAAGTGGCGTCCATGCCTTGGTCTTGAGTTTTCCTCGCCCAACTGTGACTGTATTCGTGACTGGCGTAGGCTATGCCAACATGTAGAGGTGACAACGAAATCTCTAAATGGAGGAGATTATTTCGTTTTTTACTTCACTTGGATAACCTCGGCCAACGTGTAGACGGCCTGAACGTAAGTAAAAGGAAAGGCGAGTGGTCAGTGCAAGTCACGACAAAGTTACACAAAATGAACTCGATTTGGTTCTTGCTTTTAGTCGGATAACCTCGGCCAACGTGCAAATGTAACAAACCATCGAGCTTTATCAAAGAAACCGCCATGAGCGTCAAATGTTTTAACGCTTGGTTTGATAAGCCTGTCCATACTGGAGCATGCTCGATGATCAGTTCAAGTGAATGCTTTCAGTCTGTAAGCACTTTAATAGGAATTCAAAGCTCAAAAGATCCCAATTTTTGTCAGAAATCTCACTGAATATAGTAAGACAATCCATTTTAAAAAATGAAGAATATGCTTAACGATAAGCGCTCAATTGGTTTAGCCTGCCAGAAGAGCTTTATCCCCATCCACATAGTAATGCAATTATTAAGACGTACCTGAACAGAGGTCCTACTCCAGGTGGTTTTAGCTTTCTATAATCGACACAAAGCGATCGTGTTGTTTTTGTCTGCCGATCATTCGACAGCGATCGTAAAACAGAGCGAAAAAATATCGCTTTGTCTCTACAAATAGAATTCTACGACCTCGCAGGATCGCGTGCAAGAACGTCGTGTGTGCTCGATGACAAGCGGCCGCGTTCAGATTGTTGTGCATCATAAACTGCATCTGGCAGCCCTTGACGTGCGAAGACTTATCTGACGTGACCAATTGATCAGTTTTCGCACTTGTTCGTGCTTTTTTTTTAATTCTGAGGCAACCCACGTAGACTTCCAGTCTAAATACTAACGTTCCTTGGGCGTCTAAAGAGAAGGGAAATGTAGCCTATTAACACAAGATTTAAAGGATTGGAAGGGGAAGGGAAAACATCTGCAGGCAATTTGTTACATAACCCGGAGATCCTAGGTACGAATGAGCGAGAGAAGTGGGATATTCTAGGCTTTTGTAGCTGGACAGTAAAGAGATGCATACGTAAAGCGCCTCTTGTTGTTCTGTTAGGAACAGTCAAGGGGGGAATTATTATAGCGGCTAGTTCTTCAGAGCAATATCCGTGAAAGTATCGGTAGAAAACGAATAAATCCCCAACAGCGCTGTGATGAGCGAGATAAGGGAGTTCGCTTGTGAGGACTGGGTCATTGATGAGTCACTGAGTCGATGAGTCTTTTGGATAGAAACAAGGATGTTGGGTGTCAAAGGAGATTCCGCTCCCCAGATGTGGGAACGGTACTCTAGGTTAGGTCTTATTTGGGAAACATAAAGAGTGTGCAAGTTGGAAGGGGCATATTCTGACTCGCAAGATAAAACCAAGCGTTTTAGCTTGGTAGTTGAAGGGAGCCGGTCATTAATGTGAAGAAGAAGTAGAGTTGGTGTCAGGACTAAACTATGGGGTACACCAGTATTAATAAGAATGGTGGTGGATGAGTGACCATCCACCACGATAGATATGCGTCGATCAGAGAGGAAGCTACCGATCCCGGTACATAGTTTGAGAGAAAGACCGTAAGAAGGTAGCTTGTTGAGGAGTGCGGCATGCCATACTTGGTCAAAGTCAAAGGAAATGTCAAGATCAACAATCTGAGATTTTCCATGAAATTCGAGAGACTTGTTCCAGTTATGTGTGACAAAGCTAAGGAGGTCAGCTGTGGATCTTTGGTGACGAAATCAGTACTATCTATCATGGATGAATTTGTGTTTTTCTAGATATTTTAGAATTTGCAAGTTGATCGCTTTCTCCCTAACTTTACTGAAAACAGAGAGAACGGAGATAGGTCTATAACTGGATGGAAGGGACCTGTAACCTTGCTTCTGGACAGGCTGCATACTCGCAGTCTTCCAGCTCTCCTGGAAGATACCCTTGTCATAAGAGATCTGGAAAAGACGAGTTAAGATGGGTGCAAGTTCTGGAGCGCATTTTTTTAGAATAATTACGGGTATGCCATCCAGACCGGAGAACTTTTTGGTGTCAAGGGATAGAATAATTTCCGGTATTTTATGGGGTGCAGACATAGCGGTTGGAAGAGCGAAATTTAACACGAGGAATTAGAGCGGAATTTGCAGGAAATTGTTTGGCAAATAGTTCAGCTTTCCCTTTAGAGGTGGAGATAATTTCGACGTCAGAGGTCAGGGGATGAAAAGTGCTTCTACAGAAGATTTGACTAATGTTTTTGGCAAGTGACCAGAAAAATTTGCTGCCGTTGGGACAGGACAGCACTTTATCTTTTATGCGGTTGTTAAAAGCATTATTAGACTATAAGATGGTTTGATTGTATTTATTTCTTGCCTCGCGCCTAGGTGAAAATTTGACGATTTTCGGGTGTAGGATTTTGAAGATACCTTTTGTGAGCTTGGACTTTTTTGAGTCTGGCTTTGTAGCAGGTCTTGGAAAACCACGGCTTTTAATGGTATGGGACAAGAGACGGTAATGATGTCGGGATCTAAATGACCAAGGGGAGCGATTACAGATGTTAATTATGGCTTAGGACGAGTAGTAAGAAAAAATAGTGCGTTTCGAATATGAGTAGGAACGCGGGAAAAGTATGTTGGCTCTCTGATTAAATTGGTGACCGAGTTGCTAATTGCGAAGTTTTTCGCCGTTCTGTCTTCTGGGTTGGTTTTTGTGGATCCTAGCCATTCCTTGATATGGACGTTGAAGTCGCCGAGGACGATATCTTCAGCGGAGGGAAATTCAGAGATAAGATAGTCAATTTTTGCCGAAAGTCTAAAAACTCATTATAGAAGTTTATTACAATATTACTTGGGTAATAAGTATATGCCCTAGCTAGCATTCGAAAAGTTACAGTTTCTGTAGGTTCGGCCATGACTGCTTGGCTTGTTCTGTCTTAGATAACATGTGATGTTTTTATTTTGAGCGCCACTGACTTTTTTGATGATGTTGACTCAGGTGAAATCAGAAACCATTTGTAGAAGTTACCTCTAATGCACCCGAATATCGCAAACAAAAAGATCTAGGTCCCAAACAAATAAACATTTATTTCAGTATTAATACTGGACCCACCTTTTACAAATTTTGTCATTGTTTAAATATTTACACATCAATTAAGATGGTTCCAAAAATAATTCAGCTGAAGTGGTTCGTTTCATTTGATAGAAACTTTATTATATAATATACTAACCGCTACTAACCGCTAGTCGATATTCATTAATTCGAATAGGGCGCGAATTAAAATCTTTTAGTTAAAATAAGAAAATTATGATCGCAACCAATTTGCCATTATATAATGAATGAAAGAAGGTTTGCTAAGATTACCAGACATAATTGTGAAGTTAGATGTTTAAATATTTATACATAAAAATGGAACAAACTGGCCTTAAATTTTTGTTCTTCTGGATCTAACTGTTATCAAAGCACCAACATGCTGCCTCTCCAAGATTTCACACTACTTGTTCTACATATGGTGAATTTAAAGGGTGATGGTCTTAAAGGGGGGCGAATCCCAGAGGTGGATCCTAACGGTGCCGGTGGTTTAAAAGGGGTGAATTCCAAAGGTGGATTCTAACGGTGGACTTAAAGGGGTGAATCCCAAAGGTGGATCCTAACGGTGGGCTCAAAGAGGTGAATCCCAAAGGTGGATCCTAACGGTGGGCCCTACAACAAATTTATACCATTAAATGTCACATGACAAAAGCTATGGTACGGAGGGCTCGAATAAAGAACACTTACCTCTAGTTATGGGGCAACCATAAAAAACCTAAATCCATTGGTCTTCTAAAGTGCCATTTGAAGCCAAAAAAATACGTTTCCAACCATAATTAATAATTTCATAGAACTAAAAGAGATGAAACAAATTGGTAGAATAAGGTATCTACAAAATGGCGTATTTCTACTTACAGAAAATTAAAAATAACATCGTCAAAGGCATACTGCAACGTTTCTTTTTCTATAAAAAGCTTTCCTTTCAGGCAACAAATAAAATCATATAATACTTTCAAAACTCAAACTTTCAAAAACAGTGCTAAAGAAAGCCTCCCTGAAATAGGTCTCGTCTATCTACTTCGATACAGATTCGAAACCACAAAAGACGCATTTTCTTTGTCCTTCCTATATTTATAGCCTCTGTTAAAAAACTTATTTTTTCTTAACCCTTTTTCAAAATAAAAAACAGAATGTTGACCACTCAAGTTGTGGCTAACCTCGCGTTAAACGGATAACCCAGCAATGTCATGTCAGAATAGTAGGGTTCATTCATCTAAATATTGTCAGCGGAATGGCGAATTGACGAAATAACGAAATAGCGTACTCCCAAAACTAGCTACTGATAATGAAGCCACAGATCGTGATATGCCATGCTGCAATTCTTCAGAAAGTAGAAAGTTATTTAATTTGTTATAAAGACAGAATAAAAAAGTTCTAAAGGACTTAAATGAAAAGGTTTACATAAATAATATCCGTAATAGCATTTTTCCTTATGGGGAAATATGCGTAAAATAAAAATGCTACAAATTGTCTTATGGGGGCGGTAGATGCAACAGATAACTTTAGTAGAAGATTTAAGGCTAAGTTTTAGCCAGAGAACGTCGAGCTTGCTTGATCCAGGTCCGGAAGTTTGGTGCAAGAAAGACTGCTACGAACGTAGGCGCATACCCCAAAATGAAAACGAAAAGATGGCAGAAGTTCATAGCCTGGAAACAGAAGATGGTTGGTTGAGGTTTGGGTACTGATTCAGGTTTCAGTTATAAAAGAATGTGGGGTTTGCATGATTGGAGGTAGTGGTGGACAGAGTGCAAATTGGAATTAAGCCCGGAGATGTTGGCAAAGGTACTTCTTTCTTCGATGGTGGACCCCCTGAGCACCCCTCGCCCGGAGATCCAAATGGAGGGGTAGTTTACCTCCGCTACCCCTGGGAGCGCCATCATCATTTTCGAATTTGTTTTTGAAGAGGTGGATAATTAGAAGAGAGTAAGATTAGAAGTAACAGAAAAAGATGAGAGAAGAGTGTCAGTTGCCGGTTCAGGCAACTCTGTCTGTCATACAGGTGATAAGACTGACCTACACGGGCATATACTCGCGCAAAAATAGGTAGGACGTGTGTGTGCAAAAACGAATTGCTGGACAAAGGCGTGGCATGAACTGCAAAACCCCATACACATAGTCGTGCAAGTGTTAAGACTTACATGAACAGGCCTAGGCTCAGGGGTAAGTACGACGTGTGTAGGCGATGACGAGCGTCGCGCCCTCTTGTATACACTCTAGAGGTAAGTTCTCGCACTTGCTTGAAAAATTAGGACCTCGATTTGACCTTTACTGGAAAATTAACTTTGCTAATTTGCAAATCTCGGTGATGACCTAAACCCGATATGGCGAAATCCAATTATGGTCATCTTTCCAATTATTTTATTATTTATTTCTGTATTACAGATAAGGCATCAAAAATGTACTTACTGCTGAAGAAGATATTTTTTAACTATTTTTGACAGTCCGCATCCTGAGAATGTAAGACTTGCAAACCCCCATTGATAAAACATTTTTTCTTATTTCAGGAATCTCTCGCTAGAAAAACTGGTAATATTTTATCGTGAACTAATAATGCAATTTTCGCAGATGCACAGAGTGGTTTAAAAATTATATATTACGAAGAACCCTATTTTAAACTGTCCCTTTTGAGTGACAATACTTCTCATCTTAGGGGGAGAGTCCATCTTTTGACCTCATCCACTAGTACTCCAAAATCTGCCCGCATTTTCAATGACTCCCTGTAATACTTACTCGACACGTGGGTACGTATATTATTTGTCAACATCAAACTGGCGATAACTTTTAGATTGCTTCTAAACAGATTCGCTATAAAAACGATCATAATAAATTTGTCCTTTGGTTTAAACTACTTTAGAGGCACGAAAATGTTACTGGTTACTTTTCTTTTAATTTTTAGTGCAGTGTTTATTGCTGCTAGACCTGATGCAGAAAGTAAATCTCTAAAACCGAATGGTAAGTACATTAAATATTGGAGGTAATTCAAAATTATTCCTTTGCTTCTTTTATAAAAAACTTTTAGACTACCACAGTTTATTTTTAATTTAGGTTCGAACAAGTTTAAAAAAATCGTCTATCCCTTGACACCAAAAAATTTTTCGGTCTGGATGGCATATCAGCAATTGTTTAAAAAAAGCGCTTCAGAGCTTGCACCTTTGTCTCCTATGCCAAGGGTATCTTTCCAAACAGCTGGAAGACTGCTTGTGTGCAGTTTCTCCCGAAGAAAGATTCTAAGTCCCTTCCATCCAATTACAGATCTATCTCTCTTCTCTCTGTTGCCAGCGAAGTTATGGAAAAAGTTGTCAACTTGCAAATTTTAAAATATCTAGAATAATACAAACTCATCCATGACAGACAGTACAGATTTCGTCACCAAAGATCCACAGCTCATCTCATTACCTTTGTCACACATAACTGGAACAAGTCTTTCGAATTTCATGGCAAATCCCAGATTGTTGCTCTTGATATTTCCAAGGGCTTTAACCCAGTATAGCATGCCGCACTTCTCAACAAACTACCTTCTAATGGTCTTCCTTCCAAACTATGTACCTAGATTGGTAGCTTTCTCTCTAATCGGCGCATATCTGTCGCGGTGGATGGTCACTCATCTAACTTTCATCCTATCAATGCTGGCGTTCCCCAAGGTTTAGTCCTAGCACCAACTCCATTTTACGGTTCACATTAATAACCTGATCCCTTCAATTACCAATCCCAACCACACTTACGCTGATGCTAGTACTCTTCACTCCAACATTATTTTTTTAGACAAGTCTTGAATCAAGAGCTGGATAATAGACGCGGATCTATGCACCTATCCCTTTCCCAAGATCTTCATTTTAACCTTAAACTGGGGTGCCAAAAACCTGGTTTAGTTCAACGCCTACAAAATTCAGTCTTGGTCCCTGTCACGCAAAAAATCCGGAAACACTTACCCCATCCACACGAATTGCTAAGCCCTTCAAGACAATAAAGCGTTCGATCTTGTTGGCATCGCTTTCGAACGTGATCCTAGCTGGCAGAAACACATTACATATCAAACCTAATCACATTAGCAACTAAAAAGATTGGTTTTCTCCTTCGAGCCAGAAAATACTTCTTCCCTTCCAACTAACACACTATTTATGTTTCCTAAATGAGACCTCACCTAGGGTACTGTTTAAACATCTGGGGAGCGGCATCATCTTAGACACTTAGCTTTATCCAAAAGAGAGCCATTCGACTCATTAATGACAATGACCCAGTCCTCGCAAGAAAACTCCCTTCTCTTGCCCATCGCCGCGCTGTTGGGGATTTATCCCGCTTCTACCGATGCAAATATTATTTTAATCAAAGTCATTTTCCTATGTTGACAAAATTTAGTTTTTAAGTTGTCCACAATGTATGCTCAGGGTGAACAACTTACAATTAAATTAAAATCAGCCCTTTAGGTAAGGAAAAGATCTACAAGGAATAAAATTGTTTTTATGCCTGCTTTTAAGTTATAGCAAAAATTAACAAGATTTAACTTTTTTACCCTGTACTATACAGATAATTAAAAGTGTGTCTTAAAATCGATCCTATATGTAAAGTTAAGACAGACAGACTGAAAACTTTATAGGGATCATAAAACGTAATTTCTGACTAAATCTGGAAAAATCCGGAGAGGTGATTTTTCCCGACTACATACTTTTATATATATTTTAGTAGATCAAGAAAGGAAAAACAAGTTTTGAGTTTTTTTTTATCTTAGATAAATGGTTAATATTTTCTTTTTTTATTTTTTAGAGCCAGTAAATGAAAACCTTAAAAATAATTGGAATAACTTCACAGAGATGTTTTACCAAACCAATAGCGACAACTTTTATGTCTCTCGAGTTCCAGTAAGTAAATAAATATACCATAGGTATACCAAAATAACAAGATTTTTAATAGGTGTTCAAATATTATTAAATTAATATTTTAAAAGCCTTATATCTAGGTATAAGTAAAAAAAAATCCTATTAACCAAATTTTGAGGGTTAAAAGTCATTTCACTGGCGACATTTATCACGCAACGGAAATCAATTTAAAAATTTGTTGTTGCTGATAGTGATGTGACAACAGTAAAAGTTTATCATGGTAATATTAAAACGTATAAGTGATAAAATAAACAAACATTACCAGGAAAATAATGTTGCAGTACTTATTTTTATTAAGATTCTGAAATTTATTTTAAAATAACTATAACAAGATTTTTTGGTGTCACTGATAACGCCAGACGTTTGTTATGATATTAAAACAATAACACAAATATTACCAAGAAAAGAGAAAAGTATATTTATAAAATATATCTACAGGGTGCCCACCGAAAACTTTCCACCCAGGTTTATTTCCGTTTAAATAAATACATCAAAAAACGTTCAGAACCGTATACTTTAGTTTTCAGGGGGGCATATTTTTTTGGTACTTTCACCCACCGCGAATTGAATTGCCTTTCCAACCTTGCTCGTTGAAATCGGGTGAGTAGTTTCTGAGAAATGAGACCTCAAAAAAAAAATTAAAAGTAACGAAATTTCTTACCAGTTGTTACAATCAAGTAAATACTTAAAATGCCAACCCCAACCTCCATGCAATTATAAAGGCACTGTTTGAAATGTTCGCGAACATTATGAAGCATTTCGGGAGTTATTTGTCGGTACTCGTGTATTCTTTGTCGCAAGTCTTCCCAAGAATTGGGCTGTGTTGCATAAATTTGTATTTTTAAATGTCATCAGTCATCAGTCATCACTAAGTCTGGGATGTTTGCGCTACCTTTAGCATAGTAAAAAGTAAAAATATATACTTTTAAGACCGTTGGTGAACAGAACCATGCCCGGGTGAAAGGAAAAGGAGGCACCCTGTCTTATGATTAGTGAACGTCGATGACGACAAACCTGAACAATGGCATCGACCATAGAAATAGGAGGGGACATAGAAATCGCTTCCCCTCTACGCGGATGGGGAGATTTGTTGCGCGGCAATTTTGACACATGAATGTCAATTGCAAGGCGGCAAATTTAAATCGGTATTTCTACCGTGCAAATCTACAGCATTTGTAATAATTTTGTAGTACATAGACTGTTTATCTGGTTTAACTGATTATTAGAAAGAAAAACAATAGGTATATATGTATGCCTGGGCTGAATATAAACCTACAATAAACGTCTTTTTTGGTACGAGCCTATAACAATTATTGTAATTTGTTTTTCAAATTGTCTTTGTGAATTTTTAGTCATTTAATACAAAAACCCAATTAAACCCAAAATCGATTTATAAAACCCAAAAACACCTACTGGGCTGCGTTTTATACTAAACTTGTTTTTTTTCTAACTTTGCTTACACCGTACCTTAAACTAAATTAATGTCTAAAAGTACCTACCTAACTGGAATTATTTTAGTACACACATAATATTGTAGTGTATTTTGAGAAACCATCATGTTGTTTTGGCGAATAAGAACGCTGTAGTGCTAAAATATCTAAGAATAGTAATTCAGGATTAGGCTTTGGTGATGTTAAGATTTTAAATCATAATAATCTTATTTCGTGGTAGGTAATTTAAAAAATTTAAACTTTTTATACTAGTAATTTTAAATTAAAAAACAACATAAAAATTTGCTTTATTGTATCATTTATTTGCTTTAAGATCATACATTTATGAAATAAGCTTCGTCAGTACCTACTAATCTGAGTAAAATTGTATAACATAATTTAACATACAAAGAATTAACAAATAGATAAACACTATATAAAGTCAAGTACAAGCACAAACAGATATAACGAGCAGTTCACATCACGAAAATTGTATTAAGAGGCAACATTTATAAATTCCGATAAGCTATAAAACGCCCTGTCTTTTAGCAATTCCTTCAGCCCCTTCTTAAAGGCTTTCATGTTATCTACTGATTTTGTCTAGCAGTTTATTAAAGATCTTAACGCATCCAAATTGTGGAGATCCTTCATAGTGGGCAGTCTGATGCTTTGGGATGAGCAGAGCGGAAGCAATTCTTGTTAGGTAGCTGAGGTTGTGTTGATTCGTCGTTGTGTGTGTTGAAACTGCTTCTGTTGTTGAAAACATACATGGCACATTTCAGTATATTACCGTTAGTATCTTGAACTGTTTAAATATTGGTCTACATGATTCTAAGGGCTTGAGTCCAAACAGCAGTCTTATTATTCGTTTCTGTGTAATGAGAACTCGTTGTTTGACCCCACAAGCGAATAGTAAACACAGTAACGTTTGTTGGAGGATTGTCTGTTTAAGTTTCAGAAGTACATAGTAAGCTCGGCTAAGGTCATTGCAAACATGATCCAGCTGTTGGTCCCAACCGGTTCTCGCATCCACGTATGTCCCCAGAATCTTTACCATAGCAGAGCTATTATTGTTGATGTCTATCCTAGGTTTGATTTTGTAAAAGTGTACCATCACCGTCTTTTCTTTGTTCAGTATCAGTCTATTGGAATTGCACCACCCACTCATTCTATCACAAACTTTAGAGATAGAATTCATAATTAAGTAATATTACTTATTGCTGAAAGGCACAATGGGCTCGATAAGTCTGTGTGTACTCCAATCACTATGCTACTTCATCTAAGCGTGTAACATTATCAGAGTTTCTTACACTAAACCAGAATCACAGTAATTATCACAATTAGTGATTTGTTAACATTTTCAATATAAATTACTAGAAGTCTAGGATTACTTATTTACATATAAAAGACTTAACTTTATTTGTTCGGAAGCTTCAAACGTCAAATTTGTACGGGAAGTGACAGTTCGGTGTCAAAATGGCAGCCTCCGTTGCGCTCCAATAAAATTGGATGCGCACTCGTTCAAGCGCATTCTAACTACCCTCTCTTTTCTCTGGCATCGACCAGCTCGCGTTGCGGTAATTGCAATGTCTCTACGCTTAGCGGAGCATTCTTGCAATTCTATCACCAAGCCCAAAAACAAGTTGGAATGATTTCCTAAATCACCAGTGGTAAATTTGGCTAAGTATGATATATTTATTGTAAAATGTAAAACATATATTTTAATCTACATTACAGTTTATTGGCATTACATGAAATAATCACCATTTTCTAAAAGTTTATTTCAGTGAAAGACGTTCTTTTATAGTTAAATATATCTCTAAGTCCCAAAAAGCTTTTTTCTACGTTACAGCTTACAGCTACATATCAGCACTATCTTTTAGGGTTTCAGAAATATACTCTTTATAGTTGAACAAATCCGGGATTTCTTTCTAATATTCGCGATATATTGTACAATTTTATATTTACACCAATTTTATTAGAAACTTCTTTAAGCTTATCTAGGGTCGTTTCAAAAAAAGTGAAAAGTTGTTAAAAGCGGTACATTTTGTGTCTCTGACTGATTAATAGTACCTAGAAGATACCCGAAATTATCACAACTAAAGTCTAAATCATTTTTGAGGTCTGATATATTTATACCCTCTTTACATCTTTTTTACACTCTGCGCATGGTTCCTTAAGCTAGTAATAACACTTTTGACTTGTTCAAAATGAATTCTGTAATATGTAACTGCGGTCAGCCATGTTCTCTATCGCGTTATCACAGGTTCTGGCGGTAATGCTATATTAGGGCACATTTCTTTGAACGTTGCAATTCTGGCGGGTGACTTAAGAAAGAATTTTTTAACCTCACTGACTAGACTATCGATTAGTGGGTAAAACTCCCGCACAAATTCACATCTTCTATGCAGGGCGTGCACCAAACATGTAAGATGGATTAAATTGAGAAAATGTTCTTTTACTTGTCTTCCGGCTTTCCGCCGCTTCACTATCGGACAGAAGCAAAACGTTTTCACTAATATTTGTATCGGCAAAAAGTGTACTGATACTTTCTACAGCTGCGTAAGTTATTGTATCGCTACTGGCATTAGAACGAAATTTACTTGCGATCACATATTATTGTTCAGACTGCATTGAATTTAAAGGTCCAAGTATAATATTGGCAACGTATCAGTCGGTAGTTTCGTCGATACTGAACCATAATTTTTTTCCTGTGAGATTTTCTTTTATTCTGTTCATAGTTTTGCAGAATCCTTTGTCAACATAAGGCTTGCGAATGATGATGTTACTGTGTGGGTGCAGTATTTTTCTAAAAATGTCTTCACAAAAGGATTATTTATTTTATGAAGTGGGATATTAGCTGCAACAAAGGCTTCGCACAAATATATGTAGAATTCTTTTTGCGTTACATTCTGTTGCCTTAGTTTGGATGGCCCAAGAAGAGATGTTATCTTCATCTTTTCTAAATACTGTGGACCGGTTACATGGCGCTCTATGTTATACTTTGTGCACAGAAGCACAGAAACTCAGAGCTACATACTGAACACCATACGCCTTATTTACTTTCAAATAAATTATTAGAATATGGAATAAGCCACTCTAACTTTAGTTTTTTGCTTGTATTCATTTTAAATACTTTAAAATCACTATCTACAACGCAACTGCTTTGACTAGCGCCTGTAGCTTGTCTGTACTGCGTAATGCACACAGAAAAAAGCGATTCCTTCTTATAAGACATGGTAGGTAGTGTGCATGCAATAAAAGAAAATAATTCATAACGTCCAAGTTCCAAGAATTCTGTAATCTTATTTGAACGGCAATTAAGCATTTATTGGCCATCCATGTCAAATGTTCTTAGAAAATTTTACCTCTCTAAATTCCGACCTCTGCTTCGTTTTATCGCAAATTCTTTCTACCTATGTACCTAGAGTTGTTAGGACTACCTAGGTAGGTATACAGATATTTACTTTACGACTGTTCAATGAAATATTGCAATTTCGAGGCCTCAATTCTTAATTCATTACACAACACAAGACAAACAATTTTAATAACTATTGTCTCTATAATACATATATTGTGTCGAGGATGCACGCCCATGTCTGTCGAATTTATGTTTCAGTGGAAAATTTTAACTTCTGAGTTCTAGAGTCATCACGAAAAAAAGTCCAGTGGCGATAGATCAGAAAATCTTGCAGGCCATTTAATGGGACCTCTTTTCCGAATCCATTTTGCTGTAAAATTGTCGTCCAGATACTGCCTTACAGGAAATGCATGCATTGAAAAATTAGATTTTCTGGCCGATCACGGTCATCTTCTTCAATAGCATTCGTTAAAGCAGGGTCAACACTGGTTTGATTGATACGGTCCCAAAAATACCCCCACACACATTTAATTTTTCGCTGTGTTGATATTATACATGTATGTATTCTCTAAAGATTCTAGGGTTGAAATCTGACCAATACATACAAGTATGTCGATTGACAGTACCATAAAAGAAAAAGAGCATTCATCTGAGAAACAAATTTTACAAAGAATTTGTGGATCGCGAATGATTCTTTTACTCATTAACCTGCATTAACAGCAAATCTGAGCAAAATTCCAAATGGCGATCGGTATCGCCTTCATTAAGTTCATGAACCAGTTTTATTTTGCAGGTATGGAATGTATGCTTTTTAAAAATTCTCTGGATGGTTGTACGGGAAACACCCGACACTTCTGACATTTTCCCCGTGGTAAGTGTGGGAGCAATTATTGCAATATGGCCCAAAGCTGCAACTTCTGCAGCTTCAGTTCTTACAGGATTTTCAATATTTCTTTTTTTATTTAGCACTGATTCTGTTGCACATAATTTTCCCAATAATTCTCACACGTAAGTATGAGACAGGTGTCCATTTGGATGTAATTCATTATAAAATAACGCGGCAGCTCTAGCATAATCGTTATTTCTTAAGAAAAGTGAAATAACTTCAACTCTTTCTTTAGGAGAGTACATCATTTTAATGCATAATTGAACGAAATGAAATTTATAGCAAACTAATTAGTTTTACTACGAATTTAACCGATAAACAAAAAACCAATGATAGCCCTTTTTTCGACAGAACAAGTGGAATTCCAAAGACCTATTGTTACAGTATTATTGCCATGTTTATGCGTACATATTTAGCATTCTGTTTACCTTTAAACCCAAATTTCTTTAACATTTAATTTCTCGAAAACTACTCACCCGATTTTAACGAGCAAGATCCCGTTGGAAAGGCAATTTAATTCCCTTTAAAATAAGGCATCACTCGACCCCCCGTCCAATTTAAGATTTTAAGGGTGAAAGCGACCCCACCCCGGCTTCATTCAAGCACGGGGGTGAAAACACCAAAACAATATGTCCCCCTGAAAACTAAAGTTTACGGGTCCGAGCGATTTTCAGTTTATTTATTTAAAAGAAAATAAACCTGATTGAAAAGTTCTTGGTGGGCCACCCTGTATACCAGTGACATAGGGTGAATAAATGTTAAGAGTTATCTCGATTTTTAAATCGATTTTTAGCAATTTATGAATATCGTGATCTGTTATTAGTAAAGAAAAAATAAGAAATGTAAAATAATAATGTATAACTCGTAAGTTGTAGAAGTATTTTAGGAATTTCAAATTTTTTCGAGGCACCCAAATAATTTTTACAATAATTCTAAATCGGTTCGAAAAATTAATTTTTTAGGTAAATAACTAAATTATGGGATAGTTTAATAATATACAGTGTGTTACAAGATGTTGAGAAATTTTAAGGGCAGATTCTACATCTAAAAATATGAAAATAAGTTTAAATAAACATGGATCTTCAAACGCTTCTTTTTCGAGATACAGGGTGTTTAATATATTCTTTTTTAAAAGTTTCTTTTTAATTTCTCGAAAATGCGTTAAGGTATTGACATGAATTTTGGTACACGCCAGTATGTAATTAAGGAGTACCTTTACGTGCAAAAACTTATTTTCTAAAGTACTTGCATCAGTAGCGTGCGTGCTGGTAAGTCATTATTTTTAGCGAAAGAAATAGCACGCCACTGATTGTTTGCAAAATTTCTTTAAGCTCAATTAATTCTGCGTGAAAAGTGTCTCTTAAACTTTTTTGTCCTGGGGCATTTTTCGAGGTGAATATTAATTTATTTCTTACAATAAAAACAAATAATGGAAATGAATTTTTTTGTAAATATTTTTCGTTCAGGAAACGGTGCTTTTTGACTTAAATTTATAGTAGATTCTGGAAATGGCTTCTTCGCGCTTCAGTACTTGCTCTAACTCTAAATTATTTTGGCATATTTCTCCTAAGTTTGCGAAAAACTTGAGGTGTGAAAATATTAAACACCCTGTATCTCGAAAACGAAGCGTTTGAGGATCCGTGTTTATATAAACTTATTTTCATATTTTTGTAGATGTAGAATCTGTCCTTCAAATTTCTTAACATCTTTTTGTAACACCCTGTATAAGTATAGGTACACTATTTTGAATTATTATCCTTACAGGTGCGCACTGAATTTGGTAAAACTACAAAGATTAAACAATGAAAAAACTGGGTCAAATCTCACATTCACTCACAATCTCTCATTGTTTAAACATGAACTCACAACTGTTATCCGGTAATCAACTTTCAGCATTACTTCGATGCTTGGACTAATCACACACGAGAATAGGACTGAAATCCAACAACATGATGCCCACTGCATTTCCTAGTATCAAGCATAAATGCCGTTTCATTTATTATTAGAATTTTTTTTTTAGAAAAATTGGAAAGATGCTTCGCAAAGCTGCAAAGATGCTGGTATGGTTTTAACTAGTATTACATCACAGAACGAGCAACTGGCACTATATAAATTCTTATTTATACATGATCTTGTACCAGCAGATGATAAATGTAAGGGTATTTTTCTATACATGGTATTGCAAAACTAAAAACGACAAAAGGTTTCACGTGATTCTTTGAAATAAATAAGAAATCAAGGTCCTATTAATATATGTAGATCAAAAATGCTTTGTTTGTAAGGTACAGAGTTATAAAAGTTTAGTTTTATTTGGCACTTTCACATTTATTCGAGACGTTTTTAAAGATAATTTATTACAATCCCGCACATGCAATACTTTCTGGTTTGGAATGTCCTTATTACCTTTGAAAATAATCTACACTTTTTGGAGACGCGATCCTTATTAACAACCTACCCCCCCCCCCCCCCCGAAGACTGACTTTGTACAAAAAAACTTTTCTGATTTACCTTGAAAAATAGACATAGAAACCTGAAAAATTTTGTCGGGAAGTTTTGCAACACCTCGTATGGTAAAATCTAAGTAACGTCACAGATTACTCCTAGTAACGTTTTAAAAATCCTCTTTTAAAGAACTATCGCGGCCTAGGTTTAATCCATCTAAGCTATTTTTTTTTTTCTTAGGAAGGCAATCCTTATTTGAAGTATAAAAAAAGAAATAATTAGTAAATGCCTGTTTAATATATCTAAGTTATCGAAATAAGCAAGATAGAAGAATTATCTAGTTTAGTTTTTTATATGTATTTTCTTATTTATTTCATCAGGAACACCAATATGAATTTTTTTAAAAACGTAATCTTCATTTGAAACACAGAAAAGAAAGAGGCACGGCCCAAAAGATATTCAATGAAGGAGAATAGACAAGTTACCAAGTTTTATTTTTTTATATCTATTTTTTTGATTGGGACCGCCAATATTATATACCTATAGGTATATATTTTTTAAAAACGTAATCCTGTTTTGAAATACACAAAAAGAAAGACTGACGTTTATAAGTGGTTTTGCTTAAAAATTGAGTTAGGATTATTTTTTAAACAAATACCATGTTTAGCAATTTTCCTCCATTGCAGCTGGATTTTGGTTGTCTGGTAATTGTAAAATGACATATGGGCTATACCGATGGGACGCAGTAAATAAACAAGTAGGTTGTTGGGGTTGGCTACCCGATCAGCCAAATAATAATGTATACAATACTTGCGTAGAACTCAAATTACTTACAAAATGGGTTCGTCTTGGTTGGAACGCTTTAAACTGTGATCAGGACAGAAGATATATCTGTCAGTCGCTATCAAGCATTAGTAAGGATAGTTCAATGACAGAAAGGCAAGACATGAGCTGTTACAAGGCTTTTTTAATGAACATAGCCACACGTCTGGGCAGATGACAAGCTAGCTATTGTTTACTTTGAGCAAGCAACGTTAAAATATCCGCATATTTCCTTTTTATCTATAATTTCACATGTATGTTAAACAACGTTATAGTTGGACAATGTAATAAAAAGTTTAGTAAAAAGTTATTTTCATACACTTTTTGGAAATAAGTTTTAAAATAATTTTATTTTTAACCGACTTCACGAGGAGGTTATCAATTCCACCCGTATGTGTCATTTTTAAATTTTTTTATGTATGTTCACGCATAATTCTTGAACGGATTAACCGACTTTTGTTTTGTAGATGAGTTCTCCCGAATGGTTTAATTTTAAGAGTTTTTTGCTAAAGTGAGCGGCAACCTAAAAGAACTGCGAAAAACTTTTGAAATCGACAATTTTTGCATGTCTACTTTGAAATGGCAGCACCGATTTCAATCATTTTTTCTCCGTTGTGTTTAGCATGACTAGGGTTGCAAAAATTCATCTGGGTCATATCGGGGCACAAGGCCCGGAGGGAGGGGCTTAATTTTAAAAAAATGTACCTAGCTCTAAATACCAAAATACAAATATTAAGAACGAAAATCTTTATTATAACTGATATTCCTTACAACTAAATCAAAAAAATATTTAGGATTTGCCAGTTTTATATTTTTCCGATGGGGTGATTTTCTTTAGAACATTTTTCTGATCTTTGATGTAATTATAAAATTCTGTATATGACAATTTAAAGTTATACTGACATTGCAGAATGGTCTCAACGAACTCGGCTAATAAGCGATTTCTTTCCTTAGACCACTGGATGGACATTATGGAAAAAATTCTTTTGCAATTTGCATTGTGCGCAGGGATTGCGAACAGGTGTTCATACATTTTAAGTAACTACGATTTCTGATCTAAATGTTCTGTGCTTTTTAAGAAATTAAACCATCTTTCTTCAATCTAACATTCTTTCCACTCTTCTAAAGAGTCCTTTTCTTCTATTAAATGCTTAAGGTATAAATAAATACTGTTGAAAACAGTGATCTCCTAAAATTATCAAACTGTTCGATTTAAGATATATAGTTATTGTTTCTTTCAACTTTTCCCATTCTGCGATTTCAGACACCGACTTCCAGTCGAAAACGTTGAATTTTAGAAATGACTCGGACCATTAATAGTAACCGCTAGACGTCAAATGAACTGGTTTTCAAAGAACAGCGACGCGACGCTACGCACAAATCCGCAAAATACTCTTCGCACCACGCTATTGTAGTTCGTTATACGCAAAATCTTAATTTTTAAAAACCTTTCAAAACCACGTTTGTCGGTGCGCGTGCTTTTTGCTTTTTAAAATCAAGCTTTTATTATTTAGATGTACTAAAACGAAAAAAATAAGTATAGTTTTTTCATTATGGCAATGAATGGAATGAATGCTAAGTGGACGTAGTTCGCGTAGATGGATCCTAATAAAAGTAGTATCAAAGTTATCACTGAAAAAGATATAATATATTATGTTGTATTTATTGTCTTAAAAGCTTGTAGCGCGCGAAAAGTTCAGGCATTAATTTTGTTTGGCCGAGATTGTAAGTAGATACCTAAGTATGTATTTTTTTCTTTTCTATTCACGCGACAAGCTTTTAAGAAAATAAATTTAACATAATATATTTATATCTGTTTTAGTGATAACTTTGATACTACTTTTATTAGGATCCACCGACGCGAACTACGTCCACTTATAAATAAATAGCATTTAATTTAGCATTGCCACAATGAAAAAACTATACTTATTTTATTCGTTTAACGAACGACGTTTAACTTTGGTGGTCGAGCCACTGCGTTCGATTTTTTTAAGATCATCTGAATATGAGTTTTCTTCACAATTTCTAGAAGATATTTAGCACGATTTTTAAGGAACATCACAGGAGTTTCTCAACAACAGACTGAAGAACCAAAACTGTGGCAGCATCGTTTTGGTCAAATTTCTTGTTCTTCTTCTTGAGATTCAAAACCGAACCAGTTCTTTGGAACTTTTTAATTGTGTTGTAGATTGTCATTTCAGTTTTTGCGATTCTTACAAATTTCTTGCTAAATTCTTACATCATGTAGCGGTATGATATTTGGCCATCCCCATAATACTGGGCCAAAAAAATTCTTTGGTCAGTAGATCATTTTAATGGGAAGTATTTTAAATTAAATAATTGCTTCATTTAATAAACACATTGACAAACATCTTCAATTTCCATAGGTGTCATTATTGTTTAATATGTACAAACTAGTACTCTGGTTAAAGTTGTAAGAGAGAGTATATGGAAAAATAATATGGTAAAACTCGTTATTTTTAATATTTAAATTTTTTAATGAAATCTTCTTCTTCGGCTTAAGGTTTAATTTAAAACATATTTCATATTAAATTTGTTTTTTTGGTAGAAAATGATAAACAAGATATGTTGGTATGGTAAACACTGTACAGAAAAGTAAATTTTTCATAACGTGAATCTTATTTGGATGGCTTTTTGCAGAAAAGGATCAACCCCAAAAAAAAGTTATTGACTAAATGAGCGTTAAAGTTTTGACAATAATAAAAAATTCAGTACACGTTAAAGACAATTTTAGCTGATAACATAATTAGGCATAATTTAGCGCATTTTGGTTAAAGAGAATTTATCGCTTAAAGAGGCAGGTGACAAAATACACAAAAAACATAATTTCTGCATTACAGGTGGGTCTATCATTAAGCGTACCCACTTCCTTAGAGGTCTAAAAACACAAACAAAGAATCCTTTGTTTTACAACATCGCAGTAAAACTCTACATACAAACGACTGTTTTTAATTTTGCAGAAAAGAATCAACCCCCAGTGTAGTTATTAATGTTATTATATTAGTTTCAACTAATTTACTGTATCAGTTATCATTAACCATTAAAAATACTTTTGTTCCCTAAAATTATTTGCAGAATTTTATTTCATACCTACATTATTGCATTTCTAGAATAAAGAACAAGTTAATCTTCAAAATATTTTAATGCAATATTTATCTGACTAAAGCTTTGGCCCTTCTTTTCCTGTGCAATGATATCTTTTGCCATCAAAATAATTCTTTTACATCTGCTATTCTTTCATACTGGTACACAAAAATATTCGTTTTTTCAGTAATACCTAATCTTATTTTTAGTAAATACCTATTATTACTAACCAATTGTCACAAAGAATTGTTAACTGTCCATTAGGCAGAAAGGATCCACGCCACTTGGTTCTCTTCTGCAGGCAGCTTACTTGCCTAAATCATTTCGTGGGTTGGTTCATTGATCAATAGATGGCGCTGGATACCAGGATGTGGCTTGAATCTTTTTTTTGCAATAAAGGTTTTGGCTCTTAATGCAATAATATGCTAAAATCTAGATATCCTATAATTTATGGTTTGGTTCCATTCTGCAAAAAGCCGTCCATTTATTTTACAAGCAAATACTTTTATTAAGAGTGACATTTTTCCGTATCTTGCAAAATTTGGTCCATACGGACATACCGTATGTTACAGAAATAGAAATAAAACATTAGTCAAGCCAAAATTAAACTATCTGAAGATTATTTTATAAAACGCTACACAAAAACAGTAAAACACGACCGAAGTAACAAAATGACAAGCTAAACCTAAATGGAACTTAAGAACTGTAAGGGAATACTAAAGCTACCATATCACGCGATCAATGGCACTGATCTTACTATCGCCTTTCAAAAAAAAAAAAAACGAGCTAATACAAAAATCTTTCCATAGCACAGTTATGTGGATAGTCAAATGCAATTTTATTGTGTAGCATCCTTAATGTCATATTCTAATAGAATTAAACAGAATTTGGATAAATTCACGTATTAGGGTTACAGTTATCCAAATCAAATGTTTTTATGAAGCTGATAGTTACTGGTTATTTTCGTCATATTCTGTAAATTCTGTGATTGTATAGAGGTAGATTTAAAATTTAAACAATAAATAAAAGGTATGTTAAAACTATTTTGAAAAATATAATATTAAATACGATATATTATAATAAAATTACATTTATCTCCTAAACGAAGCAGAAATGAAAAAATATCAGGATATACTTTTTATTGGGCATTTAACTTCATACATAATTGCGCTGCCTGAAAGAAAAAAGCTAGTTGTGTACTTATTTTTTTACAAAATTATTTTAGTGCCAGCCCATACGCACGCTCCTGATGAAACTGTCCACACCTTCCTAATGCATAAATATGTACTACTTTAGGTTTATTTCCCAATCCAAATTTAATTTAAATCGAAAAAATCATCATCGTAGAAACACAGCAGGACCGGACCTACACTGCAAAAAATGACTGTAAAATTACAGATTTTTTTAACTTCGTACAACCCACGAAGGCCGCAAGCCTAAGTACTAGGTACCGTGGGTTGAATTCACGCAACCGACTCACACACCCAGAGCTGGAAACATCCCTAAGGATTTCACCAGCCCTTTTAAGAGGGTGGTGGGTTGGTTCCATAGGATAGTTTTCCTTAATAAATTATGCTATTTTGTTATCACAAAATAAATTATGCTTTAATTCCAATAAGAAAATTATTTATAAAATATTGAATTTCACAAAGTAAAATAAAATTACAAATTAAAAATACAGTTTATATTCCGAAATATTATACGTCCTAAAATGACGCAAATTTTTACGTTATATGTTCTGTAAATCTGTCACGCCGCCCGGCTATAAAAGTCAATTATTGTTGAAGGAATTGCATGACTTGTTACTGAAAATGCCGCGAGATTAAATGCAAGCCGGCATTTATGGTCATTTTCTTGTGAATCTTCCAACAATAAACAAACATTTTGTGTTGTTCGTTGTTGGTCTGATAAATTTTGTGTTTTACAAATAATGTGAGAATATTATTTAACTATGTTTATTTTGTTTATGTGCAGACTTTGTAATATTGGTCTAAAAACAATTAAGCAATGTTTTTGTAAAGTATATCCTATAATATGTTTTAATATGTTTGTTGTTAAATGTGTTTTATATGTTGAAATAGAAATTTATAATTTTTACTCTAATAAAAAACCCAACCATATATTTATTTCTTTTATTTGTATATAGTAGGTATTGCATTTTTTCTTTTCTCCACCAGTATACGATTAGTCTTCCAACATTGGTATATTTTCTTTTGTTACAGATTTCCTGTTTTTTAAATAGTTTTTATACCCAATTTTTTCTAGTAAAAAGTTATAAAATGCAGCAGTGGAACTATCTACGTAAATTTACTTTCTATTTCTTTCTGTTCTTTAATATTTTATTCTGTAACGAGTTCTGCTTTATCCGCAATTATTGTCGATCCTAAATTGAACAAATATTTTTAGTTACGAAAAAAAGTAAAAATGTTTTTCCTTTTCCAGCAGCTTGTAGTTAAGATCCACAATTGTGTACGAATAACTCGTTACATAATAAGTATCAAGAAATTAGAAAGTAGGAAGAAATATAATTCTTACACAGCAGCTATAAATTTTGTAAATATGTGCAGCAAAATTGGGTAGTAAAATTAAATATTATATTACGCAATTTTAAATGGTAAATATAATCAATTTATATTCCGATTACGGAAATTAACGCATTTCTGTAATATTTAAAGTAATTTTAAAAGGGAAATTTTAGGAATATGTGATTGATAGAAAAAAATCATAAATATTGTGTACAAATTTACTTAATTTATTAGTGAATTTTACCAGAAATATATAGGGAAATAAAATCAATAAGTTGCTGTAAATTTACGGTACTTTACGTGGGTCCATTTGTGACCAACGTAAAATAACTGAAATTTACCAAGTTAGTTTTTGTAGTGTACGTTGAAACTAATTACCTTATGTTTGGGTGAGGAGTTGCCCCACGAGAGATGGTCCAACCTTAATTTATAATGACCCGAAGTTACTCAAAATCATGATTTTCTTGTGATTTTCCCAACTTTGAAAAATTTATACACTCACCGACATAAAATTCGGGACAACCATAATTTTGATCAAATTTAATGTGTCATAGTCCAATTTTAACGGTTTTTTTTCAAAATATAGATAAATGTTTCGATTTTAATTGATTTTATTCAATTTTCAAAAAAAAGAGTTTACATGTTGAATACAGGAAAATGAAAAAGTATATTTTCCCTTAAGTTTGTAACACCCTGTAGAGTAATTTTGCAATCTAAGCTAAACTGGATGCTTTTCTGCAGGGTTTCATTCATTTTTCTTCTTTTTTTTTTCCTTTTTTTGTTCTCGATATCTTTATCGGTCCCAGAGATATGAAAAAGAACATTACACTTTTACAACAATAATAATTAAAAACATTGTTAGTTTTTTTTTTTGGAATGTTTTGGTTTCCTTAGAAACTCATTCTGCATTCGTTTAAAGATCTGGTATTTCGAGCATTTAAAAGTTTGGTGAGTGAATTCCAAATGTTTTATTTATATCATGATGCCTATGTCATCCGAAGATTCTGCTATTGCCGTTGGTCTTCATGATGTTGGTTATTCCTATAGAGAAGTGTCGGATGTGCTAGGTTTTAAATTTAGAGTAATAGTAATAAGATATTTTTGTTCTTAATCCATCAAAATATATGGAAAAAATGTGTAACATGCAAAAATGTCAATTTTTTTGTTCAAACAATTCTACTGTTAACAATATCTGCCAGGTTGTCGGCCGCATGTCAACCGGCAACATGCATTTATATAGTGAATTTTTTAAAAGCGGACTATATGGTTTTACTTGTTAAATTGTAAACCCCATGTTCTATTAGGGATATATAAATAAACTTGACATAGGTAAATTTCAGAGACCTCAGATTATGTTTATTTGCCAATTATGCCACAAAAAAACTCCTAAAAATACCTAAAAAATGCAGTTAAAATTGTAGCAATAAAGTTTTAATTGTCAGAAAATGTATATTACTTTTATTTGATACGAAAAGGCAAAAAAAAAACATTAATACAAAAGCAGAGGCGTGCCGTTAGGGGGGTGGGGGGTCGGGCTAGGCGCGCAAGCCCACCCCCGCCCGTGGCGTAACGGCGCCCTCGCGCCCCCACTGCAATTTACTGCCTACTATGACCACATACTCTCCAATAAAAGGAGAGTAATTTACGGCGTCCCCTGGAGATTCACAAATTTCATTTTTCTCTAAAAATTGGTTTTGAAAGTGTCAATAAATTGAAGCACTAATATTTATAATTTTTATTCTATTAAGGTTTTTATTTTGCAATAAATACTATCGCAACCCCAATGTTAAAGGAGTTTAGAGTAAAAAAAAAGGAATGAACATGACATAATTTTATATTTATAATAAAATTTATATAATTATAAAAATAAATTTATTTCATATTGTCACGCTAGGGGTCGTCAGGGTTGATAAAATAGGCTGCGGTTTATCAAAACACTTATATTGATATCAGGTACAAGCACAATAATACACTTACGTAACTAAGTTGGGTAGCGTAGGGGGCAGCTTCTAGCCGAGTACTTTGTCAGCCTAAAGGGCTGGCGCTATTCGTACTATGCGTACTATTCGTGCGGCACCACAGTGACGCCTCCCTTTGCACCTCGCTGGTACGCTCTTTATATGAATCCCCCAAGAACAGTTTATACTAACAGTTCAAACTGGTCAGGGTTCATAAAATAAAGGCGAGGCCAGCGATATGCAATCGCAGCACGTAGAGTGGTTTCCGAAATGTTAAATAAATAATATGAAAAATGTATAGAAATTTGGAAAAAATGATGAATATCTGGGGAAATATGACATTTCCCCCGCGCCTGTAAAAGCTAGCCCCTAGCTTTAAAAATTTACACAATACATATATACAAAATATCACATATTTACAAAATACAAATATACAAAACGGAGATAAACAAAATATACAATAAACAAACATAGAAACAATATTACAAACACAAACAATTGGAGCTCGCAGGCTCGGTACACTCCGTATTTATTTGGGTGAAATGAGGAATGGTAAAACTAGCTTAAAAAATGAGGAATAAAAATGGTTACTGTCCTGGTAGTCTGGTTCACATTTACACACTTTCTTTACAAAGTTCTATTATTAGGGAGTTCCAACACGTTACTGATCGAATAGCCTACACACCGACAAAACCCGACACATCTTAGGCGTTGAGGCTCCTTGTCATCTGCTTCTTGCTCAGACGCAGCGGTCACGGTTCCTGTGTCCTGGGGGTGGGATCGGCTAGTTTTGTTGCCGACTCCCAGTGCAGCAGGGGTCTCCCTCCTCCAAAGAGTTCGGCCACCCGGACTTTGGGTGCCGTTGAGTGCCGTTACTAAGCCGTGATTGACGAGAACTTTGCAGGGCTAATCCTAAGGGTAGTTGTGATCAACCAGTGTCGTCACGGCTCGTTGTGCAGAAGTTCGGCGTTTGTGAGGGAAGACCAGGCTGGCGAGCCATGGTGGACCGTGCGTGGCTGATGCATGACGCTGGCTCTGTGGATGCGAGCGGCGACTGGCCTTTGGGTTTTTGGTGTGTTTTGTGGCTCTCGATCCAGGTCGTGTGGTCTCCCAATGGTACATGGAAAAAAAAGACTACCGGCAGTTAAAAGGAAAAAACAGTTTATAAATAATGAAAAAAAAATAATGAAAACCTACATGATACTATGATGTTTAAGTAAAAGTAGACAGGCTAAGAACATTCACCCGGTTTTTACATAGAACTTTTATTGGTGTCTAAGTATTACTCTTTTGGAGACAGAGAGACATCGGTCTCTAATTCATCAGGGAAAAACAAAATTATACACATTTACATAACAATTTAAAACCCAAATATAGCGTAATCACATCATCAAATATTTACCATATTTACCATCCTATTTGTTCATCAATAAAGTCACATAAACTTCAAATACAATTTGCATATAACTCTTAATATTTCACATAAGTCACATAAACTTCAAATGCTACTTGCATATAACTCTTAATATTTCGCATAGGCAGACATTCAACCCTATATGAAGGTCCTCTTCCATGTCTCCCTATACTCACATAATGACTCTTAGCCATTTAAATAACGGTATACATACCACCATCGAGTAGGCGAACATTCAGCTCTATGCTCAGGGCCATCTTCCATGTTCCCCTACTCGGAAAACATATTATGACTTTTAGTCATAAATAAAATAAATAATCATATACATAACACATATCACCATCAAATAGGCGGACATTCAACTCCGTGTTCAAAGTCATCCTCCATGTCCCCCTATTTGGAAAACATATGACTTTCAGTCATATAAACAAATAAACACCCGATTACAAAATGCATATGGTAATCATTATTGTACGCTATATTTAAATTTACTTAATAATAATAATATTCGACTTAAAAGTATAAAAGAAGTTGGATTTATAAAAAAAATTCTGACCCTGATTTATTTTTCAATGTCTCAGTCATAAAATATACCCTTGTTTTTGTTTAACTTATTTTCATTAGACGACACCGTATATTACAATTTAACTTTAACAACAATAACTGGGTGAATGGCATTATATAACAATTGTTTACTTTTCTGCTGATTAAATAAAATAATGAACTGTCTACCTTTACCTTCATGGTTTATTTATAATAATGAACTTAATAATATTTCTACCTGCTAATTTGTATGTTTATTAAAAACGCAAAACATTAAATAAAATAGAATAAATGGTATTCTAAATGATTGCACTGACAATCTAAAATTTACTACCGTAATTGATAAATAAGCATATAGTACAAATATGTAAAATATTCTTAAAATTTCCCAAGCATAAAACACTCAAACCAATACATTTTGGGTATACCCTCTTTCATACTAACGCACACTGGCACAACACAAAACACACATTTAAATACCAAACACCTAGTTATAAAAACAAACCTTTAAAACTTTACAGAAAAAAAACTTTTCCGCTAAAAATTAGAAGTATTCTTACCATCCTTTATGTACATAATGGTTGGGTTCCCAAAATATTTTATCCCGTTGAGGTCCTTTATATATTGAAAAAAAAAATTAAATAGGTTATATTCTTGCTTATGATTCGTGAGTCCATTTTTAAAAGAAAAAGCCCCGATTATACGAATAAAGTCCATGTATAAAATAATAAGTATCCCTTTCCCAAAAGGGTACTAAGTTCCATTTTTTCCACAGACGTCTTTTAGGACTTTTTGAAAAAAAAAAAACATTATTTTATTTTTTTCGAAGGTCGGTCCTGTAAAAATTAAAAAGAGATTAGCCATTTAGAAAAAAAGTAAAAATGAGCATCTTCCTAAAAACAGGTATATAAAGTTTTGTATTTGCTGCTACGGGACCTCGTTACCGGCCGTGGCGGCTGCTCATTAAACATCAGAGGCGAAATATACATATGTACTGTTATTATATTAAGTATCAAACCTAAAAATGATAATAAAATATAAATATCTCTATGGTACCTTATCAAAAATTGCGTTAAAAAGGCAGTAAAAATATACCTACAAGATAATAATAAAAAAAAAATATTTAAAAAATTGGAAATCTTTATATTTGAATGGCGCTTAGATATGAAAATATGTTTATAAAAATAACGATACTATTTGTGTAACACTTTGTTAATAATATTACATGCTTAATTGATAACATAACAAGCCCGTGAACCTTGTGTATTGAATTTCAAAATACACTTTAAGTTCATGAGCGACGACCTCAATGTCAAAACAAAATATTATATTTCATTGTCGCCAAATAAATTTAAAAATTTCCTTTTTAATCTCAGGGCCCTTAATTGTTGCTCGTTTGAAATAAAAAATTTTTACGGGTAGTGTATTTGGTAAACCTAACGATGTGCCGTTATTAACAACCCTCAACTTCTCTTGCCTTTTTCGTTCTCTTTGAATCTTGTTAAGCTTCCTACGGGCCATAAAAATTAAATAAAAGGGATAACAGGAATAAAAGGGTTAAGGGTTGTTTAGTGAATAACCCCAATATATAATAATTCTGGCCTCGCCAGCGTTAACGGGCACGAGGTGGAACTATTTCTATATTTAGCAGTCTATGTAATCTAATCTCGCCAGCGTTAACGGGCACAAGACAGGACTACAGTAGACGCTTTGAGGTGGGATTTATAGTAAACCTAGCCTCGCCAGCGTTAACGGGCACGAGGTGGGTTTTCCTATAGGTTCTGTTTGGATAATTTTAATCTCGCCAGCGTTAACGGGCACAAGATAAAATTATGTCAAACGTATGAGGGATAAGAATGGGTAGGGAAATTATATAGACGTAAAAAGCACTGTAAAAATTCCCCTTAAAACCACTGTAAAATAAATACCCTTTAAAAACCAATGTAAAAAAAACCCTGAAAAAAAAGACTGTAAAAATGCCCTTTAAAAAAAAATCACTGTAAAAAATAATTTGACAAAAAAAATTCACTATAACGCCCTGCAAAAAAAAACACTTTAAAAATGCACTGAAAAACACTAAAATGACCTGAAAGAGATAGTAAAAAATTATAAAACACAAAAGGCCCTTGGCAAGTTAGGAAGAACTTACCAACGAGAACGAACCAGGCGCCTCCACCAAATGTCACGCTAGGGGTCGTCAGGGTTGATAAAATAGGCTGCGGTTTATCAAAACACTTATATTGATATCAGGTACAAGCACAATAATACACTTACGTAACTAAGTTGGGTAGCGTAGGGGGCAGCTTCTAGCCGAGTACTTTGTCAGCCTAAAGGGCTGGCGCTATTCGTACTATGCGTACTATTCGTGCGGCACCACAGTGACGCCTCCCTTTGCACCTCGCTGGTACGCTCTTTATATGAATCCCCCAAGAACAGTTTATACTAACAGTTCAAACTGGTCAGGGTTCATAAAATAAAGGCGAGGCCAGCGATATGCAATCGCAGCACGTAGAGTGGTTTCCGAAATGTTAAATAAATAATATGAAAAATGTATAGAAATTTGGAAAAAATGATGAATATCTGGGGAAATATGACATTTCCCCCGCGCCTGTAAAAGCTAGCCCCTAGCTTTAAAAATTTACACAATACATATATACAAAATATCACATATTTACAAAATACAAATATACAAAACGGAGATAAACAAAATATACAATAAACAAACATAGAAACAATATTACAAACACAAACAATTGGAGCTCGCAGGCTCGGTACACTCCGTATTTATTTGGGTGAAATGAGGAATGGTAAAACTAGCTTAAAAAATGAGGAATAAAAATGGTTACTGTCCTGGTAGTCTGGTTCACATTTACACACTTTCTTTACAAAGTTCTATTATTAGGGAGTTCCAACACGTTACTGATCGAATAGCCTACACACCGACAAAACCCGACACATCTTAGGCGTTGAGGCTCCTTGTCATCTGCTTCTTGCTCAGACGCAGCGGTCACGGTTCCTGTGTCCTGGGGGTGGGATCGGCTAGTTTTGTTGCCGACTCCCAGTGCAGCAGGGGTCTCCCTCCTCCAAAGAGTTCGGCCACCCGGACTTTGGGTGCCGTTGAGTGCCGTTACTAAGCCGTGATTGACGAGAACTTTGCAGGGCTAATCCTAAGGGTAGTTGTGATCAACCAGTGTCGTCACGGCTCGTTGTGCAGAAGTTCGGCGTTTGTGAGGGAAGACCAGGCTGGCGAGCCATGGTGGACCGTGCGTGGCTGATGCATGACGCTGGCTCTGTGGATGCGAGCGGCGACTGGCCTTTGGGTTTTTGGTGTGTTTTGTGGCTCTCGATCCAGGTCGTGTGGTCTCCCAATGGTACATGGAAAAAAAAGACTACCGGCAGTTAAAAGGAAAAAACAGTTTATAAATAATGAAAAAAAAATAATGAAAACCTACATGATACTATGATGTTTAAGTAAAAGTAGACAGGCTAAGAACATTCACCCGGTTTTTACATAGAACTTTTATTGGTGTCTAAGTATTACTCTTTTGGAGACAGAGAGACATCGGTCTCTAATTCATCAGGGAAAAACAAAATTATACACATTTACATAACAATTTAAAACCCAAATATAGCGTAATCACATCATCAAATATTTACCATATTTACCATCCTATTTGTTCATCAATAAAGTCACATAAACTTCAAATACAATTTGCATATAACTCTTAATATTTCACATAAGTCACATAAACTTCAAATGCTACTTGCATATAACTCTTAATATTTCGCATAGGCAGACATTCAACCCTATATGAAGGTCCTCTTCCATGTCTCCCTATACTCACATAATGACTCTTAGCCATTTAAATAACGGTATACATACCACCATCGAGTAGGCGAACATTCAGCTCTATGCTCAGGGCCATCTTCCATGTTCCCCTACTCGGAAAACATATTATGACTTTTAGTCATAAATAAAATAAATAATCATATACATAACACATATCACCATCAAATAGGCGGACATTCAACTCCGTGTTCAAAGTCATCCTCCATGTCCCCCTATTTGGAAAACATATGACTTTCAGTCATATAAACAAATAAACACCCGATTACAAAATGCATATGGTAATCATTATTGTACGCTATATTTAAATTTACTTAATAATAATAATATTCGACTTAAAAGTATAAAAGAAGTTGGATTTATAAAAAAAATTCTGACCCTGATTTATTTTTCAATGTCTCAGTCATAAAATATACCCTTGTTTTTGTTTAACTTATTTTCATTAGACGACACCGTATATTACAATTTAACTTTAACAACAATAACTGGGTGAATGGCATTATATAACAATTGTTTACTTTTCTGCTGATTAAATAAAATAATGAACTGTCTACCTTTACCTTCATGGTTTATTTATAATAATGAACTTAATAATATTTCTACCTGCTAATTTGTATGTTTATTAAAAACGCAAAACATTAAATAAAATAGAATAAATGGTATTCTAAATGATTGCACTGACAATCTAAAATTTACTACCGTAATTGATAAATAAGCATATAGTACAAATATGTAAAATATTCTTAAAATTTCCCAAGCATAAAACACTCAAACCAATACATTTTGGGTATACCCTCTTTCATACTAACGCACACTGGCACAACACAAAACACACATTTAAATACCAAACACCTAGTTATAAAAACAAACCTTTAAAACTTTACAGAAAAAAAACTTTTCCGCTAAAAATTAGAAGTATTCTTACCATCCTTTATGTACATAATGGTTGGGTTCCCAAAATATTTTATCCCGTTGAGGTCCTTTATATATTGAAAAAAAAAATTAAATAGGTTATATTCTTGCTTATGATTCGTGAGTCCATTTTTAAAAGAAAAAGCCCCGATTATACGAATAAAGTCCATGTATAAAATAATAAGTATCCCTTTCCCAAAAGGGTACTAAGTTCCATTTTTTCCACAGACGTCTTTTAGGACTTTTTGAAAAAAAAAAAAACATTATTTTATTTTTTTCGAAGGTCGGTCCTGTAAAAATTAAAAAGAGATTAGCCATTTAGAAAAAAAGTAAAAATGAGCATCTTCCTAAAAACAGGTATATAAAGTTTTGTATTTGCTGCTACGGGACCTCGTTACCGGCCGTGGCGGCTGCTCATTAAACATCAGAGGCGAAATATACATATGTACTGTTATTATATTAAGTATCAAACCTAAAAATGATAATAAAATATAAATATCTCTATGGTACCTTATCAAAAATTGCGTTAAAAAGGCAGTAAAAATATACCTACAAGATAATAATAAAAAAAAAATATTTAAAAAATTGGAAATCTTTATATTTGAATGGCGCTTAGATATGAAAATATGTTTATAAAAATAACGATACTATTTGTGTAACACTTTGTTAATAATATTACATGCTTAATTGATAACATAACAAGCCCGTGAACCTTGTGTATTGAATTTCAAAATACACTTTAAGTTCATGAGCGACGACCTCAATGTCAAAACAAAATATTATATTTCATTGTCGCCAAATAAATTTAAAAATTTCCTTTTTAATCTCAGGGCCCTTAATTGTTGCTCGTTTGAAATAAAAAATTTTTACGGGTAGTGTATTTGGTAAACCTAACGATGTGCCGTTATTAACAACCCTCAACTTCTCTTGCCTTTTTCGTTCTCTTTGAATCTTGTTAAGCTTCCTACGGGCCATAAAAATTAAATAAAAGGGATAACAGGAATAAAAGGGTTAAGGGTTGTTTAGTGAATAACCCCAATATATAATAATTCTGGCCTCGCCAGCGTTAACGGGCACGAGGTGGAACTATTTCTATATTTAGCAGTCTATGTAATCTAATCTCGCCAGCGTTAACGGGCACAAGACAGGACTACAGTAGACGCTTTGAGGTGGGATTTATAGTAAACCTAGCCTCGCCAGCGTTAACGGGCACGAGGTGGGTTTTCCTATAGGTTCTGTTTGGATAATTTTAATCTCGCCAGCGTTAACGGGCACAAGATAAAATTATGTCAAACGTATGAGGGATAAGAATGGGTAGGGAAATTATATAGACGTAAAAAGCACTGTAAAAATTCCCCTTAAAACCACTGTAAAATAAATACCCTTTAAAAACCAATGTAAAAAAAACCCTGAAAAAAAAGACTGTAAAAATGCCCTTTAAAAAAAAATCACTGTAAAAAATAATTTGACAAAAAAAATTCACTATAACGCCCTGCAAAAAAAAACACTTTAAAAATGCACTGAAAAACACTAAAATGACCTGAAAGAGATAGTAAAAAATTATAAAACACAAAAGGCCCTTGGCAAGTTAGGAAGAACTTACCAACGAGAACGAACCAGGCGCCTCCACCAAATGTCACGCTAGGGGTCGTCAGGGTTGATAAAATAGGCTGCGGTTTATCAAAACACTTATATTGATATCAGGTACAAGCACAATAATACACTTACGTAACTAAGTTGGGTAGCGTAGGGGGCAGCTTCTAGCCGAGTACTTTGTCAGCCTAAAGGGCTGGCGCTATTCGTACTATGCGTACTATTCGTGCGGCACCACAGTGACGCCTCCCTTTGCACCTCGCTGGTACGCTCTTTATATGAATCCCCCAAGAACAGTTTATACTAACAGTTCAAACTGGTCAGGGTTCATAAAATAAAGGCGAGGCCAGCGATATGCAATCGCAGCACGTAGAGTGGTTTCCGAAATGTTAAATAAATAATATGAAAAATGTATAGAAATTTGGAAAAAATGATGAATATCTGGGGAAATATGACAATATATTCATGAAACTAAAATCGGATCAATAAACTACTGATGATGATGATGATTTAAAAAATGTGTACTAATGAGCCACAATTTATTCATTTTTGATAATAATGTAATCAGAAAAAATGTACAGAAAGTCGTGCGGTTATACCGGGGCTTGTTTGATTGGAGATTATCGTTGTTTTTGTCTTTTAATAATTTGACCTGTCGAAGGCGGAACGTGTTGCAAATTTTTTTTCAAGCGAATCTCGGTATAGAAATGTTTAATGCCGATACAGGCTGCTTTGCATAGGCGTAGTTAAAGGGGGGCTTGGGGTGCTTAGCACCCATAAAACTCTAATTAGCACCACCAAAATTTACAACCCCCCAAACTATTAGGCGTAGTTAAGGGGAAGGTTGGTGGGTGGCTAGCACCCCAAAATTATTATTAGCACCCCCAAGAAAAATTTTTGGCCGTGTACTTAATAGGGTATAGGGCTTAAGCACCTCTGAACTTGACTGCCTAACTACGCCTATGCTGCTTTGAAACTTTTCTTAAACTCCCTATATCTCGGATTGTCGGATAAGGAATCAAATCGAAGGGATTCGTTCGAATATTTGATCATGTTAGTGACTTTGATGATTTGGGTATCTTGTATTACGAAACTATACACCTTTAACCTAATGTAGATGTGGAATATGACGAAAACAAGCGCTGTCTGCATTTACAATTTATTCAAGACTGCTGAAACTGTACATTGTGCGCGACATGCGACCTGCGCTTATAGCGTTCGGAGGGCGACACGCGCTCGAAATTAGTAAATATGGTTCGACCTAATAGAGTCTCCACTTTTATTTTTTGATGGATATTATTAGAGTAAAACACAACGCATATATTGGTATTTTTGAGATTTCTTACGCTGTGGGAGCGAGCATGAAAAAAATATGTAAACAATTAATTTGTTAATAATGTTTATTAAATAATTTTCTAAAATTATTTTCAGCATGCAATCAGAAAGGCTACACAATAAATAAAATGGCGGATTGGAACCAGAGATAATGAATTTACAATGTGACAGAGACAAACTATTAAAATGTATAAATAACATAAATCGGAAGATAACTTTTTTTTTAATTCCCGATACACGTGTCGACTCGAACAACAAAAAGAAGCTAAAAAATGCTTTAAAAATTTCAAAATTTTCATGCAAACCCAACCAAATCCGTACGATTTGTTATTATCATACTTAATAACTGAATTCGGAAAGTATACTTCAGGGTGGCACCGTTTTTGTGCTTCTCAGTGTTTATAAAGTTTAATAAGGTGATTCTAATATTGCAATAATACAACACTATAATAACGTAATGGGTATATTATTATCAGAAAATGTATGTATTATTAAGGTAAGGAAAATACCTAATCTTTCCATGACATTTTTGGGCAGTTCTTTTTGCTTTAAAAGTAATAGGATTGTGTAAAAATTTGGTACCGTTTAATGGGCGACGCATGCCCTATACGGAGATATGCTCGTGGCAGACGTGCCTGCATTCTGAAATTCAAAAGTCAACAGAAAATTGTTAATAAAAAACCTTTCAAATAATAGTGAATGTTCTTGCTGAGAAAATCTGGAAAAATATAATGTATTATCAGGGTACAAAATACTAAACAGGAGTAGTTATTAATAAAAGTAACAATATTTTATATCACACAAGATAAGAATTTGAAGAAGCCTTTACACTAGAGTACTAGAGTACCCGAACCTTTATAGTCCGAGAGCCACTGAACCCTGTTAGTAATGGTATTTGCACAAAGCTGGAAATTTGTATATTGACGATTGAAGAGCAACCATAAGTAAAGGTCATGACCTGGTAAGTCTCTCCCGGGCGTCATCAACCCCTATATTTTTGAAAATGTAAAAAAAGATTAAAAATTAAACTTAAGTTACAAGCTTCAAATTTTACTATGTTTGAATTTAGACATAACAAAATACAAAAAAAATAGGTCGCACGCACCTGCCGGTTGATTCTAAATGTGCTTTGTGCAGGACATAAAATAAACATTGTCCTACAAGGTTCCAATTTTTACGGGCTCTATATTTAACGATTTAGACGGTCGAAAGGGCCCGCCAGATGCGGAGAAAGATAAAACGGGAGTGCAAGAGCGAGGAGATTTGAAATGCTAGGTATAAGATGGTTGTAAGAAATGGAATAAAATTTCAATTCCCTATATGGACACCCCAAATATAAACTGACCAAACAGACCTGCGGCCACTAAAAAAGTCAATCTTCAATCTTGCAGATTGGCTCGACTATCCTGCAGTACTTCTATGCACCAGGAAACTATACTGTCCTACGGATAACAAATAAAAAGCTTTACACTATCCATTGGACACTCTTAATTGAACAGACTTATGACTTAGCTATATGGCCTACACTAAAATACAAACTAAAATTGTCCTATATGGACACCCAAATATAAACTGACTTCCAGTCACTAAAATCTTCCTAGAATACTAATGTGTCTAGACTTTAAAACCAAACCACAGATTACATACATTACTTTGGGACTCTAACATTGTTACTTGTAACAGATTTGGTCGCATGGACTTAGTCTTTCTTCCGCAACAAATTTTTATTCACTAGAAATCTACCAACATTTTTCTTGGAACCTACCATTCCAAAGGTCTCAAAAGAAAGAGGACCGCATTCTCCGATTTATCATTTATATAGGTATTCCTTTTTTACTTACCCACATCAGATCTCTAGCCAATTAGAACTCAAGTCTTCTATAACGTAAACCAAATCGACACTAAATTGTATCCACAAAGAAAACCCTTTGGCATTTTAAACACTCCAGAAAATGTTTATTCTTTCTAGCCTTTCTAAAATAGGCAGTAGTTTGTTTATCATACAGAGCAGAAATTTAACAAAATAATGTAATAATGTAAAGTATACCAATAGCAATATTTTTAAAAGTAAACAAGCTGAGACGAGCAGTACCAATCCGCGTCCAGTACCTACGCGTATAGCGTCTCTTATCGCCTTCCCACTAACACTATTGAATCAGTCGTTTGTAAATCTCGGCAAAGTTTACAGATTTTACAGAATATATAATAGTTACTTCACTCTCCCTCGGAAGTTTGATGTATCGAGATCACAAGCGTGCCGCTGCCCACCTGCGTCGGTCGTAAAACCCCGTTGTTACGGGGGCTTATTAAAGATAGTTTGTTTTCGCATGTGGAATATTTGTATATCTGGGGTTTTCCAAAAGTGCAGCATGAGATTTTTAATTTGTATAAACAAATTTTTCTGTGTGTAGTTTTAAGCAAATTAGTTTAATTTAATAAAAAACAGGTATGCATACCTATAATTAGTGAAATATAAATTAATTATCAATTTAAAAATGTTAGGTAGGTTTACAACCATTTAAAAAAATACAAAAAGATATTACCTTATCAAGGTAAAAAAAATGAAACACTTTTGAAAATTGGTAACTATACAGATAAATACAAAACAAAATCGGCAAGGAATCCAGGAGGGGGGGTGGGGCAAAAGTAAAATGCAAAATTGTAATGTTTGTTTTAAAAACAACTTTTTGTATTAATATTTTAACGACAATAATGTACAGTAAACAAAAAAAAATTAACGAACCCTAAACAAGTCATAATATATACTACATATCAAAAAACACACACATTTTTACATAGGTAGGTACTTTCTTGAACTACTTCAAGTATTCGCAAAAAAACTAATCTAAAAAAAAGTAAAAGTACCTATTTGGTATAATAACACAAGTGAAAAGAAGGCAAGCCGTTATACAAGTAATGTAGTGATAACTAAAAAAGAAATATGCCTTCGGAATGGGCAAGTAAATTTTGTAAACATAAGTGTTTATCAGGATGAGACGCGAAATTAAGTTTCTTAGGTCTTGTAAATTACAGTTGGTAATATTGGCGTTTAAGTATTTATTTTATCCTAAAAACATATGAGTACGTATTATGCAAAAATACCTAAAACATATTTATATTTTTGACCAGGTTTGTTTCCATTACAAATGTTTTAATATATTTAATTTAATATTACCCTTATTTGATTTAATTGTTTTCATATCAGTGTTAATAAATTTTAGTGTATAATAAATACGAACCCTTGTATATAATCTTAAAAAGTAATCTATAGGGAAGTATTTACAAGGATGAATAAAACTAATTTTTAAAAATTCGTTGATTAGTTGGCTACCAATTGCTTTCTTAAAAGCTATTTCGTTAAATTTGTTCACAAAAATATTTTCGAGTTCGATTATATAGTCTACAATGTCCCTTGAAGGTACTGCAAGACCACCAAATGAGGACTTTGTATCATTATATGCCTTTAATTTGCAAAAAATTAGTTCTTCATTGCAAAGAGATTCTGAATTAGGACAAAAATTAATACACACCTCACATGAATGATGTAATAAACATTTTTTTAAAAGATACCGGCTTACATAGACCAACGCATTTCCTTCGGGACTTCTGATTGTAGTGTAATCATTGGTAAATACTCTTAGCGGAGTATATATCGCGGTAGATAATGACAGGACATCGTTACAAGATGTAATGAATTCAGGGGTTAAATTAAGCAAGACCTCATTGACGTCATCCATACAGTTTGCACCGTCAGAACTATCAAAATATCTCAATGCAAATATTTTCCTAAATGCTCTTGAAAATTGTATAGGAGTGGGGTTCTTGGCATTACCACAACAATTCCTAATTTGACCAAAAAAAGTTTTCGAGACAGTCTTGATTGAGATTGCGAGTAAATAGATATTTGTAACCATTACTTTGTAGGGTTTCCCACAACATAAAAGTTGATTTTATTGTCATCCTCCATCCAAAAATAAATTTTAATTGTTTTGTTACATCTTTTCCTTTAAAATTGAGAACTTTGAGATTTTGAAAAAGATTATCCATTTCCTGTAAAAATGTTTTTTGTTTTTCAGTACCCATAAAGGCTTGAAAATTTCCTAAATTGTTGGAATTTAAAACGTCAAAAAGGTCGTTAATTTTTAAAATAAAATCAGGTGTGTGGATGCTTCTTTTGGTAAAACATTAAATTCTATATATGTGTGCATAGCCCTTGCTACTGAGTGGCTAAATACTTGGGTTGCCAACTTGACTTTCATCTTTTGAAAATTATTTGGATAGATATGTTCATTGGTTAACCGAGGAGCAAGTTTAAACTGTTTAGGTTTATCTAAACTGTACATCATTTCTAAATATTTTTTTCTAGTTTCTTCCCCATTTAACATAAAAATATAAGAAAAAAAATTATTCCTTGTTGACTTAACAAGTGCGGTATGTCAAATAAATATACAAGCTTTATATCATCAACGGAAAAAGAAGGATTGTCTTCTGTCCGTTTTAAAATGTTTTTTACGAGTTTATAAAAATTTGAACCTTGATCAGATGTCACTCCAAGCACGTTTAAACCTATATTTCGTAACTTTCGGACACACTGAAACAAAATGTCTTTAATATCATCAGCACTCGCGGTTGTTTTATAAAAGAAATATGCAATAGGTTGCTTCCAAGAGCTTGATATACCTCTAGCCATTATAGTCAACGCGCTTCCTCCTATTTCAGGAATGTTTTTATTGTCAGCAGTTTGAAATCCTATAACCTGATCTTTGGAAATATCATAAAAAAGATGTGATTTTAATAATATTTCGTCAAGGCATAAAATACAGTCTTTTAGTTTTTCTTTTAAAAGTCTACCTCTACATTCAATGACTACAAAAATAATAATTCATTAAACCCTGGATTTACAACCCATCGTTTTGTAAAGCGTTCCAGTGTAGATTTTGATGGTAGTCGAAACTGGGTTGAAAATTTTTTATATGCCTTTGGGCCAAGGAAATACACACCTAAAGCAAACTGCTTAAATTCATTTGTATACCGGGAACATTTTGGTGCTTTAGTTAGTAAAATCATTTGGGTCTTTAAAAATTTGTATGATTCTTCTGGAAAATTTTGTTCTAAAAACATGAAAACGTCCTCCATGGTCACGCCTGTTTCCAGCCTTCTTTGACATTTGTGAGTACTAATTGTCTTTTGTAGTGTTTCAATAGACTCATTTAATGCATATTTTCTCGGCGACGTCGCTGACAGCTTTAATGGTGTCTGAGTACATGCCTCTAGAAATAAAATAATGTAACAGACATTCGTTGGTAGTGCATTAAATATTAATTATTTGTTCCAAGTATATATTCATATAACTAAGTGATTCCACTAAATGACCAATTACCAAATTTTTTTCAATTTGTATCAGAAGAATATAATGAAGTATGTAATGTATTTTTACCTTTGTGTGGCATCTCGGCGCAATCTGTAAATTCCTCTGTTTGTACAAAAGCTTCATTTAATTTAAACTTCTTCGCCCCATGTGACGCTTGGTCGGCACTGAAGCTATCACCACCGTCACCGCCTAAAATTTAAAATTCATACTTTTCATATATAGTTGTAATTTGTATGCAATAACTTTGGATATACAAAATATTGTAGTAGTAAGAAATGACAAACATTATATAGAACCTACGTTTTCTATACGATTCAGTCACCAATCTTAAAGATGGAATCGCATAACTATGGATACGACTCCTAGAAGAATTTGCAAAGCTATCTTCGTCGAAATGTAAAGCACAAATCCGAATGCGGCTGTGACATTGTTAGGGAGTAATATCAGCATATCTATGGGAGCCCATAAATCCTAGTGCATTTAGCCAACTTTGGCACCTGCAAAATAATATTTATTAGATTATATTTATTATATTAACGAATATTTTTATTCGTTCAAATTTAAAAAAAAAACCTTTAAATTGTAATTAATTTAGTAATATTGGTTTCTTGACCGTTTTTGATTAAATAGTTTTATTGTACTTCTTGGGCTTTCGGTCAGTTTAAATTAAAGTCTTGAAATGGTTTTGACGTTTCGGTTTATTTCATCTCTAAACCATCATCAGAATCCTAATAACAAAGGTGTAATAGTAATATATTTTTCTATGTAAGATTTATATAAACAAGAGATAGTAGAATAGGACATACCTTTTAAATTGATTTCACTTAAACACTACATTTTAACAAAATGACTTATTGCAACAGGGTTTTAAACTAGACTGATTTGTGGATGTTTACAGTAAAGAGCTTTGGTTTTATTATTCCAGATGTTTAAGGGTAGGGACACAAAAATTTTGCTTTTATTTTCGTTTTACTTTTTTATGATAAGGTTGTTGTAAATGGTACTTAAATTATCCGTATCTGTTCTATAGTTTAGGGTGTTATCGGTTTTTTTAATATGTATCATTTCTTTTATGTTTCGTTTTTTGTAGTTTGATTCATAATCTACGATTTCTACGTTATTAAAATTAAAGTTGTGTAAATATTCTAGTGAATGATTTGATAGAGCTGTTGAACTGTGACTAACATTTCTAATACTGTTTTGATGTTCCTTAATTCTGTTTTTAAGATATTGCTTTGTTTGCCCAATATAGGTTTTTGGGCAATCAAGGCAATTTATTTTGTAAATGAGTTGAGACTGGTTTGTTTTTGGAATATTTGGTTTTAGATTTCAAGACTTTAATTTAAACTGACCGAAAGCCCAAGAAGTACAATAAAAGTGTAATTAATATTTCAAAATATACATAAATAATTTCCTACCTTCCTTTCTCTTTTGGGCATCTAATAAACGATAATTCACCATCGACTTTCGCAGCCGTTCACCGAACACATATTATTACCCGGCATTTTATAATAACTTTTGCAAGACACCCTATAAACTTTGCCGTAGTTTAATTTTCCGCTCTTACTGGTCTACTCTGTACTGTTCGACTGACGTCGGTACACTGCTGCTAGCCTACCGGCCAGACGGTGCAAGGGGTAGGTAGTTTTGATTTTTCGACGGAGTGAGGCAACTGATATATATTCTTTAAACTGTAGGAGCATTTATTAGTTTTGATGGTGTAGTGATAGTCGAAAGTTGTTTTCAATTTTCCTCTTCTTTAGCTTTAAACGTAAAATGGCTTCAACTTCAAGATCAAGGGGTTGTGTAAATTTGCCAAATTCCTTTTGTTACATTTGTGGCACCTTTACAGTAAAAAGACAACAGAGAGATATAACTGACTTTGTGAAAAATGTGTATTATGCATACATTGCATACTTTGGTGAACAAGTAGGTGACAATTCGTGGGCTCCTCCCAAAGTGTGTTCAATTTATGTTGAAAGGCTTCGGCAGCGGTCTCTGAGAAAAAAGAAATCTTTTCGCTTTGGAGTACCTATGATTGGAAGGGAGCCTCAAAATCATACTGAACTGTTATTTTTGTTCTCGTCCTGTCCAAGGATTTAATTTAAAAAACACAAAGGACGTTTTTAATTATTATTATTATTATTATTATTATTATTATTATTATTATTTTTATTATTATCATTATTATTATTATTATTATTATTATTATTATCATTATTATTATTATTATTATTATTATTATTATTATTAATATTGTTATTATTATTATTATTAATATTAATATTATTATTATTTAATCGTTTTCACAGGTTTCCCCGGAATTAGAAGCAACAATACATCGGTCGAAAGACAAGATGATGCGCTTGTCTGTTAGTGTTAAAAACACTTTTAAAAGTTGTCGCCAAGAACCCTACGTATAATACTACAAATATCTAATATTACGGATTTCTGCATCTGTAAGTATAATTCCCTTTCCAGACCAAGACTAATCAAGCTGTTTTCTAGTTTTTTAGGTATTTCGTCTGTGGCCCCCACTGTCACACGATAGTGACATTGTCCATGCCCCACATTATTTGTCGGATTTCGTCAGTTAATGGTAGGTATTTATTGATTTTTTCTGTGTGTGTTTTGTTTATATTTACAGGTAGGGGTACTGCTAGGTCAATTGTAAACGATTTCTTCTCCTCCTTGCAGGTAAGCAGTATATCTGGTATGTTATTTGGTATCGGTCGGTCCGTAATTATCTTTCTGTTCCAGTAAAAGCGATATCGTTCATCTTCGCAGACAGCAGGCGGCTCGTATTGGTAATAGAGGACTGGATCCGTAAGCCCAAGATACTTTTGTCTTAAGTTTTGATGAATAAGTTTGCCAATTCTGTTATGTCTCTCCAGATAGCTTTTAGGTGCCAAGATAGTGCATCCCGCAATCAGGTGATCCAAACTCTCTTCTTTTTCTTTACACAGACGGCATTTAGTGTCTCCTAGAGGTTCATTAAGAATTCTTCTTCTATAGGCTTTTGTTGGGATGACTTGGTCCTGGATTGCTGCTATAATTCCTTCGGTCTCGGCAAAAAGGTTGCCCCATCGTAAGTATTCACTGGATGCCTTGGTGTCTATAGCGTCATTTTCTACTGATACCCGGTACTTTCCATGCAGCGGTTTACTTCTCCACTGTTGTAATCGTTGCTGCACTGTAAATGTTTCGGAAGTTGGGTAATAGGTTCTATCCGCTAATTTTAAGGGAGTGGCTTTTTTTGTCTTCCAGGATCGCAGCTCTATGGATAAGACTGGTATTCTCCTTGCTATAAAAGTACTTTCTTAAGTTTTGGATCTGATTGTGATGGCGTACTACCACATCAGGAATTCCTCTCCCTCCGTGGCTCCGAGGTAGATGAAACCGTTCAAGAGATGACCTAGGGTGATGAGCTCGGTACCGTCTAAATTCCTTTCTGGTTTGTATATTTAACTGATTGAGCTCTGTATCGGTCCATTGTATCACTCCAAAACTGTAGGTAATAACAGAGGTGGCATATGTATTTACAGCTTTAGCCATGTTCCTAGCCGAGAGTTTTGATTTGAGAATCGAGCGCAGTCTTTGCAGGTAGGTATTTGTTGTTTTGTCCTTTGCCGTTTTCTGATCAATTCCCCTAGCCTGTAGGTAGCCTAAGTATTTGTACTGCTCATTCTCATTCATTCCTGTAATCGTTCCCTGATGTTTATTCGCCTCAAATCCAGTGTGCTCAGCCCAGCGGCCTCCATTCATACACGATATTTTGCACTTATCCAGCCCGAACTTCATTTGGGTGTCTGTGCTGAAACGTCCTACACACGACAGGAGATCATGTAGGTGGTTTTGATTCTGTGCAAATAATTTTAAGTCGTCCATATACCACAAATGGCTGATCTGGGTTTTCGTCCTTGGTAGTATGTATCCTTTATGCGGTCTGTTCAGAAGTGATGTAAGTGGCCTTAAAGCTAAACAAAACCACAGTGGGCTGAGCGCGTCTCCTCTTTTAATATTAATTAACCCAATGTCCATCGCTTTTCCTGCCATATTAATTGTTAATTTGGTTTTCCATTGGGTCATGGCATTCTTAAGAAAGGTGGCTAAGTGAGGTTCAACTTTGTATATATCCAGTATTTCTGCCAACCATGAATGGGGAATGCTGTCGTATGCTTTCTGGTAATCTATGTAGGCGGTATAGAGCGATCCCTTCGTTCTTTTAGCAGTCGACATTATTATGGAGTCAATCAGCAATTGTTCCTTGCAGCCACGTGAACCTTTACGGCATCCCTTTTGTTCTTCATCCAATAATTAATTTATTTATGTCTAGATGCTTATACAGTTTCTCGGATACAATAGAGGTAAGTAGTTTATAAATAGTGGGTAAACATGTGATTGGCCTGTAACGAGCTGGATCTGCGGTAGGCTGCGGTGTCTTGGGGATCAGGTAAGTTATGCCTTTTACCATGAAGGCCGGTGTTTCCTCTGGGTGTTCAATTAGGTACGTAAAGTTCAAGGCTAGCTGTTTATGTGTGGATTTAAATTGTTTATACCAGAAGTTATGAATCTGGTCCATTCCCGGTCCTTTCCAGTTTAATGTTTTCTTAACAGCCAACTCAACCTCCTGTACCGATATTTTCCATTCCAGCATCTGTCTTATATTGGTTATCTCTTTCTTTTCATCATATAGCCATTTCGTCTTCTTATGTTGGACAGGATCACCCCAGATTTTCTCCCAGAACTCTCTGGTTGCATCAGCGTCCGGTGTCACTGCCTGGCCCTTAGCCTGCTGTTCGTTGTTGTTTGTGCCACCTTTGGTTAGACTTTCGTAAATTGCTTCTCGTTGTCCGTAAATTGTTTGTTGTGTAGCCGTCTGTTGTTACTTGTACGATATCGCTTGAGACGTTTTGACATCGCTGCTAGCTTCTGTTTTAGATGGTCTAGTATCGTCTCGGTAGTTGGATTTTCTTCAGAGACATACGTCTTAAAGATAGTTGCAGCTCTTGAGCTAACCTTTTTACTGGGGTTCGGTCTATTATTTTGTGTCATAATACCAATTTCCTCTCTGAGTTTGTTTACCTTCTCAGTTAGCCGGCGTTCCCATGGGGGCTTTTTATGGGTGTGTCCTTCTGGTTTCTGCATTGGTATCTTTTGGCCATTGCACTTTAAAGTCGCAAATGCACCTGCGTATATAAGACTGTGCAGTTCTGATATTGTCATTTGCGGTTTTATCTTCAGTGCCAAGTATCTGTCGACCTCGGTTAAGATGTTACGAGTGTCGCTTTTGAATTTAAGCTTGGTCAGTCTTGGCTTAGCTGTCGCTTCTATGCCCTCGTACAGCATAAGAGTCCTTTCAATTTCTTCTTGCATTGGTGTCAATAGGGGACTAATTGGTCTTTCGTTCTCTTGTTCCAGGGGCATCTCTTCTTCAGCGTTTGTTTCGACACCCAGTTCTATTGCAACTTCATGTTTAATTCTTGCTATAGTCTCAGCTGGTAGTCGGTTAGTAAATATTGATCTCTTCTGTGATATTATGTTATTTACAGTCTTTTTTCTTAACTCAGGGAATTTTTCCGTCATAAGTCGGTGGAGTTCCGTGCTATAAGGAGTTTTGGCGGTCTCTAGCCGTGTTATCTGAAAGAAGCATCGAACCAAGTACTCGTTCATGCGGGCGTTCATGTTATCTGGCCAAGAGGTTTTTTGCTTCTTATTGCCCTCTGTAGCAGTGGACTGAGATGGTTGAATTTCAGTAGCACATTCGACAGGGGTTGCCATGGTCTGGTGTTGGTTTTGGCTAAAGTGTGGCTGACTGCCTGTTTCTCGTAGTCCTAATTCATTGCTGTGGTCGGTTGCAGGCCCATCTTCACGACGGCTTCCGTCCGAGTCCTGCTGCCTCGGTCCGCCAGAGTATCGGTTTCGTCTTGTGCGTACCACAAATTCTCTATTTTAATAGGTAATTGCATTTTAGAGCTACTGCCAGCGAGACTCCGACTGCTCTTATTCAGCCGCTCCTCACATGGAGTCAGACGCTGTAGGACTACCGCTCCAAACATGGAGTACCGTCGTGTCCTGTGCTAGTTTTGGTTCGCCCCAAGATCTTGGTACCCCCTATATCTAGGGGGCATTCCCCTATCCACCACCTGGAGAGGCGTCCGATGGAGGACTAGCAACCCCTCACGGATTATTATTATTATTATTATTATTATTATTATTATTATTATTATTATTATTATTATTATTATTATTATTATTATTGTTATTATTGTTATTGTTGTTATTATTTTTATTGTTGTTATTATTATTATTGTTATTATTGTTATTGTTGTTATTATGGTTATTATTATTATTATTATTATTATTATTATTATTATTAAGGACTTGGGATGTCGAACGAGCTTAAAAGTACATTTTTTAGATTCGCATTTGGACTATTTCCCGAGAACCTTGGGGCGCTAAGTAAAGAGCAAGGGGAAAGATTTCATCAAGATTTTAAAGAAATTGAAAGAAGGTACCAGGGAAGGTGGAATGTACATATTATGCCTGCTGACTACTGTTGGGTCCTTCAAAGAGACAACCCGCATAAGTTTCTAAAGAGGAAAAGTACCAAAGAAGCTTTGTATGTCAACGAAAAAGATACCATAAAGACATAATAATTTTCTGTTAACTCTAAATACTTTTTGGATCATATTTAAGTAGATTTTAGATCTCAATCATTTGCAAACAATTTGTAGATAGTAATAAAACTTTAATTAAACAAAATCTTATTTTGTGTACTTTCTTAAAATTTGAGTAACCTTATTGTGGAAAAACCTTACGTGATGAAAATGATGTAGGTCATATTTGAAATCAGCACTAGAGAAAATAAAAAGTTTACTTAAAAGATTTAAAACAATTTTCACAAAGTATATTTTGCAGGCCTGTGAATTACTCCCAAAAAATAGGTTGATTCTTGTCTGTCTTGTACAAGATTGTTAAGTTGAAAAGATATATTATGTTATTTCTAGGCAGCAAATACTTTCGATAAAAACTGTTTTGTCGTTGTTTATTGGAAATAACTACTCACCGGACCGAAAAAACAAACAAGACTGCCCGTGTTATTAATTGAACTTCAGAAAAAAGGAAAACACAAAAAAGTGGCCAGCCCTAGTATGTATACTCGCATATGTATATAAAGTGTCTCCTTAATTCCGCTGGTAAAAAACGCGATTACGTCACTAGCCCGTTAGATCCAATCATATAACAAACAAGCGACATGCGCGGATGCGAGCAGCAACCGGGACTGTGAACTCACACGCTACTTAAGTCTATGAATCTTCGTTATTTTTAGATGTATTTCAAAAACGGACAATTTACGGAGTTTCATATGAATTTAAACTTTTTCGTATATTCATCGAACGTCTTCATTGTACCGATTTAATAAATTTATTATTGCTAATCGAGTTGAAATTTCTTTAATGCAGACCATAGTTTTTTTTATATCATCAGGGCCGCAGGATTTTTTTATCAAGTAACTTTGTTATTACTTTCAGTTACTGGTGAGAAAAATATCGAGGAGTTATTAAATTTACCACTCCTCTTTTGAGAGCTGATTACAAAAATGTTGATTGAATTTAGTGTCAACCATACCTGAAAAAGCACTGCTGGAACTGTTAGCAATTCTATTTTTCTTTTTACGATAGTATACATCATCATTCATAATAATGTTCCAAGAAAACTTGAATTGTTTTGTTGAGGTGTTAATTGAGTTTTGAAAACATTCTTGTTTTTCCTATTAGTTTCGCCAATACCTAGGTCTATTTCAATTTGCCAACAATTAATAATAATTAACAATGATAATAATAATTACTGAACATTTATTAACCTAATTAAAAAATTAAAACACACAATAAAATATTACAAACTAAAATAGGGAGAGGAAGAACTAACCATTTTTTCAGCTTACCATGTAACGTAACCTACACAGGTGGTTAGGACCATTAAAACTGCGTACGAAAATATAAAAAAAAACAAATCCTGAAACGAAATTTTTCTTGTATTTGCCAGTAAGTTTTATTCATAAAAGAGGTTTATCAGACCAGTGCAGAAGCTACATAGGTGTAGGCAGAGTAGGCCCTTTCTCAGGGGCGCCGCGCCGGTGTCAAGGGGCGCCAAATAGTAAAACTGTAGAGAGTGTAAGTTAATTAGGTCTTGTTATAGGGGCGCGAAGATCCTGGCTTGCCTTCAATCAAATTTAGGCTAGCTGCGGCACTGTGTCCGACCCTAATTTATGTATAATATATTATTTGTTCTGTCTAATACCTAATCTGGCATAATTTCTAGTCTGGTTATTAAAAATCTAATAAATTTGAATTGACTAGCTAACTATAATTAAATGGTAAACTGCATTACATAACACCTTGTCATTTGGCTTGAGGTGAGGCTTTTGGTGACAGAATGGAAAACATATTTCAAGAAAGAACAATGTTTTATAAATATTTAAGATTTCAAGAACAGGCATTTATCCATTTTGAATTATTTCATATATTCATCATTTTTAATTATAAACAAATTATTTAGCCACAAAATTTTAATTCATAATAGGTTTCTTTAATAAGAAGACTAGAAATTAGATCTTAAAACATCATTTTCTTAATTTTTTGTTCAGATCAGGTTCTAGACAGGACAAATACCATACTATTGGTAGATTAGGAGCAGACAGCCTTATTATAATTAAAGGTAACCGGCAAATTAGGAATAAAAGATTTTTACAGGGTTTGTTTTACTTTTAGTGATTTTCAATCGCAGTGACTTTTTGTTTTTAAGTATTTTTTTTAAATTATAGTGGCGTGATATTCTATTAATATTAGACAAACTTATCCTTTCATTTTATTCAAAATAGTTAAACTTCCGACGAAAATCAGCTGTTCAAAAGTATTGTTTTAATGTTTTGAGTAATCCATTTTCGTTTCAATTATCTAAAAAAAATTAGGCTATTTACTAAGATATCCGCCAATAGGTACTTAAGTGATTAATAACTTTGTGACAAAAAACATTTGTGATTCATACTTGAAGTGCTATGTGCTATGCTATATTTTATTGTTATGCTTAATTAACTGAACTTATGTGTATTATTTTAAAAAATTAAAGAAATCAAAAATACAAAAGTAAAGCAACAAATTGCATTTAGCAGTATTTTATTTTAAAGGATACAACAAAGAAAACATACAACATTTAAATATTATAGCAGCCAGAAACATTATATTAATAATATCCATTGTTACTTATAATGTTCTAATAACGTCGCGACATTGATGCAATCGAATTTTGAATTACAGGTTCAGGAAGATTTCTCCAAACCTCATTGATTTTGTCCATCAACGATTGTTTATTTGAAAACCGTTGTTTGCGAATACGACGTTCTACTTCCCCCACAGATTTCGGATGAGGTTTAGGTCTGGGAATTATGCCGACCACTGCAAAACTTGAACATTTTTCTCCTGAAACCATTCTTGAACAAGTCGCAAAGAATGCTTTGGATTTCCTAAAACGATCCAGCGCCCAGAATTATTGCTAAAATTCCACAAATAATAGTAAATTCTATTGTCACTAGCCGGACAAGGCATGGTCAAGTTACGGTCCAGCCACGATCAAAGCTTCTTGAAAGCATTTACACTATCCCGTGCCTTGTTCGTTTGGTGACCGGCATTTGTGAATGCTGGAAATCCCATTAAAAAGCATTAAAATACTGCCAAATCGTTTTTGATCGGATCGTGACTGGACCATGACTTGATCGTTGCTTAGTGAGAATAGTCCTCGATTCCCAGAACAATCCGGAGTAGATTAGTGGAAGCAAAGCTATTTAGTAGACGTCCAGCTAAAAAGCCACTTATTTCGGGAATAAATAGGCTCGCAAGGCTTACATTCGCTCGTCAGTATTTAGAAAGTCCTATTTAGCGATGAGACGCGTTATAAAATCTTTAATTCCGATGGAATGGGGCGCGTAAGGCGGCCAGTTAATATCAGATTCAATCCTAAATATGTTACACCCACAACATCGATTCATGTACAGAAATATAATGGAAACTGTCATGCTACCTTCTGCCGTTGCTATGTTTCAGCAGGATAATGATCCAAAGCACTTGTTTAAAAATGGTTTCAGACGAATTATGTTGTAGTTTTGCAGTAGTCGGTACAATCCCCAAACCTAAACCAGATCGAAAATATATGAGAAGTAAAATGTCGCATCCGCATACAATTGTTTCCAAATAAACAATCGTTGGTGAACAAAATCAATGAAGTTTGAAGAATTCTTCCTTAAACTGTAATTTAAAATTTGATTACCTCAATGCCGCGATGTTGCCAGCAAATTATGAGAGTAATAATGGATATTCTTTTAATTATTGCCAAATGGTTATATGCTATAAATTTTTAGTACTTTATGTTTTGTTTGTTGTATCCTTTAGGATAAAATACTATTAAATGCAATTTGTTGCTTTACTTTTGTCGCAAGTTTAACCGAATCTTAAGGTTTTTGGGGTTGATATAAATAAAAGCACATTTGATCATGCAGGGATCAGGTGGGCAACTTAAAAAGAATTGTCTAGTTTAGCGCTAATTGCAATATTATCAGAGATAAATATTACTTCTTAATTACAATGAAGCATATTAACAACGAAAGGTCAAGAAAAAATAATAAACCTCTTAACCACATACGTCACTAACGTAGTTTAAATTTAAATTCGTCCTATTTCCGGGTTTGCAACAATATAGTTATGTTTTCAGTACATCACAAATAAATAACGGCGAAAAAATATTTAAATGTGTCCAAGAATGACTGTACTGTGTAACCTTACATTTATTGTCAAATTTTTGACAAAAAATGTTCCCAACTTATTAATTATTCTACACAAAAAGAAAATGTGCTAACCTAATTTACCATATTTTGGCTGAGACACTTTTTATAGAAAAAAACCGTTATAGGTATAAAAGTTCTATTATCAACACCTAAATTAACTATTGCAATGGAATTAAAAAGTTACTTATCAACAAAAACAATGAAACCTCTTAACCTCATACTTCACTAAAGTACCTTAACTTTATACATGCCATTGTTTTCGATATAAATACAACAGGTAAACTGTATGTAAATAGTAATGAAGTTTTAATAGATTCATAATTTAATAACTTTTATTAAAGAAAGTCTTATTTTTCATAAGCAATATGAAGAGACTTATATGTATAGGTGTTTTGTTCGTTTTCGTCGTAAACTCTTCTCGAGTTGAAGATGACATGGCGAAGTTTCAAGATTTTAAGGTAAAAACTAATATCTTCGAAAATTCCTAATGTCGCGTAACATATTATTACATTCTGCTATTGTCTATGATTAATTTGAGAATATAAATTTATTAGTTCTGGTATTTTTACTGACATCATTAAATATAAAAAATTATGCTATGCTTCTTTTAAAAATCATATTAAATATATTGATTAACAATTTTCAACCAAAATCTGTCCTGTTTCTCCAAACTACATACTACTGTCATTACCAGCTTAAGTTATTTTATTTTTATATTCATAATTCTTGTATTCCTTTGGGGCACAAATAATGTATTTATTAGTTTATTTTGTTTTTAATCAGCTAATTAATATCTCTAACGGCTGCTTTCAAAACACCTGTAACGCATTTCTGAGACAAATAGATAATACGTAATAGTGTATTAGACAACAATTGTTGAAAGTGACATTTTTCACACGAGTGGTTCCTAAGACCACCTATGAAAGTGAGAAAAAAAGCACGGTTAACTTGGCTAGAAAGTGCCTTATATCCCACGCGTGTTGAAAAGTACTTTTCAACACATGTGTTGAAAAGTACTTGTCAACATGACGTTTGAACAGATGGTGGAAATTTCATTTTTTTTTATTTTCAACACGTGTGTTGAAATATTTTTCAGCACACGTGTTGAAAGTGGGGGCTATTAAATAAATACAGAAATTGCGGTTTTTTGGTAAATATTTTTGTGGTCGTAGGAAAAATATTGTACCTACATTACTCGTGTGAAAGTAATTTTCGCTCACTCGTGGGATTAGCGCACTCGGCTGTCGCCTCGTGCGACAACATTCACACTCGTGTGAAAAATGTCACTTTCAACACTTGTTATGTAATATACTATCACACGAGTAATGTACAATATTTTCCCTACGACAACAACACTAGTGTTCAAAATAAAAAATTGGTTTGCTATATGGCACCATCTATTTAAAAGTCATGTTGACAAGTACTTTTCAACACATGTGTTGGAAAGTACTTTTCAACACGCGTGTGATATAAGGTTTTTTCGAGCCAAGTTAACCATGCTTTTTTTCTTAATTTCATAGGAGGTCGTAGAAACAATATTGTACATTACTCGCGTGAAAGTAATTTTTGCACACTTGTGGGTTTATCGCACTCGGCGATATTAGATAAAATTAGAACATAAAATATATTCTGCTAAATGCCGGCAAAGTTGATTTAACATAAACCGGAGCCATTATTCTTTTGTTTTATTCTAGAATTTTAGTAAAAATTAAAAAAAGATCAAGGTTTACTTGGACGTGATTTAAAAATTTTTACTTACCCCTCAAATTTATATTTAAAATACTTCATTTAAACTAATTTAATGAAGTGTTTTCACGTTAAAATAGTTTTAACGTCCCAGAACTATACGACACAAATTTAAACTTTTAAACATTAAAAAAATAAAAACGATATACTGACATAATCCCAATTTGCTTAGGGACGAAGGACAGTTAATCGATCGACAGGGAATCATCATCATCTGTTCAAATGTCATGTTGACAATACTTTTCAACACATGTGTTGAAAAGGACTTTTCAATACGCGTGTGATATGGCACTTTCTAGCCCTGTTAATCGTGCTTTTTTTCTCACTTCCATAGGTGGTCGTAGGAAAAATATTTTTCCTACGACCACAAACATATTAACCAAGAAACACCAATTTCTGACTTCATTTAATACTCCTACTTTCAACGCTAATATTTTCAACACTTGAACTAAAATATAAATATGTTTACAGTTTGTTATGTGCGGTATTGCCCTAGTGTACTTCACCCCACTGAGCCCCCAATTCGCTCCAAGCACCCCGAAAATTTGTTATTTTTGAAATAAATAGTTTAACTAAAACTGAAACTGGCACCATTTGGTCAAATGTCATGTTGTACTTTTCAACACATGTGTTGAAAAGTACTTTTCAACATGCGTGTGATATAAGGCACTTTCTAGCCAAGTTGATCGTGCTTTTTTTCTCACTTTCATAGGTGGTCGTAGAAAAAATATTTTAACTTTTCCATAGTAAACACTGAAATCGCAAGACTTTTTGTTTAGTGATGTATTTCACACTATTGTTGTAGATAAAATATCAAAAATTATATAGAAACCAAGCAGAAGAAACAAAACGCTTTGCCATTTTCAGAGACACTTTAAAATCTATTGAGGAACACAATAAGCTTTACGAAAAAGAACAAAAATCATGGAAAAAAGGTAGGCACAAGATCTGAATACCTTTCTTGTTATATCTACATTAATTATTGCACTGGTATCAGGTATCCAGAAAATTTAACCCCAAACTATAGTTTACTTAATGCCAAAGCATCATTACCTACAATAAAAGCTGACTCCTTCGCTTGCAAATGCATTAATATTGTTCAATCAACAGTAATAATCTTCCTTAGTGACGGAATGGCCTATTGGAATTGGGTTCTATTTTGATGAGTTAGGTCTCGTCAACGTACATTAGTTTTTAAATGTATACATATTTCTGTTGGTATTTGGTTAAGCATTTTTTTCTTATAATGTTATGGGCTTCGCAGAAGTTTATAGACTTTTAATTCACTTATTTTTTTTTAACATATACATATCAAATTGGCACTAACAAGGCCTATTTTTTAAATAATTGCTTTAGGTGTTACAAAGTTCGCCGATGTGGCTAATGAAGAATTTAAATCTAAATTGACTTCTCCAAATTTCGGTGACCATATAGCCCGAAAAGGAAAAGAAATAGATCTTCCACTGGAAATTCCCGATTCCATAGATTGGAGAGAAGAAGGTCATGTTACTCCAATAAAAGATCAAGGAAATTGTGGATCAAGCTATTCATTCGCTCACGTAAGCAAATATAGGCAAAAGAGTGAATCTTTTTTAATAATATTAAAATGAAAAGAGCATGAAAAGTACAAAAATAAATACCGGTACAGTTAATACTGAAAGCCGAACATATATTTAAGTCAAGTTAGACTAAAATTACATTAAGTAATTTATATGCATTAATTTAAGTTCTAAACTTAAGTAATTAAAATTTCTAATCCAGTGGACTAAATTCAAACCATAGAGAAAATATATAGTAGAGAAATAATGTCAATTACGAATGCGGCAAATTTACCGAGCTGAATCCGTAAACAAAGACGGTCCTCTGCGGGCTTGCGCATTGTCGAACGTTTGCCTTGTGATAGACAGGACCGTACTTCAAAATTTATTATACATGACGTGAATCTTTTATCGAGTAATAAATGCCAAATATATTACTTGTAATTATTCTTTTTATTAATGATAAGAATGTAACCATTAGTGAGATTTTAACAAAAAGTGTATAGTTTGTTGGCTTAAATCTGAGTTGTCTTGCTATACAAAACTGTCGATAATTCCTCGAAAATAGCTCAGTTTATATATATACAGTGCGTCTCTTTAATGTTTTTAAACGTTACATTTACAAAATTGAAAGTTGAAATAAAATATAAACATAGTATTCTAAACAATAGAAATAAAATATGCAACTGTTTTAAGAAGTAAAATAGTAAATCAAAAAAATTACATGTGTATATTTTATTGGATTGGCATCCCATCCTGTATAATTCTTGAACAAAGCAAGTTCTAGGGTAAGATGTAAATATTTTTACACCTATTTACAGTGTGTGCACTTGATACTTTGCTGAAAGCGCTACTACTTACGGCCCCATGTCAATCTAATCCACCGATATCTTAGCGATCCTTTGGCGAAAGCGCTTTTTTCTTTCGCCATCCCTTTTAAAATACTCCCCTCTACCCTAATCCACTAGTATTTTTAGTGCCCCTTTGACGAAAGCGCAAATATGCCTTTTGGACACTCACCCTTCTAATCCACCGATATCTTAGCGATCCTTTGGCGAAAGCGCTTTTTTCTTTCGCCATCCCTTTTAAAATACTCCCCTCTACCCTAATCCATTAGTATTTTTAGTGCCCCTTTGACGAAAGCGCAAATATGCCTTTTGGACACTCACCCTTCTAATCCACCGATATCTTAGCGATCCTTTGGCGAAAGCGCTTTTTTCTTTCGCCATCCCTTTTAAAATACTCCCCTCTACCCGAATCCACTAGTATTTTTAGTGCCCCTTTGACGAAAGCGCAAATATGCCTTTTGGACACTCACCCTTCTAATCCACTGATATCTTAGCGATCCTTTGGCGAAAGCGCTTTTTTCTTTCGCCATCCGTTTTAAAATACTCCCCTCTACCCTAATCCACTAGTATTTTTAGTGCCCCTTTGGCGAAAGCGCAAATATGCCTTTTGGACGCTCACTCACCCTTATGCAATATAGGGGAAGGAGGCATTGACACTATATATGACCTTCTTACACCATCTTACCCCTTATACATTGCCCCTAATACACACACACCCCATCAGTGCCTTTCTGACACCTTGACCACACTCAATATACGTCACTGACAAATATTTCTACTTCTCCGTGTGTGTATTCACTTCAACACCGGAGTGCATTTAAGATAAATTATATTTTTTACCTCCTATTCTTTCACATATTCATATAATTTAAATTTGGAATTAAACTATTTCTATTTATGCACTACTTGTAAGAAATAGACTACGAGATAATTCCTTATATTTAAAAGTTGGATACATAATTGGCGAAACATATGAAATGTCTGTAACACTTTGTAAAGACTATTTTTGTATCGAAATAACAAGCTTCAGAGGTTCGCTATATTCGCCACCCCAACCAAAAATACCATAACATACAAATGACTGAGATTTTTTCGGCCCGGTTCTGTTCGCCGCGTTGCGTCATTGAGTTCAACAACCACTTTTGCTAGACGTCCCGAGTGCGCATGCCTCGAGAGGACCGTCGTTTAAAAATCTGACTGGCGCCCACTGCGCACAAACGCACTTTTTCGCCCATACATTGGACGGATTCAGCTGGTGTCGCGAATACGTTGTGATGGTCTAAATATATCTTGTCTATGATTCAAACTAGCCCAATAGCAGTAAGTATGTTGATTTAAACGGATGAGTTCGATTGGAATTAAATGTCCGACGGTTTATGTGTCTATTTTAAGCTAATAAAGATTGTCCCCATGCAATTTAGACATCAGTATAAACGTGATATATACGATCTTAAGCGAGACGGCATCGTCAGTCTCTTTAGATAATTTTTCTTCAGGTTGCAGCCATAGAAGCTGCTTACAAACGCAAATCTGGTCAACTGGTCTCCCTTTCCGAACAACAACTAGTCGACTGTGGTTGGGAATTTAACGGATGCAACTACCTTAACGGACGTGATGTTATGCCTTACATGCAGACTTACGGACTCCAAAGTGAAGAAAGCTACCCATATACGGGTGAGTAGTGGATGCTCAACAGGGGGGTTGATTTTTAAAAGTTTTAGAATTTCGATTTGGCATCCTTACAAAAGGTTTCCTGTTATAATAATAAAAAAGAAGTTTATATAAATAATTTTAATTAATTTACATCTTCCACCATGTACCTGGCTAAAGATGGTTGTCGGTTGATTTTGACACTTTCTTGAAAATTTAGAAATTTTGATTTGGAATATCCACAAATAGATTCTCTTTTACTCATATACAAAAACTTGTAATTACATGTAACAAAAAAATTATTTCTTCCACCCTCTACCAGCCTTTAAACATTAGAGCTATACCGTCCCTGGGCATGTCTTGTTGTTGGCAGCGTCCGGTTTTTTGTTTGTTTAATATTAGTACCTATTACCTAGGCTCTCGTCGCAATTGCTCCGTTAAAGTCGTGGTTTGTTGTGCTTTTAGTTTTATTATCAGTGTATATATTAGAGACATGAGTTTTTCAAAGTCATTTTATACAAGGCACGACCTTGAATGCCCTTTGGTAGGTTCCCCTGTTGATTTTAAAGACAATATTCTTTCAAGTAAAGAGGACTTTTAAAAATGTTACTTGTCAATTAGATTTAGTTTAGAAATATCGAACATACTAGCAGATCAAATTTTGGATTTATAGAAAAAATCAGGAATTCCCAGTGCACGAAAACATGTTTTGCAGTTGATCAATGCGCATCATGCGCTCGTCGCAATTGCTCCGTTAAAGTCGTGGCTTGTTGTGCTTTTAGTTTTATTTTCAGTGTAAATATTAGAGACATGAGTTTTTCAAAGTCATTTTATACAAGGCACGACCTTGGATGCCCTTTGGTAGGTTCCCCTGTTGATTTATTTTAAAGACAATATCCTTTCAACCCACCATCGAAGAATTACAAAAGTATAATAATCTTTGCCAACATCTGCGGGCTTAATTCCACTTTGAACTCTGTCCACCACTACCTCCAATGATGAAAACCCCACATTCTTTTTCCTACCTAAACCCAAATCAGTCCCAAATCCTCAATCAATCATCTCCTGTTTCCAGGCTGAACGGCCATTTTTTCGTCTTCATGATGGGGTATGTGCCTACGTTCGCAGCAGCCTTTCTTGCACCATACTCCCGAACCTGGAATCAGGCAAGTCTGATATTCTGGGGCTAAAATTTACCCTTAAATCTTCTATTAAATTTATCTGTTGAATTTTTATAACATCTGTATGCGCTCCCCTTGGTCGTTCAGATCATGGCTTCATTACCGTCTCTTGTCCCATACATCCCGAATTCGTTGAAATCGTACCAGAACGCACGATCTGGCACTACAACTCTGCCGACTGGGATAGTCTTCGAAACTTCTTCTCTGCTTTGCCTTGGAACCCTGTCTGTTTTTCCACTCCCGATCCCTCAGAAATTTGCTCTCGTGTCACAGATATCATTCAAGCGGGTATTGAAAGTTTCATTCCTCATACCCGCAAGAAACCTAAACTCCACCATCAAAAGCCATGATTCTCCAAGGCCTATGATAAAGCCAGGCTCAAAAAAATCCAAGCTCACAAAAGACATCTTCAAAATCCTACACCCAAAAATCGTCAAATTTTCACCAAATCAAGAAATCAATACAACCAAACTATCCAAAAATACTTTTAACAACCGCATAAAAGATAAAGTGATTTCCTGTCCCAACGGCAGCAAATCTTGCCGATCACTCGTAAAAACATTAGGCGAAGCACCTTTCCTCCCCTGACCTCTGACAACGAAATTATCTCCACCTCTAAAGGGAAAGCTGAACTATTTGCCAAACGATTCGCTGCCAATTCCACCCTAATCCCTCCCGCCAATTCCGCTCTTCCAACTGCTACGTCTCTACCTCACAAAATGCCCGACATAATACTTAAGTTCAAACAAGTTCAAAAAATTGTTCTATCCGTTGACTCCAAAAAGTCCTCCGGTCTGAATGGCGTGCCAGCAATTGTTCTAAAAGAATGCGCTCCAGAACTTGCACCCATCTTAACTCGTCTTTTCCAGATCTCTTATGATAAGGGTATCTTCCCAGATAGCTGAAAGACTGCTCGTGTGCAGCCTGTCCCGAAAAAAGGTTTCAAGGCCCTTCCATCCAATTATAGACCTATCTCTCTTCTCTCTGTTGTCAGCAAAGTTATGGAGAAAGCGATCAACTTGCAAATTCTAAAATATCGAGAAAAACACAAAATCATCCATGACAGACAGTACGGATATCGTCACCAAAGATCCACAGCTGATCTCCTTAGCTTTGTCACACAGAACTGGAACAAATCGAATTTTATGGCGAATCTCAGATTGTTGCTCTTGATATTTCCAAAGCCTTTGACCAAGTATGGCATGCCGCACTCTTGAACAAACTACCCTATTACGGTCTTTCTACCAAACTATGTAGCTGGACCGGTAGCTTCCTCTCTAATCGGCGCATATCTGTAGTGGTTGAAGGCCACTCATCTAACTTCCATCCTATCAGTGCTGATGTTCCCAAAGGTTCAATCCTGGCACCAACCTTATTTCTTATTATGCTGACGATAGTACTCTTCACTCCAATATTCATTTTTCCAGACAAGTCTCGAATTAAGAGCTGGATAATAGACGCAGATCTATGCACCTATCCCTTTCCCAAGATCTTCAATTAATCATAGGGTGCCAAAAACCTAGCTCAGTTTAACGCTTCCAAAACCCAGTCTTGCTCCCTGTCACGTAAAAAATCTAGCAATGCTTACCCCATCCACATAAATGGCCAAGCCCTACAGAACAATAAAACGTTCGATCTTGTTGGCGTCGCTTTCGAACATGATCTCAGCTAGCACAAACACATTACCTCAGTAACCTCATCGGCAGCTAAAGAGCTTGGTTTTCTCTATCGAGCCAGATAATACTTCTTCCCTTCCAACTTGTACAGTCTCTATGTTTCCCAAATAAGACCTAACCTAGAGTACTGCCCCCACATCTGGGGAGCGGCTTCACCTTCGACGCTTAACATACTCACAGGAAAACTACTTTCTCTTCCTTCTCTGGCTTATCGCTCGCTTTTGGGGATTTATCCCTTTTCTACCGGTACTTCCACGGATTTTGCTCTGAACTGAACTAGCTGGTATTATTCCCCCCTTGACTGCTCCTAACAAAACAACAAGAGGCGCGTTACGTATGCATCCCTTTACTGTCCACCTACAAAAGCCTAGAACAGACCACTTCTTTCGTTCATTCATACTTAGGGTCTTCATATTATGGAACAAATTGCCTGCAAATGTTTTCCCTTCCCATCCCAACCTACCGTCCCTGAAATTTCGCGTCAATAGACTACATTTCCCTTCTCTTCAGATGCCCACGGTACGAGTACTTAGGCTTCAATTCTACGTGGGATCTCTTAGATAAAAAAATGAATACTTAATTTGCATGTTTAAAAATGGGATTTATTCAGTTGGGAGTCAAGTCTTCAATCACGCTCGAAAATACTGAATCGCAAAAGTCAATTAAATCGATCTAAATTTTCGGAGGTTGTAGAGCGCCGAGAGATTTAGAACCCTATTGAAATTGGCGAGTATCGGAAAACGACAAGTATTTTTTTTTCGGTCAAAAATGCCATTTACAGATTCCTTTTTGGTAGATACTTAATAAACTCGAAAACGAAAAGTCGTATCGAAAAACGGATTCAATCGTTAAATTTTCAAATCTCAGATCCTTTCTTTTTGCAATACATTTACTTACATCTAAAATGGCTGGAAAATGAATCTATTGGGGGAAACGTGTAAATTTCGATTTTTGACTGAAATGGATCCAAGTCAAAATCCGCGTCGGAAAGAGCTCGGCGAAATACGTGATATCCATATTTAGTCAGCTATACGGATACGAAGGGCGGTCTATTCTCGATCATCAGTCCGAAGGAGTGTGATATCTTCCCTAGTACATATGCTCTAGAAACACGACATTTTCAGTGGCGATATTATAGAACCCTCGGGGGGCCGATTGAGCGGTCTACACCCTAGTTAGAAAACGAGCCGCTTACGGCAAATTTTCTAACGGGACAAGTACGCTAATAGCTTCATAAAATACGTAGTTTATACTGTTTTTTTTTCTATTTTGCATTTTTTTAAATAAAAAAATCCATAATTTAAAAAGAAAAATGCCATACAAGTTTTGTAAATTTTTATGTCTACATTTTATGTTGGTAACACTATCAAATTATTTAATATAGTAGCCTTGATAAATTAAAAAATCATTAAAATAATCAATAAAAAATAAAAAAAAGTTTTCATAAAAGGCTTATTACGAAAATGAAAATGATATCGAAAGAGATTTAATATGAAACCAAAATATAAAAATTTATGGTAAAATTTAAGACATTTTTAATGTAACATCCAATCTGTTACAGCATAACTAACTTACTATGCAAGACAAAATAAATCAATCATGTTACATGCATACTTATTTTTAATCTAGTCAAACTTTTGGTAACACTATACGGTGCCATAAAAGGAATCACGTCAATTGGCCGAAAGTTAATTGATCGAAGTCAATTGGTTGAATACGTCAATTGGCCGCAAATTAAATAATTGGCAAACTACCAGATTACTCATGTTCTTTATGATAATACCTTTTAACTACATTTCTTGCTCCATTAATTTTGGTTAGTTTTTCTTCTATTTTGAAAATTTAATTTATATATATTTTTATTTATACCCTTCGTTAACTTTGTGATTTTTTAACATCTTAATTTATACATTTATGGATTTGGCCAATTGACGTATTCGGCCAATTGAGTTTCGTGCAATTTAGCTCGTCCAATTGACTTTCGGCAAATTGTCCTTCAATCAATTGACATAGACTTGCTATAAAACGGTTATATACATTATATTTTACAAGTAAATTTTCCAGATAAACATTACATAGTACGCTCTAAAATGGAAATTTGGTAAATTGTAAAAAACTGCTTCAGAATTATGCTTTTCCAAATACCAATGTTAAATTTATTACAGGTGAATATGGAGAATGTAAATATAATGAATCGGCTGTCGTAACCAAAGTTGACACATTTCACAACTTTTTCGATGATCCAGATTATATGAAGAGGCTTGTTGGCAATGTGGGGCCAGCTCTTACTTTTTTGGACACTATTGATATTAAAGACTACAAATCAGGTAATGGCTTTTTTAAAAATCCATGAGGAGTAATCCTTTGTAATTCTTAAGACGTTTAAATTATTAATTATATCGTATTTGAGCAGTGGAGCTTCGGAAGTCTTAATTTTATTAGTTTTTATCACGTATTTTATATTACCAACGACTGACCCAAATTTCGGACGATTTTACCTTTATTTTAAATTATTATTTTGAAAGAGGTTATGAGAAGCTGAAATAAAATTATGCCAATTGATCGGACCCAAGACCAAGATTCTCTAGGTTGTCAAACTGTAAAAAATCCTTTAAGCAAAATGCCAAGTATCTTATGATGGAACAAATTCCTGGAAGAAATTTTACTTTATAAAATGTTTTCTTAGGGTAATATTAAAAAGTCTTGAGGTCTCCCCTTCGAGGCTGGCGCCCTCCACCTTTCCACCGGGATAAGAAATAAAAAATTCATTTTTGAATTTTTGCTATTTTCTATTATGTCTATTTGCTATTTGTATTATGTCCAAAGTAGTTATATACGAAATTAAAGATATTTAAATTATCTACGAAAAAGGATATATGCATGTTTTCTTTAGACTGGTATTTCTCGAAATAATGATTATTCAAAGAGTTCAAAGTCGGGTGGCCCCTACTTTAGTGCCCTTACGTAAAATTTACTACAGCGTGAAATTTTATTACAAACAAAATCAAATTATGGAGTCCACAATATTGTGTAAAATGAAACCGGTTAAGACCAACTTCAACCTTGCGCACCGAGGGTTTAGCTTAATAAGTTTTAAAATTACCCTTGTTGTGTTTTGTAGCAGAATAAAAACAAAATTAATTACCCCCTTGCCTCTTTAGAATATAATAAAATTAGTTGTCAGCGGTTAAATTTTATTAGTGTTTTATCGCAATAAATAGCAATGATTCAACTTGTACTTGATCGGTTTTATTTTTATTATAACTAAATATGTCACATAACAGTTTCTTAAGTTAAATTTGTAAGTTAGATTAATAGCAATGTAAATTAAGGCCAAAAAATTAGAGTAGTGGTCATTCAACTTTTTTTCTTGGATTATTTCTACGAGAAAAACAAATCTGACAAAATATATATAGGAACCTTTTTATCCATATTTTAATTCCCTTTAATTGAAATGTTGCTAATTTCGGCATAAAGTGAAGGAAATCTGGTTATATGGGCAAAAATTAATTTTTGATACATTTGCTCCCATAAAGAGGGCCCACCTCGAGGGGGAATTTATTAATAACATTCCAAGGAACAATTAAATAACATAAATCTGTACCGAGAATTTTTTGTGAAATTGGTCTCTTTAACTAGCTTAACGCCTGGCGTAGCAATCGTAGTATGATGCTTAAATATATAGAGTAGGATGTTCTATTAAAAAATTGCAGTTTTTATTCTGCATGCATTCTTAGAAAATCTAAAACAAGAATCAAAACTAAGTAAAAAAGTTGCACGATAATATTATTATATTTATTCACTGTCAAAAAGAAAGCACGGAAAAACGTGGGATATTGTACGTAACTACCCACAACAAAGTCTTTATGATATGAACAGAAATTCGTTTATATAGACAGGGAGGAACTTTGAACGATACCATTTTAAGGTATCTAATATTATAAAGCAAACTGTGTATCTTCATCTAAAGACAATTATTTACTATCTCTACAGACAAGAGACCCAAGCAGCGCATTTAAAATAGTGTAGTAACAATTAAATATAAATGTAATAATTTAGTTAATAAAGCTAGTTTAGCAAATAAGAGTAAATTAATTATAATAAAATAACTAAGAAATAATAAAACCCAAAAACCATTGTGGAATAACCTTAACGTGTAATAGCTTTTTGCCCCCGTCATTCAGTGAATTATGGTTAGTATTTATTTGATACAAATGAATAAATACCCGTTCTAGGTTATAAGTTATAAAATTTACGTTGACTGTTTTCTCAATTTTCTTAATATTTATGTGTAATGGTTTGGCATAAATTTCGAATATTACATCTTTTTAGAATTTCGTGCAAAACTTAGCAAAACGGAACATTTATAAAATCACTTCGGTGTCCGTCCATCCGTCGGTCACAGGTGATTTTCTCTGAAACTATTTGACGTAACAATGGGAAATTTAGCATAGAGGTAGAGTATGGTGGCCCAATTATAGACGTGAAGTATAAAATGTTGAATTTTGGTTCTGGGGGTTAATTTCAGGGGGTAAATTGGGAAGTGGAAAAAAATTTGAAGGCCATCGTGAAATGAAAGTTTATTGGAGCACGAATTCAACAATATATATGATTTTTTTTAAACATATTTCGGGAAAAACGCTTAAAAATTGCTGTCCCCCACCCCACCCTCATCACCAAAAAAATCGCTCAGAAAAATATAAAAAAAATCATAAACATTGATAATTAGGTGTAGATTAAGTCACAATTATCAGAATTAAAAATTTTTATTGCGATCAATAATTGTTATAAACAATTTAATTGTTTATTTCCTTATAACTGCTGAACTGGTTTTAGAGAAAAAGTTTTTCCACAAAAAATATTTCTCACGATGCTAAGGAATAACTTTTGTCATTACACGTTTCCCAAAATTTCTAAATTTGGCTCAGTCGAAACGCTCCTTACTCAGCTCCGCGCATACGCGATGTATTACGGCGTTAGTGCCGTCGGCGGCGGGTAGCGCGGCAGATAGGCGGAGATCGGGCGGCCGAAGTTTGCTCAGATTAATTGATGGCACGGAGCACTAATTGTGCAAGTATAGCTTGCACTTGACCGATTTTTTTACAATACAGTTTGGTAACATAACCTCGATGATCAACCCACTATTATGTGTTATTGAATAAGCTGTGATTATAACGGCCGCTTTATAGCTGTAAAAAAAATTTCTCCTTGATTAGATATATGACTACATTTTCTGAGGCAGTTGTTACATTTATAAACTTAACATCATAAACCTAACGAATGAGTACTGAACACTGCCAACAAAACGAAACAAATATACAAATAAACAAATAGTAAAACATTACAGTCTTACTGCCAGATTCTTCAACGCTGGATAGGTCTAACTTGACAACAAAAAATTTTAAACTAACGAGTGTCGAAATAAGATAAGTAAGTTTTATACTACTATTTTGTTTATGAGCTTTTTAGCAAATTTATACAGACAAGTACTTACAGTACTATGTACTTTCAACAATAATAAAACTAAATTCATTCTTGCAATACGTTCCAAGACGAAAATCATTTAGAAACTAAGCAAATTGCTGAAATGTTAGAATAAATCATCCCCGGGCTACCACTTGAATTCATCCCTGGGGTGAATTTGATTAGAAAAAGTTTTAATTTTTTGTTGATAAACATTTCGAATGGGGTACCTACTTTTGTATTATGGAATAAAAAAAATAGATAACTCCACTCTACTACAGAATAAGCTTAAAAAGAGAATTCAATAATCGAAACTGAAAAGTAAAGCGTAAAATCATTTTGCTATCTTTTTAGGTGTTTTTAATATTAGCGCAGCGGACTGCATGAGCATGGTCAATCGGCAATATGTAACAGTTATTGGTTATAATAATGATGAAGATGGAAACATGTACTGGATAGTGAAAAATTCCTGGGGAACCGACTGGGGAGAAGATGGATATTTTAGAGTTTCAGTTGTTTATAACTATTCCTGCGGTCTCTATTATGATGAGATAATTCCTGAAATCAAATAAGATTTCTTTTTTGATATATTAAATAAATTAAGTAAGCTTATGTATTTCTTATTTTGGCTAGGGAAAATAAATAGTTTTCATTAACAGAGACTGCTGTTTTCAATTAACTAAAATTTTAAATTCTGTTTTTATAGAACACGGTAAAATTGAAATTAATAAACTCGTTTTTATAAAAAGCTTTCTTATTTTTTACCTCTCGTTATAAGATACTTCGGTACAACAGGATTTAACATTTTTAAAGGTGCCGACAGACTAAATCATTTTTATGCAATGTTACATTCTAGTTAATGGTACATTATGGGCAAATATTCATTAGGAAAGTGTGAAGGCTGTGTGCACTTTTAAATATGAATCAAACAAAGTTTTGTATTGAGTGCAAAATTTTGCACTCAATACAAAACTTTGTTTGATTCAAATATTCATTAGACTGACACATCATGAACGCTCATTTATCTGGAATGGAACATTATTTGCTTAGGTCTGACTGCGCTCAAATTTATACATTTATAATGTGTGTAGCGATAGAATACATTAGGCGCCGTTAAAGTTAGTACTGTTATTCGGTATTAGGCTCGACCAACGTAACAAGGGGCCATTCGCATCTGTATTGATTTGTTTGCTAAGGTCTCTTACTTGATCGACCAATATCGGCAAGTGGCGTCCATACATTGGCCTTTGGTTTTCCTCGCCCAACTGTGTCTGTATTCGTGACTGGCGTAGGCTGTGCCAACATGTAGAGTTGACTTAATGAAATCTCTACATGTAGGATTTGATTTCGTTCTTGCCTTCACCTCACAACCTCGGTCAACATGTAGACGGGCCTGAACGTCGATAAAAGGCGAGTTGCCAGCGCAAGTTATGACAAAGTTACATAAAATGGCCTTGATTTGATTCTTGCTTTTAGTCGAATAACCTCGTCCAACGTGCAAACGTAACAAACCATCGAGCTTTATCAGAAAAACCGCCATGACAGGATAAATGAAATTTCAAATAGCATAGAAAACGCAGAGCACAATTCACACAATTATTCTGCCTCACTTTAATTATTGTTGTTCTTTACTGATATCTTGCAATTAGGAAAATATATATAGACTGCAAATTCAGCAGAATAAAGTTATGCGAGCTATCCTCAATAAGGAATATGCACAAATTTTTTTTATTGGATGAATCGATTAAGGAAGCCATTACAAACCCAAAAAAAAATATTTTGAAGAAAATTACTAGGATAATTTAGCTACAAAAAATGTTTACTTTTCGGTATAAGTTATTACAATTTAAAAAGCAGCCATTTGTCCTTAGTGAGAAGTGACGTCAGGAGATCAGCCAAAAAACTACATTTTACCGTAAAGCTTAACCCAAAGTCGAACAGGTTTGATTTTCTCGGAAACAGTAAGAGGAAGAGAAATTGAATTTTTTGGGTTGATAGAGGAATAGTTCAACTAGCTTCGGTAGATAATTCAGTTATACAGGAAGTTTCGTTTCGGAGCTATTAAACGTCAAAGTCGAAATTTCCGCGATTGAAATCGGGTACAGGTCGCAAATGTGAATTAAATCGATGTAAATTTTCGGAGATTGTAGGGGACCCGGAGCTTCAGAACTCCCCTGAAACTGGTGGGGATCAGAAAATGGCAAGTAATTCTTTTGCATTTTTTTAGGTCGAAAAATGACATTTCCAGACTAGTGATGTAAGGATACGTATCCAAAAATCCGTTGGATCCGAATATTAAAAGAATCCGGATTATCCGGAACCGGCCGAGAACTTGAATACGGATTCGGAATCAAAATAAATTCGCATCGGGTGGTTACAAATGCAAAGTGCAAAGAGAAAACGGAATCGGAATCGAGTGTAAGCGAACAACACGGTCTGCGATTTGGCATATTTGATATTGTGCTTTCTCTTTCTAATGACATTTCCTAAAAAAAGATGGCATAGTTATCGGGGTAACGGGTATCATATGAGATGAGACCCATTGGTTAAACTAGTCCCGCCTCACCCGAACCGAATTCAAACGAGAACGGCGCGACGCGGTGCCTTCTTATCCCTAAACTTCGACTTCGACTGGTATGATACCGATACCGCATCGACCTACCTAGCCGTGTATCCGGATAGAAAATGTTTTAGTCTGTTGCATGCATACGTATACATGATCTGTAACCGCTTTCGCGCGGGTCAAGAAATGGATTCGAATTCGGATAATGGATACGGATATTAGCTGATTCCGATTCCGTATGATTCGGATATCTAATGAATACGGATATTTACAACACTATTCCAGACCCCTCTTTGATTCCTAATAACACGAAAACAAAACGTCAGATCGAAAAACGGACTCATAAGTGAAACTTTAAAATCTCAAATACTTGTTTTGCAATACATTTACCTCAACCTAAAATCACGGGAAAATGGAAATATTTGGAAAAAACTGGAAATTTAGATTTTTGATCCAAATATTTCACGGTTTTTAATTTTTTGTAGGGTCAAAATGGTTCAAATTAAAATCCCATATACGTCATCGGAAAGAGCTCGTCAAAGTATGTGTTATCCATATTTTTTAGTTTCTTCATTCTCTGTAGGAAAGGAGCAATCGCCGTTTAAATGTCGATTTTTTTACTTTTTTTGCCCTCGACATCGGTACATTTGAATCACTCTGTATTTTTTCCTATCTATTTTTTTCCAAAATTTTCAACACTATCTTATAAAGGAATACTGACACTGTAAAATGAATACCGAATGGGTCATCCAGGAGCGTATTTAAGGGGTAAAATTCGGATTTTCTTGATTTCTTCCGACAAATCCTATTTTTAATCGACATTATTCCACACTATTTACCCTATTTAGTGATTCTTCTTGGGTTTATCTTATCCGATAATTATCTACGAATACCTCCCACTAATTTAAATCAGTTTGGTAAAGTTATTTCGGTAAAGTTATAAATAAATAGGTTTATTTGCATCGGGGACATCTAAAATTTGAAATTTTTTTAATTTTGGAAGATTGCCATGAAAATAAAGAATTGCAGTTTATTTACTAGAAATTACGATATGAAGATGATATCTCAAAATTTCGCAGAAATGCCAATTTTTTTGCAAAACTGAAAGGTTCCTGGACCGATTTCAGCTTGAAGTATACATGAATAAGATTTTAGTAACCTTCTACTTTAAGTGCAGGGATATTTCATTGGATGAGTTACGCATTAAATACCATTTTTATTGAGTTGTCGATGACTCTACAACACTGGAATTCACCATATTATGCTCATGATGAGTCATAAGTTCAGTTTTGACGACACAGCCAATTGGATCACGTTTTACAAGTTTCGAAATTCGCGCCAAAATTTGCAGTTTTTAATCCTTTTTTTGTTAATAAAGACCAAAATAAATGAATAACAGCAACCGCCATAAACATTTAATTTATGTAGAGAATATAAAAAAAATATTGCAGATTTATTTGGGTTATATGCATTTTCCCTGTTGCCGTAGATATACTCCAATAAAGAGCCTGTTACAGGCTTTAAATTGGCTGTCTATTAGGTCTTATTACACTCGCATTCGTAACGACACACGCCAAGGCTCGTATCGTTACTTTATGCTCGTGTCTTAATAGCCATCATTACATAATCGTTGCATAATATACTATTATTCTTGACTAACTTGACAGTCTTATATTGCACCAGCGAAGAAATTTGAATTTCTCGATATCCCATAAACTGTAGAAAATTCGTTATTCTTTAACAATACACCTACAATATGTTATTGTTATAGAGAACAACAATGTAATAAAATATTGATTAACAATTAGGACATTCCCTTACCTCAGTGTAGCCTGTTAAAATATTATTTTCAAAATCAGTATGATGGATTTAAACCAAAAAATAAGTGCAAAATAATATTTTACGACGTGCTGCATACATAGCTAGATACATAGCTAGATACATAGCTGGCAAATAAAATTCAAGTACCTTATTCAAGTATTTATATGCTTTTTAAATGAAGTATCGGAAACATGACAAGCGTTGTTATTAATTGAATAGGAACCTATTGTTTTCTGTTATCAGGAAATAAATTGCCAACTATAATAAAAAACAATATACCAGTTCATAACACCTCTAAGCAATGGCATCACTAAAACATTTTATTCTAGAGGTTACAAAATGTAGAGTAAAAATCAAGCCAGAGCCAGAGTGATGCCTTCATATCTATGACGCTCATGGCTTTTTCTTTCTTGGTCTTACTTGGCTTAGATTACGGACAAGAAATAAAACGTTTTTGGTAAATTAATATTTAAAAAAAAAGTCCAAATGATAACGACATCACGAAAATCAGAAAGACTTGACCGTTTTTCTCGGTGTATCCATCTCCGTCGTCTTTTTTATTCGAACAACGTTTCAAGGTTATTAACATGCGTACGGCATTATGTATTTCTCTGTGAACTCCCGGCGCATCACCGATAACTTGCCCATAATATAATTATGTAAACCGTGGATTTATTAAGAATGGATACGGGATGCTTTAACATTCTTTGAAAAGGTTTTACTATTTATAGGTTATATTATTTCTAAAGGTTTATTTAAAGGCGCTCCGAGTCATTTATAAATCTATAAGTAGCACTTTTTCTTTTCTAGTTCATTAGACAAAGACGTACGTGTAACCGAGTGTTCAGACGTATTTCCTAAGCAACCAGCAGAGGCAGCAACAATTCTGAGCTCCAACACTCCACTGCTATTTTATCTCTTTCTACTACCATTCTTGATTCAATTACGTATTTCCTTAAAGTTCGTAAACTGTACCTCTAGGAGAAGCTGTTTTCATAACAAACAACAAATAAACAGGCTTCACGTTCGATACACTCACAGTATGCAGAACATCGAATCCTTTCTTAATAAATCCATGATGTAAACACTGTTGTGTTTATTGCGATAATATATTAAAAGACAATAAGCAACAATGATCAACGTTCCAAGTCGCGCAGAAAACGAAAAGTTGCGACAGAAAAAGCTGAAAAGCGGGCCGAAGTTTCCACAAATAGACATTTTCTTTAAAAAGCCAAAGTAGGGGTCCGTAGCGGGTTAAATTTGAACTCATCGATATACCAGGAATCTCAGGAATAAATGCTGAAGGTACATTTCCAATTTTAAAACATTTAAATTAAAATAAGTAGGGGAGATTGGGTACGATTGTAACGCGGTAGAAATGTAACACTGGCTATAATTTATTAAATTATGAATGAACAAATTTGGCAACGTGTGAGTCAGTCAAGTTCAAAATGTAGTATAATCCAACGGCAGTTGAGTATCGTGCGATGGTGCAGTGACATCAAAAAGTTTATTTTTCGACTCGTAACTAAAAATAAATATTGTTTATAATTTTTTCAATAACTGTCGCATCTTTACATTTACACTTAAAATATGTATATATGTATGTAGCACAAACATGCCTATTTAGAATACTATTAGCAGTTTAAGGTTAGTTTTTGCTCTGTTTTGATAATCCACTAAAAATCGTAGGAATGTCAGGTCGGTATAATTGTAACAATACCGAAGGGTACATTTGTAACGTGCTAGAATTGTACCCACATCCTCCATGTTCTACTTTACCTATGCAATATTTTAGGAAAAATCCCAAGACAAAGAAAGAGAACGACGACTAGAGGACCTTCAGATAACCTTATGAAGAGGGCTGCGCATTTAGTCATTAACGAAAATCTTTCAGTACGACAAGTTTTAGAGATTTGGAGCTTTGTCGTGTAACTCTTTTACGAAATATGTTTAAGTTTAGTAGGTATTTTTGGTTTTGCTTGGAAATATCCAAGATTGTGTGTGGTTGTAGGTTAACATTATTCCTACTTTTGTAAAACTTTTATAAAATAATGCCTTTGTCAGTGGCACACCCAGACCAACATACTAGACACAAAAAAATTTAAAAAGTGCACTTTAAATTGAAAAAAATTCATCGAATTGTTATACCTCACCTACCCCAATTGTAATACCCCCCCAACACAAAACAGCCCCCAGAACAAAATCCTGGGTGCTCCAGTGTCCTTTATTGTTACCTATGTTTGATGTTATCAGTTGATTCACATTTTGCTTAGGTATAGAGAGTTATCATTTATTTTTGAGTCATTGTTGTTTTATTTCATCCTAAACATACTTTAACGTTTATGTCAGGTTCAATGCATTTTAATTACATTTGCTTTAAATAAAATATTCATATTTTGAAGATGTTACATTTGTCCCGCCTCGATGTTACAACTGTCCCATCCCAGAGGTACAATTGTAACAGTGTCAGTAATCCAATCTTTTTTAATTATAAAACTATATAAGTTAATATATCTCAGAGTTCTCATATTTTTGTTCAAAATAAATGTGCAACCTATTTAAAAACACTATTTTGTAAAACCTAACTCATTCCATATTTTTGAGAAAAAATGATTTCTAAAAATTGTTACAATCGTACCCAATCTCCCCTACGATTCTCTTTTCAGATATTTCGCATAGGGATAATAATGCCACTAACCTAGATAATAGTAATATGTCTGAATATTTCCCTCATATGTTAAAGTTAATATAAGAGAAATGCAATTTTCGCAAAATTACAGCGAAAACAGCACTGCCAGAAATCGAAAATTGCATCGCAAGTTTATATTGTTGACGAAACGTCAAAGCGGGATTTTATTGTTAACAAACGTCAAAAAATGTAATATTCTGACAATTAACGTCATCTTATTGAGTGACAGCAGACAAAAAAGTCAATGTCAACGAATGTTTTCCTTTCATTTTGTCAAGAATTGTTATAATATGCTTTTGATTGAAAAAATGCGGGACAATGACCAACCGTCAAGCTCAATAGAGTCCCCCGCCGAAATAAGCTCCGCTCGTTGACTGCATCAACCACCATGTCTACGAATTCAAAGCAAAATATTGTTAATTACAATAACTGTACTTTTCATTGCAATTCTTGTAATTTTTAAGCATTTTAATTTTATTGTTAGTATTTTCTGTTAAATGAAATATTTAAATTTACTTGATTCGAGTTCTTAATTAATTTTGGAAATATTCAAATAAATTACACTCGTGCATCAAAATAACCAGATAATTTTTTTATTCAATGTGTTTTTTTTACAAATTGCAATCGTTTGTTTTCATATTTTACGAAAATGCCCTCCTCCTGCGGAGTCGGGCTTTTTCGCGAAAATATGAAAACAAACTCTTGCAATTATAAAAAAACACATTTCATTCAAAAATTATCGGTAATTTTGATGCACTTGTGCACTTACCCCCGATAATTTTTTAATGACATGTGACAATGATGTGACAATTAATTTTATAGTAAAGAATCCAATTATACGAATTTGAACTTGGAAAATCAAAAAGAGTATAAATATGAAGGCTCTCAAACATGTTATGTACCAAAAAATTTATTTTTCTGTAAGCTTCGGAATGCTGAAGTGATTCGGCGAGACTGTCTTTAATACTCTGTATTCAAAAATTCCGTTTTTTTATTTACCATGCATGCTATTTAGCCGAGATCGAGAGACAGTTTTTGTTACTGGATTTAACGATTGGAAAAATATAACTGGAATTAAAGTCTTGAAGAAGAGTGTATTCACTTCAAATATTCTATTAGTGAAATTGATACAGAAATTAAGAATCCAAAGAATATGTTAAAGTTCATAAGAGAAAAGAGATTAAATAACGTGTTGCCTTCCAAACGTAGATATCGCATACAGAATATTATTATCTATGGCACTAACTAATTGTTCTGGGGTGCGATTATTTTCAACTTTGAAAAGAGTAAAAAATGAGAAAAGAAATAAATCCGTTAGCTGATGAAAAACCCAACGATCTTTCCTTGTTAGCCATGAAATATGATACCGACAAAATATCTGAAAACTTTGCTGCTCTAAAAAAAAAAATCTCGAAAAAGGTCATTTACATAAACAATTTTTGTTATGTATGTGTTTTGTTACTCATTTTTTAATAAAATCGAAAAAACAACTATTTATCAAGAAAGTTTCAAGAAGTTTTCGCAAATAAGATCTGTTGAAAGAGGGCCCAAGTTAACTTTTAAGTACCCTTAATCCGCCCCTGATCACATACCTATTTCTTCTTAATATTAAATGTTTTCTAGACGATCAAATTGTTATATGTATTTTAAAAATATATATATTATTTTTAACCTTTAGCTCTGAATTTAGTGTTATTTGAATTAGGTACCAGGCGCGGTCCGTAAAATTTTAAAGTTGTATATCTCTGTTGCTACTTATGGGACCCTTGCCAAGTTCAGGTTTTTTAATAGTGAGCCTACTAGGACTAATTTAGTAAAGAAAAAAATATTTTGTAATATGCGAAAAGTTGAATTTTTGAGTTGACCGACCTGGGAAAAAAATTAACACGCTTTGGTATTATATTTATTATGGTTATTAAACAAATTTTACATCATTTTAACAATTCTTAAATTTTAACAGAAAAAAATGTGTAAGTAGAAACTTATGGTCATTTGAATTTTTTTAAAATTATATTTGAGGTTAGGCAGATTAGGCTTGCAATGTAAATATTAATGAAACAAGAATTAATTAAATACTTAATTCAAGTAATAAGGACAATCATACGGTGTAGCTTTGTTTTGGGTAATAGTCGAAATAAACTTTTTCATCTGCTTTGCTGTTTTGGCGGTTTTTCACGCTTCCCTTCTTGAAAAATATATTACGATAAAATTTTAAAAAATTTCTAATAAAAAAATTACTCACTGGGATTCACCGAAAAGGTCAGATGATTTTTAGACCTCCAGTAACCTCGAAAATGATCCATTAGTTAACATTTTTGGAGAAGTTGGCAGTCGCACCTCTTTATTCCACTCTCCTCCAACCCCCGCCGTCAATTTTATTAACATCTGTTAGTAAGCAAAATTTTTTTTGACCTCAATAACACCGCAAATAACATGTTAGTTAACATTTTTGGAGAAATTGCAAATCGCACCCTGAGATGAGACAACATTTTCGGAAAAATTCTAAGCCGCTCCGGTTTTACCCCTCTCACCCCCTCCCCTTTATTATTTTTTCAAGTCAATTACCAACAGGACCACGGGACCGTCATGCTAAACATAACGGAGAAAAAATTGTTAAATCGGTGTTACCATTCTGAAGTACACACACAAAAATTGTCGATTTCAAGAGTTTTTCCTTAAATATTTTTTTAGATTATTTTTGAATATAATATATTATGGCTACTTCATCTTACTACCTCCGACAATCCGTTGTAGGTCTTTAAGACCATGTATAATAAGGATTTTTCATAAAAAGATGTGTTATGGGCCGGTACATTTATTTTGGGAATTATTGCGCATACTCATGCCTAAATTTAAGTCTTGGTTTACTGAAAGTAATGTTGGTTGTTCTTTACGAATATTAATAGACGAAAATAGTATATTAAGTACACATACATTATTTTATACTCTTTAAAACACAAAGTCATCTTTGGCAATAACGTTTACATGAGTGCTGTCACATTGCAAGTGTCCAGTTAAATTAAATGGAATTGTTAAGAATTAAGAATTATATTGTCATCGATTAAATAATTGTTTGTGCATTTGGACGTACACAGATGTGTTAGAAAGTATAATAAGACAAATATGTTTTGTAGTATGGATTTATTTCCGATACTTTTTGGAAATTTATAAATAACAGGACCTTACCCTTTATGATATATATTTTCCACAACAATGGGACCAAATTCATTGTGGCAACACAGTCCAAGATAAAGATTGTTTTAAAACCTAGTAAATCGCTGAAGTTTCTAATGACAACTTATTAACAACGACAGGACAAATGCTTGTCCAAACTAGAAGATCTTAATTAATTGATTACTAACCTTTTAATTCCAAACGACTAAATCATGCTTTATTTTTGTGATAGCTGTATAGGGTGTGACAAATTTGGTATTAGCATTGGTATCTCGGTACCAATAAAAAATAGAGAATTGCTTAAATTGGACCAAAAATGCATATTTGATGCTAAATTATAAGTAATTAAGAAATCAAAAATATTCAAAACAATGTCGAAGATATCCAAACAAATGTGATATTATATATCACATTTTTGTTTCCTTCTCATTTTGCCTTTATTGTTGGTGTTACTAAAAAGAAAAAGTCACTATCTTGGGTCTCTTTTTAAGCTCTATAAAATGGCTGTATTAGTCTTACCATTCAATAGTTCATTTTTGCGAGCCTTAGAGTTATCTTTATATCATTTTTAAAAGCCCTTTAGACCCTGAGTACAACCACAAAATAAATGTTAGTAGATTTATTTTGTGGTACAACCATGTTTAATATTTTATTAACGTAACAAACTGCATAGTATAAAATTACTGATTCTATCTCTCTTTTACTCATTACGCCTTATGGACTATTATTTATTTCTTTAATAAAATATTTTGATGCATGGTTGCTTAAGTGGTATCGGTGCGGCGTGTACATACAATGGACTATAGGAACAGAATATTGACCAGTAGGTTGTGAGGAGGTTCCCCATTTATGGAAGCAAAGGCATGCTGGATGCCCTTAGATGACAACGGCGAGTGCAAATATTACCATGGACTAGTCGGTATTATAACATAAGTTATAACATAAGTTTTTGCGGAAGTAAAGCAAAATAGGTAGAAGTTTTTTTAGCGTGACGTATTTAAAATTTCGCTTGGTAGAGGTCCATAACGGCATCATGGTTTCGATGGTGGTGGGGGAGGGAGACTTAAGTCCATCATCATCAATCGAAAATGTCAACCAAAAAAAGATCGACCATCTGACTGTCTTTCTGGAAATGACATAATTTGGTGACTGAAGTCAAATGCACCCTTATAAAAAGCCCTGAACAGTGGGGTGGTTCCAAATCCCCTGGGTCCCCCTTGAAATACACCACAGGGAGCTTACAATTTGTAAGTAATTAACACCCAACTAATACAGCACTAAATATCATTGTTATAGTTTAAAATTTTATTTTCTTTGTTACAAACAATTTAATTTGAAAGAAGTCGTTAAGTTCTTTTAAACGAAATTATTTATAAAACAGCAAAAAGGACGAAAGACATAATATTCTTATACCTGTTATTGTTAGTGGTTTTATGTTTCTCTTAGAGCAAACCCTCAATCGACTAGCAATGCTTCGTAATTTTATGTAACTATGTGTTATTTAGCTTCATAAACACTTTTACTTGGGTTTTTCCTGTCAACAGTTTTTTTTGACAAAAACTTACCACAGAATGTCTTCGTTTGGTACTTAACGTTGTGACAACTACCTGAAACAAAGAGGCATTATAGAATGAGTCGTTAGAGTCATGCCATGCAGTTTAACAAGGAGTTATGGAACATACGTTTTTTTGCAAATACATAATGAAGGTAGACTATAAGACCAGCTTTGCAACTGAGGCAAATAGTTATTTTTTGTGCGCTACTCCATGGCTACCTATGTAGATCTAAAATTACAAGAATTTTGTTAATTAGGGGTGTCTTATTTTGCTAAAGTTCAGATATCCTTGTTTAACTAATGCAAAATGGCCAACAAGAGGCACAATATGAGCAAACCGATTCAAACGGCAAATCTAAAATGAGAAAGTTCTGTGCCAAAGGAATCTAATTAATTTTCGATCGATTTGTTTGCGTTTTATTTGGAATAATTCTTGCATTGCTATTCGAATTTTAAAAATTGTAGCTTTCTATCTTAAAAAATTAATTCAGTGTTCCTGTTGCGCCACTGAACTTAATTTGCTTAATTACCTAGTTTACATTAAGCCAAGCCGCTATAATTCCCCCTTTGACTGTTCGTAACAGAACAACAATAGGCGCGTTACGTATGCATCCCCCCTTTACTGTCAAGCTACAAATGCCACACAACATCACATCACTTATCTCATTCATTCATACCAAGGGTCTTCAGATTATGGAACAAATTGCCTGCAGATGTTTTTCCTTTCCCTCCCAACCTCCTATCCTTTAAATTCCGTATCAATAGATTACATTTCCCTTCTCTTCAGACGCCCACGGTATGTTAGAACTTAGACTTAAAGTCTACGTAGGATGTCCCAAAAAAATTTTTCTTAGTTTAGTAGTCGTGATATCTTAAATAACGTATTATTTGTAATGGCATTGTTAGATTTTCAATTTTTAAAGAAATCCCTTGCCCTCCCAATTATGTAAGACTACGAAATGCGGATCATCATATTATTAATGTGACTACTAAGTGGAGTATATTTTTGTGCGAACAAATTTACGCAAATACGCTCAGAAGTGCACGGTACGAAAATATGTTTTACCTATGATTTGTGCATATACTTAGTGAGGCCGCACACCTAACGTACAAATATGTGGCGCCACAAATGTTTTACAACAAATATCGTACCGCTTTTGGTTTATTTGCTACAAATGTGGTACAAGTACACACACCAGCACTACCAGCAGTCCCCCAACCGCATTTGTAACCATGACATCGTCGTCTTATGACAATCAAAATTTTATGATGTTGCAATTACTAAGGCAAAATAGAAAAAAACGTCGCTACTGTGTTCATCCCTATAATGATGGTTGGTCCACAATGGGAAATTTTGAAATAATAAAGCAGTGAACGATGAAGAAAAATTTCAATCGTATTATAGAATGATATGTACCTAAAACATCTAAATTACTATTGGAGTTGGTTGGTCCGAGTTAAAAAAAAATTCACAGAGTCAGTTTCTGCTGAGGAACGTTTGTTAATTATGTTAAGGTAAGATGCAGCCTTTCACAGCGCGGCTTATAGCGACTTTAGTAATATATTTACTAGCCTCATCAAACTTCATTCCACTATTTGCCCAGGTCATTTCTGTCGTCCTGTTGCTATACTCTGATAATGTGTGATCATATAACTGAGGACATTTTTCCATCTCTTGGATAAATAGTATGATTTCACTCAAATTGTCCGTCATTTTCTCTTATTTCATGCCACTTTGCGCAACAAATAACGAACAAGCGATTCTTCAAGCATGTAATGCATTCGTTGCCAAGCGTCAAACGCCTCTTACTGCAAATGCATGCCGAGTTTAAATATAAAGCGAGCGATATAATATGTCGCCCGACACATTTGTGGAAAAACATTTATGGCGCCACATTTGTACGTTAGGTGTGCGGCCTGCCTTATACATATTATGTACAATGTACATATGTCTATAGTTTTGTACAGTTTATTGCCTGCATCAACCGAAAATATCCAATTCATGTCCCAAAAACATAAAATTTATTTTGTAGACTTCCAAAAACAAAATAAAATTACTTCAGGCGCGGCCTGTCCATAAGGTCATTTGATCAATTACCCACCTAAATTTATTTTCAATGATTCACCTAATAATTTAGTATTTAAAACCAAACTTTTCTTTCAAGACAGTGCAAGTTCCATGCGAAAACTCCCCAAGAAAGATTCAAGCCATGCCATCGTCGAAAGATATCCGGGCTGGGTCGTATTTTAAATTGGCCTAATAGGTTTAAATGGAAGATATAAATTCATTAGAAGTAAGAGAGAAACACACATACGCGCTTTATGAAGTTAAAAAGAGACACTATTTGTCGACGGCCCACCAACGATATCGCGCCACGCCCACTATGGAAATACACTCATACATTTGGTTTGGAAAAAGAAAAACTAATTAGGTAGCTAATATGGGCATTGTATTTGCATTGTATTAATGTATTATTAATTAGCGGTTAAACATAAAAAATTATAAATACGATCTCAGCCATGCCAGCGCTAGTCATCAAATATAACGGTATCGGACCGGTTTTCTTACATTACCAGCGTATTCTAGAGGCAAAATCTCAGCGAGTTGACAAAGAGGTCGTGGGTTCGAGGCTGTGTTAGGGTAGACTTTTTGTAAATTTTTGTTATTTAAAAAAAATAGATCGGCTCTAAAAGGTGTATTGGCAACAAGTTAGCACTGGTTCCTCGATAAAATATTTTAAAAATTATTGGCAATCTCATATCTATTACAGCTGGCAGCCTGCACGTGCGCAGACAAAGATTGTATTGCTATGTCTAGTCGCCAGTATTGTATTTATTAAAGAAAATGGAGTTTCAGCAGCGTTCCTAATTTTATTTTACGAATAAATCATACTTTTATCTTAGGATAAACACCATCCATTTATTATGGGCTTTTAGTACAAGGCGCGGCCTCTATTGAGCAGACGCTAAACGTATCAAAACGGAAAGCCACAAGAAAACATATAGAAAAAAGACATAAACATCTGGAGTAGTGTTCAATATAAAACAGTACCTATTTTATGATTTTTGCGGTGTTTATTTGTAGCTAAATAATTTCTTTGCAAAACTAGGTACCTTATTAAAAAACCTTCCTTAATTAAAAAAGTGTATTTTGCTTGTTGCGCTGATATCACTAGTTGCCCACAAAATTTGCACCCACCTGTAAAAAAGCTCATAGGCCGCGAATGCATTGTAGGTAAACAAAGTTATAAAAATATATTAACTACTGACAAAGGTCACAAACATGTCCTTCATCCTTATCCGTTTGAATCCCTGCGCAAGCCATACCGGGTGACCATGAGATTACTGGCCAGCTCGTTATATATATTGTTAAGGAATAATCAAAGACATGGAAATAATATATCGATTTGAAATTTTGCAAAGTCGTAGACTGATAAAACTGTGTTCCTTTAAACAAATAAACTGACTTATTTGCCGAAGAATTATTGGTTATAAATAAATGTGATTTGAATTAACTCAGATTTATTTAACTAAAATATGTCAACTTATTTGGTTTTATTTGTAAAATGATTTGACTCTTGGTGAGTTTGTGTCAAATAACTAAAGCTTTAAAATAAACATCTTAGCAAGAATGTCAAAAATAATAAAATCTAAATAACTTATTATTTAAGCGAAATAATCCTTCAGTGGGAACTAAATACCGTTAACCGAAAACTAAATCATTAAATAGCAAACAATTTAAACAACTTGGTCATTTAACTTAAATAATTAAGAATTTAAATCAAATCATACTACCCCGGTACTCGGAAGACCTTGTGTTGCGTCACCCGCATAGAGTTATTTGATTGGTGACAAAAGCGTCGTTTAAGTTTGGACTTTTCTTTTGTCTTTCGCAGATCGCCGCCTCATTCCTCATTTGCATCGTGTTGTCTTGTTACTCGGGGAAAAATAAGTTTTAAGTGTTTGTAAATAAATAATATGTGTATATGGATCCATTGTACAATCTCTTAGAGAAATGGGGTGTTGCCCATCTTGCGAATACTTTTCAAGGTAGGAAACGATTTGCATATTGGAGACTTTTTTGATCATACGATATTAGTGATGGTGATGGCCTACTTATTTCCTAAGTGTTTTATTGTTTGTTTTTTTTTGCAGAAGCGAGAGCTGATGAAATAGAAATATTAAAAAGTCTATCGGAAACAGAAATTAATACTGTTATTCCAAGTTTAGGGGACCGAATACGGCTTAAGCGGGGGCTAGCCAGTTAAGAGGCAAATTACTTATGAAAATATTTTTTTTGGATATACAGGGTGTTACAGTTACGATGGGAGAACTGTAATTTGTATTATATAATTTCCTTTCTTTGATCGTCAGTAAGGAATGTGTATTTTTTACAATTTATAATTTTAAGCGTAAAGTTAATACAGTAGTACTCAGTTACACGATTAGTATGTTAAATTATCTGTTTGGTAATACATTTAACAAATTTTAACATAACATATAATAACATATATTTTTTGCACTATTTTGTTCTTAGTTTCCAGTTATCATTAACAACTAGTAATGGATTTTTTAAAATTTGTATATTTGTACAAACACTTTTTCACATTATTTTACTAGTTTTATGACGGGGGTTGCTCAGCCAGCTTGTCAGCATTTTTTGTTCTGAATTCTGTTCTAAATAAATGTTCACTTAAACTTTTAATCGTTTAATTTTATTTTACCTTAATACCAATCAGTATAAGCTATTGCGATACTAAAAATATACACCCTGTTATAAAATACAAACTTGCCACAATATTATTCATTCAGTTGTATGAAATTAGTAAACATTAGTTTTTTTTTCAGTTTATTACCCATTTAAATTGTATAGACTAGGAGTAGAGGGATTCATTTCAGTGAAATTAAGGATGTATTTTAATGAAATAAACGGTTGTGATCCCAAATAAATGTTTAACAAAAATGAAACAAATATATATTTGGATAAAATAAGAACTAACTTGAATGAACTCATGATATATTTAGGGTAAACAAAAAGTTATTTGAACGAAATACACGGTTTATTTAAAACAAATAACTTAAATTGTTTAAATAAATAAGTTTCTTGTTACGGCAAATGCATATAAAATAAAAGTAAACAAATATGTACTTGAATAAAAAAAGTAAAAATTTCAGTGAAATAAATATTTTGGTATTTTAACATTTAACTTATTCTTTTAACTCATCAAATCATTTTATTTAAGTTAGAAGACATTTAAACGAAATAAAGATTTGCTTTAATTTTGTAAAAAGTGTTTACCTCCAAATTAAAAATTATTTGTACCAAATCAAATAATAGTAAAAGGTCAAATCATTTCACGGTACATTTCAAACACATATTTGTTTGGCTAATAGGAAACAAATATTTATTTAAGTCAATGGAAATTTTTTTTAATCCAAATAATTAATTTTATCAGTGTATGGTAGCTTTAGATGCAGATTGTGACTGCTCAAACATCTGACTATCTTTTCCGGTTCAACTGGAAATACACTCAACTTTGATATTCTAAGCGAAACACCCTGTACATTTTTTGAAATTTGGTTTATACGTAAAATTCTAAGTATAAAACATGTGTCATATCCCCTGTTTTCAAGACAATGGCGTTTGAAAACGTCTCAAGAGCCGCAAACTATATGTATGTTTTAACATTTGCGAAAAATTAAATATGTTATTTTTACTTCTTTTTAGGGCCCTTCTATGCTTTCGTCATGACAATCTGACTTCCGGTGTAACCGGAAGTGCTACAAAATATGACATTCAGGCACAAATTACTTCAATAATTTCATTTGAACGCCTTACAAGACAAATTGCTGAAGAAATCGGAACTGACAGAGAGAGCGTAAAGAAAATTTAAGCAAAATATGCCTTTAATTCTTTCAAGTAGCAGATTCATCATCACCTTTATGAAGCTGACTATGCTCGAAGATTTCAGATTTGCAACTGGAATTTTGAAAAAGAACAAGGCATTTAAGATTTCAAATATTATTTACCGATGAATCCATAGGCGGTTCTAGACCTCTATTTTTGGGGGGGCTTAAGCCCCTGGTTTACATACTTGGGGGGGCTTAAGCCCCTGGTTTATATATAGGCGGCTAGGTCACTCAGATGGATTTGGGGGGGGGCCTAATTCGATATTTGGGGGGGGGGGCTTAGCCCCCCAAGCCCCCACCTAGAAACGCCTATGGATGAATCACGTTTCACCAATTTTGGTATGTTTAATAGGAACAATACCAGGTACTGGGCGACTGAAAATATGCATTTAATGAGGGAGGGGGCATTTCAAGAACAATTTGGTGTCAATGTATGGCTTGGTGTTATAGGCACTAATATTATAGGACCCATATTTTTTGAAGAACCATTAACTGCAGCCCGATACCTAGCCTTTTAACAGGACCAGATAGAACATTTTATAGATAACTTACCTCTATGGGAAAATATACAGATTCTTTATCAACAAGACGGTAATCATCTCTGCATGTCCGATAAACCTAAAAATAGCTTTTAACATTTGTCACGTAACCGCGGCGGCGCCGGTATGGCGGTAAGTTCAAAACAGTGGAATTAAATTGTCAAAAAGTGAAGTTAGTTGGCAATATATTGAAAAAAGTTATTTGAAAAAAGGGTTTCCCATTCAGTTTTTCTTAAAGTTCGAGGCAACCATTTGTAAAAAATAAAAATTTGAAATTTTATTTTCAAATTCATTTAAGTAGGTTAACAGTCATTCATATCTCTTAATATTTTTTTTGTCTTCTACATTTAAATCGATTAATCTTAAAAATTATTGGTTTTCCGGTAAAGAACTGGGCGTGGTCAGACTTTATTTCGTACAACTATTTTAAAAGAACTGTTAATATCACTGTGAAATAAAGCCCGGCCACCCCCAGTTGTTTAACGGAAAAGAAAATTTTCGAAATTAATCGATTCAAAGTAGAAAAAAAATATTACTAAGTATAGCGTAATTGGGTGAAATTAAGAGCTGTTCAGTCATCCAAATGAAATTTTAAATTTATAAAGAATTTGTTAAAAAATATATTTATTTTTTTCAAATTTTTGCCTCAAACTTCGAAAATCGACTTAAAACTGAATTTTGAGCATTTCTTCCAAATAACTTTATTTCATATCTAACCTCACTTCTTAATACTTTGATTAATTTTTTTTTAAACTTCTAGTCAAACCAGCGATCACGTGATAAATGTTAAAATCAATTTTTAGGTTATCAGACATACAGGAACGATCGCAAGAAAAAGTTTTCTTAATATCCTGATATTAAAATTTTTTTCCATATGTGACAAACTTTTTGCCAGTTGCTGTATAAAATAAGACCTGCATACATACACTCATGTGATCGCATTAGAAATATACAAACACTTGAAAGGTAGGTCGCTTTGAGAAGATGTTTAGACTAGAATGACTAAAAACTCAATATAGGCTTTTAAATTCTGTTATCACTAGAAAAATAATATTTTCTGATGATGCCCAAAATTCTTTTTGTGTGAAAAGAAATTTTAGGAGAAGATGAAGAACAATGAATTATTTATTGCCATAATTTTGAAAATATATTCTGGGCGATACTAAATCATCCCTAAAACTTTATTTAAATTAAAAAAAATATAGTTTTATTTTATAAACGGTCACAATTTGTCAGTGGGTTCTACTCCCAGTAATGTGTAGTCCGATACTTTTCGTCTGTGAACTTGTTCCAAAATGCTTTGCCTTAATGTATTTGTAATAATAAGACAGCTGTGTTTATACACTGGATAGTTAACAAAAAAATCTGCAAGTCTTTGCACGGAAAAATTTCCGTTAATTTACGTCAACGCTAACAGCTTTAGCTGGGTTTGGAAAATGAGTCGTATTTAAATTAAAGCAACAAAAATAGAAATTAAGTTTTTAAGGTGCTCACCCTATATGTTACCAGAAAAGAAAGTCCAACCAAGATAAAATCTGATCTGATACTGTACAATATTATTTTTCTATCCGTTAGGTGTTTAAGTTTTCGTGCCAACAGTCAGACAGAGGCCGACGGAAATGGGAAATCATGTTTTTCGCGAGACCCCAAAGCCTGAAGCTATGGAAAAATCTCAACAGTTGATATTTCTACGAATACAATACCTACTTCCTTTAGCGAGAGAGTGAAAAAATACTATTTAATATGTAGGTAAAAATAAAATGTGTTTACGTATACAAAATTTCACTAGCATCAAACACATCAGACTTTTTTTTCTCATCCTGTATAAAAATTTAGAAGTTTATTTCCCACGTAAAATGGCTAGCTGTGTAGATAAGCAAATATAAAGCAGCAATAAAAAAATACTACTACATACCCTCTATGGCGGCGCACCTACTTTTATATAAAAAAAATAATAACTTACTGGACTTAAATACAACCAGTACATGAGTAATATTTGTCTGAGATAAATAGCTCTTTAATTTGTGTAAAAACAATCAAATTTTTCTTTCTTAAGTTGCAGGCCCTGTATCTGAGGGATTAAAACTGCCTTTATTTATACGAGTATCACCAGTGAATGCATTGGTAATCTACAAGTATTCAGAAAATAATTTTTGTAAAAGGAATCGTTTTCGCAACAAAAGAGCGACAAAATATAGAAATAAATTTTCTAAAAGTATTTGTTCTGTATATGGGTGATTCTAAGTTAAGACGTCCATGTCATGTTCCGAGACTTTTTACGTGTTAAGAGAACAAAGTAATAGATACTTTTATTTGTTAATAGGTTGTAAGTAAGTGATTAGTTGTATTGGGGCACTATTGCAAAGTATGAAAAAAAAGTAGTGAAATACGAAAATTCCGGGATAATATAGTCGAAATTCTCCTCCCCTGGCACATCTAATTGTCTCTCCCCTGGACATAAAGCCATTTTTTATTAGGAAATTACCATTTAATATGCTAGAAATATATCACAATGAGTTAAACACTAACCTTGCTAGGTCATTGGAAACTTATCTGTTATTTTATTGATGATTATCAAGTAAAAAAATGTAATTCAATCCTGTCCCCAGCCTGTTAAGTCACTCCCCTGGTATCGTATTTTACTAAAAAGTAAGTAACAAAAAAAAGATTTTTGTAGGTAATCTGAATGAGTTTTTACAGCCCAAGATGAATTGAGCTGTGTAGTAATGTTTCTATTTTCTTACTTGAAGATATCGAAGGCACTTTTTTAAGCTAGCCAGGGTAAAATGACATCTTAACGTAGAATCACCCATATTCATATTTCACCAGAAATGCAGCCGGTTTGAAGTCAAGGTAAAGCCAAATTTATATACACAATCTTATTTTATTTGATCAAATAACTTTAAAGTTTTTGCGCCAACAGACATACAGACAGAATCACGGAAGTGAGAAACCATGTTATCCGTGTTTTAGGGACTCTGAGATGTGAGAATCTGAAAAAATCGAGAGGAGAATTTTCTACAAATACAATCAATATTTAATTTTTAAACAATGAAATACGCCTCTGAACTGGATCAAGAAAGAACGCGGCCAAATGCTTCAATGCATTAAATAGATTAAAAATAAAAATAGACTCAAGGCGGGTTGAAAATCTGGCCGAAATTCGCGTCTGCACATCGCTAAAAGGCAGAATATTATAAAATTGTGGACCGGAATTTTAAATTACTGGGACTATCGTCTTGGCAGCAAAAATATTATTAGATTTGAGAGAGATTCCCAAATTTTCCCTAAACTATAATAACTTATTCATTTCGACCAACAAGTAAGGCGCCAAATGGTCTTAGCCACGGATGTGCCTTTAATTCTAAAGCAACCAACCAAGTATCCAAAAGTTGGAAAATGAGTTTAAAAAACTAAATACTTATAACTTTAATATAGATTATTTGTATTAGTTACTGTGATATCCTGTGTGGTACCCTTTTAATTAGGTTGCAAGGTAGTTCATTTATGTATATAAGCGGGCTGTTGCCCTTATTTAGTCTATATTAAATAAAACTATGAATGGATCCTAAATAAATGAATTATGTCATTCCCAAACATTTACGATCTTTAAAATTATATTTTATTATAGATTTTTATTTGTGTTTAGCTTGCTATAAATCTACCACGGCTGTTAATATATTTTAAGTGTACCATAAACTGCAGATTTTTACGCTATAATAACAAATATAACATAGGATTTATAGCCAAACTATAACTATTTTACAATTTTAAAACTTTTCCATTATGTTAGTGTTAATCCGTATTTGTCCTTAAACTATTTATCTATTTAAGGCTTTGGGATTTTTGCTTGTGACGTTTACAACCTAAGAAAATACATAACACCGGCGGATTTTGTAATTTTAAAGTTGTATATCTTTGTTGCTACTTACGGGACCCATGCCAAGTTCAGGGGTTTTATTAGTGAGCCTACGAGGAATGTTTTGGTAAAAAAAAATATTTTGTAATTTGCAAAAAAAATTGTAACTTTGCAGCGTCCCTCCCCCTTATGAGAAAATGAACAGGTTTAGATATTTTACTTATTATTTTTTCTAAACAAATTTTACATCATTTTTCAAGAATTTTTAAATTTTGAGAAAAATGTGTTAGTAGGAAGTTATAGTCATTGGATTTTTTTTAAATCTAAAATATAATTTAAAAAAAAACAAATAAAATACGTGCTAATTTCAACTTTTTTCGCAAAATACACAATCTTTTTTTTCTTTACGAAAACATTTCTAGTAGGCTTACTATTAACCTTGGCATGGGCCCCGTAAGTAGCAACAGGGATATACAACTTTATAATTTCAAAATCCGCCACTGAATTGCATAATGACCTAGGAATGTTTACAATTTTTTTTTTGAATAACTTATGCAGCATTTCATCAGCTTTTATAAACGTTATTAAAATCAGCACAAACATTGGACAGTGACTATATACGTGACATATAGCCCTGTGATGTTAACAATTATTATTTCCGAATTTTTATAAACTATAAACCATTTTACAATCTTAGCTTTATGTTTTAATGTTAAAAGTTACAAGAAGTCATTTCATTTTTAATTTACAAAAAAAGCGCAAGTTCTATAACCATATTTATTTGAATGCATAACTGTAGCAGCATTTTATCAGCTTTAATAAACGTTATTAAAATGAAAACAAAAATTGGACAGTGACTGTGTACTTGACATGTAGCTCTTTGACGTTAACACTTATTATTTTCGAATTTTTAGCAACCATCAACTTTGCACAATCTTAGCTAGTGCTTTATGTTTTAATGTTAACGCTTACATTGTCCAAATATAATTATAAATAATAAAAAACGGAAAGTTCTATAAGGTAGGTTTGCCAAATAAGGCCCGGGTCCTAATTAGGCCCATGCCGGTAAAAACCAATACTGGATAAAAATTTGTTAACGCAGTTGCAACTCCCTAATAAAGAAGGCCCATCTAGTGACAGACAAGTATAATTCACGGCGACTGCGTGCGCCGCGCCGCGCCGATTTGTTCAGTTTGATAGACTTCGAACAAGCAGGAAATAGCTGTTATAATTTAACGTAGGCGCATTATTTCATATTTTTTACGTATCATATTACCGAATTGCAAATTATTGTGTGCCATTTTTTTAGCTTAACCTCTGTAGATTTAAAGAACGTACCTAGTTTTTGCTTGTCAAATGTCCAAACTAAAAAAAGTTATGAAAACGGTGAGTCATGTAGGATGGTCCTAATAAAGCTCGAGTGGGCCTTATTTGGAACACGTATTGGAACAGGGCTGTTTTATTTCATCTAACATTCTTTTGGTTTACATCTAATTACCCCAATACACCCCATCTATATAGGTAGTTAAGTACCTTTTTTTTTTAGATAGAAAAACTTAGGATGCCGAAGAAAAGAGGTTTATGGCCAAAAAATACTTCTTCCGTTATAACTTATACCCTTTCTATATTTTCCAAATAAGACATAACCTAGAGTAGGGGAAGATTGGGACCCTTCGAACAGTTTCCACATTTTTTTTTTCATAATTGACTAAGGACTCAACGGAAATCATCTAGAAATAGTACACATATTTGAATTTAGATAAAAAAGTTTCAAGTGGTTATTTTAGAGAGTTAATGAGTAAAAGTGATTTTCCTTTAATTTGGAATTCGTACTATTCTGCCCCACGAATGAGGCACCTTCATAAATAGCTTTACACATTATTTATTTTAATCATTAAAAATACATACAAATCTCAATGGTACCTCAAACAAAAATGACTCTATTTCTAGTCTAGTCAACAAAAACATAAAATCTTCTTAGAAAAAATTAACAATATTTCTAAAACATAGACGCTATGCTTACTTAAAGCTACTTATCATGAAGGTAATCAGTAAGGAACGGATAAATCATACGAGCTCGTCGCAAGGTCATGGGGGCGTGAAAATATTTTTGTGTAATAAATGTAAAATGAAAACAAATCTAGACTCTATTACAATTTATTGGCATTACATGATAAAATTAACATTTTTTCAAAGTTCGTTCCAGTAAAACGTGTTCGTTTATAATTAAGAATATCTCTAAGTCTAGAAAAGCTTCTTTCAACATCACACCTTTTAACAGGAGCGAAATGGAAATGATTATACAAGTCAGTATTTTTAGTTTTCAATGTTTCAAAAATATTTGTTATTTCTGAAAATCCTGGATTTCTTTCTAAGATTTTTGGTATATACACTTTTAATTTTTCACCAATTTCGGTAGGACACGCTTTGAGCTTGTCTAAGGTTGTCTGAAATAAATTAAAAGAAGTCAAAAGGGGAAGGTTTTGTGCCTCCAACTGTTCAATTACCCCTGGAAGATATCGAAAATTTTCAGAAATAAACTTTAAATCAGTTTTAAGCGTCAGTGCACTTAGTTACTTCTTGTTACGCTCAACGCATCACATTTTAGACAATCCATAACATTTTTAACTAAGTCGTAATTTGTATGATAATATATAACGGCTGATAACCATGTTCTCCACCTTGAAATAACAGGTTGTGGGAGCAATGGGACAGTAGTACACATTTCTTTAAATTTGTTTATTCGCGCTGGTGATTTAAGAAAAACTTTTTTTACCTCACTAACCAAAGTATCAATAACTGGATAGAAGTCACTTATCAGTTCACATATTCTATGAAAGGTATGAGCTACACATGTAAAGTGAGTCAAATTTGGAAAATGTTCTTTTAACTGTCTTCCTGCTTTTAGCATAATATATGCCGCACTATCCGACAGCAGCAAAACAACGTTTTCAGTAATATTCGTATCTTGAAAGAGCGACCTGATACTTTCTACTGCAGCTTGAGTTACTGTCCCACTATTGGTTTTAGTTAGAAATTTACTGTTGACTACATAATATGAGCTTTCCCCTTCTATAGGATTTCAAGGCCCAACTATAATATTAGCAACGTATCGGCCCTTGATGTCGGTGGTTTCATCGATGCTAAACTACAACTTTTTTCCTTCAATATTGTGACGTATTTTGTCAATAGTTTTTGAGTGTACCTTATCCACATAAATTTTACGAAGAGTAGATTCGTCTGGTACTCTGTGGTGGCAGTACTTTTGTAAAATTTTTTTCATAGATGGATTATTTATTTTATGGAGAGGAATGTCAGCCGCAACAAAGGATTCACACAAATCCATGCAAAACTATGCGTGTATTACATCAGGTTCTCTAGATTCGGATGGCCCCGGATGAGAATGAATCCTCTCTAAATGCTTCGGACCTTTGACATATCGCTCGATGTGATTTCGTTGTGTATAAATAAATTCAGAGTTACATAATGTACACCAAACACCTTGTTCCCGTTCAAATAAGATAGTGGAATATGGAAGCAGCCACACCAACTTAAGTTTTTTACTTGTACTCATTGCAGTTATTGTAAGTGGTCAGAGATAATATGGAACAAAATAATTTTCAACACACCATTAACTTGTTTACACCGAAACTGAACACAAAAATAAGTGCTATCTCTATTTTATATCTCAAAAACTAATTAAAATTACAAGCAATAAACTCCACTTCAGAGTAAGAAAAATAATTGTATGGGAATGTCAATTAGGCATTTATTATTTATTGACCCTCATGCCAAAATTTGTAGGCAACCTTGTACCTGTGCAAAACACACCTCTTTTTTCCTTAGCTATTGTATCGGATCAGCCTTTTGGTCCCACAAGTAGGTACTACGTAATTAAGAGATTATCATCAGGTATAGTGACCTTATTTGCAGAGGTGTGGTTGTGCTGTGTTAAGTATATTTTCATTTCGAATACCATAATGGTGAACCTTTACTTATACCTAATGATAGGTATGTTCGGAAAATTAATTAATCTACCTGTAAATATTCTCGCCGAATGAGGATAACCTCGACAAAGAAATTTTCGGAGAGGACTGAGGATATATTTTCATATATTCTGTCAATATACAAGTGTTGATAATTTGTGTACACCTGTCAAGGTGTGTGTATTAGAACAACATTTTCAGATCATAAAAATTAAGTTGTACCGATATTGTGTAATACTAAAAAAAGAAAAGTTGAGAATTTTTTTTGTAAGTACAAAGATCTCCACACAAGACATAGTTGGTATGCCCCGAGGGCATGTAGGGGATAGAACAGCCCTATGCATGCAAATAACCGCAGCATACTTTTTTCGACAATGTAACCCTAACGACTAACTTCTCTACTACGTGGGACGACTATGGGCCTAGATCAGGGGTCGGCAACTGGCGGACCGCAGTCCGGATCCGGACGTACGTGTACGAATGTGCCACTCCTATTGCTGTCCGAATGTACCCCATGGTATACATGAGTACAAAAGTAAAAACTAACATCTTATCTAGTAAAGTATAAACTGAGAAATATTACTCATTGAAACACTAGCTTAGGGATATTTACTTGTCATTAACGTAAACATTTTATCAGAAACGTAATAAAACTAGTCACAATACGATCGTAAGCTTCAATAAAATAATTACTCATAGAGCGCGAAAGCACGGTGCTCCCTCTCATTTCACTCGCAATGGCGCGACGACAGGTCAAGAACATGGTGGCAATTAAGGCTACGCACACATGCAAAGGCATTTCCTTAAATCACTTGGTTAAGTCTTTAATAGCTACTGTACGTAAGTGCCCCGTCTACGATGGGTCCTAATCTTCCCCTACTGTCCCCGCATCAGTAGTGTAGCATCACCCTAACATCATTGATTCTATCTAAAAGACAGCCATTCAGCTCATCAAGAAAACTCCCTTCTCTCGCCGATCGCCGCAACAACAAACCTAAGCAAACACATTACTCCAATAGCCACATCAGCCAATAGCCACACACCCAACTAACTTGCCTTTATTAAAGATTTCGACATAGTTTAAAAAAAACTCTTTCTGTGCTTAGTATTCTTTGCGGTGTCCTGTTGTGACGTAAAACATATTAATGGACCTGATATTGAATGGTCTTAAAATATTATTTTAATAATATTTATTTGTTGTTTACCAGAAGGGTCTTAATTGGATATTGAAAATTGATAAAAAAGGTTATTTATGGCAGACAGGCAAAAACTGCTAAATGTAAATTAGACCCTTTAAGCGCAGGCGAAGCTGTAAAGGCATAATATATTTTCTATTTAAAGTATTTATTTAGGAAAATTACCGACCTGCTATTTATTCAAACGAGATGATGTAAATATATATTTAGTAAAGCTGTAAACGCTAGGCGCTAGTCCAATAAATTTTAAATATTTAACGATCTTCCTTGAGTTTTTTTAATAAATTTAAGAATAAATGGTTAAAATATAAATAAGAAATCCAAAATTTAATAAGCAACACCTAAAGTTAATTTACCACTATTAACCAAAATGATCGTACTCAACAAATCTAAGGTGCACGCTCTGCGACCAAGAAAGCGAACAATTATTTATAACATAACTGAAAGTTACTAGGTCCGTTCGGGCAACCAAAACTAGAATAGGAGAACATCCTTATCCACTCCCTAAGTGAGGTGAACAAATTAATGCAAAGGGCTGGAACTACCGAGTGGGCGCAATAAAAATCTAAGGTAAGCCCATGGGTTAACAGTGGCTGAAGTGTTAGCGGGTGTGGCGTCGGAAAAGCGATGTACTTGTACATACAGTAGATAAGAGAAATAAGCAGATGGTACCTAAATATTTTTTTAACGATTTTTAATTTTTATGGGCTTGCCATTTAAAATATATATAATATATATATATATATATATATATATATATATATATATATATATATATATATATATATATATATATATATATATATATTATTAAAAATATGCACTAATTTGATCTAACTATGCTAAATGCATATTAGTTAAAAATAGTGTTTGTATTTCTAGAACTAAGGTACTTCTCCAAAGACGAACTATAATTCGTCATTTAGTCCCTAGGGATTAAAATATTCAATACTATTAAAAAATACGACAGATTTGTAATAAATATATATTTTAAAATAAAAAAATACCTACAAATGAGAGGAAAGGGAAGATATCATCATATCAGTAAAATACATAAAATACATCCGGATTTTTCAAAAGTTCCTGACTTTGCACTACACACTGTGAGTCGTCTTGTATATCTACGATTAAATCCTTAATGACTTCAAAACGTGCTGCATAGAATATAGCTGCTTTAATCCGTTATTGAGTAACTACGGGTTCTGGAGGCAAGTTACTCCTGGCAATCTTTCCTTATGAAATTGAACTCTTAAAGGTGCATTTAGAAAGACTTTTTTACATCAAGGCACTTTATTTACCAAAGGATATTCTTTTCTGACAGTTTCTGCTACTAGATTTAGACCATGTAGAAGCCAAGTGATATGGACCATATTGGGATAAATATTTTTAAGTTTTGTCCCACTGTTACCAAATACGGTGCTGCATCAGACAGAAATACTAGGAATTTTTCTGTTAGAACTTGATTTGGTAAGAAGAATCCTGATAGAGACTCTTGAATAAATCGGGAAACGGTAATATTGTTAGTTTTGTCTAACTCTTTTGAAGCTATTAAATACGGTTTTTCTGGTTCACCCTCTTTTAGGGCTCCAATTATAAGATGTAAGATATATCGACCACAAGCATCCGTACTTTCGTCAACAATGATATAGAAATTATTGTTATCGCCTAGTGAAAGTTTAATTTCCTCTATTGCACCCTCATATACGGCATTAATATTTTTTTTTTCTTAATGTGGACTCGTCTGGGATATTGTAGTTACAATATTGTTGTAAAAACTCTCTTAGCTGCGAATTTTTTTAAAGGAATGTTTGCTGCGACAAAAACTCTGAACAAATCTTGGTTAAACACTTCCGTTTCACATTTTGTTTTATCACCAACATTTTGAAATGAAATTTTAACAGACTGTTGAACTAGCACCGATTTCATTTTTTGAAACTTGGCTTGATGCATTGCTGTTTTTACGTGTTGATGCACCTGGAACTTTTTTCATAGAAAACAATTTTGACGCAAGCTTTGCAAAACACCTTATCCCCGCTAAGCTCCAACTCAGGATAATTTTTAATCCACGAAGAAGAAGAAGAATTTTGGACATTCTGAATAACAAAAGAATATTAGCGACTTGACTCACGATACTTTCACATACGGCTCTACTCTAAACTAAACTAAGTACACACTAACTGTAACGAACAATATATTTATGAATTATTACGGAGTATAGGTACCTAACTTCTAAGAAATTATTTGGGAATCTCATTTAAACCTTTAATGACCTTTTTTAAAATTTTATTGCGCTGTCGGTACTTTATGGGTGCCTGGGAAATCCCAAAACCCCACAAAATATTAGATGTGCTAACAAAAGTGGACATTCATAATCTTTGATATATTTTTAAAAGTCCTTAATATTCACGGTAATACCCTTTTTTCAGAGACATGCGAAATGTCAGAAAATGGCTGAAATATGCAACAAGTGTATGCATACATTCCGCCATCTACTTATCAACAATCATAAATACCACAGGCTAAAGCAAATGACTAAGGATTAATAAAATATAGAAATATACTTTTATTTTATTGCATGGTGACGAAATTTAGAGTGAGAGTGGCAACATCGCTTCACGTGGCATCGTCTGGTTCATTGATAATCTGACAAATCCGAAACATGTAATTTTGTATTTGTACTTTCCAGGCATGTCGGAATACACGTGTGTAGTGACATTTTACGCAATTTTTGTTTTTTCCTGAAATAATTTTATCCACAGACATCGCGGAATAATGCGTTAGTGCCAACTGTGTGGAAAAATGGATTTTTTTCATTTGAAACTGTCTTTTGAGAGGTTTGCTTGGTGGAATACAGAATACAGGAAATCCATTACGGTGGGGCGCCGAGACCGAATTATAGCGGTTGGTCTTTGTCGTACACACTCACAGTGTTTGAAGCAAAGAAAAGGCTAGTTATGAATGATAGTTTCCTCTTGATGAAGGTCAGTGGTTAGGATGATATAAAACCATTGTCATTCAAAGAATAACTGCCATTGTTAAGAAATATGTGGCATGGCCATTCAACTCTTGTATCTTTTCTTTGCAAATGGTATTTGGTACTAAATTCATTTGGTTAAGATATGCTGCTAAAAACTAAGTGACTTTTATCGGTCGGGTCATGTGTAAATATTATTAGCATTTTGAATAAGAAATACCGTAGCTACTGTTAAATTCACCGAAAGCAATGCACCGAAAAACAATTCATCGAAGAACATTTGTTTAAAAGTGTTAAGTTATTCCAAAAATATTAATACTACTTCGATTAGCTGTTACTTCAGTGAATTCTGAAACATTTTGCTTTAATAAAATTGTTTTTCGGCAAATTGTTTTCAATTAATTGACCTATAACCAGCTACTATTATCTGTTATCTTTTATAGGGTTGTCATGACTTGACAGATTTTAGTTTTCGTTTAAGCTGACTGGCAGTTAAAAAAATAAAATGCGAAACTGTTACTATGGTAGGTGACGCAAACATTTTAATGCAACAGATACATGTATTTACTATGTAAAAACATTTACATACAATGTCACCAACAAACAAGCTTTTTTTTTTGTATTTGCATATTAATATTTAACTCTTTTAATATTTGGTACATGCATTAACTAACGATTAATGACCCCGGAAAAAACTAAGAAAATGTCAAATGGGTATTTTTTGATACTTGTATTTTAGGTCTAAGTTATTTTAACATAATAATTATTTAATATTTAGACGAAACGTAGTCTAAACTAATTACTGCTTAAAATTACAGCAAAAATGATAAAACAAGCGATAAAAGCTTGGTATGTTAATAACGGGTAGATAGAACTAAAAGCAACACAGAAATTGCTAAAAGGTGAAAATGGTCACAGTAACTCAGAACGCTTGGCAAATATTAAAGCAAACAATGAGCTGATGTGCAAAACTCAAGTCAATTGCAAAGCCATTTTCACCTATTCTGCCGTCATAACGAAGAGGGCAGTAAGTCTCTTAGGGTTTCCATATATACTTACTGCCCTCTTCGTTATGACGGCAGTATTACGGTCCGTATTCTCTGACTTTTCAAAAAAAAACTGCTATACTTAGGTAGCTATTATCGCTTAAAGTATGATGTAGTATAAGGAGGCTTCGCCCTACTCAGGCCTCAAGAATATATTTGCATAGCGTTAAAACTTATAGTAGGTAAAATTTCACTAATATTCATTTATAATATACGGGCATGTATCTGAGAGAGTACGAAATACTTAATAATATCTAAAAACTTACCACCTTGGACGGTTTTAGATGTTGAGCTAATACCAATTTATCGAGACAAAAAAGGACTGCCTTAGGTACCCTGGGTGTCTGGTGCCATATAGATGACTGTTGGAAGGAATAAGAAAAGTAACCTTACAAATCAAGATTTCAACCAAGAAAAAACAAATCAAAGTATAAATTTATAAACTTAAGGAGAAAACTCATCTTTTCGGCATCGACTCTGAGGCCCCAAAGCCCTACACAAGGCAGGTAATCTCAATTATAGGAATTACTATCTCTGTCTCAGGCCTAATCCAACAAGTGTCCTAAAACGGCATTAACCTGAGGCCGATGACTCCTTCGATGGCCAAATAAAGTGAAAGTCATTTCCTCAAGAACAAAAGAAACCACCAAAGGCAATCCCCAAAGCCACTAGGAAAGCCTAAAATCTTGGTGCCTAAAGTGGCGACAAGGAAAATCGACTGGGAACTTGCGACGCCAACACGCGCAGCGGCAGCAACGTTCACATAACTCCGGCGTCAAAAACACACGCTCCGGAACCACTTGTGCACTCCGGCCGCTGGCTGTCCGTACTCCCATTGTCAAATCGCTACAGTGGATTGACAACCGCTCTCAAAACTGACATAGCCCCGACTGCCAGTTCCGATGTCAAAGTTTATAGAAAAGTAAAGGGTATTAAATTCTTTCCGGAAAGAAAAAGGTAAGTGGAACTAGTCAATTAGCGATAACCAAATTAAGTGCAACCCTCCACCAACAGTAAAAACTTAGGGCAAAGCAACAACATGAAGATATTTAAGAGCCAAGGGAAAAAAGGGTTAAATCAAATTATGGACCGCTACACCAAAACAAGCTACTAAAACCAGGGAACAAAGAGACTTAAGCGAGATAAAGAGCGTTCAAATAAATTAAAACTCCTCGGACCTAAATTAGAAACAAGGCAAGAGCTAACCTATACAGAGTGATCGTAGCATTGAAGGCACAGTAGTTCAACAAAGGTAGGAATTAAAGAGGCAATTTTTAACAAGAGTAATTAACGAAAACAGGCAAGATACGGTGACAAACCGCCACAACATTGTGGTTGCTCAGTTATTTGATGTGGTTATATAACAACCAATGACTTTCCGGCATAGATACATAAAAAAGATATAAGTACAAGACTTTTTAAAATAATGGATTATAGCAAATATCTTTCAATAACAACATTTTCGAGAAAACGTTCGAACATGATAACTGAGCCACACTTTTTCACATGTTTTAACATGACTTGGATTTTTGATTTTACCTTTTGATAGGCAGGGCAATCAAAAATTCTTTTTTAAATAGCAGCCCACCCTTTATGCGTGCTCCTTGAAAAGGGCAGTAAAAGCTCTATTAGACATTATCATTTTTAAATGTTATAATTTGTTATACAAGGGCTAAAAGAAATTGCAAAACACACAAAATTTACGTTAAATCTGTAATAAAATATTACATTAAGTTTAAATATAGTTCCATTTTCGAATATTTGTATGCTATTTTCGCAGCTAGGTGGATTGGATGGAAATATCTTAGCAACAATAATGTTCAAAAAACTTAATAGCAGGAATGAAAGAAAGCTCCTTTTAAGTGACAACAACACTTCATTGCCACATTCTTCATTAACATAGTAGAAAACATGAAATACCGACGTTAAACCTGCATAATTTTTTCATGAAAATTTCGAGTGCTTTTAAAACCGGTCTCTACTAACTAATAGCAGAGTCCGACTGGCGAGCTCCATTGCGCGCCTATAGGGTGATCATGAAAAGTTATATAGCATATAGGGGAGAGACAAAAATTTGCAATCGCTTAATAAAGTACTCTTTTAAAAAAATATATGACATAATTTTATCAGGAAAAGTTGTTTAGAATTAAGAGCTGTACTCAAGTATGAATGTATTGCCTCCTATCTCAACTTAAAGCCTTGAGAAATTTTGATTTTGTTTTCTCTCCTGTATGCTATTCTGATAGCGATAAATTTTCTTTTTAGGTATGCACAAATTTTTTAATACCCACTTACATACGTTTCGATGAACCCATTAATAAAATAATTTTACATTTGTTGCAAACTTCTTGGATCTTCCTGTAGACGCCTAATGGGGCTCGACAGTCAGACTGAAACCGATTTTATAACACGAAGGGACAAATTTTCAATAAAAAATTACATAAGTTTTGACGTTGCTACCTCTTAGCCTATTATATACTACATACATTAATATTTATATTACCTTGTTTCGGCCAGTTAATGAGTTTTTCTGAAAAATAATGAGAAAAGGTTGTAAGTAACTAAACTTTCCCGTACAACGCGTCGCGTCGGTTTCTTTCGCAGTGGATTATCATATCCAGACTACACGTTATACGGAGAACATACGCTTTTTTAAAACTTTATTATCTGGATCAATCGCGACCTTAACACGTCTGATTTAATACTAATTTACGACGATCAATTTCGTACCTATGCAAATCTACATATTATGAATTCCGCGTCAGTCAAATGAAAAATAATGCAAAGAATTAATTAAAAGTAATAATTATCACATTAAAGGGAACGTCGTTGTTTGTTATCTCAAGGGGGCATTTTATGTACAGGGTGTTATGAAATTAACAGCATATATTGAAACCGGTAAATCCTGGTATGAATTCAGATTGAATATTCATAAGTGGCGCTTATATGCAATAATAAGGTGGTAATCGTCCCTTCAACTTTCTCTAACTAGCGATACCCGCCCCTGGCAAGCAATACATGATACCGAATAAATTGCCAATTCCATCAATAATTTTTCAATGTAACAAGTCAGCATAAGAAATAATGTTATTGTTGCCTTTGTAGTAAAATCCCTTTAAAATACCCTTCTTTTGAAAATGTTTACGATTAACTAATACCAATATAACAACAAACACTGACAACACAGTACAGCCAATAATTTGATGCAAGAAATCAACGCTTAGCAAATAATTGAAACTAAAAAAAGTTCCAATAACGGATTAAACACAATGCTTTAAAGATTCCACCGTATTTAGTCACTACCCGCACAATTAAAAAATGAAAACTAATGTTTTTGTTACTTTTAAAGTAAAATCTCTATAATAATTCACTCCCCCTAGAAAAGATTTTACATTAAATTTAACACACTTATGCAATACTAATAAAACAGTAGGTATAGCTATTAATAAAAAAGAACATATCACTAACTAATTTAAATACAATGCTTAAAAGAATCAACGATATTTTTTACTATCACTACTATTGAAAAATTGAAAACTAGACATTTATTTATTTATTTATTAAAAAGGACAACGCCTAGTTTTAATAAAGATGACATTCGCGAGAAAGCATAGGCAACCATAATAACACTTCATACTGAGATTTTGCAACTAGAAATTGCAAAGACGCTAACCCATAAACGATAAAATTGAAAGTGGTGTTTCTATCAATGATTAAATTTATAAAAAACATAGAAACTAAAAAAAAAATTTTAAGTCTTCGGTGGGCTTATAAATTCATTTAGCAAATGAGGTAAAAACTGATTAAAATACCATTCTAAATTTTATCGTCTATGGTTTGGCGTGTCTGCAATTTCTTCTTGTAAAATCTCCCTAATTGCAGTCGGCAAATCCACGTCCACGTCCACGGCATTCCACGGAGTTCTTGCCATAAGGGAAACTTTTTTTATGAGTTTAAAAAATCACTTTTTTATAGAAACATTCTGCATATTAATAAACTAAGAATTCCTGTGGAAAAAATCTAAAAAGACCCAGAGTAAACAGGGTAGCGATAAGAACGTAAAAATATACCCAGGAATAAAATACCCTTTATTTAGCAAGACGAATTATTTAGAATAATTTTTTCTCTCTGAATACGAAATAACAGCCACCTACGAGAAAAATTAAGAGATTTAATATAAAACAAATATGTATTACTTAAATTGAAACTTTAATATAGCCGCATTCCTTTTCGATGCATTTTATTGTTAACTTAGAGAATTTTAAAACAGCTTTTCTGAAAACAACTTGGGGAATTTCTAGAGCACATCGGGTTATTACTCTTTCCACGGCCATATTTTCAAAAATTCGGTGAGAATACATTTTTTTCTTTAAATATCCCCAAAGAAAGTAATCGAGTAATCCAACGCCCCTGGAACATTTCCTGAAGAAACTAGTTAAGCAGCTCGGGAACTATGGCATTGCGCACCATCATTCTGATACCATAAATTATTTCTAATGTTAAGTGGAAGGCCATTAACAAAGCCAAACAGCTGATTTCTCAAAAATTGAAGGTAAATATCCGACGTTATATTTCCCCAGAAGAAAAATGGGCATATCAGTTGGTTATCTAAAATACCGCACCACACATTTGTCTTAAAAATAATACTAATCTCGACACTGGATACTTCACCAATGACAATTTCGGGAGCTGACTACTCCATCCAAAAAGACGGGTGATCTTCATGCATACCTTGATACCAAGCCGAAAAATCAAAACGAATATTAAAGTCCCAAGGTTTTAACTGTGGACAAAGGTAGGTTTGTATGGATGAAATTGATTTGCTATAAGAACTCTTCCAGCTGTGGATTTACACACAGAGTGTCTATCGTTTTCAGGAACTACTTTTCCAAATTTCTGAACGATATCTTGGGATTTTTCATAACGGCTTGGATAATTTGGAGGTGAATATCCTTGTCATCTTCGGCCCGAACTTGATATTTTCTTATTGAAGCGGTTTTCCACACTTTCCCTACTTTTAAATTTTGCCATTATGTGTCCAACAGTTTGATGGGATGAGACATTTCGGGATTCCTTTCATGGAAAATCTCAGTGGTTTCCCTATAACTTTTGTAGTTGTCGCCAACAATTAAAATCATTTCAATTATTTCTTGTTCAGTGGTTAGTTTTGGAGGCATAGTAATTAAGGAAAATGATAAGGGGCGAAAGGGGGCATATGCCCCCCGCCCATACAAGTTTCACAATAATGTCTCAACGGGGGTTGTTGCGACTCAGACTAAATAATAGTCTCTGGGATCGTATGGAGGGAATGAAGTTAAAAAGTTATAAAAATAAAATATAATATCTTAAAAACAATTGCAAACAAAGGTAATAAATAAAGGTAAATACTCACTTAGATTTTAAGTAAATACATGGCGGAAAATGCGGCTCTTCTGCCAACCAACGAGCACATGTCTTAACTCGACATCTTTCCCGGAACGACTGCCTATCATTTTGTCATTGAGCGATCAATGCCCGGTGCATTGCTAAGTCAGCACAACTTGGCATCCTCCGGAAATTTAAACAAAATCAAGCTGATCGCTAATAAGGCTACCAAGTTCACTGAACGGCAAAGTGTCTATTCATCGTTAATATGCGAATGCGTCTTTTAGTAAAATGTGATTTTTAAATTAACCAAATGAAAATGAATAGAATAAATCGATGAGGAATTTTGACTCGTGACAATAAGTTACAGTTTAATTTAAATTATACCCTAAAAACAACATTCGCGTCCTTTTGATCCATATGCCGTCCCGGCCCCCAAAACCTGGCTACGCCACTGGGCGGCAAAGAACATTTAAGAAATGATAAAGCTAAATTCTAATAACACAATAACAATACAGAACTGGCAAAATATAAGCTTTAGTTGGCTGAACAATATAAACTCTTATATCTTTTGGGAATTTAATCTAACTTTAGAGCTTCAACATGATAACCCCTATGTGTGACCCACGCATCACATGTTCTGTCTTCCTATTTTCCCCTCCATGAATAACATTACATGACATTTGGAACACGTCCAATGAATGGAGATTTTCCTGCTCTTTTCAATAAGCACCCACAAAGGGTAGGTTGCTATTAAACAAAATGTCTAGATGGCACTGCCAGGCAAAGGATAAGCTTATCAAACCAAAAGTCCCTGTCAAAATAAGGACGATTTCTTAAAAAACGCTTACAAATTTTGGGAATTTAAATTAACTTGAGATCTTCAACGTGACAACCCCTTTGTCTCTTCACATGCTTGTCTTCCTATTTCAGTGGTTATTACGGTTTCATATGTTAGCAAGCAGTACTAATACTTCTTAATAAATAGCTGTACACGATTACAAATGTGTTAGGAATGAAGTGGAGGACGAATGCCGAAAACCAAGCTGGTCAGAAATGCTGAAGATAAATTTTAATGACACATAAATAACAAACTTGTGACAAAACCGAATTTGCAAACCATACATTTTTGTTGCCAGGGCAATAAAATCCGTACTAAATTTTGGGAAGAATGCGATTTAAATTAATTTTTGATCTTCAAAATAAGAGCCACTTTCTCTGACTAATAAGTAGTAAGTAGGAAGACAAGCACTTTAATGTCTTCCTAGTTTAGTCGTAATGCATTATTTCTTGTTGGAAATAAGCTTCGACAATTCTTTTAAATAAGTTTGTTATACACAAACTTCAATATGTTAGGAATAAAGGTGCCGGAAGAAAAATTAAAAAAAAATTGTTTTTGTGCTTTCGGGACTAAAGTATGTCCTTTAGTCCCTCCAAATAGGGACCTAAGTGCTTGATTTAATCCCTGGAGACTGATGGGTATCCTAGCAACGCATAATTAAAAAACGTCATATTTGACAAAATTTTATTTACTTGTTTATATTGAAATTGACGTTGACATTAGTACAATTATCAATACTAAATAATCGATTTATTTCATCGACAGTATGCTGTACGCCGCTACTTGATGTACATGCGACAGCTTCAGAAATTAGCCTAAAAACTTGTCTGAAAGTGTTTCCAAACGCTACGGGCGTTTGGGATGCTTCCCTGTCACAATTTCCAAATATTTTCTCGGCTATAGCTTTTTATTATTTATTAAAATTTCAACGTACCCTTCGGCGACGACTGCCTATTTCCAGCCTTCGTGTCTTTTTAAAACAACCACAGATCCACCAGAATCAGCAAATAAAGATGCGGGCGTCCGTCGAAATCAATGTCCAGTATATAATGAAGTGGGTAGATTTAAGAATACTGCTACTTTTTTGGGTAGTTTTCAAAATATATTTTTACCGACTGACTGCGTAGTGCATTGACTGTTTTGATAACAAACGAAGGAATGAGGAGTCTCAGCCTTTCTTAGAGTCATATACTTCCGGCACAGTTCAATAAAATGTACTGTATTTTTACCTGAAATTTTAGCGATAAAATTCCTCTCTGCCTGTTACTCCGCTTAGTATATTTTCCTTGATTTTGTCCGTAAAATACAATCTTCCTAGGGGCGATTCCCAACTCCGCCCGGCGCCAGGTACACGAGGACAGACAGTACCCATCTCCGCCCCGAAATATTTTCGCTCCCTTATCTAACTACCTAACTCCGCTCCTAATCCTTAATGCGAAATAAAACAAACAAATCAATTAGGAACCTTTAATGTATATAAAATTACAAATTTACACTTTGATTGTACTGGTAAGAAACAATCTTCCTTCCTCCTTAACAATTAAGTAGAATATGCGGGCGATTCCCAACTCCGCCCGGCGCCAGGTACACGAGGACAGACAGTACCCATCTCCGCCCCGAAATATTTTCGCTCCCTTATCTAACTACCTAACTCCGCTCCTAATCCTTAATGCGAAATAAAACAAACAAATCAATTAGGAACCTTTAATGTATATAAAATTACAAATTTACACTTTGATTGTACTGGTAAGAAACAATCTTCCTTCCTCCTTAACAATTAAGTAGAATATGCATATAATAATTTTGTAATCTTCTTTAAATGCAGTAAACACAATTTATATTATTTTATTACTTTAATACTCTAATCGGATTTTCCCAAACTCGCAAAAATAAAGTAAATACGCTCGGGGCGGAATTGGGGTGCAGGATTAACATACCTGAGAGATCACTATTTTTGGAATAATTATGCGGGCGGAGTTAGGCACTGCTCGAATATGCATATAATAATTTTGTAATCTTCTTTAAATGCAGTAAACACAATTTATATTATTTTATTACTTTAATACTCTAATCGGATTTTCCCAAACTCGCAAAAATAAAGTAAATACGCTCGGGGCGGAATTGGGGTGCAGGATTAACATACCTGAGAGATCACTATTTTTGGAATAATTATGCGGGCGGAGTTAGGCACTGCTCCTTCCTAGCGACTGTTTATCGACTTCTTTTAAGTCAAAATCTTCCATTTCGAAAATTATGATCACGAAATGGATTACACTGACAACTTGTTTATTTTTACCGTATAGCTAAGTTATTTTTTATTTTAAAACACACTAATAAAATAATCAACTGGTTCTTGTCAAATTAAATTGTAACATTGACAGGTGTTTTTAAATTTATATCTACGGGTTACCTAATTGTAGTAATAATTTTTCCAAAAGTGCAAAAAATGGTATATAATACCGTGGGACTAAAGTAACTTAATCCCTTGAGGGACTGTTGCTCTCGGGTAGGCCCTCGGGCAACAAATTCCACTCGCGGGATTAAATGGAGCACTTTACTCCCATGATATATAATATACTTATTTTGGTTTCTAGCACTATAATGAGCAGAAAGCCTGCTATAAAAGGGCACCTTTACATTGAGGTAATTATTCCCAGCCTAGACCCATAGCAGCAGAAAGTTTTAGTAAAAGAAATTTATTTTACATTTATATACCATTTAATCAATTTCGGGTTTTTTTATTGTCAATCCTAAGAACCACTTATACTTGAATTTACTTAAAGTGTGTTACACTTTTTAAACTGGATTTAGACTTTGCTAAAGGGTCACCATTCCTCCCCCTCCCCCGCTTTCCACTTACTTTAACTTTTCCTATAGAGTCCCTTGCTGTTATACGATTCAATTTGAAAAATAATATAAAAAATAAGTTTTTGCACACAAGTTGTAAAAAGTCACCTTAATGAAAATAAATCTTAAAGAGAAATAAAATTGTCTTTAAATATAAACAATTGCTATTTTTTATATTTAAGTAATGAAATTTGTTTACCTTATTTTTCAAAGACACCTAAAACAAAACTTTTCATTGTACTTCATATAGTTAAAATACGTCAAAATAACCGTAAATAAGCGTATCCAGTGGCGCACCCAGGATTTCGTCCTGGGGAGGCTGACAGTCTGCAACATGAGGTGAGGTATCACAATTCGATGAATTTTTTCAATTTATAGCGCACTTTTTAATTTTTCTTGTGTCTAGGATGTTGGTCTGGGGGGGCGCAGCCCCAGCACCCCCCCCCCCCCCCTGGGGCGCCACTGAGCGTATCAATAGTTTATTAGGTGCATTAGTCCAGTACTTTTGCAAAAATTGACAAATATCATAGGTACATAATATATAATAATTTATAAAATCCAAAAACCATAACCTTTGAATACTTATTGTATATTATTTGGTCTGGCCCCTTGTGTCATTTCTTTAAATTGTTCTATTTGTCTGTCCAAAAAATGGATACATTTTTTTTTTATTATGCGTATGTAGTTTATTAAATCTTTATGCTAGACTTTGGTACGATAGACATTAAGAAATCGCCTATATTTTGGTGCCAATACTGTATATAAAACAATTTAAAAATAGAAATATCGTTTGGTAAAATAGTTATTTTATTACGTTAGAGAGAGACTTAACAATTATTAACAAACAAGAATAAATTGAATCGAATCAAAATAAAAAAATGTTACGAAATGTTTGAAACATGTGAAATAATGTTCAAAAAGAAATTCGATTAATTCTGAGATTGTAATGACAGTGACAATAAGAAGCTCTATTCAAAGCCTGGAATCCAAATCAGTCTGCTTTCTAATTTGGCACAAAAGACTTCATCGAAAGGATTTTCGTCGTTCACATTTTTATTAAAAGATTTTATTTAATTCCATTTAATAGTCAGGGCGTAATCTTTAATTATTAATTTTTATATTAACAGTTAGGCACCTATTTGATTTTAGAACATAGATATTCTCAGTATCTGAATAGCTAAATAAATTAATTTATTTATAAGGCTATTAGTCGAATAGGCGAATAGTACACAGTTTATTAAAATAACTGTGACTATATAGGGTAAATCAGGATGCGATGTTTGGCCAGTACGTTGCCATGCAGAAATAAATCTGAAACAGGGGCAATTTGTTGTATAAATTTTGAGGTTATTTTTGTAGTTTTCTACTTTTTATGGTTATTAGTCTTATATTGTTATTTATTATTTTTCTTTAAGTTATGCAAAGTCGAAAGGTATTTAACTAACAAAGAATTAACTTATGAACCTATTTATTATTTAGGTATATAAATAGATATGTAGTTAATCCGCTGCACGTTGGTGCCAAATATCATTTGAATCCTTGTTCGTTTAAACGCAGTGTCCCTTACACAGAAACTGGGTTCCATCGTATTTAACTCAATGCAAATCTCTTTCTGAATAAGACTGAGCGACATTTAAGGGGATATAGTGCACGGATCGGGTCTTCCACACGAAACCGAAGATATTGGAAAGAACAAAATTAAATAAGGAATACGCCTCTTTCGCACGAATGTATGTGTTACCGGCAAAGTCCGTTTCATCGTCATACTTAAGTTTGCCTAGGTAAACCGCACATTGCCGGGGCGTTTTGGGCAAAGTCCGAAATTGTTCTCTATTTCGGAGTTTGCCTGGAATGTAACCCGGCAAACTTAGGTTTGCCAAACACGTTTTAGGAAAAGTCCGAAATAATAAACTTGGGACCGTTACGTCGCTGTTCATTTTCTAGTCGTAACTAGGGATGGGAATTTTTTTCGATATATCGATAGTTATCGATAACTATCGATATATCGACAATCGATAAATGTTTTAAAAAATATCGATATATCGATAACTATCGATATATCGATAACTATCGATATATCGATAACTATCGATATATCGATAACTATCGATATATCGATAACTATCGATAACTATCGATATATCGATAACTATCGATATATCGATAATTATCGATAACTTCCGATATATCGATAACTATCGATATATCGATAGTTATCGATATATCGATAGTTATCGATATATCGATAGTTATCGATAACTATCGGTATATCGATAACCATCGATATATCGATATTACTCGATATATGGATAGTTATCGATATATCGATAGGTTATATTTGCTGATAGTACGTGGTGAAACTCTTTAAATATACCTACGCAAATTTTATTCATTTTTCGCTGGCTTAGGAAGAGTCCATGGTATCTTAATTTTAGTTAGGAAAGAATTGCCCAGCTTTTGCATCACTGTTGAATTAGTTTTACTCAAAACTGTGCATTCTAAACCAGTACATTAAAAAAAATGGTAATTTTTTTACCCACAACTTCCTTTACTCAAAAACAGAAGTTCGCTTACCTATTACTAGTTTTAAATGTGTTTCCGATTTTGAGTTAATGCCTTATTATTAGTTTTTCAAAGGATGTTTTTAATGAACTTACAGTATATTTTCGATCGATATTTATATTTATCGATATATCGATAGTTATATTTATCGATATATCGATAGTTATCGACATATCGATAGTTATCGACATATCGATAGTTATCGACATATCGATAGTTATCGATATATCGATAGTTATCGATATATCGATAGTTATCGACATATCGATAGTTATCGATATATCGATAGTTATCGATATATCGATAGTTATCGATAGTTATCGATAGTTATCGATATATCGATATATCGATAGTTATCGATATATCGATAGTTATCGATAAATCGATAGTTATCGATATATCGATAGTTATCGATATATCGATAGTTATCGATAAATCGATAAGTATCGGCATATCGATAACTAAAACTTATCGATAGGTACCTTGCCGATGGTTATCGATAGGTAAAACCCATTATCGCCCATCCCTAGTCGTAACTAGATAGTCTGTTTGTAATACGTCGCAGGTACATACGCACACGCACTGCGTTGATTGTTTAAGGTGGCATTTTCCGATCGCGTCCATGGTGGTCAACATAATTTCATTTTGTCATGGTTTTTCGGCTTTAGAATTTTTAACAATAAAGTATACTAAATATAGATTAATATCCTGCAAGCAATTTTTAGTTAATTATTTAAAGTTTCAACGTGTATAATGATTTCATTCAGAAGATTAATATTTTAAAAGATCTATGGTGACTTTTTTCTGACACAAGTACCTCAATATTCTTTTTAAATATTATTTTCCTAAAATAAATCATAAAATATCTTGAGACTTTTATTAATACGTTAAAAAATATCTATAGAATATGAATCTACGGTTAATATTGTGACAATATTCATACAAAAGAAAAATAAAGCAACACATTGTACTCAACTAAAATTAAATTGGCAATAAATGGGTGTGGTCGGCAAATCCAGCCTTAAGCAGGGCGCGCATTGAATCGACTCGGCTCGGCTCGGCACGGCACGGCACAGTCAAAAGGTTTGGTATACATGCAATTATATGAAGATGAGCGCATTGAATCGGATTCGCCCGCTCGGAACGACCAAATCGGGATCAGAGCAAAAATTGCCGAAATGTCCGATTGCCTGCGACTACTTCTCGTATTGAGACGCAAGCGGAAGAGATAGGTGTGCAATGGCGGACGAAGTTTTGGTAGCAACCGTCCGTTTTTATGTTTTTTTTTGTACGACCCGAAGAATCACGACAATGTGCGGAAGGAGAATGCTTAGGAGGAAATAGCGAAAAAAGTCTGATACGATACTACGTCTATACATCACAATAGTTGCAGCGGTTTTGAAGAACCGATAGCCGAATTAATGCGCTTTAACTGTCGGCATTCCGAACGAAACTTACCGAGCCGAGCCAATTCAACGATAAAATCATGTTATTTACAGGCTTAGCATCACTAGTATACCAATTATGATGATACAACACAAAGGTAAGAACATATTTCGGACTTTTCCTAAAACGTGTTTGGCAAACCTAAGTTTGCCGGGTTACATTATAGGCAAACTCCAAAATAGAGAACAATTTCGGACTTTGCCCAAAACGTCCCGGCAATGTGCGGTTTACCTAGGCAAACTTAAGTATGACGATGAACCGGACTTTACCGGTAACATATGCACTAAACTTCATTGGTTCAATTCATCCGAATTTGTGAGCAACAAAAATTGAATATGCTTGAACTGATAGCAGACATTATCAGTCGGCAGCAATAGCATAAGTTCAAAACGCGTCATCGATTATCTGATGGGTTATATTTTTGTTCGTTATTTTAATTTGTGCTTATTGTAATTTATTGCTACTTCGCCATTTAGATATCAAAATGCAATGACGTCAACAAGGACAAATACCACAAATAAAAAAAGAAAAATAAAGTTTTGCTGAATTAATTTTATTAACCAAAGAGCCGCATTACCCAAAATACGAACATAAGTAAACCGGTATCATGGTAACAGTCCAGAAAAATTATTTATTTCCCATAGCACACATTTTTTTGATTTCTATGTTATTTCTATTTGAAGACTTTTTTTTCCGTAACGTCCAAAATTAAGGTACAAAAGTCTGCAAACAACGTTAAGCTCTTTACCTAAAATAGGTTGGTTTATAGAGTTAGTAAAGTATCAAAGAACCGGAGAAAAACTTCCAATATATTCAGGGCTAGAAATGTTAAAAAATCAATTTTGGGCTCAGCGCAGCACATTCCGACAATTTCACTGAATGCGATTTAACAGTGTCCTGCTGATGTTTTCTTAACCGAACTTCAAAAGTATCTAACTTAAGCTCAGTTAGGTCGCACTGTGGTCCAAAAATTATATTTATGGCGACATGAAGACCAAAATCGATTATTTAGAAATTCAAATTAAACCATTGGCTATTGTTCCCTAATGAACAATAGGTTGGGAATTCATCGGCTAGGCGCGTAATAGTAGTACCTGCTAAACAGGTAGCAGGATCGAAACCCGAGCTCCGAGCTTATCCTGGCGGTCTTTCAGTTAGTTTGTACTTCCTTGCAAGTGGTCGGGTTTTCAAGTGTTTTTCTGTGCTTTGTGCTTTCATTTTGCTTACTATTTGGTGTAAACATGTCAAGTGGTTTTTCACGTAAATAAAAACATTAAGCAAGTATAGCTCAGATTCAGCGTATTGTAGCTAACATCCTAGAAAACAAATACTACTTAAACTGGTAACAGTTTCTTTGATATTAGTTTTGCTGAAGTTGCAAATAAAATGACCCTTTTTTTCATCTTAAAATTTTTATTTTGTCTTCCTTTCAACCCTTATCTTAATTTTAAGAACTATTCTAATATGCGTGGGTTTGCGGAAATGCTAAATAAAGATTATTTTCTCTTTAGTTGCAACAACGCAGTTGACTCGCCTACAGCTATTTGAATATCTAAAAAGCGAGAACCTTCTTAATTAGTCCAAAATGGCAAAGACTAAAAAACAACTCACTGGTTACGTGCTTTCTAAAATGCAAATTACTCTGAAAAGACAGTTCAAACCAAGGTTTTTTTTTTTTTGTCAAACATTATTTTATCGGTGGAGGGCACGTGGCAGAAATATAAAAACTTTTCTAAAGTGCAATTAAGACGGGCTTGAAAAGGCACTTATGGAAAAGGATGTTCATAGAACTGAAGACACGGAACACATCCCTACTACCACACCCAAGCTTCACTACTTTAAGTACACGATCCAAGCAAAGACAGTGAAGAAAATTAATTATGTCCCATTTACCGGAAGAACTAGCTTTCGCAACACGAATGATTTTCTCCAGAAAGGGTCCAAGAAAATTTGCACAATTTATTACAAAGTCCGTGACATCAAGACAGCGCTTCCGAAAATTTATGAAGAAACAGCCATCAACTTCACGTGCACAATTATACTCTGCAGTAGAAGCATTGGCATTAATAACCGATTCTAAGCTAACTAAATATCAATCTTTATAGCTTAGGAAAGGAGTAAGAGATAGACAGTTCAACCTTTATCCCGCCTATAACAAAATTTTGGAACCAAAAAGCAGTGCTATTCTCATGATCTGGCTTTATCAGTTACAGAAACCAAAACTATACGTTTGTATAAAAATGTTATGACATTTTTACTTACATCTTACCACTCTTTAATTGTACTTTCTTAAAAATATAATTTTCAGATATTTCTGCTTTTGTGCAGTCATATTTTTATATTTTATCTAAACTATACGTTTGTATAAAAATGTTATGACATTTTTACTTACATTTTACCACTCTTTAATTGTACTTTCTTAAAAATATAATTGTCAGATATTTCTGCTTTTGTGCAGTCATAGTTTTATATTTTATCTACACCTTGTATACTTTCCTAAGACTTTGTTTGTACAAAAAAGTTTATCTACCACAGCGTGCCGAACTTGCTTAAATGCATGGATTTAGTGGCGCCAGTGGTCGCGCCAGTTCTATTTGCACGCCAGTAAAGGTTTACACTTTGTTGAGAAAACAAAAATAAGTGGCACGCCAGTTTCATTTTAAATTTGATTGTCAGTTCTGCTGACCACCTTTTTTTAGCCATAATAAACTATATAAACTACAATCAACAACTGGCGAGCGGACGCCGACGTGCAAGCACTTGTTTACACTTGCAAGTTTTGATTTTCTGTACGACTTTGTCACCACTGGCGCCAGTGATTTCAGAAGGATGCAGACTTTTTTGTTCTATGCATGCAAAAATAAATTTTTATGAAAGTCGACGTCTACACTTGCTAATTTTATTTACTGGCACGCCAGTTTTTATTGGCGCCACATAATCCATGCATGTGTAAATACACCATATTAATTTTTGCCAATACTAAAAGTTTTTATTTCTTATTTATTCTGTACAACAGCGAATTCAAAAGCATTTTTCTCAAAAACAGTTGCTTCTAGCGATATTAATTAACTACACCATTTTAAAGTAAACAGGCAGAGAAATAAGAATTCAGAAATTGTGTACACTGAAGCACAAAAAAGTTGGAAGGTTTTAAAAGGGCATTTAATGCCGTATGTGGCGCCACCTACAAAATACAAACTATTTGGGAAAGAATTTGCTATGCTCATTTCAAAAAACCGTCGCCTACCAAATTTTGTAAATCTATTAACATACCTATATTCAGAACATATCGATAAAAATATAAAATAAATTTTAACGAAACACCCTGTATCTCTTTTATAGTATCAACTTTAGTACCGTGATAAGTTAGGTTAAATCGATCTAAATTGAGCCACGGAAGCCACTGCTAAGGTATGGACCATTCGTTACCAAACAAACACCCTGTATACTGTTCTCATGGTGTTAAGAACGATATATTTTTATCTGAGACAGCCCACCTAGACTTCAAGCCTAAGTACTAACGTACCATGGTCGTCTGAAGGGATTGGAGGTTGGGAGGGGAAGGAAAATCATCTGCAGGCAATTTGTTTCATAATCTGGGAACCCTAGGTATGAATGAGCAAGAGAAGTGGGATGTTCTAGGCTTTTGTGGCTGAGCAGTAAAGGGATGCATACGTCTATTCTGCAAAAGTTGACCGAAGCTGGTTTAAATTTTCTAGTAAAATTGGATTTATTATAAAAAGTTAAATTTTTGTGCCTCGAAGGAAAACATCCCTTTATGTTCAGAAGTTTTTTCTGCTGATATTAAGCTATTATAAACAATTTTGCTAATAAATTGTGTTCTATTACTTATAAATGATAAGACTGATATGATAACTTTTTATTTCTACTATTCCATTCCATTGTCTGTTATGATTATTTTTGTTAAAGTAGAGGTTAAAAACATGGCTGCATTTAAATTCCACTAGGTTTGTTAAAAATAAAAATAGTTGCTTATATATGAGACGAACCCAAAATTAGCATTTAATACCCAAAAAAAGATCCAAGGACAATGTAAACAACAGACAATAGGTACGACTTAATTTTGTGCAACACGCATTAAATTTCCGAGCGTTGCCACTTTTATACATTTTATATGTAATCCTCAGTACAAGAGTTCAGATTTTGTCAATTCGCAGGCAGATAAATCTAAAATATTGATTAGCGAATGTTACCGCTTCCTTGGTCCTCACTATGAGAATCGCATGAATTCCATAGGTTAACCCATATACAGCATCAGAAAATATCCATTTGGGTCAGCGCCCCCACATGGAAGATCCTCGAACTAAAATATACATACACCGTAGGAAGTGAGGTCCTTCTTTTTTTGCAAAAATGGATTTTTAGGACAGGCGCATATCACAGGCGAAGTCTTAAGACTGTGACAAAGTGAGGTCCGTATACCGGTCCTCACAATGTAGCGGACCTCACTTCAAAAGTAATTTCTGTTAGTATGGGTCTCACTTTATACGCTGGGAGAAATATATATATATATATATATATATATATATATATATATATATATATATATATATATATATATATATATATAGAAATGAGTTCAATAAATAAGATTTTATAACCATGAAGGAAACACCTCTATTTGAAGCTCTAGAACATGCTGTGGATTTTGTATTATTAATTTTACGAAAAAAAGTTATTCTTCGTAAAAAGTTCTGCATGGTCCAAAACCTAAAACGCAACCATCACATATCGAAATTTTGCCACCTGTACCCGATTTCAACGGAAATCGCGGAAATTTTGTATTTGACATTTAATGGCTCCGAAACGAAACATTCCGTATAACTGAATGTTTTACCAAAGCTAGTTGAACTATCCTTCCATTAACCCGGAAAATTTGATTGCCCCCTCTGACTGTTTTCGAGAAAAAAAAAACTGTTCGACTTTCGGTTAAGCTTTACGTTAACGTGTAGATTGACACTTGTTTTTGCTGATCTCCGGACGTCATTATTAATTAAGGACAAATGGCTGCTTCTTAAATTGTAATAAATTATACCGAAAAGTAAACATTTTTTGTATTTGTAAATAGTAATTTTCCTCAAAATAATTTTTTTGGGTTTGTAATGGCTTCCTTAAACGATTTATGCAATAAAAAATATGTGCATAGTCCTTATCTTGTGATAACTTTTTAAATTACCTTTTAAACAATGTATTACATAATCTAAGTCTCCATTTCAAAATATTGGGGATAACGTCATAACTTTGGTAGGTGTCAAAATATTAAAAATTTAATATCAGATTGCGTAAAATTTAAAATCAAAATCGACGTGTTTCTGGTTATTTCCTTAATATTTCCCATTTTCGATATATTTTTAGGTTTCCAAACAGTATAGCCTGTCATATGGTAACAGTGCCAATCTGCATATTATTTTATTTCATGTAAAATGTGCGGTATTTACTCCAAAACGAAGTTAATTACAAATTCCATCATAAACAAATAATAAAACTTCGATTTAAACACGGATGATTGACAATACCTATAATGGATCGGAAATTTTCCTTTCCTCCATTTATTGTCAGCAGTTTAATAAGGGAACCGTAATTACGAAATCTAAGTCTTGACTTCTTTCAGTTTACACTCTTAATTAACTTTAGTTTCACCTTAATTTATAAAAATGGTTTAATCCAGAATAAAAAAGCTGTTTCTTTGTTATTTGATAAAAATTAACTAAATTAATTTAAAAAATGTTCTAGTTATAACATTAGTCAATTTTATTAAGTTTTCAGAAACAATAAGCATTATAATGTTAGTAATTATTTTGGTGTTATGTTATAACTCTGCTGGACGGCCGGACATGTTTCCTGATGTCAACCTTTGAAACCCTGAGAGGATAGAGGATTAAAAATTAGTAAGAAAAATCTTAGGTCATAAAGTACTATAAAAAAAAAGATTACAGGTTGTAACCTAATTTAACTCGAGGATTTTCTCGTTATATCTTTACCGTGTAATCTAGATGTTCTGACCTGGGCACGACAGCTCTTTATTAGTCGCTAATAGCACAATTGTTCAGGCGGGGGGGGGGGGGGGGTCTTTTCGCATGTTAGCCCCGGCTTATTACTCTCCACGTAGGGTCAGTAAAATTGAAGGATATCTAGGAATTTTGATTTATTAAAGGAAGTTAAATGCATGGACGCCAGACTGTGGAAAATTTGAGCAATTAGATCAAAATTCCGAGACTGGTTCACAGTCAAACGGTTTCCTTCCTGTCTTTCTCACATTGGAAGTTAAACTGCACTCTGTTTACCTATACATATGAATCTTGAAATAATAACATACACGCTTACCACACGTGGTGTCGTCTAATCAGCCACGTCGGGCCGCACACTCACAGTCCCACAGGGGCCGAACCCAGTAGCTGTCTTCTTTGTCTCTGACTAAATACTAAATAGTTCAGAAATGTCCACTAGACATAAACCTCAGGTCTCATAACCTATTCTCCACTCTCCACTATGATAGCACTTTGTAACCTTAACGATTAATTAATTTTAATAAAAAAAAATATACTATCCTAAAGACACAAAATAAAAAACTATACACTGCCCTATGGAAGCTCTAAATTGAACTGACATGACAGTTACACACAGTACAGCGATATGACCTGCACTAAAATACAAATTGTCTTATATGGGGTGACAACGAAATCGTTTTACAAGGCACCATTTAATTGTCTTTTAAGTCAGAAATTTTAAATTTGAGTTGAAGGCGTAGCTTATTGGTCCTTATACTTTCCATGAAAAACAATTTGATATCATTTCCGGATTTTCCGGAAGTAGGCCCAAGTTAAGAATTTTTAATAGAACCCAGTATATTTTTCTATACAGTAAATAGAGCTTAAAATTCTCTTTTTAATGACATATCACAAGTTGTATTTTTTTCAAAATGGAAGGAGGTATTTTTCTTAAATTCAATATGGCGACAATCTGACGTAACCGATTACACTTTCGTCAAACAACAAGTGAAAACAAATAATACAATGAGTTTTCTTATAGGTTTTTACTCAGATTGTCAAAAGTTTTAATTTGTCACAAAATGGGGTACACTTTAAATGTTGTTTAATATGTCAACTTTTAAGTTAAATTGTCTGGAGATTTAAACAGGAAGAGGTATTTATTAAATACTAGCATTAAAGTGTGTCTTATTACTAACAGAAAAATGCCTAACACAATAAGTAAATAGGAATAATACAAATGTCATTCAACTAAATGTTCTATGCGCTGGCTGCCTTGTTCTTGACACAATCTGATTATCCTAATATTTTCTGTGAGCAGGTTTCGTAAATGCTCTTCGGGGATGCTTTCAATAGCCTTCTGATTCTATTTTCTAAGCTTATAAGTGATGGCGGAGGAGTTGCATACACTTTTTCTTTCAGATAACCCCATATTGAAAAGTCTAGCGGGGTCAAGTCAGGTGACCTTGCTGGCCACCCGATTCGTCCATTGGTTCCTAACCAGTTCTCGCCAAATCGTTCGTTTAAATAATTTTACACAACTCTTGAATTATAGACAGGGGCGCCATCTTGTTGGTAAATTACATTTTCGTTTCCTTGCAAGTTATTTATTGAATGTTTTATTTGGTTTCGGAGAAATTCCAAATATATTTAGCCATTTAATGGTCGATGGAAAAATATTGGACCAATGGAAGTCCAATTTCGCCCCACCAAACGTTTATCACAAAACGTTCCTGAAAAGCACCTCCTCTTACTAATCGCTAATTCTCCGTGGCCTAGTAACGAGTATTGTTTCTGTTAAACACTCCGAGATTGGTGAACCTAGATTCATTCGAAAAAAATAGTATTATGATGAAACACAGGATTTATGTTTTAAAATTGTTTAAAACCCAGTTGCAGTAATTTAGTCGTCTTTGGAAGTCATTTTCAAATGGGTGATAGTGCATTTGGTATGATTTAAAACCATGTTTCCTTAAGCTTTGTCTGGCCTTCTCACATGAAGTATCGCACTGCTCACTTAATTCGCGAACGGAAGCAGTACGATCATATTCGATGTACGCTAGAACAGTTTCAACTTCTTCGCTTACTATGAAATTATTATTAACGTTAACGCCTCCATTATTTTCATTTTTCAAAATTGCACCAGCCAAGGGAAATATGCATGTGAGGGAGCGTCACAATCGGGAAAACGTTGCTGGTACAATCTTTCTGCGTTGCTGGCATTTCGACATTCCCCAAAATAAGGAGCATGTCAATTTGATTCTCTCTTGAATAAACCATGTTAATATTAACAACTACTACTACTTAGTGTTAAAAATTAGCAAAAGTATCAACAATTATAATACAAGAGACTATTTTGACGTTTCTAACAAAACTAATTATAATGGTCTCCCAATGAATTTGTTTCTAAAGCCTTCTTATCCTATGTACGTATCTTACTGTAATTCAGAATCATGGGCAAAGAAATATCAAAAACAAGGCGGCCAGCGCATGGAACATTTAATTGAATGACTTTTTATTATTCCCATTTATTTATTGTGTTAGTACCACTTCCTATTTAAAATTTTTAGGAAATTTAAGATAACATAACACATTAAACTGACATATTAAACAATTTTTAAAATGTACCCCATTTTGTGACAAATTAAAACTTTTGACAATCTGAATAAAAACCTATAAGAAAACTCATTTTATTTTTTGCTTTTACTGGTTGTTTGACAAAAGAGTAATCGGTTACGTCAGATTGGCGCCATACCGAATTTAAGAAAAATAACTCCTACGCCGCCATTTTGAAAATAAAAATACAACTTGTGATATGTCATTAAAAAGGGAATTTTAAGCTCTATCCAACTGTATAAAAAAATATACAGGATTCTATTAAAAATTCTTGACTTGGACCTACTTCCGGAAAAACCGGAAATTATACTCAATTGTTTTTCATGGAAAGTATCAATTATCAATAAATCAATAAAGTAATCAATAATCTAACCCTTCAACTCAAATTTCAAATTTCTGACTTAAAAGACAATTCAATGGCGCCTTGTAAAACGATTTCGTTGCCACCCGGTATACTGCCTTGCAGTCGCTAAAAACTTCCTAGACTCCTAATGTGTCTAGACTATCTAGACTATAAAGCTGTACCACAGATTATACACATTACTTCGGTATTCTAACGCTTTTGCAATAGACTTAGTCTCATGGACTTATCCCAACTTTCGTGTATTCGACTTGGGAAGTCTTTAGCGTAACAAACTTGGTAATTTTTAGCATAACAAACTTGACTAATCTTTAGCGTAGCAAACTTGGGTAATCTTTGCCGTAACCATAGGCGGTTTTAGGTGGGGGCTTGAGGGGGCTAAGCCCACCAAATCTCGAATTAGCCCCCCCCCCCCCAAATCCAACTGAGTCCTAGCCGCCTATATATTAACCAGGTGCTTAACTCAACCCCCCCCCCCAAAATAGAGGTCTATATAGAACCGCCTACGGCCGTAACAGACTTGGGTAATCTTTGCCGTACCAAACTTGGGTAATGTTTGCCGTGACAAACTTGGTTATCTTTAGCATAACAAACAGCACGGAGAGCTGAAAACAAAGAAACCCAATCGACTCTGCCGCACCCTTATTTTTTGACCTCGATAATAAATAGTAATAACTACTAATTTGGCATATAGAGTGTATCGTTTAAATATATAATAGATTACTTTGCGATGATTTTACAGCTTCTAGGTTAGCAAATCTTACTGATATTCACTAAAACTCTACCAGAGTTTTTCTAGGAAGCTACCCTTCGAAGGTCTCAGAAGAAAGAGATTACAAGTTTTATATATATTTTTGTATTTACACACATGAGACCGCCAGCAAATCAGGACTTAAATCTGCTACAACGTAAGCCAAATCAAGACTAAAGTGTATCTACAAAACACCCTTCAACACTTTAAACACTCCAGAAAATTGTCGTTACTATACTGATAATCAACACATCGAAACGACTCCTGATAATTTACCTACATATATTCGTTTTTCAATTACGCGTCTCTTTCTGTCTGCATGGAGAACCTAAAGCTCCGCGAACGTAAGGAGTTACGGGAGTGTCTACAGTTCTTACTTCTTTCGTTCTACTAACTCCGAACTACTATCTTGTTAAGTACAAGAATTTAACACTGAAATATGCAGGGTTTTTCTTAAGTCTAAACAAATAAGACCATAATATAAAATCTTAAAAAAACATATAATAACATTGCTCCAATAATAAACCAAATTTCGTCGTGGTGACTGCAATAGGTCGAATGTCAAAAAAAACCGTTTTTCATTTTATCGCCTCTTGGAAACCAAAACAGTCCAGGCTAGGACCTGCAAATAGTCGTATGTACGTAATCGAATCATAAAACCCCTGCGCAAGCCGTTGCAATTTAGCGAATGTAAATTATGTACGTTTTGGTGACAGTAATACGTCGTATGTCATAATAGATAATTTGTGGTTAATATTTTGTTGTTTATGTTTGTGTTTAAAACAAGAAATAAAATTGGAGAGTAATATTCATGTACTTACTTTCTATAAAGTTTAAAAATTTTATCAAACATCAACTTAATTTTTGTTTAAAAACTGGTTTTGCATTTCTAACCTAACATTTTTTGAAAGTTTGTAGTTTGTTGTTCTTTTTAAATATTATTTTGCTGTTCCATTACATTAGGAAACGGTATATTGTTAGATATATTAATACATTATTAAAATAGTCAATAATTATTTTTGGTGTTAAATAAAATAACGTTTTTAGTACGTCAAATTATAATTATAACTTGACATACGTCCTATTGCCATGTACAAATATTTTCGACATACAACTTTTTTCATTGGACGTACAATGTTTTTTAAATTCCGTCAAAACGGAAATCTTATGAGTGAATCTCTTTTGCCCGTCTGGTCTGTCCGGAGCATAACTCAAAATCGAATAAACCAATTTAGATTCAATTTGTAAGGTATTTTTAAAATTTCCTCACTGTTTTGGGGAAAATGTCGAAAACCGATAATTTTTTCTTCTATACATCAGCTAATGGAAGATCAACAGTTGTTACAAATGTGAAAGAGTTTTAAACTCTTTACCAAAAGTTGAATCTCATTACTGTAGATATTCTACTAGGAAACTGTATCTTAATCCTACATGGTACAGCTTCAGAGATATGCACAGACATTATAATGAGAAGTGCAGAAACGAAAACAAGTAAACAGCTTCTTGGAAGACGTTTTTAATGACAATCAAAGCAATGAACCTTGATATCTATACGCCGAAAAAAGATCAATGCAATGAGTGCAGTATGTTTAAATCTTTTAACCTAGATGAAGAAACATATTGAAAAGAAAAATGAGGCAAACTCTGAAAAACAAAAAGATAAAGATTTATCTAATGAGTCTCCAGAAATACAATGCTTTACAGTTGATCTACAAGCGGTTCTTCTATCGCCTCTCCTGAATGCAGCTGCCAATTACTATAAAACCAAACTTAAGGTACATAATTTGACTTATTTCAATCTGTGTACTAAAGATATCGTTTGTTATGTATGGCATGAAGCAACTGGAGGTCTCGAAAGTGACGTTTTTGCCTCAATTGCAGTTAAATATTTTCAAAAAGAAATCGACACTAAAAAGCAAAAAAAAATATAATTTGGAGTGATGGTTGTGGGTATCAAAACCGGAACGCCAAACTTTCGAACGCACTTCTTGAGCTTAGTATTAGAAATAATATCACAATTGAGCACAAGTACTTAGACGTTGGTCACACCCATATGGAGGTAGACTCCATTCACTCTTCCATAGAAAAAAATTTGTGAAAAAGGAGAGAAGTTTATGTTCCTGCTGGTTATTTACCAATCATTCAAGCAGCGAGACAAAATCCTAAACCGTATGAAACAGTGTACCTACAATATTCCGATTTTTTGAAATACGAAACTTTTTTATAAATCTACTCGACCAGGAAACAAAGTTGAAGACCCATGTGTCAACGATGTCGTTGGCTATCAGTATACCCCCGAAGGAGTAATATATTACAAAACTGATTTTCAAGAGGACTGGAAACTATTACCTGTTGGACCAAAACGAGCGAATTCCTTACCTGATCATGAGAATCTTTACAACGGACCCTGTCTCATTGAAGCGTCTAAGTTTGGCCATTTACAAGATTTTAAAAAATTAATTCCCAAGGATTACCAATCTTTTCATGATTTCCTAATTTATAAATAAAGCGTTTTGAAAAATAATACTTTGACTTTTAGTTATGACTTTTAGTTCTATGAGTAAAGTTCAATTAGACGTATGTCGTGAATTTAGTCGACATACGAGGCTCAAATAGGTCGTATGTCATTTTTTTTCTGTAACTAACTTAAATGCTATTCTTTACATCATATTAGTCATATTCAGATCAGACGTTTAATTAAACTACACTTAAATAAAACTGCAGTATGGTTGCTTAAAAATTACAAACGTTTTTTGTCTCTCCTGTAAAGTAACCTTCTAATGACATAGGTCCTACTGCAGTCACCACGACGATTTGCAGAACCTACTCCGGAGTACGTTATTTTAGTCCACTAACACTCGCCAACAGAACGCGCAAAGCGTAAAAGAGAGACTGCAAACATCGGTCCAGTTCAGGCGCATTCATAAGCAAGCAAAAGGTGGAATTCGCTACATTCTTTAAAAATCTAAGTAAGGGGAAAATTAACCCGTTGCAAAGTACAGATGGAAAAAAGGTGGATAAAATCGGAATATTAGAAATCTGGACTCCACTATTATAGAAGATGGATGAATTTAAAAATAACTAGAAGGTTAGCTAAAAACGTCGAACCCATATTGGGAGACAACAAATTGAAAGAAGAAGAGAAAGAAGAAAAAGAAGAAGGAAAAGAAAATACGAAGAAGTGTGAGCGAAAGAAAAAGAAAAATTTGTTCGAATAACTTGTTTAAATTATGTAATTGTAACTTAAATAGTTATTTTCTTAACAAATGTGCAAAGTGATATTTTCCCGCACACGACTGCCGTTCAGTGCGGAAAAAGCACTTTGCGCATGCATTAGGAACAATATTTTTTCTACGAGGGTCAGATTACAACGAAAATAAAAACAATGATTATTTTTTGAAGAATATTTAATGAAACTTGAAACAACTGCAACAACAATGTATATAGTAATAACAAGAGAAAATTGAATTATTTCTTATTAATATTTATAACAGAAGAACAATTATTAATATTTTGCCAATTGATTGTATATCCGGCATTACGGTAATTTCATTTAATAGAAAAGTATCACTTTGCGCACGCAAATGCATGCGCAAAGTTTAACTTTGCGCACGCTAGTAGAAAAAATCATTTACAATTTTAACATGTAATGTATCACTTTTAAAAAGTAATTGAAGTTACGTACGTTTTCTTCACTAGTTGGAACATAAGCTATTTCCCATCTAGCACAGAACAGTAAATTATTTCGATACTCTGGTCGGCCCAGTCCTAAATTAAAACTGACATAGGTACATATTTTCATGCAGTATATAATTAGGAGTATGCACATATTTTTTTATTGCAGAAATCGTTTAAGGAAGTCATTACAAAACCAAAAACATTATTGCGAGAAAAATTACCGGGATAATTTAACCACAAAAAATGTTTACTTTTCGGTACAATTTATTACTTTTTAAAAAGCAGTCATTTGTCTTTAATGAATAATGACGTCAGGAGATCAGCAAAAATAACGTAAAGCTTAAACCTAAAGTCGAACAGGTTTGTTTTTCTCGGAATCAGTCAGAGTGAGAGCAATCGAATTTTCTGGGTTAATAGAGGAATAGTTCAACTAGCTTCGGTAAAAATTCAAAATTCATGTTTTGTTTCGGAGCTATTAATGGTCAAATTCGAAATTTCCGCGATTTCCGTTGAAACCGGGTACAGGTTGCAAAAGTTAATTAAATCGATGTAAATTTTCGGAGGTTGTAGAGGACCAGGAGCTTCAGACCTCTGTTGAAACTGGTGAGAATCGGAAAATGGCAAAAATTTTGAATTTTTTTAGATCGATAAATGTCATTTGCAGACCCCTCTTTGGTACCTAATAACTCGAAAACAAAACGTCGGATCAAAAAACGGAGTCATAAGTAAAACTTGCCTAAACCTAAAATCACTGGAAAATGGGTATGTTTGGAGAAAATTGGAACTTTCGATATTTGATCCAAATATTTCACGGCTTTTAATTTTTTGTGGGGTCAAAATGGATCAAATTAAAATTCCATATACGTCAATGGAAAGGGCTCGTCAAAATACATATCATCCATGTTTTTTAGCCTCTTCACTTTTTATAGGAAGGGAGCAATCGCGAGTAAATTTCGATTTTTAATTTTTTTTGCCCTCGTCATCGGTACATTTGAATCACTCTGTATTTTTTATATTTCTTTTTTTCCAATTTTTAAACACTATCTTATAAAGAGACAATCACACTTTAAAATGAATACCGAATACCATCCAGGAGCGTATTTAAGGGGTAAAAACCGAATTTTCTTGATTTTTTCTGACAAATCCTATTTTTAACCGATATTATTCCACACTGTTTTCCTTACTTAGTGATTATTTTTCAGTTTATAGTATCCGTTAATTATCTAAGAAAACCTCCCACTAATTTAAGTCGTTTATTTTTTCGTTAAAGTTATAAATAAATAGGTTTATTTGCATCGCGGCGTGCAAAATCTGAAAATTTTTGAGTTTTCGAAGATTGCTATGATAACAAAGAATTTCAGTTTATTTACTCGAAATTATTAAGAAATGATGAGTCAAAATTTCGCAAAAACGGGAGTTTTTGTTGCAAGATTGGAAGGTTCCTGGACCGATTTCGGCTTGATATATACATGAATACGATTTTAGGAACTTTGTACTTCAAGTGCAGGGATATTTCATTGGATAAGTTACGCATTAAATGCCATTTTTATTGATTTTTCGATAACCCTACAACACTGGAATTCGTCATGTACTCATTATGAGTCATAAATTAACTTTTGATGACAAAGCCAGTGGGATCACGTTTTACAAGTTTCGAAATTCGCGCGAAAATTTGCAGTAGAAAATCCTTTTTTTTGTAAATGAAGACCAAAATAAATGGATAACAGCAACCGCCATTAACATTTCAGTTATGTAGAGAATATAAGGAAATATATTTCAGATTTATTAGGCTTATATGCACATTTCCTATTAGTTGTTTCATTGTTTCAAAGCTTTTAACTAAACAAATATATAATAATATTGTTTATCATACGATTTATAAATCTGTTGTGTTTTTTGCTATTAAAGAAATAAAAGCCGGTCCTGTTGAGTTATATACATAAATAGTTTCGGTCTTTATTAATCAAAATTAAAAAGGCAATTAACAAGGAAACCATCTTATATGCCCCCGCCGATTTGGATTTACTTCCAATATAAAGTATTTCAAATGAAAGAACACATCGTATATTAGATTTGACTGAAATCATAAAAACTATTTCAAAGGATCACCAACCTCCAATTTAGTGGCAATTAGGCCAGTTTTTACTGACTAAATTGTAGCGGTCTAATATTTCGGGAGTCTGTTTTATTTAGAGCCATCTACCTTCTTAATTTGTAAGTTGGAACCTAAATTCTGGGCATGTAAAAATTCATTGCCGAGGGTGGGTTAAGGCGGAACCTGGTCTACTGGGTCCGAAAAATTGATTTTTTAGAAATGGTCTTAATCACCCTGCCCTATAACACCCCTTAAAATTTTAAACTGAAATTTAGTAATAGCCTTTAGAAGGCCACGCGTCGCGCCGAAGGTCTCGATGCGCTCCGCCGTTCTATTTTCTCGTTTCTTTCTATTATCCACTCGGCAGTTGCCGTTTTTAATAGACGAGTCTGTATCTATGAGTCTGAGTGCGTACTTGAGTGTATTGGTGCAGCAAAGGATAATATTCCTGGCTACAACGGGATTTTCGAAGAAGCAAGCAACTTTAAACGCGTTTTTGAAAATTGTGTACACGATAGGGACCTGTTTGTTTTTCTAAAACCCAAAACAAATTTAAATATACATTTAAAAACCAATATTCATAGATCCTTGTGTTACACTGTCTGAGGCCAACTATAAGAAGACAAGTAACAGAGACCAAATAAACGTCCAGACGAAGGATGGAAAATCTTAGTAAACAGTATTTAAAATTTGTTTATGATTCTTTTTACGGCCATTGGTTGAATTCCTCAGACCAAGTTTGTACCGAATAAATCTGTGCCGAAACCACGGCAACTCGAAAATTTACCATACGCCTTTACGGAAACTCTGATCGAGTTAATCTCCAAAGCCGATATCGAATATTCTTGTTTATTTGCTTACAGAGAAAGACAACAAATAATCAGTTGACGACTGAAGTAATCCTTGGGCTAAACAGAATAGTTTCGCCAGACACATTTCATTTGTTGTCATTATTTTGATTACCTGTGTTTATGGTCTTGGCCGTATTTTTCGCGCTGTGTTTTAAGACCTTCACATATCGTGTTTAATACGTGTTTCACTAATAAAAGGAATATTAAATTTATAATTTGTCCTAAATGGGTCAACAAAGGTGACGGACGATTATTTCAAGGTAAGTAAACAATAACATTTCATTGGCGTTTCAAGGGAAGTTGGCGAAAGAGAAAATCTAGTTTTCACCAGGATTAGAAATTGAAAAAAGCGTTTTACCTTTTCGAGGGAATAGCTATTGCACTTTTTTAGAATTGTCGAAATGTAAGTAGTTAGTTATACAATAAATTTAATATTAAAGTATTTTTTAGATTTCCTGGTAAAGGAAAGCCGTTAGCGATTCGATCACTTAAGTTAGAAAAAAAATGTGGAAACAGTCTAATGTCCATTGTGTTTATAGCATAGATTTTATCACAAGAAAATCTAGAATAGGAATCCTAAAACTGCAATTCCTGTACAATCGAAATATTTGTAAATATTGGTTATGCCAGACATACGAGTACATGTTTTGTTTCTGTGATATTAATAAGGATCACGTATTTGCTATTTATGTTTTCACGACAATTTATATATTGGGACAATATATGACTGAACTGACTCCGTAGCTTTAGTAATGGAACCTGTGTGTAATGCGAGTCCTTTTAACAAATTTATTATTTATATTTTTATAGCTTCAGTCAAATATGATTTGTTTGGTAGGAAAATAGCTACAGAAGTATTAAATGTAGTGTCACTGTGAAAAATTTGTGCCAGTATATTTTATTATATTTATATTTTAAATAATAATAATTAATAAAGGAATGTAAAATTTTCACTCAATTATATATTTAATAAATAAAAACATTTTTTCACTGAACGACCACCTCCAAAATCAAAGCTAGTAATGTTGTAGACTGACTGTAAATTTATCAAAAGCCTCTCTGTATGCTTCATATTGAGTGTAATATTATAATTGTGTGCAAAATATTTTCTAACCACTTCTAAGCACTGTTTAATTTAACATTTCTAAATTAATTACTGACAGTGTCGAAGGGCGATAGTGTATTTTTTTTAATGTTAAGGCACCATTATTCATGACGGGTTATCCAGTACACCAACAACCACAAGTTATTCTAGCTACAGAACAGTGGCGTGCCGTGCCTTTAGAGGCAGAGGAGCATAATGATTTGGGAGAGCCAAATTATTTTCCTTTTATTGGAAAGTGTGTACACCGAGTGTGTAGTCATAGTAGGCAGTGAATCTCCAGGGGGTGCCGTAAATTACTTTTCTTTTATTGGAGAGTATGTGGTCATAGTAGGCAGTGAATCTCCGTGGGGGTGCGAAGGCGTCGTTAGGAGAGTGGGGGACTTGTGCCCCCTAGCCCCCTCGATGACACGCCCCTGCAGTACAGAATCTGTTAAAGTTTCTAGCAGTTCACATCCCAGCTGTGAAGAAAAAGAATTACCATATAACTCAAATTAGAATGCTTATAGTAGGAGAGCCGGACCTAAAAACTCCACCATGAAGAAGGTCGGGGGGTACACTATTCATAAAATAAAAATTGAATGGGTGCCCTATATTATTATTATTTTTTCTTAAATTTTCCTATTTTCGAGGAAAACACAAAAATTTGTTTACAAATATAGTGATTTTCGGACATGAACAGTAGAGTTCTGGAAATGGGTTGACGCCTCCTGGCGTGCACTGCCTACGAACCAGTAGGTCAGTTGTGATTATCAGTGAGGCATAGACTGTCAAGCTGGGTGTTAAACAAAAGGGTAAGTAATCCTCTTTTAAATAAATTAGGGTTGACTTTTTTATTTTGCCCTAAGATAAGGTACACTCTTTTTTTTAAAGCGGTGCGATAAATTTAAAATTCAAGAAGTTCCACGCTTTAGGGACAAGGCGACAGCCTGGGGCGCCAACATTTAGGGGCATCAAAACCACTCAAAAATAAAGTATATAAAAAAAATCAAAAATGATGGGGGGCATGGAGCAAACCAGAGCAAAAAATTGTTTTAGGTACTTACTTGAACGATTTTATTAGTACTTTTTCTTGTTTGTTTTCTCATAACCTTGTTACTCGTACTTTTGCATTGCCTAAGGTGTATCAATTAGTAATCTTTTGTATTTTTTAATGTAGTATATTATTATTGTTTTTTGCAGTAGTTAATACTTGTTGAACTATTAAAATGTAAGTTTGTATATTTTATATTAGAATGTAATTTAATATTTTAATAAACTATAATTGCTTCTTTATTATTTTTGTGGTAAAAATTAAATAAATTACTCAAAATAAAGAGACTGGACATTCTGGTTCACAATGTTCGAAATTCAACAAAAAAAATATATTTCTATATTTTTTGATAAATATGACCCTTTTTTTATAGGTAGGTATATACGTAGGTATATACAGCGTGTCCAGAAACAAATGAGAAATTTTTTTATTATTGATTTTATGAAAAAAGTGTCTCTTCATGAAAAGTTCTGCATCATGAAAAATAGCATTTTTATCTAGGACATAGGTACAGGGTGGCTCAAAAATGTAATTGTCCTAAAAAATTGTCTTTCTCGAAAATAGGCAAACTTAGGAAAAAAAATACCTTCCTTGTAGGGCACATGTTCAATTTCTATTTTCTGAGCAGTGTACCCCCCTATTTTCTTCATGGTAGATTTTTCGGATGGGATCTCGGAATATTATGGGCATATGTCATATTTAGGTATTTCCATGTAAAGTGAGACACACACTGTATGTAGGATATAGTCATAACAAATATCATATATGGAGGCGGATTAGATTAGGACCGATTTCCTATTTGCAACTTAATTTTAATATCGGCGCCATACATGCGGCTTTCGGCGAAAGGCGAAATTCGACTTTTGCCGAGTGGCTTTTGGCGAAAGGCGAGCGCTTTGATACACACATCTACTTATTTATCGAATAACGAGAGAATGTGGAGCGGATCCTTTAATTCGCGCCAATTTACCGACACTAAACGGGAATGACGAGCGCCGATACATGCCGCTTTCGCCGAGTAACTGTGTGGCGCCGGCTTCAGTAACCAATAATATGTAAAAACCATAAAATGACAAAAAATGACATAAAAAACAAACAAAAGATGACAAACCATAAAAAAACCTAACAAGTTTAAATGGTAATAAGGTGGGGTTATTATGAGATCAATTATTATTACGGATTCTATTGTATTATTTTATTTAATTCCTTTTACTATAGCTAGAACAGTTTTTCTTGTGGCTAATATTTCCAATTTAAAGCAATTCGCGACTCAAGTTAAGGAAGCCAGCTGCAATCAGCTGATTTTTAATGGGGAAGAAGGGTTCACTAGACGACAAAATTGACAAAAACTGAAAAATAACACGATAATGAAGACAAAGACGAAACGAAAACTTTCCCCATTATAGTAGTTTGCAAATCGGCTAAAGAGGACGCCACGTTCTTATTTTGAGTCGCCAATACTAGCACTTTAGAATGTTCAAGAGTTATATGTGCACCACATGTAATATTTTTAGAAATAATAAAAATTTTTTTTTATTTATAGCCACTTGCATCGATATTATAATCTGAGGAAGGGATTAATTATCTGTTAAAATATGGTAAGTTTAGACTGGAGGTATTAATTTAGAATAATTGAAATTATATACCGAACTCTACTATTATACTCTTCATAATTCACAATATGTTTCTGTTTCATTTTCCATTTAAACTGCATAAAAAACGCAAACTCGCACTAGATGGTGAATGCGCTGGCCGACGCTTTAGTCCGAGAATAGCAACCATAGAGAAAAGACAAAACGTGTCGGCGCGTTTGATATTTAGGGTACCAGTTTTTCTGATATTAGACAGACACGTATCCACAATATTGAACGGAGAAAAATATTTCGTCAAACTAATGGTGCGGTATACGGAAAAACTGTTTCGGAAATTTTAAGAAAAATTATATTTTATTGAAAGTGCATTAGGTTTTGTAGCAAATATGTAAGTTTATGTTCTTGTTCTATACCTATTTTATAATTTGATACAGAAAGTACAGACTTCTTCGTACACTGATAATTTAAATAGTAACCGAGAAACAGCTGTGAAATTTAGGGTACGTGATTAGATGCTCTAAAAGTTTTATCATTTTATTAAACAAAAAACTGTTTTCAACTTTCAAGATGGCGGAAAGATAAGCAACACTCAATATAAAGAAAAACTAAAATATATTTTATACCCACGGTCTACAAGTAAAACTCATCAGATAAAAACAGTAGTTTTGCGAAAATCAATCACTAGAATATTCCTGATCAAAATACGGTATTTCAGTCTCACTGATTGGAAGAATATTAGTGTTAACAACGAATATGACAATATTGAGTAAATTGACATAGCGGCTTTTGCCAGTACCTATGTGGAGGTAAAAAAACAGTCGAATTGTGTGAAGAGTAAAAAAAGATTGACATAATATGTTTTGCTTCTAGATCGACGACACATTCGTAAACTCCCTGGAACCGTTTCAGTTTTTTGTTTATCCGATTCTCAGTACTTTATAGACTTTCAACATTTACAGACGCTCGTTTTTTATCTCTCTAAGTATAATCTAACATGATTATGATTTTATTAAGGAAAAAAGAATGGGAAATGAAATTCCCACTATTCGGATGCAAATGAAAAACATTTATTTTGTCGAGGTCTTATTGCAAAGGTAACAATAAAACAAATATAGCATTATTACAAGCCTACGCCTATTTGGAATTTGAAACATCTCATTAACATAAGAAATAAGTTATATATAGATAGAAGGGCGACTCATAATAATTATTCAGGTCAAAACTGAGATATAAAATTTGCGCCTCGGGTAATATAGAGACCGGATTGCAATATTACATGACGCAAAAATTGAGGTCGGACTCCGGTAACTGATATAAAATGTAAATGAAATGAAATTAATATTAGATGTAGTTAGTTCATTGCTCCTAAAAAATAACAACATGTTTTAAGTGCGCCGTGACTGTAATAATAAATATTACTTTTAAAATATTTACGTCGGGTTGCACAGACAATTAAATCACGAATTAAACTAATAAGACACTTGTAATGTGACAGCACTTATGCTAACGTCATTGCCAAATATGACTCTAAACGTCAATTAAATTTACTACTTGATTAAAAGTTTTGTGCAACCCGCTGTTAGTTAACCAATGTGACAGATGATCAAAACTTCATACAACTAATAATTAACCATTATTCAAATACCATCTTTTAATAATATAAATATTATTGTTTAATAATCAAGACGGAGCGCGGCGCGGCGGCGTGCCGTAATGGAGTAGTCTTGCAACATACATTAAAAAGGTCAAAATGGCACACAGTTTTAACGTCCGGGCGGGGCAAAAATCGATAACCGGTAGTCGACCTCTGGTGGCAAAGTTCGCGCGCACATTTTTATTGTTTTTGGTGGGACTCCTTTTTCACAACTTTTTTTCCGTTTTTTTTTATCTGCGCAGGAGACCAAAATGCGTACCATGCGCAGACCAAGCGTGATAGACATGCGGACGGAATCTCAGGGGATGCACTTTGGTGTCTACATTCGAATGCACCCACTTTTAAGAAAATTGTAAAGCTACAACTACGTATTTAAGTTTTTTCCCAAACATTTTTATTTTTGTTTTTTATATTTTTGGTTTCTTGACATTTGCGCAGTAGACAAAAATGCGTACCACGCGCAAACCGAGCGTGCTAGATATGCGCACGGAATCTCAGAAAATGTACTTTTTTTATGTTCTGACAGCCTACGAAGACCGAAGTCTAAGTACTATGTACCGTGGGTGTACTGAGGAAATCCGACTCACACATCCAGAGCTGGAAACATCCGTAGGGACTTCACCAGCCCTTTAAGAGGATGTGTCGGGTGGTACCACCTCGGTCGATGAAGAAATCCTCTACCACCTTCCGGAAATCCTCTACCACCTTCCTTGGTGTCTACATTCGAACGCACCCACTTTTAAGAAAATATCTCCAGTTGTAAAGCTACAACTACGTATTTCCTTTTTTTCCCAAACTTTTTTTTTCGACTTTTTCATTTTTGTTTTTTACATTCTTCGTTTTTTGACATCTGCACAGCAGACCAAAACACGTACCACGCGCAAACTGAGCGTGGTAGACATGCGCACGGAATCTCAGGGAATGTACTTTGGTTTCTACATTCGATCCGGTTGGGTCCACTTTTAAGAATATATCTCCAGTAGTAAAGCTACAACTACGTATTTAACATAAGAGACCGAATTCCAATATTACACGACGCAAAAATCGGGGTCGGACTGAGGTAACTGATAGAAAAGGTATATAGGAGATATTTGGAAGAAATTGCAAACCGCTTCCTCTTTATACATCAGCTTAGAAATGTAAATTAAGGCTTTGTTACTGTTGCAGGTAAGTGTTGTTTTATGTATTAAAGAAAAATCAATAGCCTATTGTCAATACCAGTCCTGAAACATGGTATTCTGTTACGTTTTAATCCGTTTTATAGTTCAGTAAACAGAAACATTTTTCTGGGTATTTTTTATCTTAATTTTACATGTAGTTTGTTCTAGAATGTGCAGTTTTTTGCTATTTTTAAGTGCAGTTATATAAAAGGCTTGATCAGCAAGTCTGTCAACAAAATATGTTTTAAGCGTTCAAAAGTAATACCTACACACCCTGATGTATTTCCAATACCAATATATTCCAAAGAGTAGACTAATATTAATAATAAAATAACAAGTTTCGTTGTATTAAATGATAAAAGTTGGCAATAGTGAATTTGGCCATTTCTTTTTTGTTGTCTTGTGTCATAAAGAATGATTTCAATCAAACTTTTTTATTGAAGATGTAAATAGACAAATAAGATATTGTGGTTAGGTAAGTATTATTTTCAATAAAATTTAAAACATCTCTGCTGTGTGGGTCACTATTTAGATGACTTTAATTCCAGGACGTTTAATGTGATTTATAATTTTTTATCATATTTTTTCTGCTTGTCGGACAAATTCATTCTGAAGTTTGCAACCCATACCTACATCGTACGGTCTCTGTATTTTCTCTAACATGGCTGGAGTCATAGCAGCTTCTTCCTTTGGCAAAGTTAAGTACTCGTGTAAATATCCGTCATGTAAAAATTCCCATTTCACTAGTGTTCCAAAGGATTATAAAAACAAGGTTTTTTTTGTTTTCCCAAAACTCCTAACACAGTAGAAGCTTGGAAAACAGCTTGCCAAATAAGTCCTTCTAAAAACTGTGCCGGTTTCCGTGTATGTAGAGACCTCGGTAGAGACCATTTTTCATTATCAGATTTTAATAATCCTGATAATCCTACTCGACTCAAAAGATAAGCGTTCCCCTGGTCTCCGTTAAAATGTCAAGGACAAAATGAGCATAATTATTCAAACAAACTACAGCCAAAAGTGATATTTTCTGAAGGGACATATTCTGGATTTAAAAGCCTTTCTGAGCAGCCCATAGATGCTGTTGTTACAGGTTCATCCCCTTCCAGTTCTGAAGAACCATCTAAATTTTCTGAACAACACGTGTATGAAGCAGTTGCAGGACCATCCTCCTCTGCCAACCAACCTTATGTCTCTTATAAACCAGTATCTCATTCAGCAAGTGGTTCTTCTTGTTCTAAACTGAACACTGATTATTTTGATAAGTACTCATTTTTATTAAACAAAGGTATTCTGGGTAAAGCTGGGTTACATAGATCAGATTTGTCACCTGAGGAGGTAGCTATGTATGATGTACATAGAAATGTAACATCATAACTTTCCAAATTAAGAACTTTGTTAAAAAATAAACGTGCCGATATAACTTCTGTAAAAAATTTATATAATGATGGTAGGTTTAAATTTATTGAAGAAAATTTAAATGAGGTGACTAAAGAATTTATAAATTATCAATTAAGAAATGTTAATAAACCACCAACAGGCCGAAGATGGTCTGTTAAGGATAAAGCATTCGCTTTATCAATTTTGAAACGGAGTCCACGATTATATGGATATTTAAGGGCTTTTTTCAACTACCATCACCTCGAACACTTCAGAATTCTTTCTTCAATTCCTTTTGAATGTGGACTTCTAAAACCAGTTCTAGAACATTTAAAACTACAAGTTGGTAATATGGACGAGCTTGATCGTTTTTGTACCCTTATGTTTGATGAGATATCTTTAAGTAGTGGCTTATTCTATGAAAGCCACAAACAAAGAATATCAGGATTTGAGGATTTGGGTGCATTGGGGCGTACGTCAAACCCAGCAAACCATGCTCTGGTCTTTATGGTACGTGGTTTAAGAAAGAGATATAAGGTACCTGTTGCTTATTTCTTTACTAAGGATACTGTCAAAGCAGACGTTTTAAAGGAACTAATTGTTACAATCATCAAAGAACTACAAGTGGTAGGAATGAAAGTTTGTGCAACTGTTTGTGACCAGGGCAGTACAAATAGATCAGTTATTGCTGCTCTTACTCGAGAGCATTCTGATGACAAGCCAACTTCTTACCACTTTGTAGTAAATTGTGAATGTATTATCACTATTTTCGATGTTCCTCACTTATTTAAGAATACAAGAAATGCATTGATAAACTGCAGAATTGAATTTGACAAAGGAAAGTGTGCTAGTATGGATCATATTAAGCAAGCTTTTCTTACAGACAAGGCAAAACGAACATATAAATGTCTTAATAAGCTTAAAGAGAGTCATTTTAATTTTAATGATACCTACATGAAAATGAAGGTGAATGTTGCAGCCCGGCAACTTAGCCACACAATGGCTGCTGCTATTGAAACTTTTCATGCTTCGGGTGATTTAAAATCTGACTCTCTGCAGACAGCAGAATTCTGTCATTTAATCGACAACCTCTTCGATTCTTTAAATAGTTGACAAATTTATAACATTGAGGGAAAAAAATATAGATGTGCTTTCTCTGATAATTTATTCTCCACATCTAAAATTTTGGTCTGACATGTTGCCAAAAATTAACAGTTGGAAAATTTTTGATAATACTGGGAAAATTCGAAATACTTTTAAATTTGTAGGGGGGTGGCAAACAACTATCAGGGCAGTTATGTTACTTTGGCAAAAACTAAGTGCAAAGGGATTACAATTTTTAAACTTAAGAAATATTAATCAAGATCCCATTAAAAATCTCTTTGTTCAAATAATGCAGCATGGATTCTTTAATACTAACCCTACTTGTTTGCAATTTGTGGCGGCACTTAAAACAGTAGTTATTAATAATTTAAGCACCCCTATTTCTAAATCAAACAATTGCGAAGGGGATTTTTGTGAAACGTTGGGCGATTTTGGGGAATTTCTTCAAAAATATGGGAAAAACGATGATGACCAGAATTCTGACGAGACGTGTGATATTCCCATGGATTTATTATAATAAGTATTCGATATCTGTATACTGTGAGCGTATCGAACGTGAAGCCTTATATTTTGTTGTTTGTTTTTGATTTTGTTATTCTCTTGGGGGAGCAGTTTACGAACTACGAACATAGACAAGACTACGAATTACTACGTAATTGAATCAAGAATGGTAGTAGAAAGAGATAAAATAGCATTGGAGTGTTGGAGCTCAGGTTGAAAAATCACACCGGTGTGTCACCCGGCGATGATATCGAACGCAGCCCAGAAGTGTTGCTGTCTGGCTGGTTGTTTAGGAAAACGGCTGAACCTCGGTCTGAACACTCGGTTACACGTACGTCTTTGTCTAATGAACTAGAAAAGAAAAAGTGCGACGTATAGATTTATATAGATTTATAAATGACTCGGAGCGACTTTAAATAAACACCTTTAGAAATAACATAACCTATAAATAATAAAACCTTTTTAACTTAAATTTATTATTATTTAGCAGAAAAGTAAAATATTTTAGGGCTTTTATTACTTTTAGTAAATCTTGTGATGCTTCTAACGTATTTTTTGTACAAAAATACAAGGTAAAATAAGATGTGGCCAATGTTTACAAATTGTGTTTACAGTGTCGTTTAGAATGGTTTGTTTTGGCTTTAAAGAATGTGAACTCATCCCGTATCCAGTCCTAATAAATCCATGGATATTCCAGATTTTGACCCAGATATACATAATGTTGATATTGAGGAAAACCATGCTACTTCGCATGTAGCTGGTTATATTTTAAAAAAACTGAAGTTGACCGACTGTGACACTTGTCACACAAGTTTGTATTCAGAACACGTAACAAATAAACATTTATTTGTATCGTTTAAAGAATATGATGAAAATACTAGTCTTAATTATGCCAGTGACCAGCTAGTTCACTTAATTGCCACTATTCATGAAAAGTTGTACTACTATCTTGACAAATATGCACACTGTGTTGGTCTGGAGGACAAGTTTTTCAAAATTTACAGTAAAGAATTTCAAAAATTTATTTTTTGTGACAAGCACAATATTGTTAATGATATAGCAAAATTAAATGTCCGCTTAATTCTTTACAAATATTTAAGAGATAAAAATATTGAGGATAACCCTATTAGTTCTGGACACTTTAGAAAGCACAAAATTTTTACTGATGGCAAAATCAATAACAGTAGGTAATAAAAAGTTGAAACTTAACTGAAGTTTCTTCTACTATTCTATTCAATTAATAAGTAAAGTTAAATAGTGTAGGAACCTGAATTGTGTGATATAAATAATAAGATGATTCTGCCGAAATTTTCTTTTTGTTTCATGTAAAATGCTCGATGGTATTGGACGTCCACACAAGCCTAGCGTGATGTTAACAGAACTGAAGAAATATAACTGGAACCTTTACCTGATTGTGACTTTTAATAACCTTATACCAATGATATATGTACACCTTATACTGTGATTTCAATATGTGCCATTGATTTTTTTTTGTTAATAGTGAATTTGTAAATATTCCTTTAGAATGTTTTTATTATGTTGTTGTTGTGAGAATATTTTTATTATGTTTCTGTTTAAGTAATTTATATTTGTTAAATAATTATAGATTTTTTTTGTTTATAGTGAATTTGTAAGTATTCCGTTAGAATACTTTTATTATGTTTCTATTTAAATAATTTATTTTTGTTAACCGATTATTGAATTTTTTTAAAGCGATTTTGCAAGTATTCCGTTGGAATGGTTTTATTATGTTTTGTTACAATTTATTTATATAATTTATTTTTGATATAGAATTGCAGATTTTATTTGTTTTTTAGAAATATGCCTTTATTTTATATTTTGCTGTAGATGTGTATGCTTTTAAATATAGGAATTTGAAGAAATCAGAGCTAAGCTGTGAATTTGATTGGTTTGCCCCGACTTTTTAGGTTTCTATCTTTTTTATTCATCAATATACGTAGGATATTTTTATTCTGCATATTTTACTTTAGCTTGGATTTTGAAATAACTTTTATGTTTTTACTGTTAGCAATCTATTGTTTTTGCAGCAAGTAGTAATTTGATGCAACAGGTTATAGGCTTGTAAATTTATATTTTACCATTTAGGGCTGTTTGGATTATTGTTTTCAGTTTCGATCCAATAAGCCACAACATAGATATTCTCGTGCAAGCCATGTTATGACTTGATAAAAATTTCATTATAATTTACATTGACTAAATGAGAAAATAAACTATTAAAATAGGACTTTGTTGTTTTACTTTTAAATACGATACAATTTTGTATCGATTTTAAAGGTAAATTGATCGTTTGCTATTTTATGCCTTGTATTTATATATATTTGTTTTAGATTGACATTTTTAAAATATTTTATCTGAAAATTCTTTTATAAACGTCCAATAAAACATTTTTTAACATTATGTAAATACGAGGTTATAAAATGTCAAAACATTAATTTGGCCTTTAACTGATCATATGGTGGCTTCCCACCGCGTCCCGCTTCCGCCATAATTACTTCCGGACTTCCCACAGAGGACGCCACCATTGAAATCAACGTCACGACTATTGCGACCAATTAGCACGCTATTAACGTTTCTAACCTGTTCTGTGGCATGGAGTGTGAACGTACACTTAGTTACCTGGTGCATGTGTCGTCCAGCCGTGACTCGGAAATATTTGCGTTGCACATGGATCTAAATAAATCCATGGCGTTGCATAACCGAGTGGAGATCTCTGCGCTTTTAGTCAGCCCCATGAAACTTCTTATGGCAAGTATCGCAACACGCTTAGTTACGACATACGTACCGGCCAGACTTTTATCGAATAAAGTTCGGACATACAAATTTTTCTTTGTCTCTTTTTAAATGTCCAACCAACGATACTACAGAAAGAGATGGGTGCGTTAGGCGACCAATCCAACAATCAACAATTTCATTATTTTACCACCCTACTTCCCGGTCTGGCCGACTGGAAGTCTGGAAGCTAATGTAAAAGTGGACTCGCCCATAATTTCTTTTAGATGTAAATAAAAATGGCTGCTGGTCATTTTTGACTTTGCTGGAGCTTTTTATTTAATTATAGCATTCTAACAAGAAGATGGATTATTTTTTCTCTTCCAGGTAAGTAATTAAATTATTTTGTTTGTAGTATGGGTTACTTTTATTACAATACCATTGTTTTTCAAGAGAAATGCTGTGGAATGTATGATGACCTAACTTTAGAAGGAAAGGAAGTGATGAAATTTTTCATTTATAAGCAAATACTAGTTAGGACAACTCTTTGCTATTAAGCTTCAAAAACACAATTCGAATATTGCACCAATGATTTCGTGTGTTGCATTGAGTGCTGGACAAGGCTGCCAGTAGAATTTTTAAAGTAGTGTTTCAGTGAAATCTTTTAAATAAAATACTCACAATCATCGTTGTTAAAATACCTATCTTGTATTATTATGATGGCATATAACTTGTTTTCTTTAAACCAAAAATAAGGTAAATTACTAAAAGGTTTGGTGGGTAGGTATATACCGGTAGCAATTTTCTTTTGTACCTTCATATTACGTGAAAAAAAGTTGATATACAATTGATCAGCCTTGTACGAAAACTGTGCAATGAACATAACTTTTTTCTTGGCAATAGTAGTAATAGATCAATTGTAGCCATCATGTATTTAGTGAATTTTTATTTTATTATACAGATAAAATTGTTGTAAAAGTAACCTTCCAGTATATTTCCTAAATAAGTTGCGTGTTATAATTTAGGTACTTACAGTGTTAATAGTCATGTACTCATTAATTTTAGGTTTCTGGTTGAATTGTGGGTAGGATCACAACAGGCAAACAAGTATATTGCAGCAGAGACTATTATAGATTTTGTTGTAATGTAGCTTTATTTCATATCTAAGTTTCTCAGTGGTATATTTTACAGTGTCTAAGTATTCAGTGTTTGTGTTTTAGTTCTAGTGCTTTATCACGTTTAGGTTTTACAGCTTTCAATACTCTAAAAAATTATTGCAAATATTCTTTTGACAAAAATTCCAATTATAGTTTCATAGAAGAATATCAGACTGAGCAAACGAGACAAATGTTGTAATGTATTGTATTATAAAAACCTGAAATCCTTTTTTCTTTTTCATGTCATACGAGGACTCCAAAAGCAATCGAAGGCTAACTTATTTGGTTTGACATTATCAAGACAAGTTACATCTATTTTTTGACAGGATTGTGATTAAGGACTTTTTCTTAGGTATACTCAGTGTACATGTCTTATTTCTTCTGTATGCCTTAAATTAATTTTGAGAAAATCGTGTTCTTGGTTATGTTATACATATATAAAAAAAATGACCAGAATATAATGTATATTGTTTTTGATTTCTATAAATTTTGTTGTTTTACAATTTAGGTATGGGTGAGTGTCTATAAAGTGTTGCATCGTTTTAAGATATTTATGAAATGTTTATATTTGTGTTTCTTTTTGATAATAAAGTTACGATCTCAACTTCATTATGTTTGATTTTCCTTTTCATATTCATGCTAGACGTTATATTTTAAAGTGGATTTAAAACTTATGGATTTATTTGGCATCAAAACTATTTGGTTTTGATTCCAAATAATTTTGTAAGTTTTATTTGCTACTTTAAAATAACCAAAAATATGAAGTTTTAAATTGCGCCTGCGCCACCTTTAGTTCCCAATCCCCCCAACGTCCAGACTAATTGTCGCTGTAATTTGACGTTTGATTGACATTTCATATGACCTTCGACTCGATCCGTGCTGCGACAAATAAAAACGCTAGTTGGTCTTCTTCCTGTATTAGTATTCGTTGCTTTTAGTCTTGGTTATGTCGCCGCTGGAATTGTAGGTTTATTCATGATGGAGAAATTTTAGGCATAACAGATAAGTATTTTTAAATAAAATTTGTTCCTAGGTTAGTTTTTTTAAAAAAAGTTCACCTATCCACGTGAGATCTGAATGGCAATAAAAAACTACTTCAAAAATAATTAACATTTAACCGTTTGCTTTTCAGCTATTTAATCATAAAAATAAATTAACTTCTTTTTTTGAACATCTATTTGTTTTTCATTATTATTTTTTATTCACGATTTTAATTTTTGTTGTTTTTATTGGCATTAAAGATTCATTCTTTTTTGAGTAGTAATTAATATACTACCGACGCGTTGTGTTGTATTGTAGTGGATGCGTTATTGCACCAGTAAGGTACTATATTAAAATTATTGCAGTAAGCTTCCAACGCATGTACGGATGTATAAAAAAAAATCTAAATTTTAAATAACCTAACCTAACAGATATGAAAAGGAAAATGTTTGTGGCATAGCGGACAAAAGAACAGTGTGTTCTACTCTGGCATTAAAGTACAAAGCATACAAAAACAGTAATATATATAGGCAGCAGGTAAAACAGTAGCAGCTATACTTTCTGTTCTTGAATTACAGTAGTTCCGATAGATGGCGTTAATGCATATTTTCTACCGTTTCTGTTTTAGAAAAAGAATTAAATATACAAGACTGCTATTGAGAGAGCAGAACACTCTGTCTTTTTTGTTCGCTATGTCACAAATATTTTTCTTATATATATATATATATATATATATATATATATATATATATATATATATATATATATATATATATATATATATATATATATATATATATTTATATATATATATATATATATATATATATTAATCGTCTTATTTTAGTCTCACGAATACGTGGTAGCATTTTGTACAGACCTTTTCCAGACACCCTGTATATATATATATATATATATATATATATATATATATATATATATATATATATATATATATATATATATATATATATATACTTCGTCCGAAGTATAGCAATTTTACTCCATTACACCATTACAAACTTTGAACTCCCATTTTACCCCCTTAGGTGTTGATTAATTACAAACTGTAAAACACATGTTTAAACATTTATTTCTTAGAGTACTTCTATGAAGTTTTAACTTAATAGGACCATCTAAAGTTTGAACCCCTATTTCACCCCCTTAGGAGTTGAATTTTGAAAAACCCTTCCTTAGTGAATGCCTACGTTATATAAGGAACTTCTGTGTAAAATTTTAAGTTTCTTGGCCACGACGCGATGGCTGTGCGTTGATAGGTTAGTTAATCAGTCAGTAAGTCAGTTTTTCCTTTCAACATATGTAGGGATTACGGACACTAAACCCTTCTCCGTTACTAAACTTATTTTTATGTTTAGTTTTTAATATTAGAAAAGCTGCTTTTTTGAAAAATTGAAAATAATAAAATATACCTGCAACAGTTTTTAGAAATACAAAATAAAACGATTCTAAAAAAAATATGTATCTAAAAAACTAGATATGCTGTTTTTTCCTATAAAATCTGGGTAAAACTTTCTGCCAAAAAGCTACTTGTTTACTTTTGTGAAATAATAATTAAAAAAACATTACTAGGGATCTATTAGCATTCTTGCAAAAGGGTTTTTAATATACCCGTATAAGGTTTCTGAGAGACCTTATATCTTTTAGAACGTGAGACTTGTATAGTTCGCTAAAGAAGTATATACACTTTCAATAAAACTTTTGAATCTTTTTTAGCGGCCAATTAAAAAAAGCTTATTTGAATTTGTAATTTTTATTAAACGCATCAAAAAAACTATATAACTAGGTACTAGTTAATGTTGCCTTGTTAAAATTACCTCCTTTTTGTTATAAACTGGATTTAATTGCATCTCATCATGAAACCCTAAAGCAACTATTAACAAAATAAAATCTTTAAAATATGACGTGATACTTTTATTTTTAAACATACTCGAAATACTTACAGGGTGTTTGGAAAATGCGTCAAGGAAGTTAAAAAGGGGATTCTACATAATGAAACAATGGGAGTAGTTCCCTAAAAAATTAAATCTTAATCGTTTACAAATCATCCATTGGAGATGTTATTAGAATGAATCAAAAAGGAAAATGTTCCTTAAAATTCTATAATTTGAGTGTGACAGTTCTACGACATAATATGGTCGCAGATGCAAAAAAAATAATTAAATCCAAAGACGCTCACTCATTCACCAATCATCAAAATTATATGATACTTTCTGTGGCCCTAGAATATTGAAATTCGGCACCAAGAATGCACACAGGCAAAGAGAAAATCCAAATATTAAGATTTTCTTCTTTTACAACTCCAGAATTGGGGGATGATGCAGAATAAAAGAATCACACATCATATTTTTTTATCTGAGACGGCCCACGTAGACTTCAAGTCTAAGTACTGACGTATCATAGGCGTCTGAGGAGAGGAAAATCTGATTTATTGACTGGGGAGTTACAGGGCTGAAGGTTGGGAGGGGAGAACTGGGATGTTATAGGCTTGTTTAACTGGACAGGGATGTATATGTCACGTATAGTGAGGATCGGTCAAGGAGGGATTTACAGCGGCTAATTCATCAGAGCAGAATCCGTGGAAGTATCGGTAGAAAAGGGATAAATCTCCTACATCGCGGCGATAAGCGAGACAAGGGAGTTTGCTTGTAAGGACTGGGTTATTGATGAGTCTAATGACTCTCTTTTTTCGGGACAGGCTGCACACGACCAGTCTTCCAGCTATCTGAGAAGATACCCTTGTCATAGGTGATCTGGAGAAGATGAGTCCTGGAGCGCATTTTTTTTAGAACAATTGCTGGTATGACATCCAGACCGGAGGACTTTTTGGTGTCAAGTGATAGAAGAATGTTTTGAACTTGTTTGACCTTAAGTATTATATCGGACATTTTATGAGGTACAGACGTAGCGGGTGGAAGAGCGAATATTATGGATTGTGACGTGATTACAAGTCCATGTAAATAGTAAAAGAATTACACTTAACAAAAATTTAAGCGAATATACTATGCGATACGAAATTACCATCAGTACAGTACAAAAAAAAAAGTGAAATTCGATTAAACACGTTATTCGAAACAGCATCAAATTCTCGTGCCTATCGGTCCTAAAAAATAGTGAACTCTGATAGAGCCAGGTTCTACATTATTGTTACTTACTGGGTCTAATCTTATATAATTTATAAGTTTCTGTAACATTTAACTAACCCATATATTGAACTTAAACTGACTATATGTCATAGTATCATTCACAGACATATTACCTTGTTGCCTGTAATGTGACTGTCTTTATTTTAAGTATTAGCCAATGATCAATTCTCTTTATAAGAGATAAGAGAAAACTTTCAGACTCAGTATGTAACAATGCTGTTGAACTGTTACATCTTACGGCCGAACAGGCATGGCTTTGTTTTATAGTTATGTTTTTGTTGGGATATAACATTACAATAGCCAACATACTGGTATGAAGAATGGCACTTAATTACCACAAAGCTAAAATTTAACCCACATTAAATAATCCAGCTCTCGGCATTACTACGGGCCTTAAATTATATGTCCGAAATTTCACAATAAAATTAAATGAACTTCTAAACGGAACAAGAACAATCAGATAATTTTGCAACTTATGAAGTCCGTTATTAAGACAGAAGGAAACAGTGATGATATTAATTATCCAGACAATAGTCATTTGATGACTAAAAAGGACAAAGAGAGTTTTTCGATTTTAAAAATTGGAATTTTAGTTAGGTTTGAATAATTACGTATTGTACAAAGATTATGGTACCAAGTTCATATGCCTAGGGTGTGGCACAGTGTCTCGTTAGAAGATTTCTTCTATAAAAAATACAAAAAATGTTATAATAATAATAAATGTCTTTATTTGTTAAAAAAGAAACATATCGAGGACTGTATGATGCAGAGGCGTATATCAACAAAATAAAAATCATTCAGAAAACAAAAAAAATCATAATATGTCAATATGGGACAGTTCTAGTATTTTAGAGCAATATAAATATTCCCATTTAATACTCAAATTGCATGTGTATAGTCGATACGACTCTTTGTCACATTGTAACGAATGGTATTTAACTTGAAGTTAAGTAGATAAGCCTTTAGTACTTGTCGATACGCCTTGCGCAAAAATAAAGTGAATACGAAAAATAAATATTGTTATAAACCAAAAATTTATTTTCCAAACAGTACAGTTGCACAAAAATAATTCAACAAAAAAAACTAATTTTGCGGCTACCGCGCTAAGTGTCTTCATTGCCATCATGGGGCAAATTTTGTAATAATGATGGTATATACCGGGTATAACTTCTTTGCACAAGTCCTGTGGGTCAGCTTACTTCTTTTTACTAATTGGAAGATGTTCAGTATAAAAACTTGGTATTTCTTGAAAAAAATCTATCTGAGAAGAAGATCGGCCTGCTTTTCTCTTAAGAATGTCGACCTGGTTATACTTTTTATCCCAATGTTTATTTTTGTTAAAAACTGAAAATAGGAAATCTTTTCTAAATTTTATTGCCCTATGATTCTTCCAGTTCAAAATTTTTCCCTGTTCGGCCACTTAATAATTGGGCATAACTTTTTCACGGTAAACTTTAAAATCAGTTAGAACATATTTTTTGGCTTTTACGCAAAAATTACTAAATATATAACAACTAGAAAACACAAAGAAAAAATTCGATGTCGTCAGTATTGGAAGAACTATATCTGTTCCTACACAATACTTTAGACATTAACAGTCAGATTCTCCAACGCTAGTCTGGTCTAATTTGACAATCAAAAGTTATAAACTGACAAGTGTAAGAATAAGACCACTTAAGTGTTATACTATGTATTTATTTCTGAGCTTTTTCGCAAATTTATAAAGGAAAGGGCAATTTTAGTACGTAATTTCGACAATAATAGAACTACATTCATTACAGCAACTTGTTCCAAGGTGCAAATCATTTGGAAACCAAGCAAATCTATGGAATATACCTAATTCATACGTTTTTAACGTCGACTTATTAACAATGACAGGACGAAAACCTGTCAAAACATAACTGATCAACTATAAGATCTTAATTTAAACCAGTACTAAATCTTAAACCTTCTTAGTGAATCTGAACGTAAGTGCTTAATAAAGAAAAAATCTTTATGAACATCTAAGAAAATCTAAATGTACATATCAAAAATTGAATTTAATAAAGTAGCAAGAAAAATTAAATCTTTTAAAATATGTAAAAAAAATTTAAATTATCATAAAATGATTTAAAAAATTTACTTACACCTCAATCCTGTTGACAATATATAGTTTCGGCCATTTTGGGCCTCGTCAGCCCAGGAGTATGAGGCCTCCAATCTAATCTTTATCTATTTTTATTATAACAGAGAAACACATTTATAAAAAAATATTGTGTCAAAATGACTTATAAAGACTGTAAGTCTTATTGTTATATTTCTTGGTAAAATACCTTAAAAAATTAAAAAATTCTGGCCATACAGGTATGGTTTTTTACGTTTAAATTTTATTTTTTGCGAATAATCTCAGTTAGAACATATTTTTTGACTTTTACGCAAAAATTACTAAATATATAACAATTAGAAAAGACAAAGAAAAAATTCTATGTCGTTAGTATTGGAAGAACTATATATGTTCCTACACAACACTTTAGACATTAATTGCTTATTAAAGAAAAAATCTTTATGAACATCTAAGAAAATCTAAATGTACATAGCAAAAATTGAATTTAATCAAGTAGCAAGAAAAATGAAATCTTTTAAAATATGTAAAAAAGAATAAAAAAATAAAAATTGTCATAAAATGATGTATCGCAAGATTCATTTAAATTTTAAGGGTTGGTCCCACCCTCCATAGGGGATTGAAGTTACAGTGTTGAAAATGGCAACAAAAAACCTCCCCCTTGACAAATCTAAGTACGTGTACGAGCGATTTAAAAAAAAATAAACGTTCAATCAGATATTCATGCTGTTTCGTTTTAAATGGTACACCCTGTATAATATTTCCATAATTTTTTGTGTTAAAAACTGCGAAATTCTTAGGGATTTTTATTTTTTAACCCACTTTACAAGAGGAGGTTATCAATTCGACCCGTATGTGCCACTTATTTTTATGTATGTACAGGGTTATTTGCTACATTTTGACCAATAGGTAACTTTTTTATTTAAAGTTTTTGATATATGGTTTAAATGTAACATTTATAGGTCCTTTTGAGAAGCGCCAGTAAAAGTTGGTTTCGGATATACAGGGTTCCCCATTACGAAATGTCAGAGCAATGTTACTTTTTTTAAACGGAACACCCTGTATATTATTGAATTTTTAGATTCGCCAGACAAATCTAAGTATATTTCGTGTATAATATCCTATACCTATCTTCAACAGTTTCCGAGATATTCATAATTGAAAATCGGATTTTTTTTTATTATTTATTTCAATTTAATTAAATTAAACAACGAAGCCTAGTAAAACAATGAATAAAAAGTTACACGAATCGGCGAAATGAAATGATTCCTAGGTGATATAATAAAAACAATAATAATAGCCCAATTTAAAAGTCCGAAAATCCGATTTTCAATTATGAATATCTCGGAAACTGTTGAAGATAGGTATAGGATATTAGACACGAAATATACTTAGATTTGTCTGGAGAATCTAAAAGTTCAATAATATACAGGGTATTGCGTTTAAAAAAGTAGCATTGCTCTGACATTTCGTAATGGGGAACCCTGTATATCCGAAACCAACTTTTACTGACGCTTCTCAAAAGGACCTATAAATGTTACATTTAAATTATATCAAAAACTTTAAATAAAAAAGTTACCTATTGGTCAAAATGTGGCCAATAACGTACATGTACACGCATCATAGGAAATGTGCATATATGTATAATCTAAATATTTTTTTTGTATTCTCTACATAAATTAAATATTTATAGCGGTTGGTTTTATCCATTTATTTTGGTCTTTATTAACAAAAATAAAAGATTTTCTACTACAAATTTTCATATAAAATTCAAAAATTGCATTTAATTTTATTTAACATATGGCATTGTACACAACATAATATAAGTGATAATTTACAACAATGTCCAGTCCATTAATATAATCAATCATCGCAAGGGCGAGGTCTTCAGTATTGCCAGCATATCTTGTGAGAGGGCATTCGGTGACGATGTGGTGGACGGTCAGCTCCGCAGTCGCACTCTGGGGAAGGGGCCAATTTCCACCTGTGGTGGGAGTCCCTTCAGTTTCCATGACCCGTTCTAATTCTGTTAAGTTAGAGCAGTCCATGTTCTGCGAGAGAAGTCCAATCCCGGTAGTGTTTTATCAATGATTGGCCTTAATTGCATTGTAGGATATGGCGCGCTGTTTCGTTCTTCCTTCCATTTATTGCTATTTGGAAATGGCTTATTCTCAAAATTTGCAAAACGTGATACTATTGGTTATGATGTCACATGTCATAATAGAAGTACTATAATGGCTAGTACATGCTAATTTATTTTCTTGATTATTTCCTAGAGGTTAGGAGATTTCGTAAATAAGGGATATTACATCTGAATAAAAGGTATATATAATAATGACCGGAACGAAATCTGTACAATGACAATCGGATCATTTGCCGAAAGTTGATGCTTACATGATGGATGGCAGCTTATTTGTCTTTAAAATTTCCTTATATTTTTTTTATCTCAGACATCTCACGCAGGCATCAAGCCTAAGTACCAACGTACCGTGGGTAACTAAAGAGAAGGGAAATGTAGTATATTGACACGGAATTTAACGAATTGGAGGTTGGGACGAGAAGGGAAAACATCTGCAGGCAATTTGCTCCATAATCTGGATACCATAGGTATGAATGAGCGAAAGAAGTGGTCCGCTCTAGGTTTTTGAGGTTGAACACTAAAGGGATGCATACGTAACGCGCCTCTTGTTGTTCTGCCAGTCAAGCGGGGAACAATATCGGCTAGTTCCTCAGAGCAAAATCCGTGGAAGTACCGGTAGAACCCAACCCGAAAATGATTGGCGAAATAATGATAATAACACGTGCAATAAAAATTAAAAAACCTTAGCGTAGCAATATTTGGCGCGGGTACCTTACTTCAGAATGGAGGTACTAAGTTCAATAACTTTTTCTGCGCCGTGTTTAACATAACGGTCCGGTAACGGCGATGGGATATCTGATGAGAAAAAAGAATGATTATGTCGACAAAGTGCAGTGTGAGAAGTAGAAACAAAGATGATAGATGTAGTCTAAACTTATTTAAAGGAAGATGGTTTAACGGGAGAAGAATCTCAGGACCGAGCGTTGTGGAGACGATTAACTAGGAACGTCGACCCTATGGTTGAGAAAAGATTAAGGAAAGAAGAAGAAACCAAAACGGTTCTATTTGGTAATAGCAAATATCTTTTCCTAAACAATAGTGATGTGAGGGTTGAACTGGATGGGGTGCAGATGGAATGGTCGGATTAACATTAATGACCTTCTCTCTTCAACTACCAATCCTATCCACAGTTATGCTGACGGTAGTACTTTTCACTCCAATATTCATTTTTCCCGACAAGTCTCAAATCAAGAGCTGGATAATAGAAGCAGATCTATGCACCTATCCCTTTCCCCGAGATTTTCAATTAATCTTAGGCTAGGGTGCCAAGAACTTTATTCAGTTCAACGCCTCCAAAAGCCAGCCTTGCTCCCTGTCACGCAAAAAATCTAGCAACGCTCACCCCATCCACTGAATGGCCAAGACCTACAGAACACTAAAACGTTCGATCTTCTTGGCATCACTTTTGAACATGATCCCGGCTGACACAAACAGCTAAAAAGGGTGTTTTTTTTTGAGCCAGAAAATACTTCTCCCCTTCCAACTTATACACTCTCTATGTTTCCCAAATAAGATCTAACCTAGAGTACAGCCCTCCCCCATCTGAGGAGCTTCATCACCTTCGACACTTAACATCCTTAAGTCTATCTAAAAGAGCGCCATTCGATTCATCAATGACCCAGTCCTCAGAAGAAAACCCCCTTCTCTCGGTCATCCCCGCGCTGTTGAGGATTTATTTCTTTTCTACCGGTACTTCCACGGACTTTGCTCTGAAGAACTAGCCGGTATTATTCTCCCCTTGACTGTTCATAACAGAACAACAAGAGGGGCGAGAGCTACAAAAGTCTAGAACAGACCACTTTTCTCTCTCATTCATACCTAGGGTCTTCAGATTATGGAACAAATTGCCTGCCGATGATTCCCCTTCTCGTCCCAACCTTCAATCCTTTAAACCCCGTGTCAATAGACTACACTTCGCTTCTCTTCAGATGCCCACAGTACGTTAGTACTTAGGCTTAAAGTCTACGTGGGATGTCTTAGATAAAAAAAAATGCGACTATAAGCTCAAACTACTGTGCAGATATAGGAATATTTTTACCACTAATATTACGCTAAGACTGGCGTACCTACATTTTGGTGCTTTCTTCTCTGTCCTATGATTTTCCAATGTATTAACCCATGCTTACTGTTAAAAACCAATATGGTTTACAGAAACTTCAAAACGTCTGCTTACGGTATTATGTGCTACGTCAGTTCGGCCATAATACCAATGCATTTTTGAATTCTGGGTGGTTTAATCTTAGGGAACGGTATATTCTTAATTTAGACAGCCTTGTGTATAAAGTTACGAACACTCACTAACCAAAATATTTAAATAAAAAAACCAGTGAAATTAATGCTCGCTTAGCTATAAATCAGGATCAGTTTGCTGCCCCGAGACGCCTGTGGTCTGTGGTCTTTCAACGCTCCTTCACCTAAAATGCGGTCAGGAGCTATAACGTGGTGTCCGGTGACATAAAGCTCTGCACATCTGTTCTGTCATTTAAATCAAAACATTCAAAATCGCTTGTGACAGACATATGAACAGACGGACGGACGGACGGACGCACGGACGGACACCGAATTGATTCCATAAGTGTTCCGTTCACGGAACACTAAAAATAAATTAAATCATTGAGAGATTGATTCTTCCTTGTTTAGGTAATCACTCTGGTTGTCTTTATCAATTTTATAATATAAATTTACTAGCTGATACCCGCGGGCTTCGCCCTCTTTAATTATGAAATATATTTTTAGAATACATATTGGGAATTTAGTACTTCCTTGTTGGACAGTTAAGTACATGTATACAGTATGTCAAATTTTTTTTTAAATATAGCCTGTGTATAATATAACAATAAGGAATGCGGAAAATAAAAAATGATGGCTAGATCACGCTAGGTTATGAGGACCGAACATCTGAAAGCACGGTTGCCAGATTTATTTAAGTATAAACTAAAAATGTTTGCACTTGGAGTTACCCCCTAGGGATTAAATTACAACACAAAAAAATTGGGTCTTGTCTAAAAAAAAAATTGACATGGTTCGGTGTTTGTAAATACAATCTGTCGTTTAAGAATAAAAAATTCTATTTTAATTTTTTGGAAATGACCTTACCCTCTTAGCAAGAGACTCATAACACCCGCTACTATTTTGTACCAAGACCGCAAAGCAAACCCGCATGTCAAATTTCAAAATTTCACGACACGACGCGTAGGGTTTAGTGGATCTGGTGAGGGAGTGGTCTTACTCCTTATGGGTATTCTAACACAAAAATTAATTAAAATTGACGTGTTTATTTACGCCTTTTTCATAAAACCCATTAGTTTTTGAACTAAAAAATTATATAATTTTTAGGGGTTGATTTTACCCCTTTAGAGGGTGAGTTTTGCAATCCTTTCTTTATTTTTTTTTTAATTTATAATATTGTGTTGGTTCAATATATTATGTACATGTTATTATTTTTACCTATTGGGGGTTGGGTGGTTAGAATAGCGCCACCATAATGTTTATGATCATTATTTGTAATTATCGTTTCTTAAAATAAAAGATCCGTTTATTTATTTATTATTTATTTGTATCCGTATTTTCAAAATTGCATAAAACATTTTAAAAGTTTGTCATCTACCTTGGGTCAGTTTTTTTCATGTCCTCGATACAAGAAGTACGGTATTCGTGAAAAATCACCTTTAAAGATTACCAAACACCCTTCTTGTAGAGTAAAAATTATAAATAAAATCGTTCTCCTAATTTGTGTATATTATAGCACAATATTTATACTATTTTATGTCCATTGCTAAATTTCAAAATTAAATTTTACATTCCGCACGATGAATTTTATTAGTGAGCAACATTTCACTAAAGTATATCTTGTTATGATATGTTAAAGTATGATAGCCCATATAAAAAAATCTTAAAGGTAAAAAATTTGCGGTAAATAGGCGCCCAACTCTATTGCAGCTACCAAGACTTTTTTTGAAATAGTTCTTAGCAAATGCAAATACTTTTTTGATGTAAATCAGTTATGTGGTTATAAATTTCCTTTTTAATCATTGAAAATTTACGTTTTAGTCATTAGTAAGTCACCTATTAGGCTCCTGCGCCATTGTTTACTTTTGTTGTTACTAATTCTTGAGAGAAGATGGGTTAATAATCAAATTTCTGGCCTATGATATGGTCAAATTCTCTATTGGAGACACTGTACTTATCTATTTCCAATAAGGGCTTTATAAATTAATGAAAAATTTAAATAAATTAAATAAAAATCCTGGAAACAGTTTAACCGTAATCAGTCCTCTTTTCAAATAAATTGCTGTCATTAAGAGGGAATATAAGGGGATTTTAATTTCAAATCAGCGATTACAGCTGTAAAGCAGGAATCCTGGAAATTTTATCACACTTTGGAATTTTTAAATCTCGATTTAACTCATTAATTTAATAGTATTTAAAATAAAAAAGAAAAAAGTACGTATAGTACCTGCATCCACAACAAAGCGTGTGTAGACAACTGTAAACAACTACTAAAGATTATTACGTTCAACCATAATAAGGGCCTTTTTCTTTTTATGGTATTTTTTAATGCAAATTGTGTACCTACCTATATCTCTATATACAGGGTGTTATGAAATTCACCGCATATATTGAAATGAGTGACTTCTGGAGTAGTCTACAGACATACCCAATACTTTTTTTTCTTAAATCGAACATTTTAAAAATTCTCGAAATACCTTAAAACCTGTGGGTGTTCGCTTGACAGAAAATTGCGCGGGAAAAAAACTAAAAACAACGGAATTGGTTGTAACCTTGCCAGACATATTATAAATTTTCAGGAATAATTTATTTTCTTTTATTAACCGCAATTTAAGACAAAGGTAAAGCAAATTTAAACCTTTTGCGAAGAAAAAACAAAAAAAATAGTAAAAATGCCACTGAAAAACCACTCCTTTCTGTCAGCAGCCTTAGATTTAACCAATGGTTGCCTAACATAATTTAAATATCAATAAGTAAAACTAATAATAAGTTTCAAAAAATTATACTTATCTAGTAGGGAATGTGTTGAAAATTGCTTCCAAACAAGCATGCAGTCTTCGTAGCATATTATCCCGAACCCGTTGAAAGATGTTCTCCATAATATTGTCACAACGGGGGTTGTTGCGACTGAGACTAAGTGATAGTCTCTGGGCTCGTATGGATGGAATGAAGTTAAAACAGGTTATAAAAAATATAACATTTGATAATTAATCAACAATAATAGCAATAAAATAAAGTTTGGCATTAAATAAATGAAATGAGGTACTTATTTATACACTTCCCTTACATCTTATCTATAAGGGCGGCTCTTCTCCCGACCAACGGGCACATGTCTTCTCTCGACATCTTCAGAACGACTACCTATCACTCCATTATGCAGTTATCGACCATCGGTGCATTGCTAGGTCAGCATACCTTGACTTACTCAATAAAGTTAAACAAAACCAAGCTGACCTTCAATGTCGTCACCAAGTCCACCGAATAACAGAGTGTCTATTCATCGTTATTGACAAAATAATCTTTATATAAATAAAGTATGATTTTAAAAATAATTCATGATAACATAACTATGACAATATTCCTTATTTCTTGGGCTGCCATTTCAACACGATTTCGCAGTTAATTCCCCTTTTCAATTGGCATACTATACACTATTTCCTTCATAGTACCCCACAAAATGATATCCGTAACAGATTAAAAATCGGTTAAAATCTCTATATAAAACATTAATACGAACTGGAGGCAAAAACAACAGTTTATTTAGATGCAAAAATACCAGTGGATAGCGTCACCTCAGCCAACTTATTTTTCAGCGCAGTAGCCACACTATAGAAGCAGGGCAGAAGAAATACAGCATTAACTGAGCCACGTGAATATGGATGTAAGAAAATACATACGTACCTTTCTATTACATTAAAAGTGGGGAAAACCTCTCGTTTCATAATATATATTTTTAAATCATACAATTAACACTAAATGGATTCGTGCCGAATCGGCAACATGAGAGGACGTGACCTTTCAGAATTAACCGCGTTCTTATTGGTTATGGGCTATAGCGGCGGCGTTTTTGAAATTCTGCTAGTAGGTAATTTATAATTTAGATGGCGTTTTTTCTAATAATAAGCTGTAAAAACTCTTATGGGGCAGTTAAAATATAAAATACATATAAACCGTAACACTTAAAAAATTTTATTATCAAATTTTGTTGAAATATCTTTATTTGAAATACTTTTACTACTGGCTACACTCTACGTCATTAAGAGATTATTTTTAATAAATTGTAATATATTATGTAAATAAATGCTTTAAAAGTAAAGTACGTCATAGGCAACCACTTACATATACCTATATGTATGATGGGTTTCATATTGTAATATTCTCGTTAAAGCAGGCCCCACATGATCATTATTGCTGTCAGTATTTCACACAACAGTAATACTGTCAGTATTATAAAAATATTAAAATATTGGAATAATCTTCAATACTTTACTTTATTCCATCATTCTATATTCCGTAGATAAGTACACCATTTCATATTACTAAAAATATTTTTTAATACTGACAGTAATAATGATCGTGTAGGGCCTGCTTCACAAGATCCTTACCTTCCTTGTCGGAATATCAATACAGTTTTTTATTAAGAAGATAGTTTTAAGTACAGCAGTGTTTTCAACAAGTTGTGGTCATTGTTGGAATATTTTATTTTGCTCATTAAAACAAAGTTTTGTACTTTGCAGTGTTTATTAAATAATCCTAACAAATTTAATTATTTATTACAGTGTTATTTAATACCTTATCATACGCGCTAATTGTTGTGCAATATTAAATTCGTAAAACACATTTCTGGGTGTTTAGTTTGCTGGTAGTTTTCGTTTGAACAGCTGTGCTCTGAATTATTTTAGGTATTTTAACTTATTGAAATTGAGCATTTTGAGCTAGTTATAGATAGTTTGAGTTAGTACCCAATCAAACACCGGGTGAATCAGTTGGCGCGAGCCACTACATCTTACCTATCTTTCACGATCCTATGAACATAAGATCTTATTTTGATTCTGGTAAAACTGTCGTATATTTTTCCGACACCCTGGGTGTAAGCCTGCCTGATGAAGGGCAGTGTTGTTCCAGAGTGTACTTTTGTACCAAATTTAGCACATTTTAGAAAACTTTGGTTCCGTGGTACCCCTTTTAACTTTTTGGCACACTATTCTGCGAGTAAAATGAATTCAGCTAAAGAATAATTGTAAAATACGAATAATTAAATATTAAAAATTAACACAATATCGCACCTAAAACATTGACACCCGAAAATATTTTCTTTCTGTTTATAACATACGTAGTAGGTCAATCCATATTGAATGCGAAACAGACAAGTGCGTTGCGTTCTCTCTCTTAATTATGATAGCTCTAAGCCCTAAGCAAAATTTCGACTGAAACATAAATATTATCTGGAAACACATGCATCATGCATATATTATCATTAATACATAGGATATTTTCATGAAAGTATTAAACTGTCATTTAATATTAGTTGGTACAATTTTACCCAATTTGGCATAATTTACACAAACTTAACGGTATAAAAATTTCAAGCCATGGAACAACACTGATGAAGGGAAATCGCGATAGGAGGAGGGCACCCAGACCAGAATAAAAAAAATAGTCATTATTTTTATTTTATTTTCATATTACGGTCTTATGCTTGCACTATAGCGAAATAATTAAGCTTTTGCATTTACTGGTATATTATTACCTATATGGACCGAACAATACGACAAATGTGGGTTCACTTTCATACCTTAAATTTTGTCAACAACATATGGTATTCTGTCATAAGAACTGTACAAAATGTATCATTAAATAATTATCTTTAGAACGCAAGATGTTTTATTTTTAGAAAAGAGCTAAAGAGCTGAAATACTCGTATATTTGGTAAACTGTTTTCTAAAATGAAATAACGCCAGAGAAAAGAAGACTAAGAAAGTTAGCTGCAAAAACTAACCAGAACTGAACTAAATTTCTAACCTAAGTTTAATCAAAGTGTTAAAATTTCTTAAAGTCACCAGGGCTTTTTTTAGATGCAAATTTGGAGCACTTAACTCGTAGGCAAACTTTTCCACGACAAAAGAAAGGCTTTACGGTAAACTTTGTTTTAGGGAAAGTTGTTTTCAATTTACTTTTAGGGGCATGAAGTTTTCGTTTTGCAAAAATATTTTATACAGAATCGGTGCTAAGCCGTAGCGTCAACGTAGGATAAAGCTGAAATTATATTGTCTTATTTAAAAGATATAGATTTCCCTTGCAATAAGTAGCTATTCAAGTTTAAAGGCAGTGGATTACTAGCATTATAATTTGTTTAAGTATTTAGGTAACCCGAGCATTATTGTAGAATATATATATATATATATATATATATATATATATATATATATATATATATATATATATATATATATATATATATATATATATACAGTGACCGGCAAAAAGTTCGCAACATATGGGAAAAATTTTTATTAGGTGAGTATTGGAAAAACTTTTCCGGGGGATCGGTTCTGCATGTCCGATAACCTAAAAATCGATTTTGACATACGTCACGTGACCACTGGTCAAATTAAAAAAAAATTGTTAATTTACAAAAAGTGAGGTTAGTTGACGAGATATCAAAAAAAGTTATTTGAAAAAATTGCTTAGAATTAAATTCTAGGTCCTTGTGCAAAATTTTAAGATTTTATTTAAAAAAATTGGAAAACTCAATTTTTTTTAAATATTTTTTTATCGATTTACAAATTTCCAGTTTTTTTCGTTTAGATAGCTTGGCTAATGTAAAGCCCATGTATCTGGATGAAAATAAACGAATGTAGTAGTTTTTTCTACAATTGACAGGACAAAATTAAAAAAAACAGGGTTTCGCCGGACGCTAGCTGTTGCAATGATTTGTATCTAGCAGCAGTGTCAAAATTTTAGAGACATTTCAATGAGATTACATTGAGAAAACCTTAATCGTCTTAAATATATCTGAAGTTCGACTTTTTGTAAAGTTAAGGGGAGTAAAATAGATAATAAACAAAAAATTACCTGTTTATTTAATCGAAATTTCATAAACGAAAACCAACGTAAGAAAAACTTAAAAGTAGTCAAATTCTGTACTAACAACATAAAAAATCATTGTTTTTCCTTGGGTGCACAAAATTTAAAACTCAGTATGACCACCATTTCTCTCCATACATACTATTGTTCTCGAGCGCAACTCTCGATTAACATTTCGGAGCATTTTACGATTTATTTGCAATACACAATTTCTAATGACATTCTCTAAATTTTGTATATTCCTAAAGGGTCGATGTTTGTACACAGAGTTCTTTAGGTATCCCCACATAAAGAAATCTAACGGAGTCAGATCTGGTGATCTCGCAGGCCACGGATTTTCAGAAAACCGTCCTATCCACTGGTTTCCAAATTCTTGATCCAGCCATCTCTTCACCTCATTTGTGGAATGAATGCTAGCTCCGTCTTGTTGAAAGTATAAATTTCTTCTTTCGGCTAATGACAAATTGTCTAAAAAGTCAGATATCTCAGTTTGTAGAAATTCTAAATATCGTTCTGAATTTAAATTGTCTCTAAAGAAAAAAGGTCCCACTATTCTGAGGTTGAAAATTCCGCACCACACATTAACCTTAAAACTATATTGGTCTTTACTCTGAATTACAAAGTCTGGGTTTTCGGTGGCCCACCATCTACAGTTTTGTGAACTGACGGTTCCGTTAGAGGTAAATGTAGCTTCATCCGAGAAAAGAACGTTCTTTGGGAAATTAAAATCTTCCTCAATCATACCCTGGAACCAGGCACAAAAATCGAAGCGGGCGTCATAATCCCTATCTTTTAATACTTGTACAAATTTAGGTTTGTACGGATGAAATTTGTTTCTTTTTAATATCCTCCGCACAGATCTTTCGTGAATGTTAGTGATCTCCGATATTTGACTAACTGCTAATTGGGGTGTTTCTGTGATCGACAAACACACATCCAGAGAACCTTCGTCACCTGTTACCGGTTTTTCATGGGAAACTTTATACTGATTTTCTACCGATCCCGTTTCTTTAAATTTATTGACTAGACGAGATACTGTGGAATAATGGAGGGATTTATCGGGGTGCCTCTCATTAAAAATTGCTGCTGTTTCTCTATGGCTTTTGTAATTATCTCCAGAAATTAAAATAATTTCTCTCTTTTCCTGAAGAAGTAGTGTGGGTGCCATTTTAAGGAATAAAATATTAATAAACTTATGTAAAATATCAAACTTAGTAAGATGCGAGACATAAACCAATGACATAGGTTGAAATCAAACAAATTATAATTTGTTTGACATTTTTCTGTTGTTTTTAACCTACTAGATTATTTGGTTGTTTTAATTTCAGAGCCTGCTTTGGTAGTTTTAAGTACAACTAAATAGACCTGGTTGTTAAATTTATGTGCGAAAAATCTTAATAAAATCTTGATACAGTCATTTCATTAGATTCAAACCATTGCAACAGCGAGCGTCCGGCGAACACCTATTTTTTCGATTTTGTCCTGTCAATTGTAGAATTGTAGATCTGACTCCGTTAGATTTTTTTATGTGGGGATACCTAAAGAACCCTGTGTACAAACATCGACCCTTTAGGAATATACAAAATTTAGAGAATGTCATTATAAATTGTGTATTGCAAATAAATCGTAAAATGCTCCGAAATGTTAATCGAGAGTTGCGCTCGAGAACAACAGTATGTATGGAGAGAAATGGTGGTCATACTGAGTTTTAAATTTTGTGCACCCAAGGAGAAACAATGATTTTTTGTGTTGTTAGTACAGAATTTGACTACTTTTAAGTTTTTCTTACATTGGTTTTCGTTTATAAAATTTCGATTAAATAAACAGGTAATTTTTTGTTTATTATCTATTTTAATCCCCTTAACTTTACAAAAAGTCGAACTTCAGATATATTTAAGACGATTAAGGTTTTCTCAATGTAATCTCATTGAAATGTCTCTAAAATTTTGACACTGCTGCTAGATACAAATCATTGCAACAGCTAGCGTCCGGCGAAACCCTGTTTTTTTTAATTTTGTCCTGTCAATTGTAGAAAAAACTACTACATTCGTTTATTTTCATCCAGATACATGGGCTTTACATTAGCCAAGCTATCTAAACGAAAAAAACCGGAAATTTGTAAATCGATAAAAAAATATTTAAAAAAAATTGAGTTTTCCAATTTTTTTAAATAAAATCTTAAAATTTTGCACAAGGACCTAGAATTTAATTCTAAGCAATTTTTTCAAATAACTTTTTTTGATATCTCGTCAACTAACCTCACTTTTTGTAAATTAACAATTTTTTTTTAATTTGACCAGTGGTCACGTGACGTATGTCAAAATCGATTTTTAGGTTATCGGACATGCAGAACCGATCCCCTGGGAAAGTTTTTCCGATACTCGCCTAATAAAAATTTTTCCCATATGTTGCGAACTTTTTGCCGGTCACTGTATGTACCTATATATATATATATATATATATATATATATATATATATATATATATATATATATATATATATATATATATATATATATATATATATATATATATATATATATATCTAATATATAAGTTCTCGTGACTGTTAAAGTTGTAAGATCTGATCTAGAGCCAAGATTAACATTACTTTGTTACTTAGTTTGAAACTTCATTTTACAAATTTCTCAAAAATCGAATTAATACCTATATAATATTATTATTATGTATTACAGTGACTATTATTTAAAATGAAGAAAGTTGAAGATTACAGCCAGATTACAGAAAGAATCGTGACATAGCTGTGACTATTACATAAAATAAGTAACTGCCTACTCAGACGAAATCAATTTTGGTTAAAGATTAAACTTTTCAAGGAAACGTTTCAGACACTGGGTCTGAAACTGACAATAACATTGAACCTAGCTCTACACGAGAAATTAGGTCCATTTTACAGTACCTAATGTTTTTGTTGAGATTTAACTTGCTTTACTACAGTGGTAAATGGGTTTTGAACGTGTAGTTTAATGCACTCGTGGTTTAAATAGATACGTAGTTTTTGTAATATGTACCTAGATATTTATTTTGCTATAATGGTACGCCCTCTGGGCGGAAGTAGCGGAACAGCGGACTGGCGCTTCGTTATATGATTGGTTGAATGCCGCCGTGTTTGCTAAACATGGCGGCCGTGATGACTTACTATGATAGGTAACATGCATGTATTTTTTAATGCATAAATTATTCAAGCATGTCATTACAAATTCAAAACTATTATTTTGAAGAAAACTAGGTTTTATTTTTTTTTGCAATTTAGTATAATTTATTAAAATTTAAAAAGCAGCCACTTGAGCAATGACAAATGAAGTCAGATATTGTCTAAAGCACGCGTCGCTGTTTCGTGCAAGGTACGTTCTTAAATTCAATCCGTTTTATCTTAAGGCTCAGAATTTTTAACCGCCATAATATTGTTTACTACAGTTAGTCACGTGCCTATCAAAAATAAGGAGCACGGCCTTTTACTGTATATTCAGTTGCTTATACTCACCACACCTAACCCGAATCGTGCATCTGTGATGTAAATATAAAATATTTGGCGTAGAGTTCGTTTTGTGATTATAGAGCAATTTGGGTGTGATTCTTTTTGAATAAAATTCCTTTAAAACTACCCTATAAGTATTGTATTGTGCCAACATGCCAAAAAAAACCGAAAGTGGCCCAAACTAACTATTTTTTCATGTGCCAAGAACAAAAACTTGGCGGAGCCACTACACATATTTACGTTCTAATAAATTTTTTGGGCTGAGTTAGAATCAATAATGTTGGCAATAGATTCTAGTTTAGAACCTATTATTCTATTGTTTTTGTTGTTTATAGTCGATATTCTTTGCTAGAAAAATCAATGGATTTGTGGTAGAGGAACATAAAAGAGTATATTATGGTGGTTTCTCTGAATAAGGGGAGAAACGAAGTCCAAAATTTTTTTCAAAAACTAATCAGAATTCCCTAGTTTGTTTTTTGAACATAACGTTTTTCACTAGTAAAACAAGAACATACAGTTGACTGAGCTTACCGGCAATTGGAACATTTAATTCTATGAAGTTAAATATATCATATATCACTGTCGACGGAGTCGCGCTAAGATTACTACATTGAATAATGATACATTTTGTTCTCGTAAATACGTGGCTTTTATCCCTACGTTTGTCAACGAAATTGAATTTGAAACGAAAAATATTATCTCAAAAAATTTATGAACAATAATTCATATCAAATATATTATTATGTGATAAACAAAATACAAATCCGATGGAATCGCGCGAAAGAATGCAAATTTCGTAAATCTCACTAAAAACTTGAATAATTTTTTATTCATAATGTATAACATCAATAAGTTTACTATATAGACATAAATCACTTTACGTGATATTTTACTTTTTTCAAGTGTTTTTGAATGTCGACGGAGTTACGTATGTTTTGAATTTTAAGGGATTTTAATAACACAGGACCACAAATGGGAACCGAAAAAGTCCTTTGGCGAGATTGATATCCTATATGTATTGTGGTGCGCCGATTACGAATCCGAGGTCCATATAACCCCAGCACATCACGTTCAAGGTCATTTGAAGGTCAAATGCATATATTACGGAAAAACAGAAAATCTGACCACGGATTCGGAAAGAGCGGGAAATTTTACGTCCAAATATGTTGTTTTTAGTTTTTCCAACATGACCCTCCGAGGTCATCTGGGGGTGTAATGACTCACCGATAGACCAAATTCTTATTTCCCATATACATCATCACAACTTGAAAGTGACGTGCTGGGATTATATGGACCTCGGATTCGTAATCAGCGCGTCAAAAAACCTAAAGATACCTGACTAAGTTGTACGTAAAAGTCTGTAGTTGTGATGATGTATATGGGAAATAAGAATTTGGTCTATCGGTGAGTCACCCCCAGATGACCTTGGAGGGTCATGTTGGAAAATCTAAAAACTACATATTTGGACGTAAAATTTCCCGCTCTTTCCGAATCCGTGGTCAGATTTTCTGTTTTTCCGTAATATATGCATTTGACCTTCAAATGACCTTGAACGTGATGTGCTGGGGTTATATGGACCTCGGATTCGTAATCAGCGCACCAAAATACATATAGGATATCAATCTCGCCAAAGGACTTTTTTCGGTTCCCATTTGTGGTCCTGTGTAATTAGCTATTGAGTTGGAAAACCAAAACATTAATGCTAAAATAAGGATACATCTTATTAATAAATATGGTAAGATTTTGGCCAGTCTACGCATGCAAAATTTTGAGAAAACTACATGTATACGGAGTTACGTGTAATTAAAATACGCGCAACCTCCCATTAGATTTTTCGGGTTTACTCATAACATAGCGATAACAAATCTCATTTGGAGTTTGCAGAATGTATGTAGTTTTTGATGCAAACAAGAATAGGGATATGCATATAACCCAAATAAATCTGCAATATATGTTTTTATATTCTCTACATAAATTAAATGTTTATGGCGGTTATGGTGTTATCCATTTACTTTGGTCTTTATTAACAAATAAAAGGAAAGCAAATATTAGCGCGAATTTCGAAACTTGTAAAACGTAATCCCATTAGCTGTGTCATGAAAAGTGGATTTATTACTTATAATGAGTACATGGCGATTTCCAGTGTTGTAGGGTCATCGAAAAATCAATAAAAATTGCTTCTAATGCGTAACTCATCCAATAAAATATCCCAGCACTTGAAGTAGAAGGTTCCTAAAATCTTATTCATGTATATTTCAAGCCGAAATCGGTCCAGGAACCTTCCAACCTTGCGACAAAAACTGGCATTTTTGCAAAATATTGACACATCATAATAATTTGAAGTAAATAAACTACAATTCTTTGTTTTCATGGCAATCTTCGAAAATTCAAAAATTTTCAAATTTTGCATATCCCGATACAAATAAATCTATTTATTTAATAATAATAATAATAAAGATGTTTATTTATGCCAATAAAAATAATTTAAAATATAAATATAAAATTGATAAAAGTAAAAAAGAAAACCGAAAAATGACAGTAAGTGGACATAAATAGGTAGGATTTTGATTTATAAGATAAGAAATCATTCTTCCAACCCTACCCCTACTATATAATTTTTTATAGTATTTTCAAAAGTTATATAGCTTGAGCCCCTTAGACTAGAAGGAATATTATTAAAAATTAGAGAAGATGTATATTTAAACGAAGACTTATATTTTTCAGTATGATGTTTAGGTATTTCTATTGTGTTCTGATTTCTAGTATTAACATTATGAATATTATTCCTGAATTCAATTTTTTCAAATAAATATCTAGGTTTCTGAGTTAAAATTATTTTATATATAAAACAGGATAAGTGGATTTCGCGTCTTTTTCTAATTTAATTATATACTGCTCAAAAAAATTAGAGGAACACTTCTTTGTATCTCTATAACTTCTATTGTGGAAATGATATACATATGAAACATTTAAATTTCTAAAGCCACATATGTTATCCTATTAAATAAATGAACTTAAGAATTAAGAATGCAATAATTATTAAGATATGATTAGGAATTTTAAAAAAATACAAAAATCAAAGTGGCGATAAAGTGACCTATGCTTAGTTTCGAGATTTAGTAGGCATGGTAACAGCAACATATTGTTGCAAAAGTCAATTAGACATCACGAAAAATAAAATGCGGCATCTTAGTGAAGTTGAAGTTGCTCGTGCTGTTTCTTTGATTGAAAATGGGTTCCGTATCCGGCAAGTTGCAAGAATGTTTAATCGCAGTCCTTCTGTTATAAAACGTGTGTGGGATCGTTTTAGGGAAACTGGTCAGTACAAAAGACGCATCGGACAAGGTCGTAAGAGGAAAACCACCCAAAATCAAGATCGATATTTAGTTCTTTCATCATTGCGTAATCGTATACTAACAGCAGATGATCTTCAAAGTGCTTTTAGGGTGACTCATGGACTAGATATTTCCGACCAGACTGTTAGAAATCGATTAAAAGAAGCTAACTTGAGACCCAGAAGACCCGTGCGAAAACCCATTTTGACAAGGCGTCACAAAATATGCCGTTTAAATTTTGCTCGTGAGCATATTAATTGGCAACTTCGACATTGGACACAAGTACTCTTCACCGACGAGTCAAGATTTCGTGTTACACGTTGTGATGGTCGAGCACGTGTTTACAGACGTCCCGGCGAACGGTATTCTGCTGCTGCAGTAAGAGAAGTGCAAAGGTTTGGTGGCGGGTCGATAATGGTTTGGGGAGGGATAAGTCTTGAAGGAAAAACCGACCTTGTGGTAATTCATGAAAGTCTAAACGCTCAACGTTACATCGATAATGTGCTAGAAGAACATGTTGTACCTGTAGCTTACGGTGTAGGTCCAAATTTCATACTGATGCAAGATAATGCGAAAGCACATACAGCAGCCATTGCCATAAACTTCCTACATGAACGAGGTATTCAAATCATGGATTGGCCTGCGATTAGTCCCGATTTAAATCCTATCGAACACGTTTGGGATTTGTTGGACAGACGCATTCGGAAGCGTCCAAATTCATTCCAAACTCTCCTGCACCTAGAAGAAGCCTTAATCGAAGAATGGGAAAGTATACCCCAAGAAAATATTCGAAGAATTATAAGAAGCATGCCAAGGAGGTGACATGAAGTTATTCGTGCTGGTGGAGGACACACGAGATACTGATTCTCATACGAAGGGAATTCCACAAATGTTTTGCAAAGAAAATGCATCTATCGCCACTTTGATTTTGGTATTTTTTTTAAATTCCTAATCATATCTTAATAATTATTGCATTCTTAATTCTTAAGTTCATTTATTTAATATGATAACGTATGTGGCTTTAGAAATTTAAATGTTTCATATGTATATCATTTCCACAATAAAAGTTATAGAGATACAAAGAAGTGTTCCTCTAATTTTTTTGAGCAGTGTATTATGTTTGTTAAAGGTAGGTGATACGTGATCATATTTTTTTAGTCCTATTGAAAAACGAACACAGTTATTTTGAAGAATTGATAATTTCTGTTTATCTTCGTTACTGATATGATTGTGATAAATTATATCACAATAATCTAATCCACTTAATTGAATCAACCAGCCTAAGTTTAGTATCGGTATGTAAGTAGTTCTTAAATTTATAAAAACTTCTTAGTTTGTAGTAAGCGATTTAAATTAGTGAGAGGTATCCTTAGATAATCAACGGATAAAATAAACTTAAAAAGAATCACTAAATAAGACAAGTAGTGTGGAATAATGTCGATTAAAGATAGGATTTATTGGAAAAAATCAAGAAAATTCGGTTTATACCCCTTAAATATGCTCCTGGATGAGCCATTCGGCATTCATTTTAAAGTAAGATAATCCCTTTATAAGAGGGGTCTTGCAAATGGCATTTTTCTAACCTAAATAAATTCAAAAGAATTACTTGCCATTTTCTGATTCTCATCAGTTTCCAGAGAGTTCTGAAGCTCAAGGTTCTCTACAACCTCCGAAAATTTACATCGATTTAATTCACTTTTGCAACCTGTACTCGATTTCAAGGGAAATCGCGGTAATTTCGAATTTGACGTTTAATACCTCCGAAACAAAACATCCTGTATAATACAGTATAACTGAGTTACCTATTTACCGAAACTAGTTGAACTATTCCTCTATTAACCCAGAAAATTCGATTGCTCTCTCTCTCTCTCTCTCTCTCTCTCTCTCTCTCTCTCTCTCTCTCTGACAGTTTCCGAGAAAAACACACCTGTTCGACTTTGGGTTAAGCTTTACGGTAACATGTAGATTGACACTTATACATGTAGATTGACACTTATTTTTGCTGATCTCCTGACGTCAATATTCATTAGGGGCAAATGGCTGCTTTTCAAATTGTAATAAGTTATACCGAAAAGTTAACATTTTTTGTAGCTAAATTATCCTTGTAATTTTCGTCAAAATATTTTTTTTGGGTTTGTAATGGCTTCCTTAAATGATTTATGCAATAAAAACATATGTGCATATTCCTTATTATCATACTGATAAAAAGCATAATGTTACATTATAACTTTGTGAAAAACTTCGTCGACCAATTGTGCGTATAGGAGAATGTGAAATACCGTCCGCTTAAGAGTGCAAAATTTTAGACAAAACTTTCATATACTTTTTTTAACATTTTTCGTAGCAAATACTACATTTCTAACAAAAAATGAAGTCTGTTACTACATTGGCAAAATATACAGCCGATTCTATTTTTGACATTTTTATCGAAGGAAATCGACGGAATTACAAATTTGACTATAATAAAGGGTTTTATAGTTAATAGTTATAACACTTCATAACTTTGGTGTTGGATATATTAAAGTGAAGTGAAGTGTTTTCAACCTTACAATTTGTTGAAATTTTTAAGAAAGAACGAAATCGGCACTTATTCAGAGAAATCATCACCGTATACTTAGTACAACGACCACGGAATAAAGCTCATTTCGCACAAGTATGAAAGTTTAAGAAATAAGCATTCCGTGCGAGTGGTATACTTACTTTTCTACGACTGCTAGCCTTTTAAAATAGAAAGTATATTTTTTCATTTTTTTATGTTTTTGGATTAGAATTTAAAAATGTTTATATTAAGACAAAATAAGTTAATTTAGCCAGCGTTTGCAGCTTCTCTGATTGTAGGTGGTGCCGATTGCATAAATTCTTTCGAATCGCTTTCGTTCATATTTTCTTTTTTAAAGGTTTGGTCAAACATAACGCGTACCTAGCGCGCGTCAGCGCGTAATAACGTCACGTAAGAACTTCGCGCTATAACGTTGCGTTGTGTTGTATACTGTACTTCTATATGCCGTCTGGCGTAGCTTTAGTACGTCGCGTTGAAGAAATTTTCACTTTTACGCTCGACGTTCTTGCGGAATATTGTGCCGATGTGACTGAAAAGTTAAAAGAATGAGTTTGGAAGCACCCATGTTTGTACGATACAAAGAATAGCTCGTATGAAAACGTTGCTTCCAAGGCGAAAATATGCAAACGATGATATTCTCCAAATTCCTTTCTCTTTTTATTAATATCATGCATCCATACTCTTTTTTTTGTGTGTGCGTGACAATGCATATAGAAGTAATAGTTCTTCATCTGAATCGCTTGATCTTGTCAGAGAATAGCACTGGTACAAAGTACGTCGCATCAAACCTTTCAATATGACGTCTAACGTACGCAGCGCTCAACGCAACGTAAAAATATGCCCTGACGCGCGCTAGATACGCGTTCTGTTTGACCAAGCCTTAAAAGGTACTGGCTAAACAACCACCCTCCGTATTTTTAATTAATACAAAAAAGACCGTCTTCCGGTTGCATGATCTTGTTACGTACCTATAAGGCTTTTTATGAAGAGAGGATTAATTAACCAATTAATCCGTTTCCAATACAATTTTCAAGCCGAGCTAAATTTTTAAATGTCAAAAATTAAAAAAAAAACGCCCTCCCGAGCACGGCCTCGAACCCACCACCTCTCTGTCCATAAGCGGATACTCTACTTCTGGACCACGGTACTGATGCAAAAAACCGGTAAACATGTTACTAGTGAATACGTACTTATATTTTTGACGTTACTTTTGTTTTCGGTGGCTTACTTCTATACGTAAAAAGATCATGCCCCTGGAAGACGGTATTTTTTGTATTAATAAAAAAATACCGCCAGCGGTCGGTTAGCCAGTATGTTTTTCATATGGCAAATGTCCACGCTTAAAAATTAAAAACAGTGCGTCAAAACACGGAATCCGACAAACGTTAGCTTTGTTCGCGGAAGACATTCCGAACCGATTCAGAACGAGATCAAAACTGATTTAGGTTTGTCGTAGTGCGCATGCTTAATTATTAACCGATTCAGGATTTGTTTTTACCGCGAACGATTTCGGAACATCGGAACTAGAATTTGGGATTGTCTACTGTCAATGTATTTTTTGGTTTTGGCGGCAATAGGGCATGGTGTTTCTTTTAAAAATGAGTGAAAGTGAAAGAAATATGTAATAATTATAATTAATTATCTCTAAGATTTCTTCTAGGTCTTCATCGCTGGACGATGAATGATCTGACATGATGGGAGTACTCACCAAAAACATATTTGATTTAGAGTTAAACTAAAAAGTAAATTCACTTTTTTAATTCACCAGTTACAATAAAATCCAAATCACCTTATGCAAAAAATCTGTTTCAGTTTAAACTTTGGATACCTAACCAAACAAACACAATCGTGAAATCAGATTAATTTGATAGGGGGCGTGTCCGAACTTACGGTTTTTGTTAAACCCCCAGAACCGATAGAATTAGTTCAGAATGGATCTCGAACCGAATATTGCTTCTCCGCGAACACGGAACTGTAACTAGAAATCCGGAATTTTGTGATCCGCGAACGTCATTATTTCAAATGCGCATGCGAAGAGTCCCGAATCCGTTCTGAATCCTTACCGCGAACAAAGCTGTTAACTGGCGAATCAGCGTTTACCAGGGACAACGGCGATTTGGTTTCCTCTCGGTTTATTATTTTTTGTAGGTAGTATTGGAATAAGCTCACTGAAGTATCCCTTTGGTTCATTTCCGAATCGCGAGGTCGACGAAAATGAAAAATTGTAGTAAATGAGAGATATTGTGTATTTTCTATTAAGAATAGGGCTATTAACGCATTCGCTGTCGTAGTAAACTTTCATTTTTTCCCCAACAGGCCATTTACGTTTTTTCATTAGTCTGTGTCAATCTAAACAAAGAAACGTTTAAATTATAAAATCTGAGTTTGCCGCGTGGAGTTAGATTTTTGTTTTTGTGCAGGCCCCATGGAACTAGCGGTGCCCACTGGAAACAATTTTATTATACAGCGCCGCTGGTCCCGTTGATGAATTTATAACCTCAGTTTTCTATACTTTTGCAGTGCATGTTCAGCTAACTAAAGTGAAGTGAATTTAATTGTTTTTGTAAAGAAAGAATTTTGAAAGGTAGGTAGTTACCTAGATATCTATTTGTGCACCTATCTAAGTTGTTTTTAGATTGGGAAAAAAGAGACACAAATCCATTGCGTCCCGAGCAGCTTCACAAAGTAGCCGATAACTTTTGAGATATGTCTTCGAATGATGAATATTATGATGGTGACTATTCTAATATAAACCCTACATTTTCGCCGTCATCTGAATCATCTGAGTCTGAGATAAATTACGATGTCAACATTGAAAAAGGCAAACATATTTTAACAAAGAAGCAACTTGACTGCGCCGTCCCAGGATCATCTAAAATTATAAATAGTCCTTATAATAGAGAACTTACAGGATCTAACCAGAAAATAAATAATACGAACTTTCAATAATAAAGGCCACAAATGCAAACAGATAACAAAGAACAGGGCCGACAATATAATACCACCAATTATTCAGTCTTCTGATACGGATAGTAAAAGTGAGGACGTTATTGTACCCAACGATAGTCCAACAAGCAATACGAAGGGGCCCATCGTGCATGGAAAGGTTCCAAACGTAACGGAGTTTACATGTAATCCAGGTGTTAAACCTGAGGTAGCTGCTTTATTGGCAGTATCTGAACATGGAAAATTTTATGAAGTTGATCACAGGAATCGGTCACTGATAGTTGACCACACAAACATTTATGCTACTGAAATAGTAAGCTCAAATGCGGCTAGGTTACTCCTGGGTCACGTCTTCATGAGTATCGTCCCACAACTACTGCTCTGAAATTAAACAATTTTTAGGTAAATTTTCATAACAATTTACTCCGGCATTAACTCTTATCCGCGACAATGTGTATATTTAACCCTTTGATTGGATCGAACATAGTCGAGAATACAATAGTACCGCCAGAGTAAAGATAAAAACATTTTGAAAGGATTATTTACTATTTTTTTTTGTTTTTTAGCTCTAGTTGCTTATATGGGTTTAGTTCGACTATAAGACGATAGTCGAACTAAACCCATATAAGCAACTAGAGCTAAAAAACAAAAAAAAATAGTAAATAATCCTTTCAAAATGTTTTTATCTTTACTCTTGCTATTGGAGCAATGAGACCTTCAGTTTTCAAAAATATCGCAATCGCAAAAGTCGCAATCGTTTTGAAATTCGTTTAAGAATGGTTCATTTTGCTGATAATAGCGCTCAATGTGCAAATACTGACAAACTGTATAAAATCAACCCCATTGTTGAGAAGCTGGTCCAAAGTTTTAAGTCTATATACACATCTGAGGAATATGTTTGCATCGACGAAACTGTATTGCCCTTTCGATGACGTCTTGGATTTAAGCAATTTATAAAGCAGAAACGAAACAAATATGGCGTTAAACTTTTTAAAGTCTACTCAAGATCTGGACATACTTATAAGGTATCTATTTATGCTGGAAAAACACGGATAATAAAATAACAGCACCATTTGATGTTGTAATTTTACTTGCTAATGATCTTTTACAAGAAGGTAGAACTGTTGTAAACGATAACTGGTATACAAGTATCCAACTTGCAAATAGAATGTAATATGCTGATACACATTTGATTGGAACTATTTGACAAAATCGAAAAGGTATACCCAAAGAAGTTGTAACAAAAAACTAAGACCAGGTGAATTATATGCTCAACAGAATGAAAGAGGGATAACTGCAGGCGCGGCACGTGAAATTTTAAAGTTATATATTATCTCTGTTGCTACTTATGGGACCCATGCCAATTTCAGGTTTTAATAGTGAGCCTACTAGGAATGTTGTGGTAAAGAAAAAAAAATGTAAGTTGCGAAAAAAAGTTGAGTTTTTGAATTGACCCACCTGGGAAAAAAATTAACAAGCTTAAGTAATTTATTTATTATTTTTTCTAAACAAATTTTACATCATTTTGCCGACAATTCTTAAATTTTAAGAGAAAAAATGTTAGTTGAAAGTTATAGTCATTTGAATTTTTTTAAATAATTATATAATTTAAAAAAAAATCAAATGATTAACTTTCTACTAACACGATTTTATATCTTAAAATTTAAGAATTGTCGACAGAATGATGTAAAACTTGTTTATAAAAAATAATAATGCAGCAAATAAATGAGAAACAACAATGCGAAGACAAAAGACAGAACAGTAGTAATGGGTGCAAATACCGCTCTTAAATTAATTACTCTAGTAGGCTAGGCAACGAAGGGTTTGTAGAGTGCATGGAGGGGGGGAAAACTTTTTGCTTCGGGAATATGTTGAGGGTTTTTAGGACGTTAACATCCTAAAAGTCCCCGCCCCTAGCCAGTCCGCTTCAGGGGGGAGGGGGATAGAAAGTTCCCTTTTTTTTGGTTTCCCGCTTATAACTCAAAAACGGTGCATTGTAGCAAAAAAGTCTTGCATAAAAATGAAAGCTTGTAAGTAGTGTTGGGAATAACCGACTTATTTTAATAACCGACTACAGAGTATTTAAGTGATTTTAAAAACCGGATGATAACCGGTTTTACACTCGAATACTAATAATATTGGCGGTTCATCGTTCATCTACATCTACAGCATTTGTATTGGGAATTACTGACTAGTCTGACTACTGAGAATTGAAATGATTTTATTTTAAAAACTAATTTATCACTCCTCGGTTTTTTACACGAATTCAAATGCGAATGTTTATATACATCGGTGTTGAAGCAAAGGGTTAAAAGTTCTTAGAATTCAATATTTTTATTTATCTTTATCGTCAGTCTAGTCTCCGTTGTGGTTTAATGTGGCGAGCCGAACAATGGTTCTTTTATATTGATAAATGTATATTATTATGTAGTTTAGTAAAAACCGAATTTTCGTCACTCGAATTATAATTAACCGATGATAACGGGTTGATTCAGATTATTGAAAAAACCGGATGATAGGTTATTTTTCACTCGAGTGATCCCAACACTAGGTGCGGCGTTCGGTGGACAATTACGAGCGACGGTTTTCACTGAAACTTATAACTCGGTACTGGCTTTAATAATCGGGTGATGTCGATGACTGCAATAACCGAGTGATCGAGTGATTTTTCACTTGAGTGATACCAACAATAGCAACGTCGCCAGCCGCAGTGAGTGATTGGCATGCGGGCAACAACTAATTGGAGACGTGTTGGAAAATAAAAACCGATTTTCGTCACTCGAATTATAACCGATGATAACCGGATGATTCAGGTTATTGAAAAAACCGGATGATAGGTTATTTTTCACTCGAGTGGTCCCAACACTACTTGTAAGATTGTCTATGAGATTAGTTCTATACAGTTCTTCGCTACGATGCACCGTTTTTGAGATATCTGCTCTCAACAGTCGATAATTTTAAAAAAATGTTTTTTTATCCCACGTTTTTTGTCATAATTCTCCTGGTAACTCGTCGACCGTTTGTTTTACATAATAGTCGCACTTTTCTTTTCTTTCCAACCACCAGAACAAAGATGAGCTGATCAACCTATTGAGCTCTAAACTCTAGGAAAATGGCGTCACAACACATCAAGCATCACACGATGCTAACGTGTTGATTGTAAGCACAGCTATTAGCCAGTCCGTAAATGAAACATCCAATGTGGCTGTTATAGGGGAAGATGTCTATCCCAAAACGCCACCCAACCACAACATCCTGTTCATAAAACCTGGCAGGGGAAAAGTGCAAACCAACGTTTATTCCACCCACCAAATGCAACAGCTGGAACTCAAGGAAATTTTGTTCCTATACGCATTCACTGGCTGCGATTCTACTAGTGCGACATTCCGAAAGGGTAAACTTACTTTTGTAAAACTACCAAAAACATCCTGACGTATAAAGAGCAGCCGAAGTGTTCACAACCCCTCCTCCTCACATGCTGATGTTGAGGAAGCTAGGCGAATACGTATGCTGAAATACTAAAACATAAAACGGGATCTCGCATCACTTCCACCCAGCGAGGGGGCATCGAAAGAGCATGCATTGCGTGCATTCCACCAGGTGCAGCTCTGGCTGGGAAACCAACTACCCCCAGACCTGTGGGGCTGGGAACGAAAAGGCAACATTCTAGTTCCTGTGCTGACGAAAAACCAAGCAGCGCCCAAAGAAATTTTAGACCTCATCTTTTGCAAGTGCACGAAAGACTGCAGCAGTGGAAGGTGCAGCTGCAAAAAGGCAGCGATGAGTTGCTCTCGACTGTGTCGAAACTGCCAGGGGCACAACGGCGTGCCCATTTTGAACGAGGACGACGACGAAGAAGAGTTGGAGCCCCTTCCCACATCCCCTGGCGGACACTTTATCCAACATTCAGGAAACTGATGATAAAAGCGTAGGTGATTCGCAATTCGTGCTGCGATCAGTGTCGGTGGTAGAGCAGGAAGCCGGACCCTCTCGTCCCAAGAGAAACAAATTAATTTGTGTTTTAAAAATAATTATTCACGTATTACGATTTTTCATTTGTTCTAACATTTATTGTAGTTTAATGTTTCGCATCTCTCGTTTTGATGTTAGTTTTTCTAATATAAAAATAAAATTTGTACAAATGGTCGTTACACAATCGCCTTCTTCCCAGGATTTCAATTTTTCACAATTAACTTGAAAATTCATAATATTTTACCTATGTATCCATATGTATGCTTGAAACTGCACTTCATGTACGCGTAGTGTACGCTATTTGTGTGTGAATTGTGAATGCACAGTATATTAGCTTATATAGATAGCTGCAACTTTGGAAGAACGAAAATAACGAAAGTTTTAAGGAGTTTTCTTGAAAAATCATTACTTTTAGCCAAAAAATTCTGCTTCTGACCCACTGGAGAAAAATTAGTATATTATTATGTATATATGTACACTCTTGAAGAAAATTTAACGCTTCATAACATTTTTTAATGGGCTTTTGTGTAAAACAAACGGCCGAGGCGTTACCAGGAGAATTATGACAAAAAACGTGCGACAAAAAATATTTTTAAAAATTATCGACTTTTGAGAGCAGTTCTCAAAAACGGTGCATCGTAGCGAAATAATATATAGAACTAATCTTGTAGAAAATCTTACAGGCTTTTATTTTTATGCAAAATATTTTTTGCTACAATGCACCGTTTTTGAATTATAAGCGAGTAACCAAAAAAAGGGACCTTTCTATCCCCCTCCCCCCTGAAGCGGACAGGCTAGGGGCGGGGATTTTCAGTATGTTAACGTCCTAACTACCCCCAACATATTCCCGAAGCAAAAAGTCCCCCCCCCCCCCCTCCATGCACTCTACACCCCCTTTGCGGCCATTCATTGACTAGCCTATAGAGCTGACAACGGGTTTACCTTAATGTTTATGGAAATACGAACGAAACCTTAATTTATATTTAATTTTGCTGTCGCTAAAAAAATACCTTAAAAATTAAAACTGAAATTTCAAGTTCTAACAGCTGCCTGGGTAATTAATTTTAGGAAAGCAATTTTAAGGTTTAGATTAATGACCTTTAACCGGAAAACCTGGGGAGATTACAGAATATATTTCTTTATTAAAGCAATGTTAGCTAATTCTTTAGGTTGATTATTAGCGCCTTAAAATGCAATAAGTAAGTAAAAAATACCAATATAAGGTGATAACATTTTTTTTGACGTCGGCGCAACTCCTTTTATACTTTATCATTTTTACTATACAGCGTAAACCATCTTAACAGATGGGAATTTTTTTTTTATTTTTGACTTTGCTGAAAAAAGTTATTCCTCACAAAAAGTTCTGATTGTTGAGAAAATAATACTAAAATCAAAAATTTTGACCCAACATATACGAGGTGTTAAAAAAGTAAAAACGATAAATCCCGTAGAAGGAAAACTATTTTACAAGCTTTTTTATTTAACTTCACCTGTTAGTACGTATGTATGTTTGTATGTATGATATTATGTTTAGGTCAAATATTGCAATCAAAATATCGACCAGTTCTAATTAAGCTAGAGCTTTGAAATTATGTACACGTGTATAAGTCCGGTGAGAATGCAATATAGTAAATTTAATATTGTTCTCAATCCAATATGGCGGACGCCACAAGATGGCGGATTGCCTTTTTCTTCACAATCCCCTTTATATGGGCATTAAATGAAAGGGTTTGACGAGTAGAATACGACAACAGGTAAAAGTTCTTGTAATAGTGATGCATTATGAAAAATGCATAGGTTAAGACATAACTAAAAATTTAAAAATAAAATCTTGTAAAAATACTTTTTAAAAACAAATTTTTATTATTTAGATGTACTAAAACGAAAAAAAATAGTATAGTTTTTTCATTGTGGAAATGGTAAATGCTATTTATAAATGGACGTAGTTCGCGTTGGTGGATCCTAATAAACGTAGGATGAAAGTTATCACTGAAAGAGATATAATATATTATTTAAATTTATTGCCTTATAACAGCTTATCGCGTGAATAGAAAAGAAAAAAATTTATACTTGGTATCTACTTACAATTTCTGGCAAACAAAATGAATGCATGTATGAACTTTTCGCGCGCGACGAGCTTTCAAGACAATAAATTTAACATAATATATTATACCTGCTTGTGAAAACTTTGATACTACGTTTATTAGGATCCACCCACGTGAACTACGTCCACTTATAAATAGCATTTAGCATTGCCACAATGGAAAAGCTATACTAATTTTTTTCGTTTTAATACATCTAAATAATAAAAGCTTGTTTTTAAGAAGTATATTTACAAGATATTATTTTTTAATTTTAATTGCAAAGTGAAGTAACGTAAGAAAGTGTCGTCCAAAACTAAAAAGTGATCGAAAATAAAATTTGACACAAAAACTTTATGGTCATTCATATGTACCTTTGAATTTAAAAAAAAAATGTTTCGAAATACATGATTTTTAAATAACAAAGAAATCCAAAAATCTCATTAAGAAATATTTCACAAACTATTCCACGACCTGTTAGCAAATCCACGGCCTACGTTATTTTAAGGAAAAATCATTTTCACTGATACAAACAAAAACTTATTCACAAACTGCAGCCTACAGATTTTGATTCACGGTTCTTGTTTTGCTCTTGGTTTAAAGGTGAGGTAAAAGATAACCCATTTTTTGCAACAACAAGATTACTGACAGATGAGGCCACGTTCACCTCAAATGAAGTGATATGTTCCCAAACTGTAGGTGGTGAAGTGATAAGATTCCCCACTTTGTAATTGAGTGTTGTGACCTGTATCCTTTCAAGACAAACGTTTGGTGTGGTGTTTTTAAGAACAAAATTGTGGGGCCGTACTTTTTGGAAAAAAGCAGTGTTCATGTTGAAGCTTAGAGTAGTATTTCATAAAATGTTAGTGTTGTATATTTTGGTAATATGTTATTTAAAAAGCATGTATGTATTTTAAGACACTTTTTTAAAAAATTCGAAGGTACAAATGAATGATCATAAATTTATTTTGTCAAATTTCATATTCGATCACTTTTCAGTTCTGGACGACACTTTCTTACGTTATTGTACTTTGCAATTAAAATTAAAGATAGTTTTCCTTCAAACGCATTTATCGTTTTTACTTTTTTTGACACCCCGTATATGCTGGGTAGAAATATTTGATTTGAGTGTTATTTTCTTAACAGGCAGATCTGTTTATGAAGAATAACTTTTTTCCGTAGTCAAAAATAAAAAAGTTTACCGTTTGTTAAGATGGTTTCTGGACACGCGATATGTAGGGGACACCGGGGCTGGTTGTTACAGGGGCAGGTTGTTATAACTACTTTTACTCTTAAATGATAGATGACAGCAATGTCACGCTCATGTGGTAGAAACCTTTAAGCGTGACATATGGTCTTGCTAAAGGAAAATGTTTCATTATGCATCGTGTTTGTGTGGCGGCATGTTGTCCGGTTTTTTGCGATTTTACCATTTTAAACGTAAGTACTTTTAGCTTTTTTTCTTAACGAATGGAGAGAAAATCTTATAGATCGTATACATTTGTTTATTGTGTCAATCTTTTTAGCTGTGTAGTCGTCGCTTATCAGCAGTTTTTAAAACAGTATTTCGCATTTTTGCTGTTGACAGTGAGAAGCAAACTAAATTAACGCAAAATCCAAAGCCTTCTTCTTCTAAAGTTTATCAGCTATCCATTAGGTGTATCCGTTGAATTTCATACCCTCATCTCATCCCATCAGATTTATATATAACCTACATTTTATTTTAACCAATATCTCAATCTAATTTTTTAAACCCAAGCAAATTTAAGCCAGCGACTTTGTCCACGCGGTTTATATTATCCGTGCTTGACGCAAACGAACCCTTCGACAACATCTAGTATATACTAAAACCTTTCTGGAGGACTCCTCTATAAGGCTGTAAAAACCACATCCAGATCGGTTCAGTGATTCCCGAGAAAATCGTATACATACATACAGGTCAAACACAGTATCTCCATAGTTTAAGTCAGTTAGAAAAGATGTTTGTCATTTATTATACCAGCTGATCAGAAAAGTGGTGTATTGCCTTTACTAGTATTTTATTGGTTTAATAGAATTTAATGTGTGTTTTACTTTTAGCAATTGTAAGTTGTTTTATTTTAACTAGGTAGTGTAAAAAATGAAAAACAACTTTGCCATGTGCGATTTGATAAAAGAAATAACCAAAGAAGAAAGAAGAAGTCATTTCATATATATATATATATATATATATATATATATATATATATATATATATATATATATATATATATATATATATATATATATAATAAATGTAAATGCGAAGATTTACTTCTTCGCTAGTGCAGCGAAAAGGCCGTGAATGAAAAATAAAAATAAATATAATGAGGACTATCTTTGATTCTGGTCTGGGTGACCTCCTGCTATCGATTTCTGGGCCCTTACCCATCAGCGGGCTGGCTTACACCCAGGGTGGCTGAAGAACAGACCACGATTTGGCCAGAATCAAAGAGAGTCCTTATATCCAAAATGATCGGAAAGGATGGGTAAGATGTGTGTATATATATATATATATATATATATATATATATATATATATATATATATATATATATATATATATAGAGTAAGTTCGGGTAATAATAATAATAATAATAATAATAATAATAATCTTTATTTCAAAATTACATACCTTTACAAATACGTAAAGTGAAACAGCGTCAACAAAAGAAAAAAAAGATCTCTAAGAAAAGGTATAGTCAATATTAGTAATTTACCATTTTTTCAAAGTATTCTTCCAAACTATATGGTTCAATATCTACCAGCATTCTAAAAAGTACCCTTTTAAGTTTTTTGACACTATTTAATTGTTTCATGTTAATAGGCAAAGTGTTGTAGAATCGAATACAATTGTAATAAGCTCCACCCTCATACAGTGTTAACCTATGCTTCGGATAAGTGTAATTTAATGTCCTTGTGGGGTAAGCAGCTTGAGACGCACTACCACTAAATAGTTCCCTATTTTTACAAAAAAATAAGATACATTCCTGCACGTAAACAGCGATTACCGTGAGAAGTCTATTTGCCTTAAATTTACCTCTGCAGGTTTCTATTAAATTAAGACCTAGCAAAGCTCTCAGAGCTCTTTTTTGACACAAAAGGATCCTCTTGACATCACCACTGCCCCCATACAGTATAATCCCATATCTAACATGTGATTCAAAATTTGCGTGGTAAATAATCTTTTTTGTCTCAATATCAATATATTTAGACAATACTCGAAAAGTATAACATATTCTATTTAACTTAATGGCCTAGGCGGCTTATATGGCACACCACCGTATGTCTGAAACAAATCGCTGCATTGTGTCAAATTTTGCGTTAGTTTGTTCCTGTCTCTCCCCCAGCCACCCTAGTCACATCTTACCGTGCATGGAGTGTGGATGTGTTCGTAAGAAGCAAATGTCGATTTTAACGGTTTCTGATCTAATTTCTCGGTAAGTTATTTTAGTTGTATGTTAATTTAAAACATCCATAAATTTTAATTTCACCCTTTCTAGTTAACTTACACATTTTTAGGTAAATACTTGGCCATAAGGTTTTGCTTGTTTTAATTTTAATTTCGACGTTATAGATTAGAATTGTTAACAGGTACTCGGCGGTCAATATGGCCTACCATAGGGTGGGCTTATATGGCCTGGTAGGCCATATTACCCACCAATTTTTTAAAGACAATTTAGGATTTTGTAAAAAAAAATATTTATTGTGGTATTGACAGGCTTACTGACTTAATTTCAGGGTATGGCTCCAAAAGTCTTAGATTCCAAAAAAAGCGCGAAACATGGAACAAAGAATCCATGGAGAAGGCCATAGAAGCTTTAAGGAATAAACAAATGGGCTCGCTCAAAGCTTCTAAAGTGTAGTGTTCCCCGAACAACACTAAGGCGTTTAGCAGCAAAAGAAGCATCCATTGCGTTAGTTACATGCGCCAAGTTAGGTAGGAAGCCTTGTCTACTTTCAAAAATCGAAAAAAAGCTTGTAGATGTTGTTCTAACAATGGAAGCAAAGTTTTTTGGATTGGTGCGAAAAGATGTTATGACCTTAGCATACCAACTTGCAGTTAGAAATGACATCCGCCACTCCTTTTCTGCTAAGAACCAAAGCGTAATAGGGTAATATGGCCCCGGGCCATAATACCCTACCATGTTTAAATCTTGTCTATTTGTAAAGTTCTATAAATTATTTTTTTTCAGTTAACTTTTTGAAATGTTATTTGTTTATTTGACGTAATATGATAGCAGATAGGTTAATTGGCTAAATTAAACAATAAAGTCCGACTGGTGACAAATACAATAATTTCTATTTTAAATTAACCTTATGGTGTGCCATAATACCCGAACTTACTCTATATATATATATATATATATATATATATATATATATATATATATATATATATATATATATATATATATATATATATAAATCTTAAAAAATATGATCACATTACCTCAACATTCAATCAGTATAAATTAATTAAATTAGAAACTAGACGTGAAATTCATCAAACTTGTTTCATTTACAAAGTCATAAACACTAAAACACCTGATTATCTATTTAAAAAATTAGAATTTCGTAATAATGTTCATTACGTGAATACAAGAAATCAAAACAACTTAACTATACCATCACACAAAACAGAAAAGTATAAAACATCTTTTAAATATAATAGTGCAATCATATATAACAGCATTCCCTTCTATCTAAAATATTTTACTTTTTCAACTTTTAAAACTTATTGTAAAAATTATTTAATCGGGGTGGAGTTGGAAGAATGATTATATATAATCAAAATTCTACCTTTTTGTGCCAACTAGTGTGTTACTATTGTTATTCATTTTTGTAAAATATTTATGCATGATATTATATTGTTACTTTTTACACTGTTTATTGTTTACTGGCACAAATAAATAAATATTATTATTATTATTATTATATATATATATATATATATATATATATATATATATATATATATATATATATATATATATATATATATATATATATATAGAGAGAGAGAGAGAGAGAGCAATCTCAAGAACTTCTACCTTTCAAAACTTTCAGTTTGTTTTTTATAGGCACGAACTGTGGAATTATATGGGAGCAGAAATGCTCATGCTACTGTAAGGCCTCTGATGAGTCGATGTGGTGTCTTTTAACAACTTAGACACCGAGGAAGATGAAACAGTAGTTCTCCAGATAATTCCAAACATACTTAAATATATATATATATATATATATATATATATATATATATATATATATATATATATATATATATATATATATATATATATATATATATATATATATATATATATATATATATATATAAATGTTAACGATTTGCAAGAAAGTATTAAAGACGAAGATATTATTATAAGTATTTTACAAGTATTATATACTTTTTTTAAAGAAAGCACCTGTAAAAATTTAATTTAATTGAAAGACTCGTCAAACACGAGTTTAATTGAATGTACTAAGTATATTTGGTTTGGAACATGGCACTTCATTTGTTAGGCAGATATTGGGCAAATTTTAGGTTTATACACATATGAAGTAAAAAGGCCATAGAGCAAAAAATTTTATCAAAACAGTAAAACGCTAAAATGCATTTCGATAAGCGTAGTCCGTTTCTGCTGCAATGCTATGTTGTCACATAAAAATATCACTATGTTTAATGTTAACCTAAATTTCAAACATTTTTCATCCTGATCGGAAAATATTTATGTGAGCTTACCCAATTTTTAAATCTGGATCATTATTTAGAATGATAAAAATATTTTCTCTTATTCACCATTGTTGGTTTTACATAAATTTAATTTTTCTAGTTGACCAGTTTAGTTTTACCAACGTTTGGTTGTGAAATGTACCATTTAAAACTTTTGGTTTATTCTGCTATGTTTCCAACTGCTTGATTTAAAAAAAAAACTTTTTATTGGAACGCAGTGCAAATATTATTTGATTTTCAGGTACATAAATAGCAAAAAAGGGTATCTAAATAAGTTGTTCTCTATAATTTTGCAAAAATGCTTAAAAATAAATTCATGGTACATCTTAGTTGTCTTATTATCGTCTCATCAATTCAAACCCTCTACTATCAAATCGGACAGATTTAAGAGATAAAACTCGTTAGTTATTCTGCTTGATAAAATTCAAAAAACGTAACAATATGGTTTTGTTAGTTGTTACAGGATCGTATGACGTTAAAAAAAGATTTTCCCACGAAAATAATTTAAATATATTGAAATTAGTTGAAACAGTCCATGCAACAAAATATTTGGCTACTTGGAAGGATGATTATTGAAACTTGCAATTTTTATACCACATCACAATTTTTCTGTGGCCTATAAAACTTATAATATCTGAAAAAGCATGTACCAAATTGTATGACTGAATGTACACCATAAACGAAAGAATGTAAAAGCTTTACCTATTAGGTTTCTATTGTTTATTAGTTATTTCTATTAAAATAAAGAACTTAAAATTGATAAAATCAGTAGGTATGTAATTCGATACATTTTTTTTGAAGCAGATTTGCAGTTTCCCTAACTCCGAAATTTTAACTCCGTAGATAAAGGGAATGTATGAGATAAAGATACCGGCGAAATAAAAGTAAAAAACTTTATATTTAATACATACTGAATAATGTAGAAACTTTTAGCTAAAATATTATAATTTAGTAAAAAACGTATTCTCAGAAAGAAACTTTTCCAGTCTCCGAAAATTGTTTTTTCAGCGAAATCTTTCTTTATGCGAAATTTAATTCCGAATGTTTAGTAAGTTTAAATGAACAATTTCTTGAATAAGATACATATTTTATAACAATTTTTGTGTGGCAATATTAAATTGCACAATATGAGATTTGCAATAATACACTGACCAGCGATATTAACGCACCACCAGATATCTGACATAAATTTAATTTTATTTGTTTTCTGAACCTGTGGTTCAATTTGTATGAATTTTTTGATTGCAAGTTTATCCTCAGGAATGTAATCGTGGTCGTAATTTTTCTTAGAAAGGTCATTTTCACTTTATCCTCGGATTAATAATAATTTGGTGTTTTTCCCGAAATTTCCCCAGATCATGGGAGGTTTGCCAGTAGTCATCAACATACCGTAGTTGTTATAAAACTCTAGCTTGATGTTTACATAACATTTTCCTTTTCCGATTATTTCTACCTATGTTATTTAATAAGATATGCCATAATATACAGTTTTTATTAAGTTTATGTGCATTTGCATATGTGCATTTTTATAAAGACAAACACTACAGATTTACACCATTTAATTGGTTAGTCAGTACCGCATATTTCCGTCCCCTTCTAGTAACTTCTTGCGACGCACATTGTTAAAGAAAAAGTGTTGAGTTAAAAACTGTCAAAAATACGATGATGAGTATCTTTTATCCAGTGCTTGCCGCTTAAAACTCAAAAGAAAGGAACTTTAAATTAATTCCGTAGAATATCCAGAGGATACAGGGTGTTTTGGGTGAAGAAAGCTGTAGTAGAGCGCGTGCAAATTAGCCCTTAGCTCACTTAGCCGGACAGGTTCAATTGGACGCCACCAGTTTTTACACTCACACAAACTGGAAGTCGCCTTGGTGGTCTAGGAACTTGCTTCACACACAACAATCCTGTTATTCATAATTCAAAACAAAGACATAAGGTGGAGTAAGCTGAATAAAACAACGTAAATACACTTAACCCTATGTACATACTCGTATATTCATAAAATGGATGGCTTTCAGAATTATCCTCGGGGTGGTTTAGCCCCGCAAAATACAAAAAACTTCTAGAAGAAGTCTGTCCTCGTTAACAAAAGTCCTTTGGGGAAGTTTGTTCCCTTCAGTAAAAAACAAAAGAAGACTCTAGCACCCACAGAAAAAACCCTAGGAACAAACAATTCCTAGTAGTTAAAATAATTAAAAAATAATCAATCATGAAATAAAAGTATGAAGTTAAGTTAGTAAAAAAAAGATTTGAAGAGAAACAACTAACTTGAACTAAATCGCAAAATTTAAGTACGTTAAAGTTATCATAATATCAAGTTCCGTTAATAAAAAAAAGATGTTATTATTTAAAGACATTGACAACTAAGTTGCAGAATTTATCAATACGTTAATAATAAACGTTAAGATTAGGAAAAAGAAACTAATTGATAACTAACTAGCCAAGTTTAATGCTACGTTACGTTAAATAATTAAAGATTTAAACCCCGTAGGTTCAGACTTAAAAGGTAAACGTTAAGTATTAATCGAGTAAACCGAATCAATGTCAGATACAATAAAAAATGGAAACCAGATAATAATTGTCTTTAGAAAAATTTAGGTCACTGAAATAAAGATAAAACATCCCTTATAGGGAGAAACCGTTTGAATAAAACTATTCAAAATCACAATGTATGTACATCTATAAATAAAATAATTTCGAAGGGAAGCATTGAGCCAATCATTGCGCAATAAGAAATGTACAACTTAAGCCAATGTAAAACTATAAGCAAATGTACAACTATAAGCAAAGCAACTACTAGCAATAGCAATTGTACTGACTATCGCACAATATAAAATGTACATACATCAAGTTCCAAAAAAGCAAGATAGCAATGACATTCAAAAAATTATGAATGAAATATGCACGAGCTTAATAAGTTTCCTACCTAAAATATGTCAAAGCATGACAAATTTAAAAATACAATAAAAGGTTAACTAACCTCACGAAAATATTAAAATACTATTTAACCGAACGTTATAAACAAAAGTAAAAATTAACCAAAATCGTTCCACATCGCAAAATCTTAGCACAAAAAAACTCCCAGCCCATACATATTTTAAAACTTGTGCATAAATAAAAATAAATTTAATACGATAAATGAAAGACATTTATAGAAACGCTCAAATTAGACAGCTTGAACTTGTTGACAGCTGAAAATGAATAAATGACATTACAGATAGTGTTAAGTCACCATCAGGTGTTTCTGGACGGGTTGACGACTCATGTTAATAAGAACAAATTATAATATTTAAAAACACTCAAATTACACAGCTTGTACTTTAGGGTAGCTGAGAGCAAGTGATATTACGGAAAGTGTTAATCAAATAATCACTAATTGTATCAAGTCACTGTCCGGCGTATATGACAGATTTACCAACTTGAGGTTTACAATAACAAAATATATTATTAAACTTATTTAAAGCCACAAACTCTCTCCTTAACAGTACATTATAAATTAAGTAAGCTTAGCGGAACCCTACTAAGTGCTTAAAAAAATGACCGCAAAAACTAATAGAAAAACAACCGAGAAAAGCTCGGTATGTTAGTATCAGTTTGATAGATCAAAAAAGAACACCGAAAGTGGTAGAAGCGAAAGTATTAATCGTAATTCAGACAGCATGGCAAAAAAATAGAGCAAACCGGCCAGTAGCAAAACCCTTTTTAGCTGTTATGGCTGACTGTCCAAAAACTTGTACAGCATTTATTGGTTAAAGTAAAATATAGTGTAAAACAAAGCTTTGTACTCAAGTCTTAAGCATATACATATTCATATAATGCAGAATTTCAACAAATTAAGGTCCGCTACAATTCATTTATAATATATGGGCATAAATATTAAAATACCTATTATGTATTTGAGGGAGCACGAAATACTTATAGGAAAAGAATCCATCCCTACCATCAAGGAAAAACTTACCTTCTTGGGAAAGGCTTTAGATATTAAATTCACGAGACGAATCTCAGCAAAAAAGGACTGCTTCCCGTACCATGGGCGTGCAGCATCACACAGATGGTGATGACTCTTGAAAGAAATAAAAAAATTAACCCTTAGACAAGAAGATTTACACCATGCACGTGGCATCAACGTATAGGTTCGTAAACAAATTAAGAAAAAAAATCCACTCACCCTTTGGCAACCAATCAACACGAGATCTTGGATAAATTTCATTTTCAAAATTAAAATCAACAGTCAGGCCTTTAAATCCGTTAACACGTGTCCAAAAAAAAAATGACCAAGACCCGACCGATGTCCCGTTCTTGATGGCTTCTGAATGGAAAGTAAGCCCACTGAAAGGAAAAGGTCACGGTCACCGGCTGTCCAAAATGGCTGAACATATCGATATCCGGACCGGCGCCGATACCCCAATGGAAGTGGGCACTAGCTACTAAGCAACACGAATACCATACTATACTAAACGAAAATGCCTAAAGGCTACTAGGGAAAATCTGGAATCCTAGACTGGCAACACTGACAATCGGCCCCGTCTACATGCCCGCGGCAGAAGTGCGCTCCAGAGCTACCAGTGCACCGCATGCCAAAAAACGCCTAGATGCTCCGAGTCGCCAGATTTCTCTACTCTCTATCATTAATCCCTTAAAACGAATAAACAGCGATGACGAAATTCAAAAAACACTACTGACAGTTCTAATGTCAGAAATCGTAAACAAAGCAGCTTTCACAAAAGAAAAAGGTAAATACATCGAATGAATTAGCGGTAACTAAATTAAGCACGACTGTCTATTTATAGGGAGAACTTTGGGCAAGGCAGCGAAAACGAAATACAGGGCCAAAATAAACGGAAAAGGTTAAATCGAATTATGGATCCCAAACTACAAGTTACTAAAGCTCACCATCAGCTCACCTTCAGCTACCAAAGATTCAGACGAGATGAAAGGCAATCAGTTAAATTAAAATTCCCAGGGAGTAACTTGAAGGCAAGTCAAAACAAACTTACACAGCGCAACACAGCACGAAGGTGCGTCTATGCAGCAAAGGTAACTAAAAAAATAAACCTTAAAGAATCATTTGTGGATTAGTTTAATTCGTGAAAATAGACAAAGGTACTGTGGCAGAATTGACCTGTCACATTCTTTGCACCTGCAACAAATCTTGAACAATTACATTACTAACTTGGTTTTGATCAATTTCCTTCCATATCTCAACAATAATTTCTTTAATGTATGTTGCGAAGAAAACAAATTATGATAGCTGCAGCCCCCTTGTATCGCCCCTCATGGAAAAGAACTAATGGTTGTTGAGATCTGAAAAGAAATCAAATCCGAATCAAAAATTTACTTTTAAGTATGTCCCGTTAAGCCGACATCAAATCGATGAGAAGTAGACGCGGAACTACGCGCTACTGACTAGTTAATTAAATTGTGTTAATATAATAGTGTCTAAGTACCCCTAAAGTTAATAAAATAAATAATAAAAATAAAGTTAACAAAAACATGTTGAGGCATTAAACGTCATAACATCTCATTAAATATCAGAGGTAAAAAATTAATGAACAAGGAAATGTTAAGGAAACATAAGGCTTAAGTTTGGTTTCAACTTGGTTATGATATGATTGCTATAGTCCACAGGGCGTTACGAAATTTCTGAAAAAAAAAACAAATTCTTATTACACCCAGTACACTCTGAAAATAAATCGTTTGAAAAAAATTGTGACCACACTGACATTCTCAAGGAATAAATCTACAATGTAAGGAAGATTATTCAAGTTCCCTGCCATCTCAATACATTTAGGCCAGCGATAATCCAAAGCCTCTAATGCCTTGATGAAATTCAGACCTGTCTAGCTCTTCGGAAAAGGAAAGGCATTCACAGAAGCTTTAGTCTGTTGAAAATTTCTGGCCTGCCAGGTATTTTTTCAGGCGTGAAAACAGGTGGTAGTCCGTCGGTGCTAAGTCCGGCGAATAAGGCGGGTGTGGCAGCAAATCAGCGCATAATTCATGAATTTTTGCAATAGAAATAACACTCCTGTAGGGCCATGCATTATCTTAATGAAAAATGATTTTCTTCTTGGCTAAACCAAGGCGCCATTTCAGTATCTGGTGTGCTTTAATTTGTCCATCATATGTGCATAGTATTTGCCGGTGATAGATTAACCTTTTGGGAGGTTTGAGAAATCGAGTTTGTTGTCCCATTAGTACAACTACAGACCTATTAGTATTCACATCTAAATTCTTTAAAATCCTCGCAACCACAGGTCAGTTAAATTAGCGCAATTCTGTAAAACGAGCATATGCCCATACGATTTCAGGTGGAAACTCACACATCCAGGACTTGTAATGTGTTTTGTAAACTCTAAATTAAAATTGAAATACTTTTAATGTTAGTTATGTACATATTTTATGTTTATGCTTAAAATGATACCCCAGATAAAACCAGACCAGATGCGTAAGACTGTCAAATATCGTGTTCACTTTCAATGACCTTGAGGCGCTTCACTTAGGCTGCCTGCACCATCGCTTTGCGATAGTGCGGCGTCTGTACTATACGGCAGTTACGTTACATTTGAAGAAGACACGGCAGTGGCTGTGATGCTGTGCTTTAAATTTATAACCTCGGTCTCCGTACTAGAGGCCAGACCGGGCTGGCGGATCGTACAGGCGACATTGGAGCTTTCGCATCTGGTCTGGTTTTATCTGGGATGATACATTCTAATAATACCGCGGCATTGCACACTGTAACATATGTTACAACTCTATGAAATTAGTACTCGCTATAACATCTACTATATAGGGAACTTCTAAAAAGTATAACTTAAATGCACTTTGCTTTTCACCATCATTCCCATTTCGTCATCGAAAGTGTGAACGTCCATTGTGTGCGATGACTGTGTTATCAGGGACTCGCGCTATTGCGACCTGTTTTGTTGCCGAGTCCCGGAAACGTACTATTTTTCTGGATTATTTTTGTTATGGACTTTGAAACCCAACATCATTATAACATATTCTTTAAATTTTAATATTGATTTATATTGCTGCAGTTTGACAGCTACGCCAATAAGGTATTCTCATACATATTATGTTTAGTTTATATTTGAATACTTCTCGCATTTTAAGCTCTTCTCGATAGACCTCGGGCCTAAAATCTTTTTTTGAAAAATTTGCTCTTCTTTTTAGTGAATCTACTTAAAATTTGTTCCCCACGATTTTCAGTAATCGGGGGGCTACGCCAAAGTGTTTTTTTTTCGTAGCTACGCACCTGATACTTAAGGTTGCTAAATATTTTTTATTCGATCGATAATTTTTGTGTTTTGTTGCCGAGTCCCGGAAACTTACTATTTTTCTGGATTATTTTTGTTATGGACTTTGAAACCCAACATCATTATAACATATTCTTTAAATTTTAATATTGATTTATATTGCTGCAGTTTGACAGCTACGCCAATAAGGTATTCTCATACATATTATGTTTAGTTTATATTTGAATACTTCTCGCATTTTAAGCTCTTCTCGATAGACCTCGGGCCTAAAATCTTTTTTTGAAAAATTTGCTCTTCTTTTTAGTGAATCTACTTAAAATTTGTTCCCCACGATTTTCAGTAATCGGGTGGCTATGCCAAAGTGTTTTTTTTTCGTAGCTACGCACCTGATACTTAAGGTTGTTAAATATTTTTTATTCGATCGATAATTTTTGTGTTTATTCACCAGTTAAATTATTTTTATATATTTTTTATATATTATATATATATATATATATATATATATATATATATATATATATATATATATATATATATATATATATATATATATATATATATATATATTATATTATATTTTTTATATATTTATTATTATAGGTTCGAGCCGGCAATATGTGTTTACACGAATTTTTGCCTTCGATCTTTGGGTCAAATATTTTTTATGTAATTACCTTCACCATTTCTGTTAATAAATGTTTTATACACTCTGGACTGAAGTTGTTATAGTCATAAACCCACAAAATAGTGTTTTGTTTTTATTTTTGTCGCACCTTAGTATGGGCAGAGCAAAAAAAAGACAGAGAGAATAATATCTCGTACCGATTTCATTCATAAATACGATTTGCTTTCGATGACCTCCAAACCGACGTTCAAATAGGCTGCCACGGGCGTGCACTGCAGATTTTGAGTTATAATATGCACAGTGAGAAGTATTGAGACGCGCCGCAGAATACTCTCTCTGCTTGCCGTGTTGCTACCGCACTGGCTAATGGCGGGGTGTATTGTGAAAATTCTACGCGCCAATCTCGGGGTGTTGCCGTTTGAAGGCCATAGCGTGGTCGAGCCGGCGGGAACAAGAGATATTATTCTCTCTGTCTTATTTTTCTCTGGTATGGGCATGGAACCAGTTTACGTTGTTTAAAAATAAAAATACATTTTGAGTTTCCCCACATGTTCCTCGGTTTATAACTGCAATTTATTAAATTTTTAAGCCGCATTCTGTTCTTTTTATATTTATAGTAAACTATCAAGCAACCCGTGCCAAAGAACAGCTAAGTGTATACACGCTAAATCAAAAGAAAACAGAAATAATTCTATGATATTCATCAGCATTATTATTACATCAAAATATAAATACTAATTACTATCCACAATATCGTTTTGGTAAGATAAAATATAAATCTCATTTACCATGTAGACAGACGATAATAAGGTACAGTCTCAAAATTACGTTAAAATTATTATTACCGCTAACCACATAGCCTGGAACTGGTATAAGCAATATAAAAAAATTGTTTATTGATATGTAATTAATGACAAACTGTTACAACCAAGGGTATTCTCTCGTCCACCACAGCTTGTTTCTACAAATAAATTTAATTACATATTGTAACTTTTCTATCTTTGACAATTTCAACTGATAGTAAAACATTTGGAATTATATAATTATTGCTCTCGGGCTTCAAATATGAATAAACAGCTTATACTATTATTCTGGGTGCTGTAATTATCATTTATTTATAAAACTATTTAACATGAACATTTTGAAAGCTAATATTTTCAACTTAGATAATAACTACAAAAAATATACGTACAGTGTGTCCCACTTTCTACTATGCATTTTTTAGAATTTATGTCATAATAAGAAATAAAGAGGCGAATTTTTGCTCTAATAGCATATTCGCAGTTTCTTGATCATATCTATACTTATTTTGTTTTAATTTTAGGTTTGTTTGCTTGCTACATAGTTGCATTCCCAAAATAAAACAAGCAACGTTGAAACCGAATCTTCCCTGCTGCTCCCACTCAAAGTGGAGATAATGGTTTTCTTGATACCAATGTCTGGTACTGTGTGTGAAAATACCACAGGTTGTGAAGTACGCCTCATCGGACCATATCACAAATCTTTCAAAAATCACACTGGCTTGAGTTTGCTGCAAAAACCCATTGCAAAAAATGAGACGACGTTCAGCATCCCCAATATGTAAATGCTGAACGAGTTTGACCTTATATGGTCTAAATTTATAATTGTGCAATATAGTTCGTGCTCGAGCCTTGTTCACTCCAACTTCTTTCTCAATAGCCCACACGAAGTAGAAGGAGTTGCTTCCTACACAGCCTAAAACGTTAACCTCGTCGATTTCTCAATTTTCCTTATTATTGAATTTTGATCTTGGTGGCATGAACGCACCATAATAAACCATTTTTTTTAATTCTAGGAAATATTGCCTTCTGTCTATAAATTTAAAAAAAAAATGCAACTTGGGTTTTTATCTTCAAATCCGTTCCTTCTAGTGAGTACGCCACTGGATTCTATGCAAAAAACTATATAATAATCAATTTTTACCTTATCGATAAGTTAAAAGGCAACGGAGATACTGAGGTGCTTGAAAGTGACACATTTTCAAAATCGCCCGGTATCTCCGAATCAAAGGGGGCTATAAAAATTATGTCTATAGCAAAATCGTTTTACGAAAAAGTAGCACAGTATTGCGAAAACCGCAGCTCTCTAACTTTAAAGATAACCCAGATACCCTGCAAAAGTATCGAAAATTGGACACCCTATACATACATATTTTTGCCAAATATATCTTTGCTATAAATAAAGATAGAGACACCAAATTTTCGGTGTATCTTACTAGTTGATAAATATGTACTTTTCGATCTAATTTAACTTTTTCGACCCCCTTGAAGGGTGACGCGAGACAGTTGAGGTAAAAAATTTTAAATACAACCCTTTACCGTGTGGTACCTCATTTTAAAGGTCTTTAAAAAAGAAACATTTGCCGCACACCCGAGGTCTGTATCTTAATTCGTTTTTAAATAGCAAGCCTTTGAAAATTAAAAATCGTGAAACAAAAAATAAAAAATTTAAATACCTTTGTTTCTCTTATTGCATTAAAAGTTGTTTAAAATGACCACAATGAACTTTTGGCAGTAACAAAGTCGATTTTAGAACTGAATGAAACAAGGAATGTGTCAGGAATGTGTGAAGGCTATGTGCACTTTTTAAGCGTGAATGAAATAAAGCTTTGTATAAGTGCAATTTTATTTTTTCTTTATGTTATGTTATGTGATTTTAGAACTCACTTCCAGCATTTTCAAGAATGGCAGGTGTTACTTCTTGGCAGAGTTGAAACATTTTAAACTAATACAAGAGAAAAATACGGTCAAGTGCAAGCACTTGACTTGCACAATAAGTGTTCCGTGCCATCAGCTTCCCACTTAAATTATTAACAGTAATGCACTCGCGTTTCGACTGAGCCAAATTAAAAATTTTGAAACACGTGTGTTCTTTACATCGAGAGAAATATTTTTTGTCGAAAAACTTTTTATCTAAATCCAATGGTTCAGCAGCTAAAAAGTAATAAACAATTAAATTGTTTATAACAATAATTTATCGCGGTAGAATTTTCCAATCCTGATAATTTTGGCTCAATCTACACCTAATTCTCAATGTTTATGATTTTTTAAAGATATTTCTGAGCGATCCTATTGGTTATCAGGGTGGCGGACAGCAATTTTTAAGCATTATATATATATATATATATATATATATATATATATATATATATATATATATATTATTTATTTATTTATTCAATATATACGGCATTACACCATTTTTACAATAAAGTACTTAAAAATTAACAAATTACAATCAGATGACGGATGATCGCTATTTCATTAAGTAATTGAATCAACAGTACTTGGTACAGTAGACTAAATAGATCCTGAAAAGTAACAATACCGAATGAACTAATTCACACCCTCCGTTCAACCCACAGTCCATCACACATTCTCCCAAAAGCCCTGCACGACACCGCCAGATCAAGCCCCCCGGAATAGTCATTATAACTTCTTTGCATCCTGGACATAGGACAATAGTATCCATAATTCGTGCGATGATAGGAACACCTAAACACAGGCCGATGCCTCAAACGGCAAGAACCGATAGGAGCATTAAAATTCAGCAGCGCCAGCAGTTCAGCCGAATCCACAACGCCATTGACCAGCTTATGTAGGAAACCCAATTCACCGCGTAATCTACGGAATTCCAAGGACTGCACACCCAACAACCTACACCTCTCAGGATATTCCAGACCAGCAACGTTCAAACCAGTCCTAAAAGCATAGGCTCTAAGAAATCTCCTTTGCACACTCTCTATAGAGTCTATATGAGCCCGGTAATAAGGCGACCATATCAAGGAACAGTACTCCAGGCATGGTCGTACGTAGGCAAAATACAACAATTTAAAAGTCTGAGAGCAAAAGGCACTACTATGGCGCGATATAAACCCCAGCCGCCTAGATGCTTGACCAATAATTTTGGTGAAATGACCACGAAAGCTTAGTTCTCTATCCAACTCTATCCCCAAATCCCTAATCTGACAAGATCGATTCAACTCATCCCCATTAATGTTATAAACAAATCGTTTAAAGTCGTGACGCCTGGAAAACGTAACCACTGTACATTTCGATGTATTCAAGCTTAGACCATTTGAGTCAGACGAGGAGATCAGCCTATCCAGATCGCGCTGTAGTCTTTGATTGTCAAAATCATTTCTTATAGCTCGGTATAGTTTCAAGTCATCCGCAAACAGCAGATGGTCAGACTCCAAGTCTCTGCCAACGTCATTGGTGAAGAGTTTAAAGAGAATCGGACCCCAGTGAGATCCCTGCGGCACCCCCGATGACACCCCGAACTCCTTGGAAAGAAAGTTGTTAACTTTAACACATTGGAATCTGCCCACTAGAAAGCTCTTCAGCCACTCCAGTGCTGTACCCCTGACACCCATCTGTCCCAGTCTGCCCAGCAACACTTGGTGGTTGACCCTGTCAAACGCTTTACTGTAATCAGTATAAATACTGTCCACTTGAAGACCCTCTTCCAGGGACTCGATCAGATATTGCTGGTATACCAGCAGGTTAGTGGACGTTGAACGCCCCGGGCAGAAGCCGTGCTGTTCGGGAACAATTACACCCAGACTAGACAGGGACAGCCGATCAGCCACCAATCCATCCAGAACCTTGGGAATAGTCGATTGCTGACTATATATATATATATATATATATATATATATATATATATATATATATATATATATATATATATATATATATATATATATATATATATATGTTACGGTTAATTTGGATACTTCGCTAGTTTACAAACTAACCAGCTAGTTTGCAAACTAACTAAAGACACTGTTATTTTGAAGGAATCAGCCATTTCCCACAAAATAGCAGATGGTTTATAAACTAGCTGGTTAGTATGCAAACTATCGATTTGCTTCAGTTAAGATGAGGATTTTATTGAGGTTACCTTAACCTAAAAATTATGTTTTGTTTGTTGTACAGAAAATCTAGCGAACGGTGGATCGGAGGGCACCCTAAGGTCGGAACAGGGTTAGCACCTGGTTAGGGGCCCTGACCAGTCTCTTTCCTCGCAGGCGAAGAGGGATCGGTGCGAAAAAATCCACTATTGTTCCTTCCTCTGCGCATGCAGTAATGAAAAATCTGTACATAAGGAACAATAGTGGATTTTTTCGCACCGATCCCTCTTCGCCTGCGAGGAAAGAGACTGGTCAGGGCCCCTAACCAGGTGCTAACCCTGTTCCGACCTTAGGGTGCCCTCCGATCCACCATTGGCTAGATTTTCTGGACAACAAACAAAACATGATTTTTAGGTTAAGGTAACCTCAATAAAATCCTCATCTTAACCGAAGCAAATCGATAGTTTGCATACTAACCAGCTAGTTTATAAACCATCTGCTATTTTGTGGGTAATGGCTGATTCCTTCAAAATAACAGTGTCTTTAGTTAGTTTGCAAACGAGCTGGTTAGTTTGTAAACTAGCCAAGTATCCAAATTAACCGTAACATATATATATATATATATATATATATATATATATATATATATATATATATATATATATATATATATATATATATATATATATATATATATATATATATATATATATATATATATATATATAGGCTTCAATAAGCTTTCATTTGACACGCTACAAGATGCATTTGAATTTTTTTTTCCATTTCCCAATTTACCCCCTGAAATTATCCACCAGAATCAAAATTCAACTTTTATACTTCACGTCTATCGACGGTGGTCCAATTATGACTAGGCCACCACAATCTATCTCTGTGCTAAATTTCAAATTTTTACGTCGAATAGTTTTATAGATAAAATCGCCTATGACAGACGGGCGGACAGACGGACACCAAAGTGATTCCATATGTGTTCCGTTTGGCACGGAACACTAATAAATTTTAAATTTTTCTAGGCTTGCCATTTAAAAATGAAGTTAGATACGGACCTGGGGTTTGAGGTAAAATGTTTTTTAAGATCTTTAAAATGAGGTGCCTCGCGGCATGTGGTTGCATTAAAAATTTTTGGTCTTAGCTTTCTGGCGTCACTTCTCAAGGGTGTTAAAAAAATTAACCAACTAGTAAGTGGATTAGATTACTGTGATATCATTTATCACAAAAATATCAGTAACGAAGATAAACAGAAATTACAACTTCTTCAAAATAACTGTGTTCGTTTTTCAATAGGGCTAAAAAAGTATGATCACGTATCACCTAGTTTTGACCAACATAATTTAATTAAATTAGAAAAAAGACGCGAAATCCACTTATCCTGTTTTATTTATAAAATAATTTTAACTCAGAAACCAAGATATTTATTTGAAAAAATTGAATTCAGGAATAATATTCATAATGTTAATACTAGAAATCAGAACGCAATAGAAATACCTAAACATCATACTGAAAAATATAAGTCTTCGTTTAAATATACCTCTTCTGTAATTTATAATAATATTCCTTCTAGTCTGAGGGGCTTAAGCTATATAACTTTCAAAAAAAATATAAAAAATTATTTAGTAAGGGTAGGATTGGAAGAATAATTTTTTATAAATCAAAACCCTACCTATTTATGCCAACTAGTATACTACTGTCATTTTTTGGTTTTCTTTTTTAGTTTATCATTTTTATATTTATATTTTTAATTGTTTTATTGGCATAAATAAACATCTTTATTATTATTATTATTAGTAAGATACACCTTAAATTTGGTGTCTCTATCTTTACTAATAGCAAAGATAATTTTTTTTATTCTTGGACAGCCCACGGAGGTCGGAATTTAAGTACTATTACCCATACTAAAACATTTTTCGGACACCCTGTATAACTATTCTGTAAGGTGGTAGAGGATCTTTTCCTCAACCGAGGAGGTACCACCCCGCGCAACCACTTAAAGAGCTGGTGAAATCTTAGCGGATGTTTCCAGCCCTGGGTGCGTGAGTCGGATTTTTCTTTTCCTTTCCTCTTCAGACGCTCATTCTTTCTCTTCTCTTTTGTGTTCCTTCTCTCTTCTAACTATCCCCCTCTTCAAAAAACACAGATATGAAAATGATGATAGCGCTCCCAGGGGTAAAAAATTCCGGAGGTAAACTACCCCTCCATTCGGATCTCCGGGCGAGGGGTACTCATGGGGGTCCACCATCGAAGAATTCAAAGAGCATTGTAACCTTTGCCAACATCTGCGGGCTAAATTCCAATTTGGACTCTGTCCACCACTATCTCCAATCATGCAAACCCCAGATTCTCTTTCTGACCGAACCCCAAATCAGCTCCAAATCCTCAACCAATGATCTCCTGTTTCCAGGCTATGAACTTCTGTCATCTTTTCGTCTTCATGGTGGGGTATGTGCCTACGTTCGCAGCAGTCTTTTTTGCACCAGACTCCCGAACCTGGAATCAGGCCAGCCCGATATTCTCTGGCTAAAACTCGCCCTTAAATCTTCTACTAAATTTATCTGTTGCATCTATCGCTCCCCATCAGACAAATCCTACAATGAGTTCTTTGACTTTCTCTCGGCAAAAATCAACCATCTCATCTCCGAATTTCCCTCCGCTGAAGTTATCGTCCTAGGCGACTTCAACGTCCATAGCAAGGAATGGTTAGGATCCACAAAAACTGATCCAGAAGGCAGAGCAGCAACTCGCTCACCAATTTGATCAGAGAACCTATATACTTTCCCCGCGTTTCTACCCATAATGCAAATCTACTAGATCTTTTTCTTCCACCCATCCTGAGCCTTACTTAACATCTGTATGCGCTCCCCTTGGTCGTTCAGATCATGGCCTCATTACCGCCTCTTGTCCCATACATCCCGAGTTTGCTGAAATCATGCCAGAACGCACGATCTGGCACTACAATTCTGCCGACTGGGATGGTCTTCGAAACTTCTTCTCTGCTTTCCCTTGGAACCCTGTTTGTTTTTCCACTCCCGATCCCTCCGAAATTTGCTCTCATATCACAGACATTATTCAAGCAGGTATTGAAGGTTTCATTACACATACCCGCAAGAAACCTAAACTCCACCATCAAAAGCCATGGTTCTCCAAGGGCTGTGACAAAGCCAGGCTCAAAAAAGCCCAAGCTAACTAAAGGTTTCTTCAAAATCCTACCCCCGAAAATCGTCAAATTTTCACAGAGGCCAGAAATCAATACAACCAAACTATCTTAGAGTCCAAAAATGCTTTTAACAACCGCATAAAAGATAAAGTGCTTTCCTGTCCCAACGGCGGCAAATCTTTCTGGTCACTTGCCAAAAACATTAGTCAGAACTTCTGTAGAAGCACTTTTCCTCCCCTGACCTCTGACAACGAAGTTATCTCCACCTCTAAAGGGAAAGCAGAACTATTCGCCAAACAATTCGCTACCAATTCTACCCTGATCCCTCCCTCCAATTTCGCTCTTCCAACCGCAAAGTCTGTACCCCACAAAATGCCCGATATAATACTTAAGGTCAAACAGGTTCAAAAAATTCTTCTATCCCTTGACACCAAAAAGTCCTTTGGTCTGGATGGCATACCGGCAATTGTTCTAAAAAAATGCGCTCCAGAACTTGCACCCATCTTAACTCGTCTTTTCCAGATCTCTTATGACAGGGGTGTCTTCCCAGATGGCTGCAAGACTGCTCGTGTGCAGCCTGTCCCGAAGAAAGGTTCAAAGTCCCTTCTATCCAATTATAGACATATTTCCCTTCTCTCCGTTGTCAGCAAAGTTATGGAGAAAGCAATCAACTTGCAACTTCTAAAATATCTAGAAAAACATAAAATCATCCATGATAGACAGTACGGATTTCGTCATCAAAGATCCACAGCAGATCTTCTTAGCTTTGTCACACATAACTGGAACAAGTCGCTTGAATTTCATGGCGAATCTCAGATTGTTGCACTCGATATTTCCAAGGCCTTTGACCAAGTATGGCATGCCGCACTCCTCAACAAACTACCTTCTTACGGTCTTCCTACAAAACTATGTACCTGGATCGGCAGCTTCCTCTCTAATCGGCGCATATCTGTTGTGGTTGACGGTCACTCATCTAACTTCCATCCTATCAATGCTGGTGTTCCCCAAGGTTCAGTCCTGGCACCAACCCTATTTCTCCTTCACATTAATGACCTGCTCTCTTCAACTACTAATCCCATCCACAGATATGCTGACGATAGTACTCTTCACTCCAATATTCATTTTTCCAGAGAAGTTTCGAATCGGGAGTTGGATAATGGACGCAGATCTACGTACCTATCCCTTTCCGAAGATCTTCAATTAATCTTAGACTGGGGTGCCAAGAACCTTGTTCAATTCAACGCCTCCAAAACCCAGTCATGCTCCCTCTCACGCAAAAAATCTGGCAACGCCCACCCCATTCACATGAATGGCCAAGCCCTACAAAACAACGAAACATTCGATCTCGTTGGCGTCGCTTTCGAACATGATCTCAGCTGGCACAGACACATTACTTCAGTAGCCACATCGGCAGCTAAAAAGCTTGGTTTTCTCTTTCGAGCCAGAAAATACTTCTCCCCTTCCAACTTATACACTCTCTATGTTTCCCAAATAAGACCTAATCTAGAGTACTGCTCCCACATCTGGGGAGCGGCATCACCCTCGACACTTAAGATCCTTGATTCTATCCAAAAGGGAGCCATTCGACTTATCAATGACCCAGCCCTCACGAGAAAACTCCCTTCGCTCGCTCATCGCCGCGCTGTAGGTGATTTATCCTTTTTCTACCGCTACTTCCACGGATTGTGCTCTGAAGAACTAGCCGATATTATTCCCCCCCTGAATGTCCCTAACAGAACAACCACACAGAAAAAAAAGAAAAGGTTGGATCAATAGTTCCATGAATGTTAACGTCCACATGGTTGATTGAATTAAAAAACTGTTAGAAGAAAATTTATTTCGATATTAGGACGAAATTCAAAATTTGTTAAACTTTATTTGTTCATCTAACAGATATGCTCTTGATTAAATATCTCTTTCTGCTTAAACTAACCGCCTTGGAGTATAATACCATAAGGTAATACCCGAGAAGAACAAATCGACGAGAAGCGACAGTTTTGTCGGAACCTTTGAGTTTGCTGGGGTCGATTTTCGTGACCGTCGAACACCATAATATCACTGCACGAAAGTTAAAATCCCTATTAACACTGCTGAACCATTGATATGGTGTTAGTAAGAGGGCAAATTTTAATGTATGTACTTACCTTAGACAGTCTTGTGAAATGAAGAGACTGACACCAGAGCCAGATTTTAACAAAGAGCCAGGAACTGCACAAGAATATCCAACTATGTCTGTCACATAAGCGCACACAACTAATTTTATTTACGGCCCCATGTCAATCTAATCCACTGATATCTTAGCGATCCTTTGGCGAAAGCGCTTTTTTCTTTCGCCACCCCTTTTAAAATACTCCCCTCTACCCTAATCCACTAGTATTTTTAGTGCCCATTTGGCGAAAGCGCAAATATGCCTTCTGGACACTCACCCTTCTAATCCACAGATATCTTAGCGATCCTTTGGCGAAAGCTCTTTTTTCTTTCGCCATCCATTTTCAAATACTCCCCTCTATCCTAATCCACTAGTATTTTTGGACCCAGCAAAGGTTCCAACAAAGCTGTCGCTTCTCGTCGATTTGTTCTTCTCGGGTAATACTTCATTGGACTGTTTTTGTCTGTCAAGTCAATTAACAAAAGTTAACATTTTCTGATGTTTTATTTAATTCCCAAAAACCATTGCTTGTATTTAATATTCACAAACTGTTAAATTAAAGTTTTTTTCTATGATTTCAACATTTTCTTTTTTTCGGTGCAGAGGCGCGTTACGTATGCATCCCTTTACTGTCCAGCTACAAAAGCCTAGAACAGACCACTTCTCTCGCTCATTCATACCTAGGGTCTCCAAATTATGGAACAACTTGCCTGCAGATGTTTTCCCTTCCCGTCCCAACCTCCAATCCTTCAAATCCCGTGTCAGTAGACTACATTTCCCTTCTCTTCGGACACCCACGGTACGTTAGTACTTAGGCTTGAAGTCTACGTGGGATGTCTTAGATAAACAAAAATCCTTAAAATAATATAAAGAACAAAAATTTTATCATCTTTATTACCGGAAGCAGCTAAATATGAACAAATTTGCAAACCTTTTTGTTGTTTATAATAGGATGGATTTTATTTATTAAATGAAAACAAGAGTGTGATAAATAATTAGCTTGGTATGATTAATTTTACTTCTATTAAAAAATGGTTTACGTTAAAACTGCTTTGAATGAGTTCCAATACATGTCCGATCAAAGTCATACAATATACATACATTAAACAAATACATCTGTAGTTAAAACATGTTAACTAACTGTTATTTTATTTATGACAAAGTCGATGTACATGTGAAATAGTTCTGCAGATTATATAATGTCTATTCATAAACAATATTTATTTTAAACGAACGGTGCGGGGAAGTTAGCAGGCTTACCCTAAACGTTTAGAAGATTCAGGTAAGCTTAGTCAGTTAGACGATGTAATTATAATTAATTACAAAGTGTTTTACACTATTTAACAACATATTTAAAGAAAAAGACAAAAGTAATTTCAACGACGGGTAAGTAACAATTTGTCTAAAAGTGTTAAGAAATATAAGAAACAAAAAAAACGTAAAATTTACACATTTCCCCACCAAAGCTAATGGCGTGTCGGTAGGACTTATCCTGAGAATGCAGAATTATAACTAGTCAAAGGCAGAGGTAAAAGATTATCTGATCCCAACGATATGAATGAAAATCCTAAACCCATAACCGTTAGCAACCCATAACTGTAAACTGTAAGCGTCTGAATCACCAAATTTTTTTTATTATGCCAATTTCTCTGGTATAATGCTCAATATTTGACAACAGCCGTTATACTATGATGAAACATTTGTTATATTTAGGAGTAGGTATCAATAACTTATTTATCGTAAATATTAAAACAAAAAATTCAGAAAATCAGACCAAAAAATATAAAACAATGAAACCAATCTAATAAAATTGAAGCTTTTTTGACATAAAAAAAAAAACAAAGTACATGCCTTAAAAGACTCTCATATTTCAATGCAGATATCAGTAAAAGTTAAAATCTCTTGAGATCTGCCTGCCAGTATATAATTTATATGTATGTAGCCAAAATAAGCCTAAAATGCTTTTACAACAATAATTCTATCCGGTTGCAATATTTCAGATTAACAATGAAAGAAAAAGAAAAATATGGATATTGATTTTAAGAGCTCTAGATCGCAAGTACAGAGCTCTATTAGGCTACGGTTATAGTGGATGCGTGTTCGGACGAACTGGCGTTCTGACGAACACATCAGGACTCGTCCGAATCGATCAAATAATAGAAATATAGCATTTGCGGTTATACTCCATGCGTATCATTCGTCAGATTTTGTACGAGTTATTCAGAACAAGTTAGTCGTTCAAATGAGTTTGATTTTTCTTGCGAATTCATGCGAATTTTGTGTGTGAAAATGGATGCTGAGAAACTTATGTTTAGTTTTCCAAAATAGATGTTTCTGGGACATGAAAGGAGAAAACTACCACAACCGGTATGTTTCTCGACAAAAATGGGAAACAATTCCAGAAGAAATGAATAGTAATTTTAAGTATTTATTTTAGTAAGGATTAAAATAAAATTTTACATTGTATTGTAATAAGCATAATTATTGTTGTAAAACTAGGATACACATATCGTTTAGTTAAAGAGGTTGTATTGAAATTGTACTTCGCCTGCTGGAGAGCTAAAGTAGTTTTTATAGATTTCTCGTGCTTGGCTTCCTATTGCTGCACAATGATGGTAGCGTCTTGAAGCAGATATCTTTTGATTAGGCATGTTATATGAAGGTTGTGACGGAACACCTTCCCTATCGATAATTATGTTATGCAATGTACATGCGCATCTCACTAAAATATCAACATTGCATCCATTTGCAGTTCAGTTTTTAAAAATCGCCATTTAACACCTAATATCCCAAATGCACACTCAATGCAACGTCGAGCTCTAGATAGCATATAATTAAAAATCCGTTCTTCATTGGAAAGATTTTGTCTGGGATATGGATTTAATAAAAAATATGGCTTTAATGGATAGGCCTCATCCCCTAATAATACAAAAAAAGTTATAATATCTGTTGATGGTAAAGATGCATTAGATGGATTATTAAACGTATTTGTCTCTAAACGTTGATAGACATTTGACAGAGAAAATATTCCTCCATCACTTTGCTTGCCGTAAGCTCCAACATCAATGGTAACAAACTTTCTTGCAGAATGTAGAAAAATGTACCTGGTGACATCCTGAAATACTCTGAAAACTTATTCGGTTGGCTTAATAGATCTGGAAATAACGTATGATTTTCTCCATTAATTGGTCTTGAAGCAAACACTTCATTTACGTATTCGGTTTTTCTGGGCATCAGTAAAATTTTTAATAAATAGCTTTCTAAAAACTCATATTCGTCCTCAAAACTATCAATGTCATCCATATTGGATATTTAATAAAATAAAACTATTTCGCCAGAATATGCATTTACTATAACCACTGCTATCTGAACAAATATTCTGACGTGTTCGTCAGAACGCCAGTTCGTCAGAACACGCATCCACTATAACCGCTTAGGCTCGCCACAATGTCCGTCCGTCTGTTGGAGGCAAATCTATACACTAACACGCTTAATTTTCATAATATTTTTATTAAAATGGACTTTATGAAAATATAAAAAAAGACCTGTTAACGGGACACCGATAAAAAAAATGTAATATGGTTTATACAACGACAACATTTGAGTCCTTTTGCTGCAGTTTATTTTTTCCACAAAAAATGGTTAAGTCTGATTCTTATGGTATTAGTGTTATAATTGTTTTCCGTGGTAATACGTACAGTACAGTAATTCGTTTTATTACCTGGTCTGCAACAATGTTCTCATCTCATGTTTTCAATATGCGACTGATAATACTGACTGACTGAATAATAATAACTGATAACTTTAGACGTAACAAACAGTAACAGTACAGTACAATCTTGCATTTGTTCTGAATTTTGGGAGCGTTGCCAACATAATTAAAATATAAAAAGGGCCATCCTACAACCTTGACACTTTATGGACAAAAAGTATAGTTGCACAACGCCTAAAAGAGATGCGTTAAAAAAGCAGCTCTTTGGTTTCCAGAGTTGAAAATTTTTTAATGACCGACTGTCTGTTAGAATAGTCGATCACCATGTTATAGCGTTTAAGATAGTAGATTTAGTAGCCGAGTACACACAATTTCGAGATAGTTAAAGAGTACTAAGGAAAAAAAAACTAGTAAAGTAGAGTGGATAACACATATGGAATAGCACCCTTAAATTTTCCCTTTCCCCTACCACAATTCTCAGTCTACTACAGCATCACTCTACTATGTAAATAGATTGGATAATAGTAGAGATGGACGACTTAGACTTACAGAGCAGCTCGATTTTCAGGTCGACTTCATGAGTGAAAGTCGACATTCGCATAACTTTCAGAGCAGTTGGACTTGAAGGCCGACTTCATGAGTGCAAGTTGCACTCATGAAGTCGGAGTGCAAGTCGACTTTCTCACGACTTTTTTGTTAATACACGATTGTGCCGCGTCTTTATGAGATAAATAAAGCGAAATAAGTAGAAAAAGGTGAGCATAGGTGTCATTGAAATCGAGGTATATCATGCCGCATATTTTGCACAGAGGTTTATTACAAAGTGCAGGCATAAGGAAAGGTTTTTAAAATTCAACCCCTAAGGGGGTGAAACAGGGGTTGAAACTTTGTTTTCGAAAAAAAAGTTTAGATGACCCTATTAACTTGAAACTTTATGGAAGTAGGTACTCTAAAAAATATCGTTCAGACTCAATAAGAAGTTTTAAGATTTAGTACTGGTTTAAATTAAGATCTAGTTGATTAGTTATGCTTTGACAGGTTTTTGTCCTGTCATTAAAAACTTATGAATTATTCTGATACTTCAGCGATTTCTTTGGTTTACTTAGGTTACCACCTGATTTTTTATCTTGGAACGGGTTGCTAGAATGAATTTAGTTCTATTATTGTCGAAAGTACGTGCTAAGATCGCCCTTTTATTTATAAATTTACGAAAAACCTCCGAAACAAATGCATAGTATTAAACTTAGTTGCCTTATTCTTATACTTGTTAGTTTTAAACTTTTGGTGGTCAAATTAGACCGGACGCGTAAATAAATTGTTTACCGCGGTGCAGCTAAGTTCGCAGCTGTACCGCGGTAAACAATCCAACTAAATTAACGCTCCTTAATTGGAAACATTATTTACTACACTGTAGCAAAAGTTCGCTCTGAGCAATGCAAATGAAATAACCCAACCTGAACTATAGTAAGCAATGCAAATGAAAGAATGCATTAAGTAGTGCATTACCAAGGTACAGCAGTTAGTGCATCGTACTAAATGAACACTATGATAATTAAACTATCCAATAATACTCGTACAAATCTAAACATGCCTAAAATAAACTTAAAAAAAGCTAAAAAGCAATTTAACAGTAACAGTACAGTACAGTCTACAGATATTTTAAATACTTTCTATAATGCGATTTGGCGTTTGGTTTATTTGAGTTTATATTTGCTTGCAAGCATCTCTGCCTTTTTTTCTGAGAAATTGACTCATATTGCGAAAGTCTGCCTGCTTGATCCCTTTTTGCTCCTGACGTAAGTCCAGGTCGAATATTCCTTCTGGAAATCGAAGTAGGTCTAACACCTATTTGCCTTCTCCTGGAGGTAGGTAGTGAATGAAAGAAATGTAATAAATTAGCAGGTGTTTCTATCCATTACAATGCTTTTGTCAATTTTATTAGAGTATTTGTTTTGTCATATCAACTGAATTACAGTTAGCAGCGATATTTGTTATATGTTGCTGGAACTGCTGTAAACCCATTGGTCCAGAAAAGTAAAAATGTTTCCATAAATCAAATTTATAATACCTACAGAGTTTTGTCCAGTAGTGATAAAAAATTATACTACATATACAGATATTTCCTTTTGTGATTCCATACATGGATAAAGCGGTCTCTTTTGTAAGCACCTTTGTGGACTTCAACAAAAATTGGGCGTCGTATAGAAGTCAACTCCTACCCTTATATTAGAAGATAATAAAGATTTTGCTAAAGTAGCCATCGATGATGATATTTCTACCCATTTCTTTATTAGTATAGATACAGATAACATTTTATTAAAATATAACGAACTAGAACCATTGCAAACTGCCAAGAATAGGGAATCCACTAATTCTTCAAAGTTAGACAACATATCTAATTCCAATAATAACATGAATGATAAGGAACATTCGACTGCAGTGGCCGAAATGTCACAGCAGTTCCAGCCAATAACAAATACCGCTGCTAACTGTAATTCAGTTGAACTGAAAAAAGCATTGAAATGTATAGAAACACGGTCAAACACCTGCTAATTTATTACATTACTTCGAGAAGAAAGCAAATAGGTGTTCAACCTACTTAGATATCCAGAAGGAAAATTTGACCTGGACTTACGTCAGGAGCACAAAGGGTTCAAGCAGGCGGACCTTCGAAATAAAAGTCAATTTTTCAGAAAAAAAGGCAGAGATGTTTGTAAGCAAATATAAACTTAAATAAACCAAACGCCAAATCGAATTAGCCAGTATTTAAAATAACTACATATAGTTGCTAAATTACTTTTTATTAAACTTTTTTTTTAAGTTTACTTTAAGCATGTTTAGATTTCTGCGAGTATTATCTTAGTGTTCCTTTATTACAATGCACTAACTGCTGTACCTTGGTAATATACGAGCATTTCCCTAAGGCGTTATTTCATTTGCATTGCTCAGAGCCAACTTTTGCTACAGTGTGGTAAAGAATGTTTTCAATTAAGGAGCAGTAATTTAGTTGGATTGTTTACCGTGGTACATAGGCCAATTTAGTTGCATCGCGGTAAACAATGTATATACGCAGACCGGACTAGCGTTGGAAATTCTGGCCGTAAATGTTAAACACATTTATAGAAAAATTGCTTTTTTTGCTCCAGAACAGTCTGGGTGGTCCCAGCCTTGACACTGACAGCATTAAATACAGCCTTTCTCGAAGTTTTCTCCACAAACTGTCTTCTCTTTATTGTTCCCTTCGTTACCTTTTGTATATTGTTTTTTGCTTTCTATGTTTTCACTAGTTTCATTTAAATCACTTAGTTCTTTGACTGTTCTTTTCTCTTTTGTGAGGTTCACTGTATTTTTCTCTTCCAGATCACGTTTATATGGTGTTAATGTTTGAATATCGTTTGTTTAGCTGCGCGTCCTTTTCTTAAGTTCAGTCTTATTTCTTTGAGTTTTTCCTAGTTGCACCGTCACAAGTTTTTCCTCTGTTAGTAACTTCAAGCTGATTTAACGTTCAATACTGCTGGCTACCATTCATTCTTCGAACTTTTTCCGTCGTACTCATGTCTGCTGATGCTTTGTCATGTTTGGTTACTCCATCAGGTTGTTTTAAATAGGTAAACAGGTTATTTATCATAATTTGGTGGTTGTGCAGCATATGGCAACGCCGAGAGTACGTTCTGATTAGCCTGGTCCTTACTGTGAATTAACTTTGGATTATAATCGGGTAAAAATAAAATTTTATTAGTGCCATACTACCGGAAAGACAGACCTAGGAAAATACTCAGTTCTTAATTAAACAAGTTAATAATTTTTATTATGCCACAGTTTTATCCATAAATGAGAAACAGATGTGGCACACAAAACAAAATTAAAAATAACTTGCCTTCTTTGATTAACCAATGCGTATATACCGGGTGTCCCGCTAAGGTCGGCCACCGGCTGTATCTAGGAAACTATTTGCCCTACAGCTTTCGGGAAAAAAAATTATTACAAAAGCGATCCCGAGAAATCTATTAAAATTATTTTCCACTTTGTAATTTTACCGCTAGATGGCGTATTTTTAAATCAAAATCGAAAAATAAGAATTTCTCTATAAAATCAATAGTGAAGGTAAGTTACGCGGAACGATTTTGGACTCTCTTATTAGCACTCTAAAAATTATTTATATGACATTTTAGCCCATCTCTTGAAATAAGGGGTGGGGGGAGGGTGAAATTGTATTGCAGAAAAAGTTGGATAACTTTCGGCTACGTTAACCGATTTTAGCAAACTTGGTCTTGTTTTAAAGCTATTTGGTTTGCTTGGGTGGCCACTTTGAAGTCATCATAAAGTAAGTAACGAAAATGCAATAAAAGTCTAACAGGAAATGTTTATTAAAAATAAGTAAGCCATGGAAAACGAAAGAATGAAATTGACAATATTTAGCTGTCATCAATTTTCGCCTTTAATAAGATATTCGTTATTTTGAAGTTGAATCTTTTGTTTTTGTATTAAAAACAGTTTAATCTGTTCGAAAAGTATGTCTTATACTGTTGCTGAAGCATATGACATGCTGGCAGTTTATTTTCAATGTTTTGAAAATGCAGTTATTGGCTCGCGGGAGTACGCTGTAAGATATCCTGAGAGACGACATTTTTCGCGGAAAGTTTTTAGACGTTTAGCAAGACGTTTGCGAGAAACTGGGCAAGTGTTGCCGATACAAGCCAAAAACAGGATTCGCAGAACTCGAAATGAAGTCAATATCATAAATGTGCTTGGTTACATTGAAGCTTATCCTCAACGCAGTATTAGGGATATAGAAAAGATCTGGTAATTCCTCGATCGGTTGTACAACAAATTCTCAAAAAAAGAAAGATTACATGCATATCATGTTGAACTACATCAGGCGCTCACACCACTTGATTTTGACCGAAGGCTAGATCTCTGCCACTGGATGCTCGAAATGACCAGAAAAAATCCAAATTTTTTGTCCCAAATTTTATGGACAGATGAGCCTACCTTTACTAGTAGAGGTCAAGTAAACTTACATAACATGCATTATTGGTCTGCACATAATCCGCATTGGATGATAGAAATCGATCATCAAAATCAATTTAGCGTAAATGTCTGGTGCGGCATTATTGAAGGTAAAATTATTGTTTTTATGTTTGAAGAGACGCTTAATGGAGTTTTTAAGAAACCATTTTCCAATTCTTTTGGAAGAAGTGACTTTAGAAACTCGAGTAAACATGTGGTTTCAACACGACGGTTTATATTATGCTCTCAACGTGAGAGAATATTTGAATATCCAGTTTCCTACTAGATGGATAGGAAGGGGTAGTTTATTTCCTTGGCCACCCAGGTCTCCTGATTTAACCGTTTCGGACTTTTTTTTATGGGGAAGGCTTAAAGATATTGTCTACCAGACCCGGCCAACCACACGAGAATACATCATTCTTAGAATCCGAAATGCGATAGCGTCTATTTCAGTTGCAGAAATCGAAACTGCTGTTAATGGAACACGGCGAAGACTTCAAAGTTGCATTGACAATAATGGCGGACATTTTGTGCATTTACTAAAAAGGTAATGTTCTTTGCAAGTGAAATGATAATTAATATTAATTTAAAAAGAAATCCAATACAAACACAAATAAAATACTAATGAAAAAAGTATCAGTCGTTTTTTTTTCCAGGACCTCAGATCTACAAGTGTTACTACTTTATGATGACAATATTTTTTCGGAAACTTTTAAGTTTTAGGTCGATTAGTACTGGTTATTGCGAAAAAATTTCGAATTTCACGTTGAAATTTAAAAATAATATTTCCTAAAGAGATTTTTGCTCATAACTTAAGTTTGAAAAACGATAGCGTCTTCCGGTTTCTGCCTTTTTTTAGGTAATTTTACAAGTAATAAGAAAGTGATATAAAAAATATAGCCTTCCATTAACCTTATCATGGAAAATTGGCTACACTCCTGAAGCGATCAAAATACGCCATCTGGCGGTTCAGGCTTAAACAAAAACTTTAGTATTATTACAGGCTGTGATTCGGCTATCAAATAGCTTTAAAACAAGACCAATTTTGCTAAAATCGGTTAACGTAGCCGAAAGATATCCAACTTTTTCTGCAATACAATTTCACCCTCCCCCCACCCCTTATTTTAAGAGATGGGCTAAAATGTCACATAAATAATTTTTAGAGTGCTAATAAGAGAATCCAAAATCGTTCCGCGCAACTTACCTTCACTATTGATTTTATAGAGAAATTCTTATTTTTCGATTTTGATTTAAAAATACGCCATCTAGCGGTAACATTACAAAGTGGAAAATAATTTTAATAGATTTCTCGGGATCACTTTTGTAATAATATTTTTTTCCCGAAAGCTGTAGGGCAAATAGTTTCCTAGATACAGCCGGTGGCCGACCATAGCGGGACACCCGGTATATACACGTACTTACAATTTACCTCAGAAAACTTTATATGGCGCAAATATACCAAACAATTTTGCGTATCTGCACTGTTCGAGCCCTAGTCTCATAATAATACATTCCCAATACAGGGAAACACTTGCTGAAATACCAGCGGCATTTGTCGTAGCATTTGAGAAAATTATAGACGGATATTACTCGTCGTCCGATACTAACCTACTTTTCCCTCATTGTTTATATTTATATACCTATTTATATTGTAAACATCCATATCCATAATCTTAAATTTTGTTGACTGATGACTATACGGAATTTGCGTGTCAAGAGGTAACAACATATTTGGTCCATTTTCTTATATTTGAAGTATAATTAAAACCCTCTTGCGTAAAGAAAAATATCGGAGGTCGCTCGTGTGATAAATGTGTCTCTACCGTACTTATGTGACTGCGAACCTTTTATATTTTTGCAGCAGACTCGTAGTTAACCAATATATATCATAATTATCAACTGTCATCAATTTTGAAAGCAAGTAAGTAAATGTTTACAAATATCTGCAATATCTATTTTGCAATTTTATTATTTTCTTTGGGCTTGCCTTTTTTTAATGATATTTTATTACTGGGCATAAAAGGTTCTTGAGTTTATTTTTTTAATGATCTATTATTGCTAAAAATGAAGTTGTTGAGCTGGCTCCGTGCCTCTAAAGGAACATGCTTTTATTAGTATCAAAGAATTTAGAAAAGGGGATTTTTGTTTTTTATGGTATACAGGGTGTTACAAAAAGATGTTAAGAAATTGTAAGAGCAGATTCTACATCTGAAAATATGAAAATAAGTTTATATAAACATGGATCCTCAAACGCTTCTTTTTCGAGATACAAGGTGTTTAATATTTTCTTAATGTCTTAATATTATCGTAATGTTTCTTTTTAATTTCTCGAAAATGAGTTAAGATATTGACATGAATTTTGGTACAGGCCAGTACGTAATCAATGGGTACCGTCACGTGCAAAAATTTCTTTTCTAAAGTATTTCCATCAATAGCATGCGTGCTGGTAAGTCTTTATTTGTAGCGAAAAAATGGCACGCTATTGATTTTTTGCAAAATTGTTATCTTTTTCCTTAAGCTCAAAACTGCGTGAAAAGTGTGTCTTGAACTTTTTTGTTCTGACGCACCGTTTTCGAGATAAAAATTAATTTATTTCTTACAATAAAAGCAAACAATGAAAATGAAATTTTTTTAAAATATTTTTTGTTCAGGAAACAGTGCTTCTTGATTTAAATTTATAGTAGATGCTGGAAATGGCTTCTCCGTGCTTCAATACATGCTCCTAATCGTCTGCATCGTATATTTTCCCTAACTCTTCGAAATAGGTACTTGAGGTGTGAAAATATTAAGCACCCTGGATCTCAAAAAAGAAGCGTTTAAGGATCCATGTTTACATAAACTTATTTTCAGATTTTTAGATGTAGAATATGTCCTTTAAATTTCTTAACATGTGTTTGTAACACCCTGTATATCAGGGGCATATGAAGTTTTTTTCATAGGTTTTTAAAGTATAAAAAGTACAGGGTATTTTCAGTAGATATATTGTCATATTGTAATAAAATCAGGCAACTTCCGGTTAATCCGAAAGCATCGTGTTTATTAATTAGCAAATTGAAATTTCGATTTCGGAATTATAAAAAAAAATCTACACTTTTTCTTTTGTTAATTTTACAACAGATATTTAAACAGAAACTTATTTTTATGATGCCAAATGTATAAGCAACATTTTGACATATTTTAACTTAATCTAAGGAACATAAAAGTGTGAACTTTTTTAAATTTACCCCATCTCACCCTACATGTTTCTGAAACAAGTTGATTTGCTGTAAATAAATGGCATTCTGTTCATCACTTGCCTTGTTTTAACGAATTTATGGCCATTTTAGGTATTGGACAAAAATTGAGCCAGAAGGTTTATTTTGAAAAAAAAAATGCCAATGTATGATATGTCACTGAAAAAGACATTTTTTGGAGAATTTAAATATCGAATAAAAACGACAGGTTTTTATTTAAGATAAAAAAGTTGATACCATTTCCGGTTAAACCGGGAGATGTTTTGAAGGTGTAGTTTCACTAAAAACATTATAATTTATACACTGATTGTCCCCTGAAATTTTAATAGTGTTATTACAAAAACTACGGAAAATATTAGGGGGCAACTATTTTCTGCGGGACCCGTTATAATAATATAATTTTTAAATTTTCAAATTAGGGTTTTTTGGACCATACCTTTATAATCCATACTAAAATAGTTCCCTACGCAATATTTTTATGGTTGACTATTATTACTCTACCTCTGACTTATATTTTCTAAACACAAATAATATCAAGCTCACAACGACTTACAACTCACCATTAACCAGTCAACTTCTAAGAGCGCATACAGAAGATCCAACAATGCTTTATAAATTCCAAGAGTCAAGTTCAATGGCGAAAAACAACAAAAAATAACGCTTCATTCATAAAGTTTTCGCGCGAGAAGTTTCAGTGCTCTTAGGAGATCGCAGCAGCGCGACTTTAGAGCGGCTGATATTCACCCTCGTTTCGCATCCGTACAGCATACGATCACGCGAGATACTGGAGCGCGCAAACTGCGGTGTCATTTTCTTTTCACGGCCATGTTTACGGCGCCACTTTATTAATGACTTCATTTTTTATCAAACAAAATGTTATATTAGTTAATTACTTATAGCACAGGTGTATAAAAAACGAAGCTTCAGGTTCAAAAACTATTATTAATAAAACCTAACTGAACATAATTTAATTTACTTTTATCCAAATTAGGCAAAACCATTTAAGGCAAATTCAAAAAATCGTCTACATAAGGTTAGCAACATATCTTGACAGTAACGAATTAATCCTAGAACCTGATTAGTCTATTAATTTTTTTCCAAATTTTAATTAATTTAATTTATGAAACACATTTCATTTTAATAATGCAATTTTGTAAGAAACAGTATACAGTACCGTAGAAATAGCAATAATATGTGACCACGTCGTACGAATGTCTAAGTTTTTCCTATGTTTTCGAGGTCGCTGAATGTTGAATACGAATATGAAGTTATTTTTTACATCGAAAAGCAGGAACAATGCACAAAATGGCGTCAGAGTTAAAAATGCAAAAAAAAATTTCGAATTTTTCATTCATTTTATTTTTAATAATTTTTCAGGCTCAACTCGCAATATCCATGGCAATTATTAATACTTTCTTTTGAAATTTTCACTATATAATCTTTAAGTTAAGTATTATCAAAAAAATAAGACACAATTTTTAAATTTCACCCCTTTACTTTTGTTTCTAGAAACATTTTCGTAAAAAAATATTTAATTTTAAAATTTGGGAAAAAGAAGTTAATTTTTTGGGCCACTTCACCTGAGATCTGAGAAAGTTCTGAAGAAAATTTTACTTCCAATCTTTTTTCATAAACTTTATCTGATTTTATCGATAGAATTGAAATTTCATTAAGTTACCTCTAATATCTTGAAATTAAATAGTTTTTAAAATTTTTACCCTAAAATATTTTGTCTAAGAAATAGTTTAAAATGTCATTTCCATAAGTAAAATTAGAATATTTTCACGAAATTTGGAATTTGTCGATAAAATCTGATAAAATTTAAGAAACAAGCTTGGATGTAAAATTTTCTTCAGAACTTTCTCAGATCTCAGGTGAAGAGGCCCAAAAAATTGACTTTTTTTGCACATTTTAAAATTAAATATTTTTTTACGAAAATGTTTCTAGAGTACCCAATAGTAACATCCTATAATTTGGCGTGGGTCCCATGCGTAGGAACTGAGATACGACACATCTAAAATTTCACGGGCCGCGCCTGCTAAGTACTCGCGTGCAGAGTCGGACTGGACAGGGCGGCACGGCGATAGCTGCCGTCTGGGCCAACCTCAGATGGGGGCCAAACCAGAACATTGTCAATGTTTACGGGAAATTGCACTAATACAATATTATTTATTGAACGTCATGTCATAACGTCAATTTTTAGACAAACTTTAGTTTTAATTTATTGAAATCTACTTATGAGGAGTTCCCTAAAAAGCTTTTACTTTTGTGCTACGGTTAATTGCCTCCTTTTATACCGGGTGACAACGAAACTACTATCTAGGCCACCATTTCAAAATGGCTTTAGGTAAAAATTTGAAATTTTGGTCATCGACTGGGTTGAGTGACATGCATATTTTAAGCAAAAAAACAATTAACAGTCACTTCCGGTTTCGCAGGAACGTCTCAAGTTTTGTTGTTTAAATAGCAAACCCAGTATATTATACACTTCTAAATTCTACTTAAAATTTTGAATGTTTTTATGTAACGTCCTTTTCCTAAACTCAATAGTTTTTGACTTATGTTATGACGCTTCAAATTTTCACCTAGCAAACATTTATTTAGATTTTACAGAAACACGAAGTAGGCTAGGGCTAAAACAAATAGTGCTATTTGTGCTTCAATTAAAGCACTCACCCATGACGCACATAAAAAAGGGATACCATTTTCTTCGGATACACCGCTCCATGCTAAATATCAAATTTTTATTATAAAAATCAAGTAAGCCATGATTTTGGACAACAACACTGAGCGATGGCCGCAAGTAATCGAAAACATTTGTATTAGAATTTTTTATTAATATTTTAATTTAAGTAAAAACAATAATTTCATTCGAAAGCAGGGTTGCTCTGATTTAAGGCACTTGACTTAAATCGCGATTTAAATCAGATAATTTTTTCATAAAAATCATTGATTTAAATCAATTTTTAATTTTTGTCATAAATGTGTCTCTGCCACAAGGACATTATACAATTTACCGAATTTACCTAGGCTGCTGACGCCGATTCTCGCAAATTTTCTTGCCCTCATGCTTAACACAAAAGTGCCTCCAGATTAGCTATCTCATGAAGAAAACTATTTGGCATTAGAATTAATCAAAATTCACTATAAAAATTTAAAAAACACTGATTTGTTACAAATTATAATAAAGTTACATGCTACAGCAGCTCCATTCAGCGGTACACCGTTTTCTGAAGGAGTTTTTGAAACTATGTAATTAATTTGTGGACAGCAATTCATAAATTAAAAGGTTGTGTAACTGAAGAAGAAATAAAAATAACCAAACAACTGCATACGGCATCTTCGTCTTCGGCAGAAGTAAAACGAATAATTTAATCTTTTAATTTAGTACACAGTAAACTGCGTAACAAACTAGGTACCTACTGAAAAATTTGCAAAACTCGTGTTTCGCTAAATGCTTTAATCGTTAGTTTTTATTCGCATCTAAACATATTCTTGTATTTAAATCAAAAAATCGGATTTTTTGATTTATTCCAAAAAAAAAAAAACAGAAACCCTGGTCGAAAATAACAAAATAAAACATACTTATTTGAAGGCAACATTTACTTTAATCATAATTAAGGTTTTCAACAATACGACCTTGCCATTTTCCTGCTATTTTTCTTGACACATTTTCTTTTTTAGCTCTAGTGATGTCAATGATCGTTGTTATTTTGTTTATCAAGCCGTCCAAATCTTGAGGTGGGATTAAAGAAACTTTTTCCTTGATATGACCCCAGAAGAAAAAATCAACAGGCGTTAAGTCGGGAGATCGGGTCGGTCACCTTATAGGTCCATTAGTCCCAATCCAGTGGTCTCCAAATCTGTCATTTAAATGGTTAATACAAATTTTAGCATTATTAGCCGGTGCGCCGTCCTGTTGGAAATAAAGGTTTGGCATTTCAGCAGGACGGAGATTTTCCATAAAGTCGTTGATTGACGTTTCCAAAAAATGTAAATAAACTTCAGATGCAAGATGTTCATCAAAAAATATTGGTCCCACTATCCTAGTCCCCAAAACACCTACCCACACATTTACACCAAATCATTCTTGGAATGCACCTTCTCTACAGAGGTGCTAATTTTCCGCCGCCCAACATCTAACATTGTTTCTGATAAACATGCCCAAATTAGTGAATCGGGACTCCGAAACAATATCATTTTGTTAAAATTAGTATTACTGTCATAATTTTCCATAAACCATTGACAACATTAGACTCGTCTGGATAAATCGTTAAAACCCAAATGTTGATGAATTTGGTATTTGTATGGTTTATAGCCACGTCTCTTTAAAATTTTTCTTGCGCTTTCCCTGCTATTCCCAATATCATTTGCTATTTGACGCGTAGAAATATTGGGATTCACACAAGGTAAAACGTTTATTTCGACTTCTTCACTAATAATAAATTTGTCTGCGTTTTCATTTTCTGGTAAATTTTTTAATGTTTTACCAGCCACTCCAAATAAGCTTCGCAGAGTGTTTCGGCTTGCCTTGTATTTTGCAAGCACTCGCCGTAGACGAAAAGCATGTCCATTTGTTTGTTCGGCTCTCGTAAAATGGCTTGCCATTTTGGAGAAATACCTAATTGGTAAAATAAACAATGAAACAAAGTGAAATAAACCCCTAACAATAATTTACAACGAATTACGCCAAGCTAACAGATCTGTCAAATCTCAATTGTTTTTGAAACCCATAGCAACTTGTGTCATGGCTAACTCGTTTTTTTTTTAAATAAAAATTAAATATTATTGAATAGGTATGTAGTCGAAAAGGTAAAATGAGGCTATGGGTGAATAGAGGAAAAAACAGTAGGACAGTGAAAGTCATATTTTTGTCAACTTAATCGTTTTCATACAGTAATTGATAAAAGTTTGATAATCGATGTCACGAAAATATCAATATTTTATAATTCTGTAGATAATTTTCTTGAGTGTCACCAGAAAGTGCTTTAATTGAAGTACAAACGGCACCATTTGTTTCGGCCTTAGCCTACTTCGTTTTTCTGTAAAATCAAAATGAATGTAAAAATAGGTGGAAATTTAAAGCGTCATAAGTCAAAAACTTTTGACTTTAGGAATAAAACATGGTACATAAAAAATGTTTAGAATTTTTCGTAGAATTTGAAACTGTAATGATATATTGGGGCTGCTATTTAAAGTAACAAAATTTGAGACGTTTCCGGTGAAACCGGAAGTGACTGTCAATTGTCTTTTTCTTAAAATATTCATGTCACTCAACCCTATCGATGACCACAATTTCAAATTTTTATCTAAAGCCATTTTAAAATGGCTTGGTATTTTGTTCTAGTTGCAATTTGATATTTTTAATAATGAAAATGTCAAAACGTGAGCATTTTGAGGATCCAAAACTTTACGTAAATTACATTTATTTTACTGTGAAAGTGGTGCCAAATGAAGTCAAGTGCCGCGTGGGCCAAAGGGTCCCAGTCCGGCACTGCTAGCGTGCTCTCTTTTTGTACTTATACTTAATACTAGAATAAATTTTGTGGAAAGTACTACTTGTATGTGCTACCGGAGTATATTTTGCTAGCTGACATATTGTTGCTTAACATATAAATGGGAAGTACCCGTTTTACTGTTATCGCTAACAGACTTTTAAACAATTTATCATATTCTATACGGTTATCGTTTTACTAAATTGGAGATCGAAGATAATTTTAACAAATTTGCGCCTTTTGTTTAAGCAGATAATGACAAGTATGTAAATCTATAGTTTTTTTATACATTTATAACATCCTCGACTTATCTATCAGTATATCAAGGTACCTAATTAATTTTATCCTAAAAAAACATCAAAATTACTTTAACAACACCTACATGACAAATCAATCAATCAATCAAGACAGTAATGGTTTTGTAGTAAACATGGGAAAACTCTTGTTGTTAGACATAAGGTAGAGTACCCAATTACCGACCTTATGCCAAGTAATAAACGATTTTGTCTTTAAATGGCCCAAATAAAAATATTACAATATTCTAAGAGCCGCGAATACTATAATTATATCCCGTGAGGAGGTTTTAGCCTTAGCATCTTCAGTCTGTTTATAGTGCCTGTCTATGTCTAGGATGTCAGTATTCCGTCCCAAATTTTTGGAATCCGTTATATTTGTATTATATTTAAATAAGCCGAACAAAAATTTAAATATCCAGTGAGGGGGCCTTAGCATCTTTAGTCTGTTAATAGTACCTGGGCTGTTAAGACGCACCTTTTGTTTTAGTGGCATATGGGTCATTCTTTTCCAAATCGGACGCCTAAAAATTTTAATAATTTCCAATTCTGCTAGGTAAATTGTTTCTGTCACATTGCAAATTCATTATCTCCGGTTCTAATCATCGGATTGATACCATTGTCTCACCGTTGAATTTATTGTTATATTAACTTTCTAGTTGCATGCTTCCAAGAATTTTATAACATTATTTAATGAACATTAGTAACAAATTAATTGTTTAAATATTTTTTCGTGCTCGCACCCACAGCGTATAAAATCATTATATGCGTTGAGCGTTGTGTTTTACTCTAATCATTGATCAAAAAATAAAAGTTGAGTCTCTATTAGGTCTAAAGGTATTTATTAATTTCAAGCATGTGTCACGCGCCGAACGCTATGAGCTGCGCGTTGTATGCCGCATGTTGCGCACGATGAACAGTTTCAGCAGTCTTGTACTCGTTGCTTGCTTCTAAGCAGACATGGATTCTTGTATAGCAACTGTTTCGAATGCGAATAAGACATACACGACCTGTGAAAAGTGATAAGGTGCACGCTCACTTAGGCGAAGCGAAGTTTATCCATCCAAGAACCTTACATACAATCGAATGGAAGTCCGCACACTGAGGCGGCGAGAAGCGAAGAGAAGCGTGGTTGACGCTCGGAAAGTCTGGAGAGCAACTAGACGACGTTTGTCTCGCCGCTTCCGGTCGCGCCGCCTCGGAGGTGCGCGCCCACTTAGACGAAGCGTCGGGAAGCGAAGAGAATTTTATCCACCCAAGAACCTTACATACAATCAAATGGAAGCCCGCGCACTGAGGCGGCGAGAAGCGAAGAGAAGCGTCGGTTGACGCTCGGAAAGTCTGGAGAGCAACTAGACGACGTTTTTCTCCCTAGAGCAGTGCCAGCTCAAGGGGGGGGGGGCTATCAGCCCCGGGCGGTGGCCTAAAGGGGGCGGTGAGTGGAGTAAAGAAGTAAACCCAAGCTGAAAAACAATAACAGTTGTACAAAAAAATTGACAGAACTGACACACAAAACAGTTGACAGTTTCCGGCGTGAAATCTTTTATTCTAGGTTTTGAAGTTCCTTGAGCATTTCTCGAAGATAAATTGGGATGACGTTTGAAGAAATTTCGAAGCCATTTTTTGCCGGCATTCGCGTCTCGTTTTCAAAACGGATGAGGAAGGTTATTCCTTATAGCAAGCTGATACGCCAGTCTGCGAATGTCTGCGAGTCCTAGACCATAATATCTTTTGTCCATTTCCAAACAGGACTGGACCAAATCTTCTTCCATTTTAGGCAATCAAACTGGTTTTCGACCCATTTGTAGATTACATTGTTTTTCTAAGGGTTGCTCACGTTTGACATATAATTCAAGGGTTATTTGTGGAGCGACGAAACTCTTTGGCGCCTTTAAAAAACCCCATATGCTTACGTTTAACTGTGTCAATGGTTGCGTCTTCATATTCTCTGGATTCCAATTTTTATATGGGAGTCCTTTTGTAGGCAGTTTACTGAACTTTTTTTTCCTATAGATAAAAAAGTTTTCAAACCGTACATTTAGTTGGGTTTGTAAGTTTGGAGATCCAATTTTAGGACACATTTCTATCCAGAATTAGGCAGCCTTTATGACTAAGGTTATGTGATTAAAATAAAAAATCTTGACAGATATTTTTGTTTCAAACACTTCGGCTTATTCTACAACTATTCTAGTACATGCATGCGAACTTTCACTTTCCTACGCTAACTACCTTGTATAATAATGTTTAGGCACGGAAACAAAAAACTGTATGTCACAAAGAAACACATAATATTATGGCGCCATCCAGTGGCGTATTAATGGGGGGGGGGGTCTAACCCCCCAGATGCGTGAATAAAAATATTTTTATTTCGAGTTTATGACGAACTTTGGGCGCGGCCCCGAACAATGTTCGCCTGCGGCGCTTTTCCACCTTCCCACTTTCCATTTAGTGACCCCCCCCCAAACAAAATCCTGAATACGCCACTTGCACCACTGAACATCCAAACCGTGTGCTCCCCTCAGACTCATTCTATATGAAAGACCTTTTTCAGTTTCGAGATGATATAGTATCCAAAATTAGGCAACTATCCAATATTAGGCGCCTTTCCTCTACATCTTTGTGTTTTTACGTTCGTTTTGTTCACATGGATAAGACCTAGTGGAAATAAACATCGGAAAATTTTATTGGAGGGGGGGGGGCGGTCAGCTTTGAATAGCCCCGGGCAGTAAACAGCCTTAAGCCGGCACTGCCCTAGAGTCTAGAGGTTGGGGGAAACGTTATAAATAAAAAAATATGTTTTGTCTTTTTGTAAAGGTCCCGAGCAAAAAATTAATCGTGTGTAGGTACCTTACCCTACAAAGTATGTAGGATGGGATATCTTTTGCCGTGGATTCTCTGCGCTTCGCTTCTCTTCGCCCCAGTGTGCGGACACCGCGTAAACGACGCTTCGCTTCGCCGCGCTTCCCTTCGCGACGCTTCGCCTAAGTGAGCGAGCACCTTTAATGATTAAAAAAAAGTACTACCTACAACTCGTGAGAAAGCGTTTGAGCCTCAGTGAGTGTGATAGTCGTACTTGCTTTGCTTTTGTGAGCACCCTTGCACTTATTTAGAATCAAACGCGTTTTTCACTGGATGTAAATCAATGTTGTCATTTTTTATACCGCACTGAGAAAAGCAGCAAAAATTGCCAAAATAGTTGTAAACGTTTGATAAAGGCATCTATGTGGCATGATTTACTATAAAACGTAAGAAAATGCTGTAAGTTTGGTAAAAATTTCTTTAAAAATGGTGAATATTACAAAACGTACAGCATTTTTTCTCATTTTAAAGTACATCGTGCCTCTAAGATGCCCTTATCGAACATTTACCGAAGTGAATGATAATTTTTGTTTTTAATTTTTCTCTGTGTAATCGTAAAATAAGAAACGGAATCATCATTTTATGGTAAAATTTAATTTTCCCTAAAAACTCGTTTTTAAGCTGTCAATAAACTGAACCACTATTATTTATAATTTTCATTCTATTAATGATTTTATTTACAATGAATACTATGGCAATTCCAACGTTAAAGGAGTTTAGAGTAAAAAAAGGAATGAACATGAATATAATTTTATATTTATAATAAAATTTATATAATTATAAATATAAATTTATTTCAAATTTCATATATTAATGAAACTAAAATCGGAGCAATAAACTACTAATATCTAAAGAATTGATGGGCAATTCTAAAAAAATTTATTCCTTTTTGGTAATAATGTAATCGGAAAAAATGTGCTGAAAGTCGTGCGGTTATACCTGCGGCTTGTTTGATTGGAGATTACCCTTGTCTTTGTCTTTTAATAATTTGACCAGTTGAAGACGGCACGTGTTGCAAATTTTTTTAAGCGACTCTTTTGGTATAGAAATATTTAATTCTGATACATGCTGCTCTGAGTGCTTCGAAACATTCCTGTATTTCGGATAATCGGATAAGGAATCAATTCGAAGGGATTAAAACATCTATTCGTTCGAATATTTGATGATGTTAGTGATTTTGATATAGTTTGGGCTTTTTTATTACGAAATTAACATACGTTTGACTTAATTTAGATGTGGAATATCACGAAAAAAGCGCTGCCTGCGGTTACAATTATTCAAGACTGCGGAAACCAAAAAATACAAATAGAGAGAAGAGCGGTTCCTATGTAAAATGAGGTACAAGACAAATAGACATTAATGACAAATGACAATAATGACATTTGACTACTAGCGCCACCAACACAAGGTGCCTGTGCCCCTATTCTCGAGATTGGGGAACGCGTTTACCGGTGATGTTGCTAGGCAACAGCCAATCGTAGTCTTCATACCTTGGTAACATCACCGAGGGAACGTTCTCTTAGACTCGAGAATAGGGCTGTTGGTGAACTAACATTCTTTTTGGCTTTTAGGTTTTTAGTATTTTTTAAAAATACTAAAAACCTAAAAGCCAAAAAGAATTTTAGTTGACCTTGTCAACAAGATTTTATTAATATTCATTTTCGATAAAACTGGCATTAAAAATTTTTTAATGCCAGTTTTATCGAAAATGAATATTAATAAAATCTTGTTGATAGGTCAAGAAAAATTAATTAATATACATTTTAACGATAAAAACAGGAATTAAATTTTAAAAATTGTATCTGAAGTAAAGATAAAACTCATATACATTAAAAAAACACAATTTTATGAAGTATAAAATAAATTGAACAAATAACAGTATTTTAAGGTTACATTGTCAAATTCTATGAATTAACCGTATATTCAGAAAGGTGCTCGTATCCATACAATGATATTAATAACTAAATAGATTCGTGAAAAATCCAAACCCAGGATAACAACTCGTAGCTCGTTGCTTACCACATTAACACCTCCCTGAAAAAATATTAAGAACTATATATAAACAAAAACGTTTAACAATTTAAATGACTTTTTTATATGAAAATCTGAAGATGTCTGACCAAAGCCTACCAAATATATAGCTTTGCCAAAACTTCTTGTGTCTACACTTTCTGTTATACACAAACTCAATGAAAGTATATTTAGCAACAGCAAAATAAGAAATTTAAATTATGTCTGTAATTCTTCATTCTTCGGTGTCGTAGTACAAAAATTTGGAGATGTCAGAGCAAAGCCAATCAAATTCACAGCTTTGCTCCGACTTCTCCATGCTCCCGTACTACCTAAAGTATTGTAACTAAAACGCCAAACTCTGAGTTTATACAGTGCAAGTTCCTGGACTGGCCAGTAGACAGTAGCTGTATGTGAAAACTGGAGAAATAAAATAGTCAGGTTCTCAGCTGTTTACACTAGGTCAGTAGCTATACTCTCATTGACCAGTTTCCTTGCTTGCAGGTCTTGAAAAGTCTCGTGAAAAGTATATTGTGATGTCGACACAATGAGAAATTGTGATCGGCAAAGTAATATGATCTTTTTCCATAATTATTTTTGTGATGAATTGGTAAAAAATATTGAAAGTGGACTAAAAAGAAAAGGACAGATTTGGGTTAGAAATTGGTTGCGACAGAAATCTTCAGGGGCAACAAACACGATTATGAAAGAGCTACACCATACCACCTTACGTGAATACCAAGCTATGAGATTGACACCTCCACAGTTCGAACACAAACATATATCAAACCACTTAACTGTCTAGCCAGTTACTACTCTGCATTCAAACCGAGCAAGTAGAATTACTGGCCTAATATGCGGTGGGGGAAGGAGAGTGGCTAGTAAAATTAAAAAATATTGAAGTAACTCGCATGCAGTAGATGACCACCTTGCAGAGACAGTAACTTGGAACAATCTGTTTAAACCATGACAGTAGCTGGCATGTAGTAACTGGCCTTGTCAACTCGCACGCTAGCTTGCACTGTGTAAACTCGCCATTAATTTATTTAATAAAAGATGAAATGTAGCATAAAGTAACCCTTCTTTTTTTACATAGGTAAAACTTTAGTGACAAAATTTATTTTGTTTGAAACATCTATTATAAAAAGATAATGTAATGAAATACAATTAGCTTATATAACATGTTAATAAAGATAAGGATATTTTTTCCGAAGTTTTAAATGATTTTATAATTTTTGGATTATAAGACCGATATTTAATTTAAAATTAATTATTTGTTACTCGGACATAAGGCATAGATATTGTCAAAACAAAAGTTGCCCTTATTCAAGAAACAGCAACATATTATTACATTTTAATATCTCAAAATCGGTTACAAATATTCCAAAAATAATGTTGGAGACATGCCGATGACCTCACCTTTTTCACAGAGGTTACAGTAAATAAGAAAACAATATTGTTATTTTGATTCCATTTTAGAAATGTATTAGTTACTTACCTCAAATCTGAATGCAACACTCTTTTTCTAAAAAACACAAAGCCATAAGGGCAAACTTATTAAAAATGCAAATTGAAGAAGTAATTAATTGATCACTGATCCCAAAAAATGGCGCCTACACGAAAGGAGTGAAAGGACGACTGACAAAAAAGGAAGGTTCATTTAAGTTTAGTGTTACTCCTTGCAACAGTCAAGAGTAAAAACAAAGTGAAACAACGTATACTCCCTATTTGTTAGACTGAACGAGCTTTATGGTTGCACCAATCTAAATGAACAATCAGTTCCGTGAGCTAAGCTGTTCTATTGGTCCGAGAATAACCAACCGTATCCATGGATAGCACATCACGTGTTTTTTAATCATAATTTGTAGTTGTAGTCCCATGATATTTACCTCACCTTACCTGGTGAGGTGGCGGTACCCCGCAAAATCCCAGTGTTGCCATTTGGGGCGACAAGTCGCCAAAATGACGACTTTTTGTCTCTATGAGAGTGTGGCGGCGATTTTCAATAAAAAGCTTATTTTTGGCGACTTTTTACAGGTGAAAAAATTCAATATACACGTTGTATACAATACGTAGGAAGAAACAACGTCACAATAATAATCATGATTGCACCGAGGGATTTCTCAAAGAGAATATCTGAACACGCCACGAATTGTACGTCAAATTTTGGAGATTCCCCCAAGCTTGCTCCACAAAAACATTTTTTTTATTTAGTATTGACAGTTTTCTAACCCCAATATCTCAAAAAAGCTGTGGCGACAAAGTGGGGACTTTTCATACTGATCGATGGCGACTTTTGGCTTTGTTACTCTGGCAACACTGGGAAAATCCCTTGTTGCCATAAAGCCCATTTAAACCTTCAGACCCCTGGCTGAAACTGTACATCTTGCGCTACGTGCGGCGCACAGCGCGCAGGCGGCGCACAGCGCGCAGCTCATGGATTTATTAAGAATGGATACGGGATGATTTAACATTCTTTGAAGCCAAAACAAACCATTCTAAGCGACACTTGCCCAAATTCGTACGATTTGTAAGAGAATGATATGATATATCAAAAAAGTAAGTGGTGTTCCTAAAAATCGTTTAAATAGGGCAATGCCTAGGCTGCCTGCCAGAGTTTTAACAGTTAGCTAAATTATCTGCAGGTCAGGAATTGGCTTACAAAACTATAAGCTGAACCAATTATTGACTGGACGGTCGCTAATTTGTTTTTGCACGTAAGAGTTTCATTTCAGCTTTTCGAATTGTTCTTACAGTTATCATATGTTTGAATTTAAAATATAGAAAATAACTCACCAAACTTTACTTGGAACAAATTATGACAGAGATGTTTCTTAAAAAACAAATAATCTGAGCTCGGTCAGCTTTTGGCTAACATGTCGATCATAATTTGGTTCTCTTTTGATTAAAAATTGTTAATTGACTTGACTCAACTTTTATTAAAAAATAAATATTTTATTGTGCTAACTTAATATTTCTACGGTCGTGTCAATAGTATTGAATAATAAATAGAAAAATTTTATTTGATCAAAGCTTTTGTAGTTAATCAGTAGATTTTCAGTAGGTTTTTAATCTTGGTCTATAAATAGTTAAACAGCCGACTAGGTTAGAAGGCAACCAATTTTTTTAGGATGCTCCTCGAAGCAAAAAAATAAAATTATATACCCAAGAAATGCTAGATAATGCGTCAATTGCGTAGGAAAGGTATTTTTACTTTACAGTAATTGGTACGAGCTGCTTTCGTCAGGTTAACAATTTCTATTTAATTTAAATGTAATTTCTAAGTCATTTTAATGATTTATTTATAAAATTAAAAACAATTAGTTAGTCGGAAATATCTTTTGTATGTATTATAAATGTTGGAGGCACACAGGAAAAACTAAGCCTTTCTCTATATTCTCTTTGTTGATGGTCGTTATCATTAATAAGGAACTATACCTTAATAAACTTTTCTTGTGTAGAATGTCTAGCTATATTTGCACCCAGTTTGATCAATAATTTTGCTTTTTTACAAAAAATGCAGAGAAGGAAATACAGTTTCAGACACAGTACTTTAGATCGACATATTTTGCCATGATTTTATATTTTTTGTTTCTAAACTAAACTTGAAAAAAATTATACTCGTATATCAGAAAACCCTTGCGTTTCACATTCAAAGTTGCTTCAGAGTTAAAAACTACTTTTTTGCTGTTCTATTAAAGAAAACACACTACACCATTATAAAGTTTCTAATTATGTTTTCTCATGTTTGTTGTTTTGAAAACACCCATGCATGAAACAAGAACTTTAAACTGGCAAATTCGTTTTCAGCTTCGATTCTCCTGAGGTATGTATATGTTCGACCTATAGTACCTACAATACCTCTTTTTATTAGCAATATGGATCCATGCCAGACAGGAGTATAACGTATGCATTTTTCCATTAAAATAGGCTACTAAAAAGTATCTGGGGAAGCAGGCATAAATATTGTATTTACTCACCTTCGAAAGGCCTATGCCCATTTGCCACTGCAGGAAGTAGGATGGTATATAAGAGAATAATGAGTGCTGGAAGCTAAATATTATGGGTATCTGATAGGAAAAATAATGATGGTGATACAATCTTGTTGCAGATGTCATCACTTAGGAACCAAGAGATAAAGAACTTTGGCCCGAGTGCTAAAGGAATTTCATGGAAGATTGGGATCTAAAATCCTTAGCAGTTAACGGAGTTCATGAAAAAATAAATGTTAGGAAGCAAGAAGCATCGTTAAGAAAGAGATTTGAAATATTTTGGATCCAGGCAAGTTGAATTTAGAAATAACATGTATTCTCGGATGCACAGTGTACAGGTGTGAAGAATTAGTGCAAGGAAGACCGTGAGATAAAGTTAGGTGGAAAATAAATGAGAATGGTAAGATGGATCATACCACATCCATAACAAGAATGGAAAAGGTTTGAAATAGAAGAATAAGGTCATTGAAAATAATTTAAAAAAAATACAGGAAAAGAGACTGCAATAGTATGGGAATCTGGTAGAAAAAAATAATGATTATGTTAACAGAATATTTTACAAAGCTTTTTCTATTATTTGTGCCATTAGGAACATTAAATTTTATTACCTGTCTAGACAAATTGTTACATTGTTAGTTTTATAAGACTGGCGAATTACAAATAAGAGTAAGAGTAAATAAGTAAGAGTTCTGCTGCGCCTTTGTGGGGTGGGACCTAATTTTAGCTAGGATAGAAGTTGTTATAAAGAAATTAATTATAAGCCAGCCGAGCCGTTGTTCATCGTGTCGTTTTTTAATAAATAATAATTTTTTCTGCGATCATCCACAAACTGACATCATTCTGGCGTGTTTTGACGCCACAAAAGTCATTATTCCATTATTGTCAACGTTTGCTAAACAATAAGACATATAACAGTACTATAATAAAATACGGTACGGGAATAAAATATTTCCGTACTGCTTGCCATAAAAAAACAATAAATAAACAGCGGTGGTCCAGCAACCGCAAAGCTAAGCGTAAGTGATCTATTAGGTCATGTTAATAAATTTTTTAATTACATTGTTAACTAAATCATATTTTTTTTACTAATTTAGCATTACAACATATTATTTCCCAGGTACGCCTATGGCAATATCTGGTTTTATTCCTGTGGCAATAGTGTGGGTATCTGATAGGAAAAGATAATGATTATGTTAACAGAATAGTAATGGCAATGAAATTGTATGGAAGGAAAAATAAAGGGCGACCAAAGCAGAAATGGGTTGATAGCATGCAATCAGAAGTGTTCTTAGAGCAATTAGTTTAACAGGACAAGAATCTTAGAGCGTTGTGTACACCACTGTACATGCTACAACTACAAGAAATACAAGCTTAAAAAGTGTTTTAACTTTTAAAAACAATGAAAATAATTAAAAAAATACAGGAAAAAATATTGCAATAGTATGGGCATCTGATAGCAACAAATAAAGATTATGTTAACAGAAGTGTGATGGCAATGAAATTGTATGGAAGGAGAAATAGTGGTAGCTCAAAGCAGAGACGAGTCGATAGCATGAAGCCAGGAATGATCTTAGGGAAATACAGGGTGGTGCAACCAAGATGGGGTGGACGATTGTGAGTAAACGGTGAGGAATTTCCAAAAAAAATTTTATTGGATATTATCGATAGTCAAACACACTATGTTTTAAAATTATAGCCATAATACAGGGTGGTCCGAAAAACTCGTGGCGAACCAAACTTGTATTTTTTTAAATGGGACACCCTGTATATAATTGTTCCAATTGATTCTCCTGTCCGTTACGACCATTTTGATATAGGGTTTATTGGGTCTAAAATGTATAGTAAGGGAATGGGACGCGGTTAAAGTTGAAAAAATGCTCACAGTTCGGCCATTTTTAAAAAAAATTTGAAACAGGTATGGAAAAACCAAATATTCCATAAAACGTTACATATCCTTGAATACATTAATCGCTTGCAATTTGTTTAAAATTATTCACTGTTATACAGGGTGGTCAAGTTTTGCAAATACGCCCTGGACTCATTTTTTTTAAATGGAACGCCCTATATATTTTATTTTCATGTTAAAGATAACATTACTAGCTTTCAAAAAATACCATACATGATACCTTTCTGACCAACAGTTTTTTAGTAAACTAGCCGTGAAAGCAAAGTTTCTTCATTCTAATACGATTATACTGAATTTACCGTGTTTATTATTAAATATCTAATATTAGGAGGCCATCACACTATCATAAATGAAACAAAAGATTGTCGAACTTGTCAAAGCTACTGCCGCATAATCCATTATTTGCAAGTTAAGCGTAGGTGAGGTAAGTAAACTGAGACCCGAAACATTTACATGCTTATTAGAGATATTTAAAAAAACAGAAAATATTGTTTTTAGGAAAAGTAAAGTAATTAATAAACCAGTTATAAACAACTTTTTGAGAAACGAGTATTGCTTGAAGATTTACCTTTAATGGTAAGGGGATCATTATGGTTTCAACATGATGGAGCGCCCCCGCATTACTATAGGAATGTAAGATATTTTGTCGATAATTGGAAGACAGATTGTTGGATTGGGCAAGGTGGACCAGTTAAGTAGCCAGCCAGATCACCCGACTTAACACCACTAGATTTTTTCTATGGGGGCATGTTAAAGAAGAAGTCTATAAAGAGGTTCCAACCACAGTGAAAGATATGAAGACGAGAATAAGAAACAGTTTTCGCAACATTTCAGAACAGACTTTGGGAAAAGTGAAACTTTCATTTATGGATAGACTCGAAATGTGCCTTCAGCAAAATGGTGGTTTAGTTGAACATCTTATATGAGTAAAGGGCGGAATATATGCAAAATGCATATAAATGCATATTTTGCATATATTTGTCATTTTTATGACAAACTGCATATTTCGGTAAAAAACGCGTTTTTAGGCATATTTTTATATTTTTCCGTCTTCTTTTATGCAAAGATTAATAGCACATGCGGTCGATCCTTTGGCCAAATGATATTTTAGGTCACAAGTTCAGGTAGTTTACCCAGATGGTGAACAATCTGGTATTTATATTTTTATTGTAGGTCAGGTATAGGGGTTTCAGGAATTCCCAACTATTATTAAGCAGACATGATACTTGAACCAATTATTATATTTATCCCTAATAAAACTAAATGGGCCCTAATATTGGTTAGTTTAGTTGTTCAGTAAATGTTGGTCTGTCAGTGTGTAAATATTATTTCAAAATGTCTAAAATGCTCAAAATTTCTTTGTGGATTAAAAATTTTCCGGAGTTTGAGTTTAATGGAGATAAAGTATTTTGCAAAGCTTGTGCAAAAATTATCGTTTGTGAAAAGAAGTTTCAAATTAATCAACACTTGAAAACAGCAATGCATATAGCAAAGTCAGAAAAAATGAAAACTCGGCCTATTCAGCAATGTGTGAAAACCGCATTTCAAAATGTTGAGGACAAATCAAAATCTGAAAGGGTTGTGTTTCATCAAGACTTATGCAAAGCTTTAGTCGCAGCGAACATACCTTTGAAAAAACTTCAAAATACACAATTCAGAGAATTTTTGCAAAAATATTGTAACCAGAACATCCCAGACGAATCTACGCTTAGAAAAAAGAATGTTAGTGCATTATACGAGACCGTAATAGAAGAAATTAAGGTTTCACTTGGCGATGAATATTTTTATATAATTGTTGATGAAAGCACAGATGCTTGTGGTCGATATATTGCACATCTAATGATCGGAGCACTTCAAGAAGATGAGCCAAGTAGACCCTATTTAATATCTTCCAAACAATTAGACAAAACAAATAATGTGACCGTAACCCGATTTATTCAACAGTCTCTCTCAAGTTTTTTCTTGCCAAACGCGGTCCCAGTAGAAAAATTTTTAGTATTTTTGTCTGATGCAGCACCGTATATGGTTAAAGTAGGCCAAAACTTGAAATTATTTTACCCGCATATGACACACTTAACATGCGTTTTACACGGAATAAACAGAGTAGCAGAGACTATTAGAAATGGATATCCTTTAGTGAACAAGTTAATTTCAAATGTGAAAAAAGTGTTTTTGAAGGCACCTTTAAGAGTGCAGTTGTATAAGGACAGATTGCTAGGAGTTAGTTTACCTCCAGAACCTGTAGTTACTCGGTGGGGAACATGGATTAAGGCGGCAATATTCTATGCAGAACATTTCGAAGCTATTAAAGAAATAGTTTTAAGGGTGCCGTTCTAATATGCGGTCTACCGTCCTACATACAGTCTATGTGTGTACGCTATTATTCTAATATGCGGTCTACCTGCTAATAACTTTAACATTTAATATCTAATTGTGAGCAGTGCCTAACTCCGCCCGCATAATTATTCCAAAAATAGTGATCTCTCAGGTATGTTAATCCTGCACCCCAATTCCGCCCCGAGCGTATTTACTTTATTTTTGCGAGTTTGGGAAAATCCGATTAGAGTATTAAAGTAATAAAATAATATAAATTGTGTTTACAACAGTGAGGAAGGAATATCTTTGAGAAATTATCAATGTTAGATTTTGTTAAGATTGTTTCTTACCAGTACAATCAAAGTGTAAACATTGATAATTTCTCAAAGATATTCCTTCCTCACTGTTGTAAACACAATTTATATTATTTATGTTAAAGTTATTAGCAGGTAGACCGCATATTAGAATAATAGCGTACACACATAGACTGTATGTAGGACGGTAGACCGCATATTAGAACGGCACCGTTTTAAGTTTAGAGGACAATAATTCTCAGTGTGTAGTTGAAAGCCAAACCATGTTTAAAAATGTAAGTGTAGCTAAAGATCTGGTTTTTATTAAAGTCAATTTTGGATTTATACCAAATTTAATAACTTCCTTAGAAAATAGAAATTTAACTTTAAGAGAATCTATAAATATTGTTGATACTTTTTGCGAGAAATGTAAGGAGGTTCCCGGAAATGTAGGGAGCATAGTTAAAAAAAAATTGAATGCCGTTGTAGAAAAGAATGCGGGCTTCAAATATTTACAAGCAGTGAAGAGCATTTATGATAGTAACCCATCAAACGAAGTTATGCCTTGGCCTTATACTTTAATACCTAAATTACAGTACTGCCCAATTACATCAGTAGATGTTGAAAGAAGTTTTTCTTTATATAAGCATATTTTTACAGACAGAAGGCAAAAATTTTTATTGGAAAATTTTGAGAAATATTTAGTTATTAATGCATTTTATACCATAAGTTAAAATGTTTGTTAGCATAGTTTTATTTTACCATATTTTATAGCGTTTTTTCATTTTTCTCAAAATAAAAAGTTTTTTAAAAATCCTTGTGTGTTTCTTTCACCATTTGACATATAAAAATTACGGCATATTTTTGCATATCTGACACAAAATTATGCATATTTCAAAAGAAAACGATGCATATATATATATGCGCATATTTTCATTGAATTTGAGTGCATATATTCCGCCCTTTATATATGAGCTTTTTTGATTATATTAAATTAGGTTGACAAGTAACTACATAACACATAACTAAATAATTTTAAAAGATGTTCGGTTTTTGCTTAATTAATTTTCTTACACTATTAATAACACTGATAACTGATTATCTTTGTTTATAACTGGTTTATTAATTACTTTACATTTACTAAAAACAATATTTTCTGTTTTTTTTTTAAATATCTCTAATAAACATGTAAAGGTTTCGGGTCTCAGTTTTTTTACCTCACCTACGCTTAACTTGCAAATAATGGATTATGCGGCAGTAGCTTTCACAAGTTCGTCAATCTTTTGTTTCATTTATGACAGTGTCATGGCCCCCTAATATTAGATATTTAATAATAAACAACGTAAATTCAGTATAATCGTATTAGAATGAAGAAACTTTGCTTTCACGGCTAGTTTACTAAAAAACTGTTGGTCAGAAAGGCATCATGTATGGTATTTTTTGAAAGCTAGTAATGTTATCTTTAACATGAAAATAAAATATATAGGGCGTTCCATTTAAAAAAAATGAGTTCAGGGCGTATTTGCAAAACTTGACCACCCTGTATAACAGTGAATAATTTTAAACAAATTGCAAGCGATTAATATATTCAAGGATATGTAACGTTTTATGGAATATTTGGTTTTTCCATACCTGTTTCAAATTTTTTTTTAAAAATGGCCGAACTGTGAGCATTTTTTCAACTTTAACCGCGTCCCATTCCCTTACTATAAATTTTAGACCCAATAAACCATATATCAAAATGATCGTAACGAACAGGAGAATCAATTGGAACAATTATATACAGGGTGTCCCATTTAAAAAAATACAAGTTTGGTTCGCCAAGAGTTTTTCGGACCACCCTGTATTATGGCTATAATTTTAAAACATAGCGTGTTTGACTATCGATAATATTCAATAAAAAATTTTCGAAATTCCTCACCGTTTACTCACAATCGTCCACCCCATCTTGGTTGCACCACCCTGTATATTTAACAGGAAAAGAATCTTAGGGCGTTATGTAGACGATTCCACAGCTACAACTACAAGATATATAATTTTAAAAATTGTTCAAACTTTTAAAAACAGTGAAAATAGTTTGAGAAAATACAGGAAGAAATATTGCAATAGTATGGGTAACTGATAGGAAAAAATAATGATTATGTTAACAGAAGGGTTATGGCAATGAAATTATATGGAAGGAGAAATAATGGGAGCAGAAATGGGTGGATGACACGAAGCCAGGAATGATCTTAGAATAATATGTTTAAGAGGAGAGGAATCTTAAGGCGTTGTGTAGACGACGCACCAGCTGCAACTACAAGAAATACAAATTTAAAACGTGTTTAAACTTTTAAAAACAGTGAAAATAATTAAGAAAATACAGGAAAAAATATTGCAATAGTATGGGTGGTAGATAGGAAAAATAATGATTATGTTAACAGAAGGGCAATGGCAATGAAATTGTATGGAAGTAGATATCAAGGGAGATCAAAGAAGAGATGGGTCGATAGCATCAAGCCAGGAATGATCTTAGGGAAATATGTTTAACAGGAGAAGAATCTTAGGGCGTTATATAGACGAGTCCAAAGCTACAACTACAAGATATACAAATTTAAAAATTGTTCAAACTTTTAAAAGCAGTGAAAATAGTTTAAAAAAATACAGGAAGAAATATTGCAATAGTATGGGTAACTGATAGGAAAAAATAATGATTATGTTAACAGAAGGGTTATGGCAATGACATTATATGGAAGGAGAAATAAAGGGAGCAGAAATGGGTGGATGGCATGAAGCCAGGAATGATCTTAGGGAACTAATATGTTTAACAGGAGAGGAATCTTAAGGCGTTGTGTAGACGATGCACCAGCTGCAACTACAAGAAATGCAAATTTAAAACGTGTTCAAACTTTTAAAAACAGTGCAAATAATTAAGAAAATACAGGAAAAAATATTGCAATAGTATGGGTGACAGATAGGAAAAATAATGATTATGTTAACAGAAGGGTAATGGCAATGAAATTGTATGGAAGTAGATTTAAAGGGAGACCAAAGAAGAGATGGGTCGATAGCTCAAGCTAGGAATGATCTTAGGTAAATATGTTTAACCGAAGAAGAAAATTAGGGTGTTATATAGACGATTCCACAGCTACAACTACAAGAAATACAAATTTAAAAATATTTCAGTCTTTTAAAAACAGTGAAAATAATTAAGATAATACAGGACAAGATATTCAAATAGTAATGGTATCTGATAGAAAAAAATTATGATTATATTAACAGAAGATCAATGGCAATGAAATTGTATGGAAGGAGAAATAAAGGGCGATCAAGGCAGATATGAGTGGATAGCATGAATCCGGGAATGTTCTTAGGGAAATATGTTTAACAGGGGAAGAATCTTAGGGCATTGTGTAGAGTGTAGACCACTCCATAGCTTTCACTACAATAAAACAAATTTAAAAATAGTTTAAACAGTTAAAACCCATATTAAACGATAACAAAAAGGTGTTTTCTTTTTAAAAGAGACGAACATTAGTCAGCCATAATTGGACGACCATGTATATCTTAATTTATTTATAAATTTATAATTGTTGCAATAAGATTGAACTTAAGAACTTAGCACAGAACAGTGACGTGTGGTTTAGATATCATCTAAGGTCACTTGAGGGTGCAAAGGGTTTGAAATCGGAATAGATTATACAGAAAAATAAAAAAAATGGTTCAGTTAATTATTCTAGTAATCTTCTTCAAAATAATATATTTATATATGTAGTTTGTAATGACTGCAGCTTACCTTATATTCTCTGTATTATGCATGTTATTAATTAAACTTATAGTAATTAAGTCCTTGGAACTGGCTATCATTTATTGGTATACAAAAATTGGCTCTACAATACGGGCGCTATCTTAAGTAAAATATCAAATGTGTTGCGTTAAATTCATACAACATACGTACCATGTGGTAGTCCTGTTCCAAGCGCAACCTAAATTGGTATATATAAATTTTTGTAATTATTTCCTTCTCTATTGTTTAGAATAGTTTCTAAAAATAGAATTTTCTAGACCTAAAGGCACTTAGATTGTACAAAAAAAATGAAAACAGGTCGATATCGCAAAAACTTTGTATAGGAGTAAATAGCGTTATATATATTCCAAATGACCTCCTCTACCACCCAGTGAAAAGTTTTTATCGATGTACCAAACACCCTGTATGTACGTACTTAATTTTCGGCATCGACACCTCTGGTAACAGATCCAACTGGCCAAGCTTAATAATGAGTTACAATTTAGTTTTTTTATAAACCAAAAAGCATATAGTAATTTCGATATACCTAATAAATATGCCGTTATTTCTTTATTGAAGATTTCGATACCTACAATATGTCAAAAGTGAATAAAATCACGTTAATAAAATTTATTCGTCCTATTTCTTTTGTTATTGAGTGGTCTAAATATAAAATTATAAAACTTAATCTTAATCATCACTCTCTAAAATTAAGTTGTCAAAAACAAGGGCATTATTCTAATTTAGTAATTATAAAACTATATTTAAATTAATTGTACAAGTTAATGAGTCTGTTTCACAATTTTTTTATTTACTTATTAGAAAGTCCTTTCAGAGCCATTTATGTTCCAGAAACCAACCTAAAAAATCGATTTTTAATTTTAATTGAACTTCAAATCCAGGCGAATATAATAGGCAAGTTGATAGTACAAGACGGCTGAACAGTGCTGCTGATTAGCATTGTTTTTCAGGCTATTTAAAAGCAGTGTAATTATTTAAATGCTTAAATTTAGAAATAGAATTTCTTTGATTTACCCGTATTCGGTTAGACCGATAAAATACCATTGTATTCAATGAATAAATGGCGCTATTTTAAAATTCTTCTTCTCGCCATCCACCCCTTGTACCCTGTATCGTTCTATGGTATTTAGTACTTATTATAATAATAAACAGAATACCGTGCGATCCGTATCAATGACTAAACAGACCGTCTTGTTATAAGTAAATAGAAATATTTTGGGTTACCCCTTTTATGCCAGTTAAAGGTTAAAATATGTTAAAGGTAAAAACCAAAAACAGTAACTAATAGCAGAGACTATAAATAATATATAGAAATTCTCGAATACACCGAAATGGGACCGAAATCGTGTCTCCCTTGAAACATTTAGGTCGGTTTACTGGCTTATGGTTTAGGAATTTGTTTGTTTACCAATATATATCTATATAGTACCTATTATATACATATGTATATAATGGTGGACAAACAAATTCCTAAGCCATAAACCAGTAAACCCCCAAAATGTCTCCAGTGAGACCCGCTTTTTAGTCCATTTTTGTTACACGCCAGTGTTCGTCTATGCATTATTTAGTATTTAGTCTATGGTAACAGTAAATTATATAAATGCATGAAGAGTGTTATTATAAAAAAAATACTGTTTTAAATGTAAGATTTAAACTTATTAGAAACAAATGCCTTTATTTTGGGAAAACACACTTTCCTAGTTGTAATGTACCTACATATCCAGTCCAGTTTCAATTAAGAAAGATGACAGAAATCCATTTTACAACTAAGAGATAAATTATGTCCCTCTCTCATCTTTTTTCTATCTCATTTTTTTCCACTTTCGTCTTCTTTCTCTCTCATATTTTGAAATTTTGACAAATAAAAAGCTATGAGAAATACAAACATGGCATATTTATACTCTGTCCCATAGATTATTTTTGTAGTGTAAAAAATATACCTAAAAAGTTTATATCAAGTGTTTATCAGCTTAAATTTTTCTGTTCTATAAATATGCGACTGGCTAACAATGACCGAAAAATTATCACAGCCCCACAAAAAAAAATAAAAATTTGGTACTCCTATCGAGACAACTATATCCCTATGTAATTTTCGACGCTGAATCCGAATCCGCGATCAAAAAAAATCACACACCCCCAAAATCAACCCCTAGCGCTAAAAAACACCTCAGCAGGGTAAAAATGGCGTAACGCTCCACGAATAGTTTTAAATCTCAATAAATCGAAGTAAATATAAAAATTCAAGTATATAACGCATAAATACAGAGTTAACACTACTTTCCATTGAAAATCACCCCCATGAGAGGGTGAAAACTACCCCTCATACAACAGGAAACTTAAAAAATGCAGTAATTGCAAAAAAAGCTTACGATGCCCATTTTTTTTGCAAGGAGTGAGTAACTGCATTAGTTCCGATGTGATGCTCAAAATCCACCCCCACAGAGGGGTGGAAACCACCCCTAGATTAAAAGTGCAAGGAAAATCGGGCAAAAAATTTTGTCATCGTGATTTGTATTTTATTCGATGCTACAATTCAGCACTGCAGTTTGGAAGTTGGGTTGGGTAGGGGTGGTTTCCGCCACTTTATGGGGGTAGTTTTTGAGCATCGCATCGAGACTAATTCAGTTACATACAGTTTCTAAAATAACTGAGCATCGTAAGCTTTTTTTGCAATCACTGCAGTTTGTTTAAATTTCCCGTTGAGGGGTAGTTTTCACTCACTCATGGGGGTGATTTTCTATGAAAAGTGGTGTTAACTCTGTTTATATTGAATTCGATTTATTGAGATTTAAGACTATTCGTGGAGCGTTAAGTCATTTTTACCCTGTTTATTGAGTGTTGTTTAGCTCTAGGAGTTGATTTTGGGGTGTACGATTTTTTTTGACCTCGGATTCGGATTCAGCGTCGAAAATCACATAGAGATACAGTTGTCTCGATAGCAGTTCCAAACAAATTTTTTTTGTAGGGCTGTGTAATTATATGAGGAGTAATTTTCACCCTCTCATGGGGATGTCACTGAATGACTTTGGTGCAATGTGTAAGTATTCACCTCCAAACTGCAGTGCTCCATATCTTTAGCCAATTTTAGCATCGATTAAAATCACGATGACAAAATTTTTTGCCCGATTTTCCTGGCAATTTTAATCTAGGGGTGGTTTCCGCCCCTATGTGGGGGTAGATTTTTAGCATTTCATCGGAACTAATGCAGTTACTCACTCCTTGCGAAAAAACTGGGCATCGTAAGCTTTTTTGCAATCACTGCATTTTTTTAAGTTTCCTGTTGTATGAGGGGTAGTCTTCACCCACTCATGGGCGTGATTTTCAATGGAAAGTAGTGTTACCTCTGTATTTATGCGTTATATACTTGAATATTTATATTTACTTCGATTTATTGAGATTTAAGACTATTTGTGGAGCGTTAAGTCCTTTTTACCCTGTTGAGGTGTTTTTTAGCGCTAAGGGTTGATTTTGGGGGTGTACGATTTTTTTTGACCTCGGATTCGGATTCAGCATCGAAAATTACATAGGGATATAGTTGTCTCGATAGGAGTACCAAATTTTTTATTTTTTTTGTGGGGCTGTGTTATGCATGCACTCAAATAAATATAATGGGTTAATGTAACAACAAAAAATGTTTACCTAACAATCCTCCTAATTTTGTTAAATCAAACTACACTTATGGTATATTCAAATAAAAGCTGGTTGTTACTACAACCAACAATAAATTGTAGTACAACAAAACAAATAATAACTAAAAAAAAAAACAGGCGAAACTGACTAGTATTTTGTTATCTTACAACTAATTTGTTAAATTTTGTCAAATCAAACTAGCAATTGTACGTTTTATTTTTAACTAACACCTGATTGTGGTTAGTACTTACTATTACAGTTTGCCAAGCTACTATAATTGGCAAATTACCAAATATTGTCGTAAATCTAAACCACAGTTTCGTTTTTAAAAACAAAATATTGTTGCGTTACGTTCTTTGAAAACCAGTTACAGACGAGACAACAGTTTGTAAGTTTGTTATACTATTATAATTGGTAAGTTAACAAATTTTTGTAAGTGGACTCGCAGTATGGTTTGCTAAAACAAAACATTTTTGTTGCTATCCATTTTAAGAAGTTGATACAGACATGATTTAGTTTGTTCCACTCATATAACAGTAAAGTAACAAATAATATTGTAAAATCAACCAGTGTTGTATTTCCAACAACAAAATATTGTTTCACTACCCATTTTAACCGATTAATATAAATATTATTATAAAATGTTAAACTTTTTCTGTATAAAATCAAACAGTCCTTTTGGTTCCATAAAGAAAACATTGTTCCCCTACCCAGTTTAACGGGTCTTACCGCGTAGTAGTTGTTCATCGGTGGTTGTGTGTTGTGTGCTGTGCAGTACTGCAGTAAATAAACAAACATACCATTTTATTTTCTTTGATGTGCTGTTCCATTTCCATGTCGCATCTTGTTGCCCAGATAAGAAAGAATTCTCCCTCAGCAAATCATTTTTCGATTGATATTAATAAAATATCAATTGAAAAAGCATCTAATGTCATAATGGATATGAGCTGTGAGTACACGGAGTTAGTAAATTCTCTTATAAAACCCTTAGGAAGTGACCAAAACGTTTATGATTTTGTGAATGACGAAGATATAGCTTTAAGAAATCTGTTAAATAGTTGGGGATTTGGACAGAGAAAAATAAGATTTGGACACCTACCAAGATCAAAGATCCAACTTCACAATATTGGAGAACTATTCAGGGTGTTCTATTAAAATAACAAAGTTGTACCTGAAACTCGAACATTTTGTTTTGCGTATTATAATCAGTTGTTTCAGTAAAATGACTTAATTGAAACTTATCAATCTGCAATACTCTGTATTGTATATACTGTATTTCACTTTAAAATTGGGTATGCTTTAACGCAGCGTTTCCCAAACTATGGTACATGTACCACCAGTGGAGGTAAAACCTCTGACATTATTTTTAATTTTTTAGGATCGTTTTAAAGCATGTAATATGTAGTATGTTGTAAAGCATGTTCGCTTTTCCTATAAACTTTTTTATACATACGTATATTTGCGGGCAACACATTGACATTTAGGCTCTAAAATATCTGATTTTGTTTTTTATTTTGTTATAAAAACCTTTACATTAATAATTTATTTATATATCGAAGTCAAAGCGTGACTGTAAAGTGTCTAATATTGTGTTTGATTTTATATTATAATAAGGTTTTTATTAGTTTAAACAAATGACAAATGTTTCAATACTACTGATTTTGTGTTTAGAAGATCTTTAGTTAGTTTAGATTTAATTAAATCATTTATTTTAGGTTGTATTTTGTTTGTTGTAAAATTTATAAAAAAGGTTAAATCAAGATAAACAAATAATAAGCTCTGATAAAATCTGTATTTTATTTTCAGTTGTTAACGTCAACAGACCCATGGATCTATTATAATATGGATTCGATATCCGTATACTGTGAGCGTATCGAACGAGAAGCCTTATATAATATAAATATTTTGTTGTTTGTTATTCTCTTGAGAGAGCAGTTTACGAACTACGAACATAGACAAGACTACGAATTACTACGTAATTGAATCAAGAATGGTAGTAGAAAGAGATAAAATAGCATTGGAGTGTTGGAGCTCAGAAGTGTTGTTGTCTGCTGGGTGCTTAGGAAAAACGCCTGGGAACGCTCGGTTACACGTACGTCTTTGTCTAATGAACTAGAAAAGAAAAAGTGCGACGTATAGATTTATATAGATTTATAAATGACTCAGAGCGACTTTAAATAAACGCCTTTAGAAATAACCTAACATAACATAACCTATAAATAATAAACCCTTTTTAACTTAAATTTATTACTATTTAGCAGAAAAACAAAATATTTTTGGGCTTTTATTACTTTTAGTAAATCTTGTGATGCTTCTAACGTATTTTTGTACAAAAATACAAGGTAAAATAAGATGTGGCCAATGTTTACAAATTGTGTTTACAGTGTCGTTTAGAATGGTTTGTTTTGGCTTCAAAGAATGTGAAATCATCCCGTATCCAGTCCTAATAAATCCATGAACAGACCACTAAGTTTGTCACTCGGTTTGTCATAAGTTAAGTAGGTATTCATGTCAATGAACTTACCATTACAGTTATTTGTTACTAAGACATACTAGGTTTTGAAAAAACCATTGATGTTGTTACCCAACTAAAAGCAAACATTGCTTTGGTGAAATTGGGTTAAGCTTTAGGTAAAAAGGTACCTTCAAAATCAAACTGTTCAAGCCATTGATTTGAGTTCCATATAATCATCCCTAAGGCCAGGATAACAATAGCTGTTTTGTAAAATTCTACAGACAAAATTAAAAATTTATTGGGCCACTCACACTACTTTGTACTATACGTAAAATAAAAAATAAACCTAATAAAATTGAAAGTCAATCTGAACTGGGTTATGGTAAAATTTCTAAATCGTAATGTGACTCTTAAATTTCATGAGTAAATTAAAATTGGATAACATTTTCCAGATGTCCTGAAGATGACCTTAATCTAACGAAACCCAGCGTGAAACCCTTTATTGGATACTCTAAAACAGTTGTAGCTTAAGCAATTTAAATTTTTTGCTTTTTCAAGTATTTGCTGTACAGAAAAGTAAATAGATCACAAATTAAACTATTATTATTTGTTTGTGTGATTAAACCTACATGCATTGTGTTAAAATGATTTAGTATTGTAGATAGAGTATCTCGCAAACGGGGAAATACTTAGTAAACAACAAAATAGTAACATACAGAGTTTAATTGTAGGTCAAGCAAGGAAGGGTGAGTGAACAAAAAATGGTTAAAGTACTATCAAGCTTGTAGTTTTACTAAATAATATGTCGACTGATCAAACAAATGGTTGAATACCAAAAAAGAAGGTCGGTGTACTATTTAATTTGTTGTTCTACCAAAAATTATGATCACTGATCCAAAAGATGTTTTAATAACAAAAAAGGTGATCAATTTACAATTTTACTTGTTGGTCTACATGATATTGTGGTTGGTGAACAATTCTTAGTCTAACGACACAATTTGTTTAACTATCCTTTCCTGGTTAATTTGACTACAGAACTAGATAGACGCATTTTTATATGCTCTTTTTAGTTGATTTTACCCATCATTTTCTTTGATTGTGGGGATGATATAAAGTTGAGAAAAGGGGGAGTCAAAGAAGATTTTGCCGCTTAGAAGCAAGTTGGTTTTCAGTTTAAAGCTAAAGTCACATGTCCAGTGCAAAGTCTATCTATCCTTTTAGAGCTAAGATTTTCACCATTTACAGTTAAAAACTGAGAAACTACTTGTTATATTCAATTCGACTATTTTCATCACCTTACTAACTCTTACCAACCTTCACTGTTTGCAGGTAGGCTGTAAGATCCATCTTGCACCATATAATAATTATAATATATTGGAAAATAGGGATTTTTTAAATCACATTATTATAATTGCTTAATTTAACAAAAATCTTTACTCAGGGTGGTTGTGGCTATGCTGACTGTTAATAAACACGAGATTTTTACAAATACTGTTTGTGTTCGGTAAAAGTAAAAAACATTAGATCGTTTGCAATAAAATCATACAACTCACCAAAGTTAAAAGTTTCTTTCGCGTGCCTAAGTAGTTCGCAGTATTAGAAGAGTATTTTTCAAGACTTGATTCTGATGGAAGTAGACAACCCAGAAATACATCCAAAACTAAGGAAGCAATGATACAAAATTTGAACATATTCTTATTACAAGCAACATCCTATTTATTTGTCTTTTTTAATGTAGATACGATTTGCCAACAAACATAGAAAAAATCTGATTCCCCGGTGATCATCCGGAAAGAAAAGAAGAATATTCTAATTGCTACAATATGATCTAGTGTAAACTGTTCATGGAACTGACCAATATGCTAAATTCATGTTCTGTTGTTTTTTCTGTTATTCTCAATCTAAACTGGATTGACAATAGGTCAGGGTTTTGGAAAATTTGGCAACAGCACAAATCGGTTCATTTTTTCATTGATGTAAAATATCGCGGGTTCTTTAATTTGTTCAATATAAAATCATATTACAGTTTTCTTGCCTTTTGTAAATCACAAGACGTCCGCTTCTCTTTCCAATACAAATAACAGATGAATTCGATAGAGTAAAACAGACCTATTCTTCCTTTAGAAGTAAGTACAGCAATAACACCTTTTTTGATACTATGTAATTTTTTGTTTAGAACTACGGTTGTACTTAATACTTATTTATGATATAAGTGTTAAAAGTACAATTTTACGGCACGAATTTGAAAGTTTTTCAGAATGAGCGAAGCGAATTCTGCAATTCAAATGAATACCTTAAAAGTACTTTTAACACAAATATCATACAAAATTTTTTCTACAAACATCAATATAAAGCAATAGCACAATTACAATTTTTAGAAAGTTTAACATATTGGAAGCACAAGTTTTAAGTAGCTTCGTAGATATAATATAAAATTATTAAGTTGACATTTGTCAAAAAACCTAACAACCATTGTTGGCGTCGTAGTTGTTTACGGAAAAGTTGAAACGTCCTGTCAGTTAAACATTTCTCTTTTAACACTAGTGCAATAAAGTAACATTTTTGGGCCGCTGCGGGGTGTTATAAAATGCATTTTTAACACGTTTGTAGAAAAAATAATTTAAAAAGGGCCGCTTTAATTTTTGTCACAGTGTAGCTTTAATTAAATCTCAAGATGGGTTATTTTTATTTCCTTCCAAATTGAAAAGTCAGCATCTTTTTCTAAAACATTAGACCCTTTCCAATTAATTCCTACAAATTATTTTGTCCATGGGATCATTACTACAAACGGGGATTTGTTGGATTATTGCTACGACTCTGTTGAGATTATTATTATTATTTGGCCTACAGCTGTGTGTTACATTCTGGGAGAAAAGGGCAGTTTTGACCAAAGGCCTGGTGGAATTATATCAGTAATAATAAGTTTATTATGCTGAAAATAGTTCTCATTTAAACAAAGGGGTAGAGGGAAGATCAAAATTAAAAATAATATATGTTTATGCACGATCGGGCGGTATTGAACTTACCGCCCGCATTTCCGGACGGTAAGTTGTTTTTACCGCCCTCCCCTTTTAGGAAATAAAACAACTAAAAATTATTTATTATAAATATTAGTCTAGCATGAGTCCAGCCAACTTTAACTGTTTATATAGATTAAAGCGTATTACACCGGATATGGGGGAAGACTATTTTTGAAAACAACGTGAAATAGATACCATTATAGAGGTATAGTTATTTTACTTTTGAACTGAAAAAGCCCGATCGTGCATAAAACGTAATAAGTATTTTGGGCGATAAGTGTCGTTAACCGTCCTCGAATATTGAAGACCTCCGCTATCCCGTCGGTCTTCAAACACTCTCGGGCGGTAAACGACACTTACCGCCCTTAATACTTAAATAACTAATATGTGATATATTCTAAGAATACTGTCGTAAAACTGACCTGCTAGAACACTCTCTCGATTTATAATTTTGAAATATTTAATATTTTAGAGTTGTGTATAATAAATATGGGGATAGTGCATATTATATATTAATTTTAGACTTTTTTTAGTTCATAAAGTATCTTAAGCATAACGGTATTTGTAACTATATAGAAATGCCCTAAAATGAATTAAAGTTTATACTTTGACTGACTGACTACGTCAGAAAATGGTGTTGTTAGTATGGTCTTTAGCTGAGATTTAAGAGCAGTTTTAACAATTTTACAATTTTGCATGTAGAAATAACAATTTTTTTTTATTAAATGTCACTAGTTACGGCTCGATAAAAATATTGCATTCAAAGAATAAACCACGCCGCTTGTTAAGTAGGCACACTGTAGATACAATTTTCATATATATTAAAATAACCCTTAGTAAGTAAAATTTGAAACCAAGTTATAAAAACTGTTGTCTCTTTCCTACACTTTGTAAAATAAGAGTAGAGCAAATCTGACAAAAATCAAGGCTTTGTAGAATAATGCAGACATTATAAAAAAATATAATAATAAAAACTTGTATTATGAACCACTTATCACGCTAGCTGGACTCACACTTTACCATTTTTTGTGTGGTTTCTTTACAATAACCCTTTTTAAGTACAAAAATGCATTTTCAGTTATTAATTTTCCAAAAATATTAGGTGCAATAATTATGACCGCACCCTCCGTATGGTCGGAACCATTGCCAGTATTGCCACCACTGTGGAACGGCACGAATTTAGCCACTCGATATCATTTAACTTATCAAGTCTTTATATAACGTAGACATTCACCATCTTGTCGAGAAAAGCAGGTAAGATGAATGTTTTTTTATCAGAATTATTGGTGATCAAGAGCGTATCCAGCTAGGGGCAAGGGGGTAAAGGGGCAGCTGCCCCCTAGAAAGGAAAATAGTCTATAATCTTTGCAAACCAAATTCGCATCTCGCCCCGTTCCTGGGCAGCTGCTGCCCTCCTAAAAGAAAAAATAGTCTATGATCTGCGCAAACCGAATTCGCATCCCGCCATCTTCCTCGAAAATAATATGAGTTGCCCCCCTCCAGTCCAAATCTTGGGTACACCCTTGAGTGATCAACCTTTGTCTGTAATAAAAACTTTAATATGTAAGTAAAAACCTTTTTATTTTTTCTTATCCATAAGTCTTAGAAATTAAAACGTGATAAACAATAAATATGTTCCCTTTAATTTGTTACTTTCGTCACTTTGTCAGGCACCAATAAATTCTAGGACTGGATGGAATCTTGATCTCACAAAGAACTGAAGTATTTTACCTTACACCTACTTTAACACGTCGGTGTGTCTGATATCTGACACCTGAAGCGGGACAAGATTTAATTTTACTGTTGCGTGTGTAAAGGGCTAAAAGTCCTTCAAGGCTCTTCTGCAGTCGGCGTACCGTGAACCCGTAACCGTATTATATAACGTAATTTTCTATTTCTCTCCGTTACGTGTTATATACTCTGATTTTGTCATGACAGTTATACACTTCGCTGCAAAATTAACCCATACATTTTTATTTATTTAAAAAAATTAGTTTTTCTAAGTAGGTAATTTAAATGGCTTATAAAAATTCATTCATGTTATCTTCGAAGTTCTGTTAAGGTGCGTTTCCTATGGGGCGGCTGACGCTCGCGGCTGCCTCACAGCGTCTGACGCCTAGTACTGCCCATGTGACAATTTAATTTATCCGTTTTTTTTCGAGCGTCAGACGCAAGCGTCAAAGTCAATGGATATACTGGCGTCAGCAGACGCTGTGCGGCAGCCGCGAGCGTCAGCCGCCCCATAGGAAACGCACCTTACGATTTTTGTTTACCTTGTCGCAAAATAAGCAGAATAAAAAGAATTAGGAAATAAAATAGTTTGCTCAATTTGGTCCCGTATTGCTGTACGTCTCAACGACAGCTCATTCAAGTTCGCTGGGATAAAACATAAATACCAGGCGCAGTCCGTGAGTTTTTTTACAGGTGGGTCAAAATTTTGTGGGCAACTAGTGATATCGACGCATCAAGCAAAATACACTTTTTTAATCAAGAAAGGTTTTTTAATAATGTGCCTAGTTTTGTCCAGAAATTATTTACCTACAAATAAACACCGCAAAAAAACATAAAATAGGCACCGTACCTAGTTACTACAGTACCTATGAAACAGTACCATGAAACCTTAGATTACCAAAACTTACTAAACTTAAGTATGCATTTACTACATTCTCTATATGAATAATAATTAGGTACCAGAACCAAATGGATTTCTAGTTATTGGTGCAATTATATCCAGTTTATCTCAAACAAAAATTATTTACGATAGAAACACTAGTTATTGCAAAATAGAAATGTAGGTACCTGGATGCTTCCTTTTAAGCTTTTGAGCTCTTAAGCTAGTGGGTTTACAGAAATCCAATTTACATTCTAGATTTTTTCCATTTTCCATTCTCATCCTCAACACTTCTTGTGGATTAATGACTCTCTATCAGAACAGTTCTACCACATACACAAATGAAAGTATTTTACAAATAACACAAAACACCAAAGCAAAACTAAACAGTATTTTTGGTACCTCTTTACTAAAGTTTTTGAACAATTTAAAATAAAAATTCTGTTAATTAATTTTCGACACATCGACATCGATACGTGAACCGTGAACGGCCGGGAACTAGAAGTCACGTGATATCTGCATTGATATATTAAGTGACATACACGTGACACGCTGTTCAAGGTAGATCAACGGGATCTCGCGAAAATACACTCAAGGAAAATACAACCTAGAGGGCATGCTCGCGGTTTTAAATTGATAGACGGGTTGGATACTGCAGCTGCGTTTCCAACTTGTTGTCAAAGTCGTAACTAGTAAGTTTTAAGGTTTGATAGGCACAGTTACAATTATTAATATTATTACTATTAGCAATTACCTAAATATCTTAAAATAAAATTAGGTAAGCTTATATTAAATGTATAAATGTATCGCGAATCGCGAATATTGTTTTAATAATAAATTGGTCAGATTTAAATTAGTGAGCCAGAATTTGCGACAACCCAACACCCGGCGCGACGGCGTTGACAACCACGCGAGCCCCGAAAGCGATATTATTGGTGGGCCATCGACAAATTGTGTCTCTTTTTAACTTCCTCAAGCGCGTATGATTGTTTCTCTCTTAGCTTTAATGCATTTTATGTTGTCCATATACACCTATGAGGTCAATTTAAAATACGGCGAGTCCGGAGCAAGCTTGGTTTGATCACCGTTGTATACGGTGGCTTGATTCTTTCTTGAGGAGTTTTCGCATGGACCTTGCACTTCTTTGAAAGAAAAGATTATTTTTCGGTTTTAAAAAATAAAAAAACTAATTATTTGGTAGATCATTGAAAATTTTAGGTGGGTCATTGACCAAATGATCTTATGGACGGGCCGCGCCTGCTTAATACGTCGTCCCATGTTATCCAACGACAGCAAAACCATTGTTGGAATTTCGACTTCCTAAAGATAATTTTGCATTATTTTTGCAACGTGTGACCGTGCGTTATCGTGCGTTAATAAAAAAAGTTTGCTATATAAATAGGACAAATGGTACAACGTGGGGGTTCTAAAATGTCTTTTATGTATCTGGCAGCCGTTAAATGCACTCCTTAAACTATCAGTAACTCCATACGAGCCTCTAAGTTGATGCCCTTTACCCCATAAAAGACCCTCCGCCGCAGGTAACTGTTCCTACGATGTTACATTTAGCGCACCGCTCTCCAGGACGTTAATATACTGTCACACATCGGTTATTTATTATTACTAAATAGGCAAAATAGGGACTCATCTGTAAACAATACATTAGTTTTCCCAGTTTGTGTGTTCTCGGGCAAACTGAAGCATCCTCCTTCGATGATCTAGTGAGTCACGGGTCTGTGATGCGTCATATTGTGTTGTGCCAATCTGCTTAGCACCATATCCTGACTAATTAAGACCTGGAGCAATAGGAAAATTCTGCTCTGTAAGGAAGTATGTACATGTTACGAGCATCGTCCCTAAAGCCTGGAGACGCAAAAAACCGATCTTGGTGCTGCGTTGTAACTCTTAGCCGTCCCTGTCTAGGTCTTTTTTTGGTGGCTGCATGTTTTCCTAAATCCTTCTAATGTTCGAGAAATTGTGGATTGCGTTATTCCGAAGCGCTGAGCTCCTTGATTTTGGATTAATCCTTCCTCGATAAAAATTCCAGCAGAAGCATCTTCCTCTCGTGAAATATTTCTTATTCCACGTTCTTGGTTGTTCATATTATATAGGTTCAGTAAATAAAATTGCGAAACTTACTGTGAAAGCATACGAAGAAAAATAAACAGCTAAAAAATGTTAAAGGAATTTTATTAAAATCTCTTTTTTTCAATATCGTTAACTTCTGCAGATTTTCCAGGAAGGCATACAAAAAAGTGGTTAAAAAACTTCAAAAAAAAAAAATAATAACATGAATGAATATTTATTAACCGTAGGCGCCAATTTAAATTACTTAGTAAAAAAAATTAATAAAAATCCGTGGGCTAATTTTGCGGCGAAGTGTAGATTTTAAAAAGGTGATTTTAAATATATTACCACCGAACAACTACAATCAATTAAAAAAATATCGGAACAACAAACTTCTGAATATTTCCAAGCATTTTATTAGTATACGCCAGTTTTAGATACGATGGATACAGAGGCGATACAACAGCAAAACAACCGCAACTGTCACGATTTACTATACACCAGCTTATGAGTAGGTTTCGTAAATCAAAGTGCCAGATTGCAGGCGCCGGAACAATAACTACTACGATGTGTCGACATGCTTTGCGGTGGAAACAGATTATCAATCGGAATATTCGGAAGTTTATTTTTACTTTTCTGAACCTAAAATATTACGAATTTCGCGTGTGGGGGTTTCGATTGCAGACTGACGTTTATAGACTGACTGTAGTGTACGTTTAAATTTGTAAAAAATTAAATAAAGTATTAAAACGAGTGAAATAATAAGCTGAAGTTAGAATGGTTACTACCTCATTCTGATGTTTTATTTCAAAGTGATACTGAGTAAAGAACGGAATTTGTTTTTTCCATTAGCAAATAACTTTAAATAAACATCTAGACTCTAGACCAAGAGTCGGAAACTAACTTCTAGTAGGGTCCAGAAACTTTGAAAAATTGTATCGAGGTCCGGAGAGAACAAAAAGAAAAAATTTAAATGGACCACGGGTGACTGTTGTTCCTCAAGAAGGAATGTAGCTTATAAAATGTCATATTATTTGTTTTAAACTTTTATTTTTATTCCTAAAAATGCAGAATGGAGGACAGCAATTTTTAAGGGGTTTTCTCAAAAAATGCTTAAAAAAATATATCATATATAGTTTTGAATTCGTTAGCTTTCATTTGATAGCCTACACGATGCCCTTCATTTTTTTCCATATCCCACTTTACCCCCTGAAAGTAACCCCCAGAAGCAAAATTCAACTTTTTATACTTCAGGTCTATAATAGGTCTACCACACTCTATCTCTGTGGCAAATTTCAAATTTTTACTTTGAATAGTTTTACAGAAAATCGCCTGTGACAGACAGACGGTCGGACGGACGGGCGTACACCGAAGTGATTCCATAAGTGTTCCGTTTCACGGAACACTAAAAAGAGGTGTTTTTACGCAGGTAAAAGTTTTCCAAAAAATTTTGGCATGAGGGTCAATAAATAATAAAGGCCTAACTGACATTCGAATACAATTATTATTATTTATTTAATACTCTGAAGTATAATTACATAATTGCTTGTAAAGGACCCCGCACAAATCAAATGGGAAATGGATCTCCGTCAAATTAGCTGAAACTTTGGGAAAATGTTCTTCTAGGCATCCTGAACAAAAGTCTCAACAGGCCCAACAAGCTCCTATGATTAGTTTTTGAGTTATGGGACCTAGAATTCCCAGATTATTGTTATTGCTTATATCAAACGGGATAGGAGAAAGACTACCCCTAAAAATGCATTCCGGGACCAGACAATGTTGATCTTATGCTTATTCGCTTATTTATCTTGAAGTAAGTTCTATTTTCCTTCAAATTGAATCCCGCATCCCAAGTGGACTAGCCCGCTGACCCACTTATACCCCTAACGCCTAGAAACCACCAATCAAATAGGCTAACTCCGAAATCATCTAGTGCAGCCGCTTATTTTCTTTAAAATCATACCACAAGCGAGTTAACCCTTGATTCCTTAACCCACCTCATCCTTAACTACGTACTCTTAACCCCTAAAACCACCCCTACTAAACCATAAGCGGGCTAACCCATCTGACCTGGGAAGCACGAGTCGAGTCACTTCTGAAAATAATTCAATCCCACGCCACAAACGGACTACTCCACCGACCTTCGAGCCCTTCTAACCTGTCCACACATACCCCCTATGCCTAGAAACTACCCTTAACCCCTAAAATCACTCCTACCAAACCTATCTGACTTTGAAAACAGCGACTTTAGAGGGATAGGGAGGGAACAAGAGGTGGGAGAGACGCGGCGGGGTTGCAAGGGGGGCAGAAGGTGGTATAGGGGGCTCGAGAGAGTAAGATAGGCGGGAGAGGTTGGTGGGGAGGGACAGCGAAGGAGTAGCGGACGAGGGGGAGGGGATGATAAAAAAGGGAATGAGCGACAGGGATATTGGAAGGGAAGAGATAGATAAGAGGAAGAAGGAGAGGGCAGGAGAGGAACGGATGCGGATGAGGATGAGAAGGGAAGGGAGAAAGGAGAGTATCAGGAGAGGAGCAGTGTGGGTGGATCGAGTCAATTGGATAAAACGGGGATAAATAGGCAGGGATGGGGAAGGGGTAGGACTGGGGGAAAGAGAAGAAGTATGGGTATTTATTTAAATATAAGTGATTCATCTATGTCAAAGTACAGTCTGATAACTAGAATAACTAACTAAACATTTTGATAATGAATATATTTAAATATAAAAAAATTAATACAATTATATTTCAAAAAAGAAATTAACAATTGCCTCCAGGCAAAAATAACTTTCAGTATGTAGTATTTTAGATAGCAAACGTGAGCATATAAACTGGTCAGATTGTTTTTAATGAGATGGAAACCAGAGCATTAAAAGGCAATTTTTTATAAAAGATACTTAGGGAAATTCACGGAAGCTGCAAGATTAATCTTCTGAGCATTGCGATATATTTTATATAACAATATTTTTCGATAGATCCATCTATTTCAATATATTGATGTATTTCGATACATTGACATACGATAGAGTGATATATACGTATCCACATACACATACACTCAAGTCAAGGGTAATCCTCCAATCTGCACCTGCTGCTTTTTATAATGCCTTTACTACTTCTCTTTTGGTGGTTGATTCCGTTTCTTTTATTTCCAAGTGTGACTCCTATACTTTACTAAGAACATCAGCCACTCTTACCAGCATTTCCAGTATTCCCTCCCTACCCTTAATTCCCTCCTCCGCTATTTCTCCCATCCTCCTCTCTCCCCAGTCCCTTCCTCTCTCTTCTATCCTACTCAATCCACCCCCCCCCCCATACCATCAACTGTCTCTCCTCCTCCCTCGCTGCCCCTTCACCCCTCCCTATTCCCTCACCACGCAGATTACAAGGGTCAGGTGGGTTAGCCTGCTTGTGGTTTGGCAGGGGTAGTTTCTAGGCATAGGGGGTATGTGTGGACAGGTTAGAAGGGCTCGAAGGTCGGTGGAGTAGTCCGTTTGTGGTGTGGGATTGAATTATTTTCAGAAGTGACTCGACTCGTGCTTCCCAGGTCAGATGGGTTAGCCCGCTTATGGTTTAGTAGGGGTGGTTTTAGGGGTTAAGAGTACGTAGTTAAGGATGAGGTGGGTTAAGGAGTCAAGGGTTAACTCGCTTGTGGTATGATTTTAAAGAAAATAAGCGGCTGCACTAGATGATTTCGGAGTTAGCCTATTTGATTGGTGGTTTCTAGGCGTTAGGGGTATAAGTGGGTCAGCGGGCTAGTCCACTTGGGATGCGGGATTCAATTTGAAGAAAAATAGAACTTACTTCAAGATAAATAAGCGAATAAGCATAAGATCAACATTGTCTGGTCCCGGAATGCATTTTTAGGGGTAGTCTTACTCCTATCCCGTTTGATATAAGCAATAACAATAATCTGGGACTTCTAGGTCCCATAACTCAAAAACTAATCATAGGAGCTTGTTGGGCCCGTTGAGACTTTTGTTCAGGATGCCGAGAAGAACATTTTCCCAAAGTTTCAGCTAATTTGACGGAGATCCATTTCCCATTTGATTTGTGCGGGGTCCTTTAATTATTTTTTGAGATATAAAATAGACATGGCAAGCTATTTTTGTGTTCATTTTCAGTTTAAACAAGTTAGTTGTTTGCCCAAATTATTTTGTTTTATTTATATTATCTGTGACCCTTTTCAATAGCCGCAATGAGTACCGGGTATCCCATTTTCGGCACTTTTGCGGGGTATCTCACTTATTTTTAAAGATAGAGGGTTGCGGTTTTCGCGACAGTATGCTACTTTTTTGTGAAATTAAAGGTAGCGCCAGCAGAATTTTCATAGCCCTTTTGATTTTTGAGATACAGGGTAGAATCGAAAAGTGTAACGTTTGAGGCACCCCCCGTATATGAGTTACTTTTAAACTTATAGAAGAAGTTAAAACGTCTTATAGAATTTGTTCCGTCGAACTCAGTGGCGTAGTCGGTTTTTTTCTAACACTCCGTTTTTTAGGTATGAAGCAAACATATGTTCTTTTAAATGGAACACCCTGTATATTATTTTTCATATTTCTTAGGCATAATGTGGGCTTTCCAAAAATATATAATTGTATACAATTATTCTTAAAAACAAGCTCAGAATTTAAGATTTTCTAAAATTTTCTTTTGTGTCCAATCAGTAGGTAGTAGGCTATTGATAAAATTTACTAAAAACAAAATCGATGTAAGTAATTATTATACTTTCAAACTTAATTCAAAATATGTTTTTTAATTCTCAAGTCTTAATTATTTATTACAGCATTTTAACTTAATTATGATAAAATTATTGAATTTTACTCAAAACAAAACAATAATTACCTATCTTACTTAAAACTTATGTTAGGAAAAACAAAAGAGAAACAGAATTTTGAAAAAGCAAAGAGATTTTAAAAGTGGTTTTCAAAATGATGGCCATTTTCCCGTATGCAAAATAGGCACATTTTCGTTATTCTTCTAATAGCGTTCAAAAGAATCATAGGCTTTCTTTCCAAATTTCGGAAAGTTAAATCGATTGCATTGCCGCACGAAGATCCGCTATAGACTGATATTGTGTTTTATAGATTTTATTTTGCGTGAAACCCCATAAGAAAAAATCCAAAACTGAAAGATCCGGAGATCGAGGGGGCCATCTTACAGGTCCGTAGGTACCAATCCATCTTTGAGGAAAGTTATCGTCTAAAAATGCCCTTAAAAGCGCAGAGTTGTGGCTTGGGGCACCGTTTGTTGAAGATAAACGGCATTACAAAGGGTCAATGGAACATTTTCCATCAATTCTGGAATAACTTCCTCAAGCATATCTCGAGACCTCCTTCAAAAATTCTGTAGACTATGCGTCTTCCAAAATTGAAATACGAGACCCCAACCGCAAAGCGTCCTGGTTGTGCCCTCTTAAAAATCAAATGGTGATTTTCTATGGACCAATTCCTTGTATTATGGCGATTGAAAATTGAAAATTCCCGCACTTGAAAAATAAGATTCATAGGACCAGATAACGAGTCTACCAAAAGATTCATCAGTATGGATTTGTTGTAAATACCATTGGCAAAACAACATTCGGCGCTCGGCATTACCGGGGCGCAAATGTTGAACTCTGTGGAATTTATAGGGGTGATACTTATATTTTTGCAAAATTCTTTGAGAATTAGACTTGGATACACCAGTTGCTTCCTCTATTCGCTTGCAAGAAGATGAAAGCGTCGCTTCTACATAATCCAATACGATTATTTATTTTATATTTTATATCTCTATCTTGTTTGGACGGGGTTGGATAAATGATCCATGCTCTACTAAATTGGCTGGTATGCCGTCCCGAACGAAGGACTTTTGATATCAAGGAATAGAATAATTTTTTGAACTTAAGTATGGTGTCGGACATTTTGTGGGGTACAGACGTAGCGATTGGAAAAGCAAAATTGGCAGGAGATATGAGCGTGAAATTGGCAGCGAATTGTCTGGCAAATAGTTCAGCTTTCCCTCTAGATATGGAGATAATTTCATTGTCAGAAGCCAGGGGAGGAAAAGTGATTCTACAGAAGTTTTGACTAATGTTTTTGGCAAGTGACTAGAAAGATTTGCTGCATTTGTGGATTATAATATACATAGTTTGATTGTATTGATTTCTTGCCTCAGTGAAAATTAGACGATTTTCGGGTGTAGGATTTTAAATATCGGATTACGCAACCCGATTCGATCATCGAGTCATATCGCCGTATTTGTTAACCTCATGTATTATATCAAGAGATATTGTCATATCGACGATCGAGTTGATTTTGTACTCTCACTCAATATAAGATATGTTTTCCCTGAAACAGCGACGCGTGATTTACATATCATCTGACGTCATTCAAAATACGCGAAAATGTTTTTTTTTAATTGTAATAAATTATAATGATGCATAATTTTTGTTTTAGTTCCTAGTAGTTTTCTTAAAAATAATGTTTTTGTGTTTGTAATAATGATTTACGACGTTAAGAAGATTCATGCATATTCTCTCATTGTATGTTTTTTTTTTAACTGGATTTTTAACTATTTGTCAGACACATAAAACAAAAAACACAAAATACCTGTAACTAGCCCCGACTGTTTTTATAAGTATCTATTAACAAAAAAAAAACCTACATAATTTTCTAACATTAGCACAGACTTAGTGCTTCGTCCTTTTTTATCATTAGTGGACAAGGTTGTTTAGTCTTTTTTCACTATATTATAAATTGATATGCACTTACCAAACTTTTAGTGACTAATTTAAAATTTAAATCATATTTTTTAATCTTACTTTGAAAAGTTAATAATTATAGCTAATGTATATTTTTACGGCCAGTTGACTTTAATGTTATTTTAATTGTTCTGACTTAATGACCAGGTACATATTTACAGTATTTTTTTTTAATTTGTGGTTATTAAGTAGCCAACTTATCCTTTAAATTTTTTTACTAAGATTGGCTATATGCAAACACATATCAAAATTACATAGAATAATATACCTATACTGGAGAGATAATAAGTAAAATATACATTTTGTAGATGGATCTCCAGGGAAAACTAGCTGTAAGAAATAACCCCAAAATGATTATATTATTGAGAAATGCAAAAACAGGTAAAGAGGAGGGCATATTTTACCACATTCCATTTGAGGATTGTTTTATATCTTGTAAAAGGTAATTTATTGGTAAAGTAATTATGTTTAATGTTTTATTTTAGAAATAACCGGGAACTGCAATTGAAATAAAACAATTTCTATAAGTGCTTCGATCGATTAGAATTATAAGTAAAAAAGGGGAAAATTATTTAATAAAAAGAAAAAAAATTGCTTTGCTATACATTGGTCGTTAAAATGTGCTTTTATAGCTTTCTTTAATCATTTACCATCTAGCCTATAAATTTTAAACCGATTTTTCCTGGTACCGGCAACTAAACATTTCCAATTCGGCAGTTCGGCTTTTTACGAAATTCTTATTTATTTGTCATCGAGACATAAACAGTATCAATTTTTTCGGTTTTTTTTGCCTCATTACTGATTTTTGTACTGGCACTGAACCAATTTGAATAAAGCTTCTTAAAGATGTTTTAGAAAATTTCTGGTAAACGATTTTTATCATAAATTAATTTTAATGGGAATGACCTTAGGATCCACAAAAACCAACCCAGAAGGCAGAGCGGCAGAAAACTTCGTAATCAGCAAGTCGCTCGCCAATTTAGTCAGAGAGCTAACATACTTTCCCCGCGTTTCTACCCATAATCCAAATCCACTAGTATGCAATTGTGTATGTATCATGTTTCAAGCAAGCGAAGTCACGGATAACAGTTGTAATATGTCTAACAAACTGTAACCCCAGAGAGCTCTCACTATTGATCAGTCAACGGACTTTTTGTTTCTATTTTCTAGAATCATTTTTGGTGCGTACTGAGAGCAGTATGGGGGGGGGGGGGTCGGAAAAATATCCAAATATGTGAAGATAAAAATTCAAAATTGTCGACAGTTTTTTTTTGCAAATTTCCTCTGGGAAAAAATTTGGACCGTTTTTTGATAACTGGTCCGCCTTTTTTACGTTTGCTCGAATTTTTTGGGTACGAGGTTTTAATCTAATAGCCAACTCGTACTCTAATGAGCCAAATCGAGTATCCACAGAGGGGGGACGCTTCCCCCATGAGTCCGCCCTGTTTGTAGGCCACTACTACTTATCACGGCAAAAGGTATGTATACGGGTGTTAATAAAGTACCTATGTGGCCAAACTTCAGAGTATTATTCCTTACTCAATCTTAAGACAAAAAGTTCATATAAACGTAAGTCCTAAACGACTTTGTTTTTAATACACAGGGTGTTGAGATTTTTTCTCTTAAAAGTTTTTCCTAAATATCTAGAAGACGCAAATTAGTATCAAGTTGAAACTTGGTGACAATTTTTAAAGCATAAAGAGGAGTCTTTTAAGCAAAAAACTGTTTTTCTGCACAGGGGTAACAGGTTTAATTTTAAAAAAAATATATTAGTTCGCAACTTTTTTTTCAATCTGACAGGATTTATAATTTAGCAAATTAAACTGCACAAAAATCATCTCTTCAGTTTTTTCGCTCAGATTGGGTTGGGTTGGGTTTCGCTCAGATTGGGTTACATTGTTGTAATTTGTTGAAAATAACAAAAAAGTAAGAGAGCCATGGAAAAAACACTTCTTTGTATAAATTTGACAACTAGCAAGACTCCTCTTTATGCATTAAAAAGTGTAACGAAGTTTCAACTTGATACTAATTTGCGTCTTCTAGTTATTTAGGAAAAACCTTTTAAAAAAATGCTTCGCCCTGTGTATTAAAAACAAAGTCGTTTAGGACCTATGTCTATATGAACATTTTGCCTTAAAATTGAGTAAGGAATAATGCTCTGAAATTTGGCCACATACTTTATTAACACCCTATATGTAAGTCACAATAGAACTTTTGAACAGAATTTCAGCCAAATGTGTCAAGCCCTTTAAGGACCGGTTAATTGTTTTTTAGGATTTTTAACATTTTTTTAGTAAAAACGATAATAATAATCAAAATAATAATAATAATAATAATAATTAATAATAAGAAAAATAATAAGAAAAATTTGCTACCATTTTAAACAGTGTTAAATACTAAATATCGGGACCTTAACCGTGAGAATTTTGCGAATCATGCTTGTTAACATACCAATGTCAGAGGAAAATTATAATAAAGAATAAAATATTATTAAACAACTGGCAGTAAATAATGGCTATAACACTAATATGATTGACCAAATTATTAATAAAAAACAATATAAAAAAGCGATCAATTTAGCATATCCTACTTCAAAATCAAAAGCTATACTTAGGTACAAAACACTCACATATATACACTGGTAAACTTACACAAAAAATCAAAACATATTTAAATAAACTAGATTTGCACATTTCTTTCAAAACAAATAACAAATTAGGAAAATTAATAAAAAACAACAAAAGCAAAATTAAAAAAGAACAAAAATGTCGTGTATACAAACTTAAATGTGGCAGTTGCCCAAAACTTTACATTGGACAAACAGGTAGAAGTTTTGAAAAAAGACTTAAAGAACACACAACTAGTTATAACAAAAAAAATAATAGTTCACATTACGCTCTACATTTGAATAATGAACAACATAGGTTTGATGATAATTTTGAAATTTTACTGTTAGAAAACAAATCTGTAAAACTTAATTTATTAGAAAGTATGGAAATAAATAAATGTAAAAAATTAAACATATTTTATTAAATGACCAGCTGGACTTCAATAGTTCCCCATTGTTAAATTGACTTAAATTAATAATTTGTTGGAAATTCCTCCAGCAATAAAACGGTATTGTGGTAGTGTGTAGTGTAGTGTAGTGTTCTATAACTTAAAATTGTAAATATAGGACATTACCTAATCGTAATTGTATTTTAAAAATAATCACCAGGTTGTAAAAAATTTAGGTAAAAAAATTGTTGAGTATTTAATACATAATATGTATTATATTATAATAAGAACAGTTAGTTTATACCAACCATCCGGCGAAGACTGTGTGTCGAAACAATTGTCATGTTTATGAATAAAAATTTAGTGAAAATTGAAACAATTTTGTTGTTATTTTTAAATATTTTAAAATTTTGTACGATATTTTAGTATGTTGTATGGTTGAAAATTTCGGATTAAAGCTGAATATAAAAAAAAACATTATACGGGGGAATTTAAAATTTTCAAAAAAATACGTTTTATTTTAATAGAAGGCTATGACTTTGTATTTGGACATATCATTTAATTCTAAATAATGTTTCTTAATAACGTTTTTCTGTAATTATCGAAATAAGAATACTCTTGAACGATTTCTATATTTTGGCCTGCCCTGTATGCTGTGGTCTGACTTGAAGCCATTTTAAGCGCACCTGATATGGTTACCGGACATGCACCAATTTTTGCCGGTATTTATATTTCGGTTGTGCAAAAAAATTTCCCATTTGTTGCACACTTAATGGACCACGCTGTATAATATAACAAGTGTATTTGAAAGTATGGGTTTATTTTGGGGAAAACCATCCCGTATTGTGTAGGTGAAACTTCAACGTCGTTGTCAGAAAAAAGTAGCTGGTGTCATATTGTCATATGCCACCCGCAATTAACTACAATAACTGCGTGTTTAACAACCTCTCTTGTCTCTCAGAACTTCAATAATAAGTAGGGGAGACTGTTGTACCTAGGAACGGTTTTTGAATTTATCTGCATAATCTTATTTTACTCCAAATTTTTAAAATTTGTCAAGCCACGTTATATAAGTCATATGTCCTTTATAACATCTACAACGAATTTTATTCAGATAATATCGGTAATCGACATTATTTATCAAAATTCAGCAGCAAGCAAAGTGTTCCAAGGTACAAGATGCTCGTGTACCTTGGAACAAACCTCGTGTACCTTGAAACACAATGGAAATATTGAAATAAAAATAAAGGGAAGAAACATTTAATATCAAAACATATATTTTAGATTCTACCACTACCACACAATTTTTAAATAGTAGGTTAGAAAAATTAAACTTAACCTCTGGATTAAGTTTTGGCAAGAAAAAAGTCCGATTTAAACATTTAAATTAATTTGAACGGCAAAAATCACACACGTATATTTTCTATTCGTCCCCTTCAATGCCGGCACATAGGTTATGAACCCAGCGTCCACAGTTTACGCAGCGACAATATTTTTCCCCCTTTTTGTCAGCCACCTGAGAACTATTGCATAATAAACACGCATCATCTTCACTATCTTCGTTGTCAGTAGATACGAAGGAAACCTGACCATCACTATCGCTGTCGGAAGAAGAATCAAGCTGTGTTAATTTCATTTTTTTTAATAATTTTAGGCTCCTTTATTTTTGACTTCACGGGGGTCGGATTCTTTGAAGCTTTGCTGGACTTCGCACCAAAACTAAGATTTTTAGTTACTGCCGCTGTCTTTCTCTTATTTTTTAACATCCTAATTTCGTCTTTCTCTGGGGTATCAGTTGCTATTCTTGTTTTTCCAGCTCTCCTCTCCCTGTTTGCCATTTTTCTAGCTGTCGCTTTTGGAAATGGTTGCACTTTTTCTGGGGATACAAAATTATTTTCTTCGTGTTCAGTTTTAAGGGTGCCTATCGCTAATTTGTTGTCCCTAGATGGCCTGGGTTGTGGTTCATTAGCAGGAATTATAGTTTTCGATGTCCCTGGTTCAAGACCTTCAGCTGTTGATGTAGTCGGATTTTCAAAAGAATCTAAAGTTTGCAAGTTGCGGTTTGTCACATAAGAACCTAGAAAATCTTCATCGACAAAAATACCGCTATGCAAGGGGAATATTCCTGATGCTCTAAATCCGCTCAAAATATTACTTGGAGTAAAAGCTCGAGGAAAAGCTGTTCCCAAAACTTCAGCAACTGAGTAAATGTCAAATGTTTTTCCTCCATTGTTAAATAGCCATGCTTCTACACCTTGACTGTAAAATGTTTTAAGAGGGCCGTATACAGTCAAATCGAGCGGCTGGAGTTTGTGGGACTTATGAGGGGGGAAGGTTACCATTACCACACCAACGTCTGAGGCTCTTTCGACTGCTTCGAGAGAAAGATGAGTTTCATGATTGTCTAAAACCAGGAGTATGCGTTCATCTTTCGAACATTTTGTAAACTGAATAAAGTGCCGCTAGGAGTTGCCGCTCCAATAGTCCCAGAAGGACCTCCAAATATCATCCTATCTTTAAAAAAGACCCGTGGAAATATCAACATGGGCGGGATGTAGGTGCCAGTAGCATTAATAGCTGATATCATTGTTACAAGGGTGCCACGTTCCGCAGACGTTGCACTACCAAGCTGTTTGATTCCCTTAGGTGCAACAATTTTTGACTGTGACTGGACGGTGCTTAGACCGGTCTCATCCAAGTTCCAAATTCTGGATGGAGGAATCGGGCCAAACCTCTGATGAACATTTTTAATATTGTCAAAAAAATGTGTTACATTTGTTCGATTAAAACTCGTAGAGCGGCTTAAACTAGTCGCTTCAGGCTTGCGAATTGACAGTCTGTCATTAAGTCTATTAAGAAAACCTCGCATCCACTGTTCACCAGCAATTTTATCTTTGTTCCATTGTTCCGGGTCACTTTTTTTATTAGCCACTGCAAATTTGTAAGCTAAGTCCTTCACGCCCTTTTTTGTTAAACCATACTGCATTCTAGCAACCGTTCTAATGTATTCTACCAGGCTTGTTTCCTCTTCATCGGTAAAGACTTGTTTTACAACACAGTTCAAGGAATATTTATAATTTTGCTCCCCAACGGCTTTAAATTTTTTGGATTCTCTTGAAAGGGTAGCAAGGCTTATATGAAAAACCTTAACAGCCTCCCTATAGCACATTTTTATTTGCGGATCAGTAGAATGTATTGCTTGCAATGCAGTTTTCAATACAACCGGATCTATTGCCTCTCTTTTTTTACCAGTCTTGCTTCGTGGCATTGTGACATACGAATTTCTGAAAAAAAGTAAAAAAAACTAACATATTGTACCTTGGAACATGTTCTAAGGTACAAGACGTAAAATGTTTCAATGTACAAGAGAGTGCTTAAAAAAGCAAAAAATGGCTGTCTACCCAATTAATCACATGTCAAGTAAAACACAATAGGGGCATTTACTCACCACAAGTCAAGGAATCTCGCTGTACCAATGAATATTCTAATATCAAAATATACAGATGATAATTTACACATAAACTACGAAGAAAAAGTTTACTTTTGCCGCACTAAAACTCGATTTTCCTCTAGTAACGGCAAAACACGTCTTCTCAGCATATTTTTCGAACCAGCTGACCTATAGAGCACAAGCCACCAATATACCTCAGTTGAGTGATTTTAGATGGCACCACGGGTCAGAAATTTAAAGCGTTCCCAGGTACACTATGCTCTAGGTACAACACTCTCCCCTAATATTGTTTGGTATATTAGAGAGCTGTTTTTTTTCCTATAGTAAACTAAAACATTTGTTTACTTACTTGTGTCTTTCTGAATATGACTTTGGCAGAAAAATTAGCGGGGTAATTTGCTTGACAAATAATGTATAAAATTGCCCCGACAATTTTTTACAACAATGAATGTAGCTACGGTAACACACAATAAAATGTCGATATTTCATTGTTTAAACCTTGATTGTGACCGGTAAATGAAATTCTCCTAGTAATTTTCGTCAAAGGACGTTTTTGGGTTTCTAATGACTTGCATAAACAATTTATGCAATAATACATGCATTATTACACATTTTGTATGTTTTAACTAAAGAGGCTTTATTTGACAAAGGATACCAAGAGAGAGCTGTTGTTTGGTTAAAAGGTACGCGCGTGTTATTTTCATGCGATGAATTGCCAGCCTTCGACCTAAAGCCTCACGGACTCGGCACATCAGGAACGATACTTTCTCGAATCGAATGCGGTTATGATTCTGGCAGCCCAGTTGAGAAAAAATCAGATTTCGCATTGCTTTCGCACCGCATTCGGTTCTTGAGCGGCTCATCCTTCTTCTTTTTAAATCGAATGGAGACGGCTAATTACCGCGATCGTTTCGCTTGACTTTTCCCGCCATCCAATGAACATGCGTGAAAATTTCCGAGTTTACAGGACGGTGCGACTCGACAACGACAATCCGCCAATTTTCGAGGAAGCGTATAGGCTGTTGTGTATGGAGGCCCGTTAAGTCCTCCATAGTGTTGTTTTTGGTGCCTTTTTTTGTTTGTTGTTCAGTTGTTCACCTATATATTTTTTGGAATGTGTATTGTAGCATTTTCAGTGACGATCTCGTTTTTTATTATTCCTTGTTTTGTATGTAAATATGTTTTTAAATAAACGTGTCCACTACTTTATAATTATTATTAGAGTTTAAAATTTTATTTCCTTATCTTTTGCTTTCACTACTTTCCTAACTAGAAAAGTTATAAACTTGTTTAAAGTGATGGGATAAATTTACTATTTATACATCTTCCAACAAAATGAGCAAGATTTGTTAATCTGCAAATAGCCATTTAAATATTGGCAGCAGAGATGTTCAGCACGTTTTTATAAGGAACAAAATGAAATGTATATTCAAATGTAGCTATATAATTTAAGAGGGTTAACATTGGTTATTCTAGAAACATTTATACAGAAAAAAAAATAAGTTAAAATTTCCAAAAATATTAGCAAATTAGCCCGGCATTCCAAAGTTTATTGACAAAGATTTTGAATTCATATTTAAAATGTCTAGAATTTATACAACAGCAAGTGTAAATTATTTTTGTTAATTTCCAGTGACTATTGTGTTGTAAAAGTCTTTCTAAAATGCCCAATGCGGACCATCTTAAATTTGTATTAAAACCACGCATTACTGCACCTAGCCCGTCTAGCCGTGGGCGGGCCAGCCACTGTACTTGGCTAATCCACTAGTGGACGGACAGCGGATCTCCAACGGTACTGCGCCCTGACAAGTCCGGTCTACAATCCGCTGGGTTTGCCGTGTTTCGGGCCGGACGCGGTTTCGGAAATGCGGTTTCTGTCCTCTTCCGGAGCAGCCATCTTCTAAAAAGATCATAATAATAGTTTCAACCATATGGACGCCAATGATGAAAATAAATTAAAAACATTTAGATAAAAAATTACCTTCTGCATGCATCATATAAATTTACCCCAAGATTTTAAAAAAAATACCTTCAAACAGTTTTTAGATTTTTAAGAAAAACTTTTATTATTTTTTTTTGGATACTGAATTTACAGCCGAGCGTTGGTGCACGTTTTATGAAATACCCTGTATAGAAGTCGAACTTAAATAAAAACAATAGTCTGAGCAATTTATATTTTTTTCAGTGCAAGTTATAAACAATAGCACCTACTCAAAATAAGTCAGCATTAGATCTTAGTTAAATATTTATATTTCGACATGAAGTAAATTTTTCACTGTGAATAAGATGTTTTGTTAATTTAAATCTATTGATAGTAATTTAATCGTACCTATATTATTTTCCTGTTATAAATTCCGGATGAAAATAATAGTATATTATTCAATGAGCATATAATGGTGGCTGTTATTCACGCGGATGAAGTTTATGACACGAGCCGCAGGCGAGTGTCCGCAGGCGAGTGTCATAAATCATCCAAGTGAGTAACAGCCATTATATGCGAGTAGAATACTATACTTTATCCAGGACTATCAAAAAAATTTAGATAATATTAATATATGTTTTTATTTTGAAATGTTGACGTTTTGAATTAAACTCTGAATTAAAGTAACCACAACAGCGCGACAACGCAACGTGACGAAGCTAATGTTTTCATAGCCACCTTTGTTTCTTATTTTGTGCGTACAATCGCATTCCAAGGCGGTTTGCATCGAGCACAGCAGCTCTTGTTTGGAGTTTGGATCGAGATATCCGTGGAAGCGGTGAATAATGAAACCATTATTCACTAGTGAATAATGAATATTATTATTATTTCATAAACTCATGTATAATAATCAAATTATAGACGAGTCGTGGATAAATTATCCTAGCTTCAATATAAAATTTTAGGTACTGGAAAGAAAACGTATTTACAAAATTTTCTCAAAACTGTAATTTTGTGGATACGGTACTCGTTGTTATGAGGCGGTGCGACGACAGAATGGATAATCATCAATATTTTTAATAGTTTCGTAAGATTATAAATTATAGCCGGTGTATATTTTCACAATCAATTTAATGACACTTTGTTGATTAATAGTTTATACTAAATGTCAAATTGTTTGAATTATTTATTTTTAGAAATTAACAGTTATTTCGGTTGAGTAAAATTATTGGTTTTAGTATGCAAAGAATTACCTGTTTACAAAATATCCACTAGAATATATAATATTTTTATTATACCGGGTGCAGAATTCCACAGATCAAATAAATGATTAAGAAACATACCATACCATTCCATTAAAAAATATATATGTTTGGTTAATATCTCAAAAAATAAGATATTTAATGACAATCTAGCTACGCCACTCGGCTCTACGTAGAAAGCTCTAACAGGATACGATTTTACTTTTTTTATTAGTTCCAAGGTAACTAAAATACGAGGGGGGTCCGAAAATGAAAAAAAAAATAATTTCGTCCTTTATGTCAAAAAATGAAGCAGGTCATGAAAAATATTTTTATGCCATCTTTCATTTCATCAAAGAGTAGCAACACTTCGCGAAAACCGCAACTCTATCTTTAATAACCATCGAGATATCCTGCAATTACAATGAAATCCGGACACCCTGTATTTCATATCGAAAATTTTTTGCTTTAATTTTTAAATTTTTAACGAAATAAAGCAAATTTAATATACTTTTGAATTTTACAAAATACGAATACGTTATATTCAATTGAGGAATTGTGCAGATTTGTTTTTTTTTTTTTAATATTGGATAAGTATTGTTTTTCGATATCTTTGCGTCCTTATTCTAGCTGAATTATTTTAGGGTTATGACAGTTCGACAATTCTGGAAATAGGATCATAAGACGCTGGAAGAAGCTTCCTTAGCTTCCACACAAAAACACAAGAATGTATATGTTGAGGGCGAATTAATGCGGAGGATATATATATATATATATATATATATATATATATATATATATATATATATATATATATATATATATATATATATATATATATATATATATATATATATATATATATATATATATATTATCTGAGTAATGTGGAAGAAGAATTTGGATTGGATTATTTGTTACCTCTAGATATGGGAGTTCTACGCTGATGAAATATTACTACTTTTTGATTAAATGTTGTTTTATTTTTAACTTTTGTAACATATCTTTAACAGAGCTGCTCACAATTTTGTCATCTCTTTTTTTCTAAATTATTTATCCTTATCTTTTGTTTTTCTAAAACTACTTCGTTTTTATATTACCAAAAGGTATTTCTACCAAACATTAACTGGTACATATAACAATTTGTGGGATCGTGTACTGAGCAAGTGGTACGCCACAAATACTCCCCTCTCTAAAAAAAATAAATAATAAAAAGAATTTCATCAAATTTTTAAACGTTAACAGAATTCAATGCGAAAGAAACTTTTTTTACGTTTTTATTTGGAATAACAGATTCATCATGCTCCGCCAACAGGAAAGCAGGTTTAATTCTGTCTATACTAACAACTACATCTTTATTATCTTTAAAAATAACAAATGATTTTGGATATTTTTTGATTACTTTAAAAGGACCCACGTATGACGGCGAAAGAGATGACTTTTTGCCTTCTACTTTAATGAACACGTAATTTGAATTTTTTAAATCGTGACGCACAAACGGTTTCTCCAGGTTATGCCTATTAATTGCTTCTGGCTTTAAATTAGCAAAACATTCGCGTAAACTGATCAAGATAGGAAAAGTGTCAATGATTTCGTGAGAAGTTGTAAAAAATTCTCCGGGCAATCGTAAAGGTTGACCATACATTAGTTCTGCAGGTGAACATTGAAGGTCTTCCTTTATTGCCGATCTTAGACCTAAGAGAATTAATGGTAGTTCATCTTTCCACCTATTTCTATTTCCTCTAGCTGTTTGAGCCGCTTTTAAAGTTCTGTGAAATCTTTCAATCATTCCATTGCTCTGCGGATGATATGTTGTTGTGTGTATTCTATGAATACCAAGAAGTTTACTAAACTCTGAGAACAATGCTGACTCGAATTGAGTTCCCTGGTCATGAGTTACTGTATGTGCTACGCCAAAACGTGAAAAATAGTGTGCATAGAGAGTTTTTGCCACAGTTTGTGCTGATATGTTAGATAGAGGATAGGCTAGTCCACCTAGTGACTCTTTCAATAACTGTAAGAATATACGTGCATCCTCCTGAAGGAACTAGAGGACCGACTAAATCGATGTGAATATGTTCAAAACGACCTTTTGGAATGTCAAATTTACCTATAGGAGATTTTGTATGTTTATTGATTTTAGAAGTCTGACAACCTAGACAACATTTAACCCACTGATGAATATCTGAATTCATCTTAGGCCAAAAATATCGTGAACCTACTAATGTTTTTGAAGCGCGAATGCCAGGATGAGATATGCCATGCAAGTTTTGAAAAATCGTAAATCTAAGTTCTTTTGGTATATAAATTCTTTTATTCGTCGAAGAAACTTCGCACCAAACTTTAATTTTGGTGAAAGAAACTTCTTCCTCTTTTAATATAAATTTGCAGTTTTTGTTTAAATTTTGACTTTGAATTAATGTTTTAAGTTCTTTGTCCGCATCTTGTGCTTGTTTTAAAGAACAGATATCTATGTCAAATATATCTAAAGATCCCATGTTGTCATGTATGCGTGAGAGAGTATCAGCAATGACGTTTGATTTTCCTTTGATATATCGAATATCAGTTGTAAACTGAGCAATGTATTCTAAATAACGAAATTGACGTGGACTTCTGTCTGCTTTGGACTGAAAAATTGTAGTTAAAGGTTTATGGTCACAAAAAGTCAAGAATTCATTACCTTCTAAAAAATGTTGAAAATGTCTGATTGCTGCATAAATGGCTAACAATTCACGATCAAAAGTAGAGTATTTTTGCTGAGAAGGGCTAAGTTTTTTTGAAAAATACGCAATAGGTTGCGAAAAATTATCATAAGTTTGTTCTAGTACAGCAGCGATGCCCGTACTAGAAGCGTCTGTTGTCAACGAAAGTTTGGCGCTAGGTCTAGGATGTGCTAGAATTGTTGCTTCAGCAAGTAGAGTTTTCGCTTTGTTAAAACTATTCTCACACTCCTCTGGCCAATCGCTTATATTTTTATTTTTATTATTTTGCAAGTCAACTGAGAGTTTATGCAAAGGAATTAATATTTCTGACATTTTCGGTACAAAGCGATGGTAGAAATTGATCATTCCTATGAATCGTTGCAATTGTTTCAGTGTCTTTGGTGTCGGAAAATTTTTAATTACATGTATGCGTTCTTCTGAAGGTGAAATACCTTTTTCAGAGATGGAATGTCCCAAAAAATTTAAATTTGCTACTCCAAATTCACACTTTGAAGGTTTGAGACTTATTCCAAATTGATCGAGTCGCTCAAATAAAATATTTAAATGTTGAAAATGTTCGTCCTCATTTTTACTTGCTACTAAAATATCGTCAATGTAAACAAAAATAAAATCGAGTCCTTGAGTTACCTCATTAATAAATCTTTGGAAAGTCTGGGCAGCGTTTCGTAAACCAAAAGGCATTCGTTGAAACTCGAAAAGACCAAAAGGTGTAGTGATAGCTGTTTTGAAAATATCTTCCTCCGCTACCGGTATTTGATGATAAGCTCTCACTAAGTCAATTTTTGAGAAAATGGTACTGCCATGGACATGCAAGTTAAAATCTTGAATATGTGGTAATGGATACCTGTCTGGTGTCGTGACTCCATTTAAAAAACGATAATCCCCGCATGGTCGCCAATCAGAAGAATCTTTTTTAGGCACCATATGTAAAGGGGAAGCTACTGAAGAAGAGGATGGTCGGCAAATGCCTTGTGCAACCATCTGTTCAAACTCAGCTTTGGCAATTTTAAATTTAATGGAGTCGAGACGACGTGGACGACAAAAAGGTAAATGTCCATTAGTGACAATATGATGTTTAATTGAATGTTTGGCAGGTAGCACAAAATCTGGTGAAGAAATAAGTTTAGGGTATTTTCTAAGAAGTTGGGTATATTTTGTTTCGACAGCAAATAGTTTGGGAGTTGGAACATCTGAATTAACTAAAGAAGCTTTTGAAATCAAAGTAGTTTCAGAGTCAATGAGACATTTGTTTTTAACATCTACTAGCAAACCAAAATGGGCCAGAAAATCTGCGCCAATGATGGGACGATTAATATCAGCTACAGTAAAAATAAATGGGAAGTTGCGTCTGAGCTTAAGATTTACTTTTATAAACTTTTTGCCATAAGTTGTAATGGGAGTACCATTAGCGGCAGTTAAAAAAAATCTTTATCTTTTTTCAGATCTGAAAATACATCCCGAGGAATAACAGATACATCTGCACCGGTATCTATCAAAAACTGTAGTTTGTTAGAATCGTCAAACACGAAGAGGCGGCGATTTTTATATTTTACTATCCCACTGTCTGCTGTCGAAACTTTTACATGTTTTTTGAATTTTCTTTAGACTGAAAAGTTTCGTATAGCATACACCAAGGTCCTTGACATTTTAATGCTCTTTTTCCAAACTTGTTATGATAAAAACATACGCGATTTTTTGAGGATGACCGAGAACGACTGTTAGAGCGACTTCTACAGGAAACACATTGATTATTTTGATTTCTGTTAGGTGTGTTAGAAAAATTTTGAAAGTGTGACAATTGATTTTGAAGTGAATTAATTTGTTGTTCCATAGATTGTTGTTTTTGAGACATGGAATGAAGAAGATTTTGACAATTAATTGAAAAATCAGAAAAAGCTTTCATTAATTCGTTTGGAACGGTAGATGAATTACCTATATAGGGAACTGATCGATCGACAAGGTGCTGTGTTTCAACTTCAGAAACTTTTTTAAAAATAGAAGTTGGTCGATAAGTTTCCCATATATTGTCGGCTATTTCTAAAAGTTCATTGACAACTTTCCTACCAGATGCAGTCAATGCTACCAAAATTGTTTTTGGTAAGCGTCTTTTCCACAATTTAAGCAGCAATTCCTGGCTAACCATCTGTGAACCACCAGCTGTATTAAGCATTTCTCTATAAAAATCTGAAGGCTTGCGGTCACCCATTTCGGAGCCAGAAAGAAGGTCATCAAGTCTTTTTTCTTCACTTGAAGTTAACCTGTTGATTAGAATTTCTTTTAGTTTATTGTACATATCAGATTGTGGAGGGTTCGAAATAATGTCATAAATATTTGACACTATCTCTAAAGGCAAGTTAGCTATAACCAGGAAATATTTCGTTTTGTCTGCAGTGATACGAGAAACTGCAAATTGTGCCTCAATTTGACTAAACCAAATTTCTGGTTTTGTGATCCAGAAAGGAGGTAATTTAATTGATGAAATGTTTTCATTGTTAGCATTGACAGAACCGTTACTTTGATTAGTACTGACATGTTTGTCAATGAGAGGGTTGTCGCCAATGTTTTCTTCTGTCATTTCGATGAAATATAAAAGAAAGAAGCAAAAATAATATTATTATTATCAAAGTGAATTATTCAGAGAGGTAAGTAAAAGGGGCGCAAACCACTTACCCAGCAGCCGACTCTGATTTCTATAATAAATTTAAGTCTTTTCTAATGTTCTTTGTTCTTTTTACTTCTTCCACGACTGGTTTCTAGAAGGATTTTTCTGGGCTGCTTTCTCAAACAAAGTCAATACATTTTTCTAATCTTCTTTTTTTTCTTTGTAGATCTTCTACGGCTCCAAGACAGAGATCAAAGAATTACCATCACCTCGGAATCTACTCCCAATAGATTGAATCCCGATCCATTGGAATCCGTGTTCGCCAATAAACGTGAAGGAAATACTCACGTCGAGGGGTCACCAATTATGTTGAGGGCGAATTAATGCGGAGGATATATATATATTATCTGAGTAATGTGGAAGAAGAATTTGGATTGGATTATTTGTTACCTCTAGATATGGGAGTTCTACGCTGATGAAATATTACTACTCTTTGATTAAATGTTGTTTTATTTTTAACTTTTGTAACATATCCTTAACAGAGCTGCTCACAATTTTGTCATCTCTTTTTTTCTAAATTATTTATCCTTATCTTTTGTTTTTCTAAAACTACTTCGTTTTTATATTACCAAAAGGTATTTCTACCAAACATTAACTGGTACATATAACAATTTGTGGGATCGTGTACTGAGCAAGTGGTACGCCACAGTATAGATGGGCTAGGGACTACATTATTTTAAAAAACAATTGCTTAACCAGCACAGAGAAGTTTTGATTTTCAACCGTACATTAATGCAAGAACAGAGAAAAGCACTTTTTAATCAGGGGCATATTTATGGGGGATTGCCCATCCCCATCCCCGTGGATGCTTTAGTTGGCTAATTCAAGCACGAGTTGGTTATTACCTCGTGCCAGAGAAACGTCGACAGTTGTGTTTTCGGAAAATTCGCGAAAAGGTCGACAGTTTACCTGCGAACCTAAATAATAGTTCAACCAATTCGACGGTTTTGTTGAAGAGAATTTGCAAAAAAAGGTCGGCTATTTCGGATTTTTATCTTTGCATACACAGAAAAAAACAATTTCAATGAGTAGTTTATCATTGTTAACCAATAGGTTCTAAGATTGCTTGAAATATAAGGTTTCATTGGTTTTTAATGGATCGATGAAATATAACAATTATTTGATGCCAGTCATATCCTATTCTAAATTCAATGCAAACTATCATTGGTTTCACTAGAAGTTTATTTGTAAGAATATGCACCTCATTTGATGCAAAATAGCTGTTATTGTTTAAATTATAACAGTAATTAATTTAATGTAACTTCCAATAGAAAGAAAATATTTTTGTTTAAATTCAATCATATTCGTGTTTTGAAAAACAATTAAATACTCTTATTTAATATAAAGAAGAATTTCAATTACTTCAATTATACTTATATTTCAAACAAATGAAACACGCTTTATTATTTTAAAATATTTTTTATTTAGTATTATTAAACAAGTTTAGACATTCTGTAAACATTTAAATTTAAAAAAACACATTTGATTACACCACACTGACGCGAACCCCGTAAACTTTTTATATTTATTTCATTCCAAATATAGGATCTGCTTCTTTGTAAAAGTGTCTCCTTTGGCTTGGATGGGTACAGGATGCTCGATGGAAAAAATTTGACACTGCATTCGAATCTCCTAAATTTACAGCTAGATTTGGTGGAAACCATGTCTAAAAAATACAAATTCAACAATAAACTTGCGTTCATATTTAATGTTAATAGTTTTTTAACAATACGTATCGGCTGAGTAAACAGTCATATAAAATAGACTAACCAAGAGAGATTTACAAATAAAGAAACACACTTATTACTGCAAAGCTTTTTAGATTTGTTTTACTTACCATAAAACACTGAAATAATTTGTTCCAGTCTCCAGTCTTGCAAAAGATCTATTATTTTTGGCGTACGACTATTCAAAGAAAAAAGAAAAATTGTAACCTCTCCAAGGGTGTTCGCGAGCAAGAGAAATAATATTTAAGCCAACAATAGGACCCATTGAATTAATATTTTTTATTATTTCTCAAATACCTTATATGTTTTAAAGGAGTGTTTATTTTAATTGAAATGATATTAGGATTATTGATTTAATTTTTACATTTTTTATTTAAACCGTAGTTCTTGTTCGTTTAATAAAATATATTGTAATTTGAATCACACCTGCTACAAATAGCTATTTTTCGCCCAATTATATTTAAGCATTCCAAACAAATAGTTTAATATTTTGGCTCTAACAATTCTACACTCCAAGGAATATGAGAAATTTATTGGATTCCAATAGTATTTTGGTCATTGAAATAATGGTAACATAGTTTTCAAAGAAGTAGGTATCCTTTTGAAGTCCAATAATAAGTCTATAATTAAAGCAATATTTTTTTTTTGAATATTTCAATTATGTTTTGTTGAGACAATATTAACTTTAATATAACTAATGTGACAGTGGTCAAAAACAGTACTATTATTGAAAACAGCAGCAGTTTTTTCTGTGTAGGCGGATATTTGTCCAGTCCATTCCTACCCCCCCCCCCCCCCCCAATATAATTCTTTCGATACGCCCCTGCTTTTAATTTACCAAGTAGCATTGGTTATTTCAATTTTTATTAAAAACAAATAAAAATCACAGACAGCGACAAAGTTATAACGCTGCGAATATTACTTTATCCTTTCTAACAGCAGTAAATTGAAACTGTATTAAATTTACAGCCCAAACGTTATTTTAACGGTTCAAACACAATTTCTTTGTTACCAGAGACAATTGAATTTTATCCCCAAATAAAATTTTCATTTTCTTTTAGTGTTTCTAAGAGGTGATTTTATATTCTATCATCGATTTTTTTGCATGCTGTATTCAGTGAAAAAGAAAAGTCCCCAGTTGATTTAGGCTTTGATAAGGTTAGCATAATAAAAAGGCACGTCTAAATATTTTCATTTTATTTGCCGTCACAATAGACACACATGGTGATCCAAAATAAAGGCATGTAGGGTAACAATGGATTCCTAGCATTAAAATATTGCAACTTAGCTGACTGTGTTAAAGTCCAAAGTTTTCGATCGCGACTGAAGTTACGATCGACTACAATATTTCAACTCCTGTTCCTTGAAGCCCTGTTCCGAACTGAAAGAGATTTGAATTCGGTAACGAAAGATAAAACAAAATTTTCTTACGAAAACCATCTTCAACTGAATAAATTAGGACTGAAATAACATTTGATACCAACAACTGCTTGTAAACTATGTTATTAAATACATCTTCTTTCTCTAATTTAATACTTTCCCTTTTCGACTCATTCCTTTCTTTATTTTACATTGTAAGAAGTTTGGTTGATCCAGACAATTTATGTACTTTGTTCATGTCTTCTGTAGAACTTCAGTTTCCAAAATGTGGGAAAACTTGGAAACCTGATCAAAATGTCCCTTCAGCTTATGGAGTAATGCTTAATAATCTAAGGTACCTACCTATCTTTAATATACAGGGTGTTGTGACATTCAACGCATATATTAAAACCGGTAAATTCTGTTATGAATTTAGATGGGGTAAAATCAGTTATAAACGGCTGCGGTAATAAGCTAAATAAGCTAGATTTTAACCACAGCGCACTACTAAATAGGCATATAAAAAAGTGATGCCAAGTTCCTTAACAGTAATTCTAAGAAACAAGTTTGAAGAAATAATATTTTTGTTACCTTTAAAGAAAGAAATCCTACCAATTCTTTTAAAGTTCTCAAAAAAATTAAAATACTATAACACAAATAAAGCAATCCAGAAAATAGCTGTTGAAACCATAACTAAAACCAAACTAAACACACAGGAATGTTGTGTTTACCAACTTATAGAACAAAACACTAAGAGCGTACGATATTTTGTTAATACTAGTAGAACTAATAAAGGTCTGAAAATTGTTTCCTTTTGCTAATCAATAAACAGACAGCAAAAATTCACACGGCATAATTCATCTCGCCAACTTGGAAAGCATTCGCCATTTTATCCACAAACAAAACAAAAAAACGTGTATCATATCTAGTTAAATGCATATTTAGTATCTAATAACAACTCTTTTTTGTTATTTATTTATAATATTATTAAATTACTTCGCTACTTTCATAAACGCCGCCATAATCTGACTAATCAGAACGCGTCTGACCACAAATCGTTAGTCGTTCGTCTTCGTCAAAGTTCGAAAACAATCTGTTTTCGGCATCTTCGCACATATTATTTTGTATGTAATAGAATAATGATTTTTTTTTAACAAAATTTCCTGCTGTAATAAAATATTATACTACTTTAAGGTTATACTTTTATAATACTGTGCAGTTGTACTCAATAAGTGTGATGGTAAATTATGTGACTATGGTGAGACCACCAGACCGGATATGTTAGTAAATTATGAGAGGCTGGGCGCCACCAAGATGGATGTTTGCATTTTGATTTTTAAACTTTTTTAGAGGAGGAAAGTTTAAGCTAGTAGGAATAAATCTCATCTCAATAAAAACGTAACAGGTAATTCATAATTCTGTATGGTAACGGTATAACAGATCCTGTTTCATTCTGCTTACAATATTAACCTAATTTTACGAGTGTCTGGTTCATATGTTTTCATATTAAGTAAAGAAATTGCTGATAAATTAAAAGGCACATTCTTAGTAAAATGCGTTTTTGGAATTAAAAATACTTTGGATTATTTTCGGTTTTCACTAAAGCTGGTCAAAAAATGAGATGTCAGGGTTAAGTTTGGCTACGCCACAGCTGAATCGTTTCTTTTTCCTATAGCCCATGACATCATGCCTTTTAGGAACGTCGGATAGGATAGGTTTAGGATAGTTTCTAAAAGAAAGATAGGTGCGATTTGAGAAAAAAATTATTGGGTATGTCTGTAGACTACTCCAAGGGTCACCCATTCCAATATATTAAACCATTTCCATAACACCCATGTTATTAAAAAATCTACAAAATATCCATTCTAATAAAAATTCATGCTGAAGTGTGCAAAAAAGTGCATTTGTTTAAATGTATTGTGTACCTATGTTTGTTTAGAATGTTTGATCTCTTCGATTTTATGGAATTAACAACATGATTAAACCCTATCAAACAATTCTCACGCTTTTTAACACCACAGGATTCGCTACAATGAAATTAGCTAGCCATACACGAAGGTTCAATACTGTCATTCTTTCTTTTAACATTCTTTCCTTTCATAAAACTAAATGGAAAGAAAACTGTTATCGCACTGCACTCAGTATATTTTTTAGCGTTCTTTCCTCTCATGCTCTCCTGAAAGTCAGTAATTTCATCTTTCATATAAAAAATACTCTTTAAAGTCCACTAACGTAAAATTCGTATTTATAAGTCATTTCAAAACATCTTTAACCATTTTTCTAAAATATTTATAATACATCTTAAATACTAAGTTTTTACAGTATTTCCCGGTACAATACGTAATTTAATGCGGATCCACCGGGAAAACGCAGCCAGGCCATGGCTGGGGCTGATGTTGGCCCTTGTGGTAAGGTTTGTATTACGCACAGAATTAATTCAGTCCTTTCCGAGCGATCTTTAAGGACTATGAATAGATTTAGGGCTTTTTACAGAATGAAATTTAGTATATTATACAATTTTTATTTATAAAGGTTTTTAATTTATGTTTGCTGGAAAAGTTTCCAAAATTTTCTTTTAGAACTGGTCCCCAAGGAAATAACTGACGGTCAGTGGACAAATTTAATCGTTTTGTTAGAAATTTGCAGTGATTTTTAAGGTTGTTGTCACATTAGTAGGGAGTAGGGTATTATTATTATTATTAAATAGATAACTGAGTAAATTACGCATTATAACTACGCTATAAATTCTCTTTGGGGCATTTCTTAAACCGCCTTTTTCAGTTTTTTTGTCATCACTTAGAGTAACAGACGTTTGCGACTGCGATTCGTCAGCCATAATTAATTTTGTTGTAATAATTTTTACAACAAAACAGCATAAAATGGCGTGCTGCAAAATCCTTCCGCGAAACCTATTTGTACACTAACACAGCCAAAAAATTTCGTTTATTCCTGTCGTATCGGAGGATCTTATTTCTTGGCGAGAAAAATTCTAATACATCTCATCAAGTCATTACCCACTCACATTAATTCATTGCGTCGGGATTGATCTTTCTGGCAGGAAAGAACGCCTATGCCCAGAATACCTTATCTGGTATTCTGGGCTTTTGTTCCATAAACGGATACCTATTTTTTATTTTAAAAAATCTTCATTTGTTACTATATTTACATGTCGTCCTACTGCTACTTAGATTATGTACAGGTATATAATATTTAGAGAATAATTGTATTTTGGGACTGCGTGACTGATGCAAGGAAACCGATAATGAAACAAAACGTCAAGGGTCAATAATGAAAGAGCCAAATCTTATTGGCGCGCAAAGCGAAAGCCAAAATAGAGTTTTGGGTTACTAACCGTTTTACAAATTACTTGAGCGTGCAAAAATGTATAATAATATATTTTATTCATCCACATAATATTAATATAAACAAAAGCAAGAAAAGAACTAATTTCGTTCACCATAACGTCAGGAAGATAGTTTCTTGTGTCGTCGAACCATTGTTGAATAATAAAGTAGGTACTTGGAGATTCTTTTTTACATAAAAATTGTATGGATATGCTGCAATCGTTTTATGCACTATCGCGAGGAGAAAAATGAGTTCAAAATGAGTTCTTCCTTGGAAAACCTTGTAATTGCATACCTACTTTCTAGATCTGTGTTGCTGTGTTCAATGATTAAATCTACAACTTTATGAGCCCATTATTCAGTTAATTTCAGAATGTGTTATATGTTTACAATATGTTGAAATTGTTAAAAATACATAATTTTTGTTTTTAAAAATCGTGTTTTAATAACTTTTGCAACAACTGCAAGGAAATATTGTTTCCTTACAATATAAAAAAAAAAACAAGTCTATTTATTTCGACGATAAACCGAATATAAACAGGTGCACGCTGCCTACAAGTAATCGGTTCAAACGGTGACATTGAACAGGGCCGCATTGAGAATGCGAAGGAAAACTTTAAACTGCAAAACTATTTACAATTAAATAAAAACTAAAATAATTACCAGCCTTGACAACCGAACAAATAAAACAACGATTAAAAATCAACGCAAAAAATTAAAACTACAAAACAAGTCAAAACTCGAAAGAAAGTCGAATAGCCTTTTTCACTAGACAGCCTAATTACAATCCTGCGAAATACCGCCGATAGCTCTCTGGCCCGCCTCTTTCAATTTAATGTCCGGTCGGCCAATACGAATAGGAAGCTGCTGGAGGCTCGACGAGATCGTCTGACTGTGATATGTAGGGTTAATATTTATGTTACCGGCAAAGTCCGTTTCTTCGTCATACTTAAGTTTGCCTAGGTCACATTGCCGGGACGTTTTGGGCAAAGTCCGAAATTGTTCTCTATTTCGGAGTTTGCCTAGAATGTAACCCGGCAAACTTAGGTTTGCCAAACACGTTTTAGGAAAAGTCCGAAATATGTTCTTACCTTTGTGTTGTATCATGATAATTGGTATACTAGTGATGCTAAGCCTGTAAATAACATGATTTCATCGTATTTCATTAAGTTAAATATACCTTCAGAATATACTTATTAAACTTTTTTTATTAAATGATAATAACAAACCTGAGCAAACCCGGTCCAGTTAGTTAGACGAATAGACAAACACTCAAAGCAGGGCGCGCATTGAATTGACTCGGCTCGGTAAGTTTCGTTCGGAATGCGGACAATCAAAGCGCATTGATTCGGCTATCTGTTCTTTAAAACAGCTGCAACTATTGTGATGTATAGATGTAGTATCGTATCAGACTTTTTTCGCTATTTCCTCCTAAGCATTCTCCTTCCGCACATTGTCGTGATTCTTCGGGTCGTACAAAAAAACATAAAAATGAACGTTTACTATCCAAACTTCGTCCGCCATTGCACACCTATCTCGTCGGCTTGCGTCTCAATACGAGAAATAGTCGCAGGCAGTCGGACATTTCGGCAATTTTTGCTCTGATTCCGATTTGGTCGTTCCGAGCGGGCGAAACCGTTTCAATGCGCTCCTCTTCATATAATTGCATGTATACCAAACCTTCTGACTGTGACGTGCCGTGCCGAGCCGAGCCGAGTCGATTCAATGCGCGCCCTGCTTAAAGCTGCGTTTACCGACCACACCCATTTATTGCCAACGTAATTTTATTTTAGTAGGCATTTTTTAACGTATTAATAAAGGTCTCAAGATATTTGATGATTTATTTTAGGAACATAATATTTAAAAAGAATATTGAGGTCCTAGTGTCAGAAAAAAGTCACCATAGATCTTTTAAAATATCAATCTTTTGAATGAAATCATTATACACGTTGAAACATTAAATAATTAACTAAAAATTGCTTGCAGGATATTAATCTATATATAATATACTTATAATTTTATTGTTAAAAGTTTTAGAGCCGAAAAACCATGACAAAATGAAATTAAGTTGGCCACCATGGACGCGATCGGAAAATGCCACTTTAACCAATCAACGCAGTGCGTGTGTACTTGCGACGTATTACAAACAGACTATAACTAGTTACGACTAGAAAATGAACAGCGACGTAACGGTCACAAATTTATTATTTCGGACTTACATTCTAGGCAAACTCCGAAATAGAGAACAATTTCGGACTTTGCCGAAAACGCCCCGGCAATGTGCGGTTTACCTAGGCAAACTTAAGTATGACGATGAAACGGACTTTGCCGGTAACATTCACATCGGTTTATCTTTGAAATGTATGTACTTTAGAAATAAATATGTATTTTCTAACAGTTATTTTTTGATATCTAGCAACGACTAGATGTGTTGTAATATTGACCTTTTCTACAAGAAATATTTTCAGAAATGTTAAAATTTGTGAACGATCGGCAGAATAAATATTTAAAGTGACAGCTGCCAGTTATGTGTCTTTGGCTCCGAAATATTAGTATGGTCTTCTAAGCGAGTTAGAATTGTGGCACCGTTTGTTATTAATTCATTAGTGCCCAATTTGTTTTTAAATTTTAAGCTAATTTTTGGTAAGTATGTTTTTTTAACTTTGTTTTGTTTTTGAGGAAAATGATGTCTTCATTAGAACATACTGGGCTATCGTGCATACAAGAATTATTATTATTTTTTTAATAAAAAATATATTTTTATCAAATTTGATAAAATCTCGAAAAAATATTAGAAAACAGAATTAATTCCAAAAAAAAAAAAATTCAAAGAAAGAGACCCTTAAATTTTTACTTTTTGTTATGAAATTCGTTGAAACGTGAGGGTACACAAAGTGTCACGTTGCATTTTGAGCAAAAGTACGAGACTTGCTTGTACAGATATTTTGCTGCAGTCCGTTTGCTTGAACAGCTCTGAGCACGACTTTTAAACTACAACCTTCACCACGCATGCCCGATACTGCTATCTCCTTTATGATTAGTTCCTGTCTTTAAATGAGAACGCTGGGCGCTAATGGGTGGGGACAAAATATAATTTGAAATATCATGTGTATGTTTGTGTTTTTTGCAATATAAGAAGTTCTAACTGCAACTTAAACAAAATTACTATTTTCCACATTTCATTTGCTGTTTGAATATATTTTCAATGGCAAACAGGAAACGTAAATAGCTATTCCCAGAAGTTAAAAAAATCCATCATGATAATTCTATACTGTCAAAATAGTTGTAGATAAATAATGTTCAACTCGGGTGTAACTTCCAACATTATATATTATTTTATTTAATAAAAAACGAGAAACACCTCACACATTATTAAAAGTTTCAGTTTAATTATTGCATTATTGTGTAATTTTCGACTGATTATAAATATGACATACAATTTTTTACGAGACAATAGAAATTAAGAAATGTTAACCAATTAAAATTTTTAACCCACATATTGTCCAGCAATATGGATCAAATCGTTATTACTTTCAATTTCTTTATTACGCGATTTTCGCGTAATTAATTGACATGGTTTAGTCTGGTGAATGTCTAGGTCAAATATTATTTTGTAATTAGCTCTGTTCGTAGAGGAATCACAAACCGATCAGCGCCAATCAAATTTTAAGTATTTAGGTCAATTGCAAGCTATACTTGCATAATTAGTGGTCCGTTCCATCAGCCCCCCACTTAAACTGAGCAAACCTCGGCCGCCCGATCTCTGCCCATCTGCCACGCTACACGCCGCCGACGGTACCAACGCCGTATCACATCGCGTATGCACGGAGCTGAGTGGGGAGCGTTTCGACTAGGCGAAATTTTGAAAAACGTGTGAGGACAAAAGTTGTTCCTTACATCGTGAGAAATATTTTTTTATTGAAAAACTTTTTCTCTAAAACCAATGGTTCAGCAGTTATAAGGAAACTAATGTAGAACCATTTCCGAAAAAGCATCTTTCGAAGAAGTTGTTTTTCGAAAAATTTTACCTAATTTTTAATGTTCGTTAGAAAAAAAACCAGGACAGCTTACACGCGAAAGGACAAATTGTTTCATTAATATGAAAGTGTAAAATAAATATTTCTGCAGTTTTTTATTTATGCTTTCTGCTCATTTGGGGTTCCAAGTACTTACGAAAGTACAATTTTACCAAAACCAATTTAAAATTTTTTTTAAAGCGCTTTGGAAAAATAATTTTTTTCAAAGGGCATCTTTCTCGAAATTAATTTTTTTAGAATATTAATTTTTTCAAGGAACGGCTTTTTGAAAACGTAATTTACGAGAAAGTAACCTAACGAAACCTGATCAAACCCAAAAAAGGTGCATTTAGGTTTGTTCAGGATCGTTTTTCGTCTTTTTTTTATTAACATTTTCCAAGCTACTAGAGTTTATAGTTTAATTTTCCACATATTGTTTTCGGAAAAACTACCTAAGTACTTTTTAAAAATTGGTTTGAAGATATTTTTGAAAAAATGTACTTTCGAAATATGTATTTTCAAGAAAATATTTCATAAATCCGTTTTCAAAAGAGCATCTTTGAAAAGCTGTCAGGACATTGTTGAAAAAATATATGTTCGGAATATATGTATTCGAGAAAATATTTTTGAAAAGTTTCGTTAACTCGTTTTCAAAAAGCTGTTTTTTGAAGAAATTTACTTTGAAGAGAATGTTTTTTGAAAGAAAAAAGACTATTTGGTTGTTTGTGTTATTTAGAAGTCAAAACGATCCGGCCCAAATTTTGATAAAATCGTAGTAAGATGTGTAAGGAATGTTTTCAGAAACACCATGTAAATCAAAAAAGCCAAAAAAGGCTTGCACTTTTTATATAACATACTATTGTATTGAAGGGGCGCCTCCTGCGCCCCCCCCCCATTAATCCACCACTGCAAAAAACTAACTTCATTAAATCATTTGCCTTTATAGTTAAAAATAATTTGAGCTCAAAATACACAAAGTTAAAATTTGGGACAAAACATTCTATTGAGGTATGCATAAACACATCGATCAATGTTATTCGTTACCAAATAACTTCAGCAGCTCAGTTTTCACACAAAAATAGTACACAGAGGTTAAATTTATGTTGTATTTCTGTCTTTTTAAAATTGACATTTATTTTGTTAGTGTAAAAAAAATCAGATACGTTTCTTACGTTTTCTTACACAAAAATGAAATCCTTGAGTAATAAATATTATAAATTTTCGTATGGAAATTATTAAGCTTGAGTGTAGAAAATATATGTATATTTTGGAAAAAGCTCTTTATTGTTTAATTCAATATTACAGATATTATTAAGCCAAAAGCCGAGAGCTTTCCTTACACCATAGAACACCTAAAATGTAAAGGTAACTCCTGTACATTCACTTAACGAAAATTGTCTTTCGCCATCCAACGGTTATTCTCCTAACTCCTCAATATTTAAAGAGAAATCCTATGTTGAAATCTTTCCCAGAAATCTGAGAAATAATAGTATTAAAATAGTAGCTATTCATTGTGTATGCCATGAATCTTTCTAAATGAAGTAATATTTCTAAATCTACGGTATCCGATTTTCCTTTAGGTTGCGACCATGCCACCCCTATTGTTCCCTCACTTATCTCTCTTTTGATATCATTTAATTTCACTGTAGGCACCTCACACGCATCTTACCTTTCTCACTTGCTATCTTCTTGTAATTGTAGAAGTTGAATCTAATATTTCATTTAAGAAACCAGTGGTAAGAAAGTCTTAGTAGAGGTTGTGGGAAGTGAAATATATATTAATATAGTGTAAATTTTTAGAATCGCGTATATAACCCCACTACTGTTTGTATATCTAGTTGTAAAAAATTTCTTTGTGTGCCTTATAAGAGTTAGTTTTATATACAAGGTGTCCCAGAATTTTCTTAACAAGCGACATCTCCGTTGTTGGAAACATTATAAAAATAAACAAAGCGGTAGTTTTTAGGATCTCGAATGGACTTCCACTTGATGCCTTCGAAATATATTTTACTGTTTCAACCCCTAAAACTTCACCCTTACCCCTTTATTTTCAAATGGCACCCCCTATTTTTTTATGCAAAAATAAAATACTTTTTTCATTTCACAACATGCAGTGTCTCATTTTTGAGGTTTCCTAAACAAAAGTTGGTAAAATTAAATTTTGCAAAATAAGTAGGTACTACCTACCACTGTGAAAACCGAAATAATAGAATGACAAATATCAATTCAAATTGAGAATAATGTGCTAAAATTCCCTCGACCTGGTGGTTTGGTGGTTGGTGGTCTTATTTATTTGCGCCTTCAAGTGGAGATCCAGGACAATCCAGCCATCCAGAACCAAATTGGTTGGTCAGACAAAGTCGATGTTATAACGATGGCGTGGTCAACAAACATATGCGCACTATTGGTCGGTCAATAACATTCGTTGGGGATAGGCGTTTTTAGACTGTGAGTGGTGTAAACGTTTTTTGTGCACTTTTTAATGAACACTTCATTGGACCCAACTTTTATGAGGGTAGGTAACAGTGCAGAGGTATTTGCAGTTTTTGCAAAATATTTTGCCAGGATTAATGGACAATATTCCAATATTCCTTTGGCAGATCGCATGCTGATGGTATGGCAGCAAGATGAGGTAGGTTCCACAACGCTCATATCGTTATGGAACACCTTCTTTCATGACAGATGGATTGGGAATAGGGGACCAATTCGCAGGCCAGCAAGATCCCCTGGCATGACTCCTACGGATTTTTCCTTAAGGGGATATCTGAAAGAGCTTATTTACTAGGAGCGATCAGCTAATTTGGAACATCTTAAAAACAAAATCAGAAGGGCCTGTGGTACCCTCACACCAGGTCTGATAACGGCAGCACAAGAGGGTTTGTACGTCGTCTGGAAGTTTGTGTTAAGGCCGGAGGTGCACAATTTGAACATCTGCTGTAGCAAGTATTTCAATTTTTGTAGTGGTTAAAGATTTTTGATTTAATAATTATTAACATATTTCTTTGAAAATGTTAATTTTAGGTTAGTGTGAAAGAAAATTGCTGAGATTATTTGATATAAAAATAAAAATTAAAACGGTAAAACAATACTTTTAAAACATGTTTTTTTTTCGTTTCCTCATATTTCCAGGAAATTTCCATGAAAAGTTAATAATCAGATATAAAATAAAATAAGATTTTTAATTTTGTGAAAAAAATTAGGGGTCTAATTTGGAACGTTAGGGGTGGATGTGGATTTTTGGGAGTTGACATGATGAAAAACGGTTCCGAGGATATTTTGTTAAAGTCCATTCGATTTCCTAACCAACCCCGCTTAGATCACTTTTTTAGCTTTTATAATATCTGAGATAATACTTGTTAAGGAAATTCTGGGACACCCTGTATGTGCTTTATGTATTTTCTTAATTAGTGAAGTTAAACATTTTCTCATGTAAAATATGTCACAGATAAAGATAAAAATCCGACCAAAAACGCTAATTCGGAGCAAATAATGCGATTGCCCCTGTAAATTGTTGATAACTGGTAAATATTTCTTGTCCTATATTTTGTTGTAATTCTTAAATTAATTAAATTCATTTTTACTGGATGAGAATACTTAAAAATAAATTTAATATTCTTATAATATGTCACGCGTTCGTAGTCGACAAATAAACATTTTGATCAATAATATGTTTCAACTACTTGGTGCCAACTAACCACATAATAAAAGTGAAACACAATATATTTTTCCTGCAGATACTGCAAATATATTTTTATATACAAATGAAAATATAATAAATAATATACAAAGCAACACTATTCAAAAAGAAAGCTGCTTTAAAAGAAAGATTTTGGAATTTTTTAGAATTTTTCAGAAAAAGATCGTACACGAAGTCCTTTGAAACAGCCTTTTTTTACGAATTTTTAGGTCTAATGATGATGATAGTAATGAGGTGCAGGGGCAGCATACGCAACAGGGGCAGGTGCAATGTATTTAGCTGGAGCTGGGTGCACTGGGTGTCCGGACCTTTCTACAACAGCGTTGAAACCATTGTGGTCATCAGCAGTGTAGTGAACGGTCCTGAGAGTACCGTCGGGTTCAGCGACGGTGTAGGAGCCCTTGACAACATCTCCATCACGGACTTCGTGTTGGGTTTTGTGGTCACCAGTGTGGGGGTCTTGTACACCATAGTTGTATTCGTATTTGGGGTGAGCATAGTAATCTTGGCTTTCATGAGCGGAGTGTCCATGAGAGTAAGCGGGTACGGCGTATTTGGCCACATAAGGGGCGGCATGTACTACGGGGGCAGCATGTACTACGGGAGAAACTACAGATGCATATGAAGAGGCGTGGCCGTGGGAGTAGTCCAGGACACCAGCTTGAGAAGCGGCTACAAAGCAGGCAACCGCAAAGATCTAAAAAAAAACGCAATTCATATCTACAGAAATTATTTGATTAATTTTTTAAGTAACATAATTCAGTAGTGAAAACAAGTTCATGTTAAAGAATAAACCTCGAAAAACCGATAGTCTCCGAAATTTAAAATATAACAAACACTACCAAAATATTTTTGCTTTCAGGAACAAATGATACACATCATCAAAATAGATTTTGTCAATAGGTAACACGAGAGAGAATTTTTAAGCGTTTTCCTCGAAAAACGTAAAAAAAATATATCATATATATTGTTGAATTTGTGCTTCAATAAGCTTTCATCTGACACCCTACACGATGCCTTTGAAGTTTTTTTCCATTTCCCAATAGTTTACCCCCTGAAATTAACCCCAGAATCAAAATTCAACTTTTTATACTTCACGTCTATAAATTGTCCTAAATTTTAAATTTTTACGACGAACAGTTTCAGAGAAAATCGCCTCCTGCAACAAACGGACGGACGGACGGACACCGAACTGATTCCATAAGTGTTCGGTTTTGCTGGTTTCGCAGACAGTCCTGATCAATCTGACTATGTTTATTTGATTCCAAATTAATGGGCTATTTTTGTAAGTGAATAACCTAAATAAAACAAATTAAATTTCTGTTGATTTAAATAACTAGAATTCTAGAATTGTTGTACGTATTTACTTTTAGAGGTTTCAGTAGGTAAGCGTTATCGTGTAATGTTTGTTTGGGATGTTAAAAAGTGCTTTTATTTCATAACAATATCGCTTTCACTAGTCAATTAGAGATACATTTCATATAAGCTTACCTAATTTTATTTTAAGGTATTTAAGTACTTGCTAATAATAATATTAATTGTAACTGTGCCTATAAAACATTAAATCCTACAGTAATTACGACTTTGACAATAACTTGGCAACGCAGCACTTGACGCAATATTAATCCAGAATTGTATTCGTGCTGCCGCCAAGCTCTTGTCTGCAATATGATCTAAAACTCTAAACCCTTGTGTAACTCGTATAGGGTTTTATCTACGACTGTTTGGATCAAAAAGATCTCGCAAAAATCAATTGTATATCAAAAAATTCAGGTTTGACATTTACGTAATTATGACACCAGGTAAATGTAACTTAAACATTTTAATTCCTTCTTCTTGATTATAATTTTTGAAACAACTTATTTCCATAATAATATAATTAATGAGTTCGCTACATCAGTAACGACTCAAGCCATACCATCATGAGTGGGATACGAGTAGATTTTAAAATTACATGCATATTATATCTTTGAACGATACTAGTCCCAGCAAATTGTAAAAACTGAAATTTTGAAGTAATAATTTTCTAGCCATTAACTTGAAACTAAATTATAAAGCTAAAAAATAGGTAGCTTAGGAGAAACCAGCATCATGTTTAAAAGGTGTTTCATTTGACTAAAACTAAAAAAATTAATTTAATATTCACGTTTTGTATGCTAGATCCCTTTGTTCGATTTCAGACTGATGATATTGTTGATATTAAAGAAATGTAAGTGTAAAAAAATTAATTATATTGGAAAAATCACGACACTTCTTATCTAACATTGAGCATTTTTAATAAGTGAAAGGAATTCTGAAGATGATATGAATATTTCTTTTTAAAGAATTACAGTAAACACTGCTATCAGTTAATACTTATGTTCTGCTGGTTTACTGTTAAGTTTTATTCTCACATTGACAATGCAGAAAATATCCAAGCATGTGGCATAAAAATAAATATTTGAATTTGTTCTGAAATTATTAAGATAACATGTGCATATGTGTTTTCATTACTAACACAACATCGATTTTTACAAATTCAAATATCTCAAAATAATGAAATGAAACCTGTTTTGAATTTTTGTATAAGGCGTTTAAAATCTAAGCTTTTATTAGTTAGGTATGGGATTCTAGCTAAGCTGGTACGTTAAATATTAATATCCTTTTCAAAACTGACAATATTTAATCCAGGTATCCAGTGTTACACTTCCTCTTCTGATAAACACCAAAATTAACGCACTACACTTAATACATAATATAATATATTATCTACTTACTTTAGAGAACATGTTTATTATGTCTTGGTTAACTATCGTATGCTTTAACCTCTAGCACAACTACGTTTATATAGTAATTAAATTTTGTGGTCATAGTGTGAATGAATGACCCCACCAATTTTTTAAACATGGTCTAGCCAAAAAAATGTAATCTGAAAGTATTTGCTGTTTCCCAGATATATCTGAAATTGACCTAGATTTTTTATAACTATTGTTATTGTTTGGCTGATAAAAAATCTTATTTAAATTAATTAATAATAATTATTTAATGTAAAAACTTCAAACTGGGACAGGTATAGAGTGTTCTGAAGGACATTTTTATAGCCTAAGTTAGGATTATTTTTCATAGACACAGGATACAGGTCTGTGCACTGTATGCCTTCTCATCAACCTCTCACCGGCGACAATAATGCAGGATTGTTTCCAGACGTGACTGTGAATATTAGTTGTAGAACAACAATTGTTATTATTGCATTTTACATTTTATTCTTTAAATTCACAATCTTATTGATATAGAAAATGACTTACTGATTGTAACATTTAAATTAAATTATTGAAAACAAATCAGTGTCATATTGTTTTTTACAAATGTGTCGCATTATCACGTTATTTTGTTGAAAGAGAGCCACAGAACGTAGATATAACTTAGAAGAGGTCCGATATTAGTAATGATAGTACAAGAATAGAAAGGTGTTTCGATTAATGAAATACAAAATAATGTTTAAAATAGTAGAAAAACAAAGAAAATTTCACGAAATAACTGTGAATATGATTGAACAACATACATCATTTCTAATTAATTACTTATGATGAACTTCCAAGTTAAAATTACACTGGACCTTTAATTTGAACCAAAATCCAGAAATTTGCTGCCAGACTCTTCAACGCTAGACCGATCTAATTTGACAACCAGAAGTTTCAAACTGACAAGTGTAAGACTAAGCTTTATGTTATGAATTCTTCTTTGTGTTTCTCTGCAAATTTATAAAGAAAAGGGCAATTTTAGTGCGTACTTCCTACAAGAGAACTAAATTTATCTAGCAACACATTCCAAGATAAAAATAATTTGGAAACCAAGCAAATCGCTGAAATATTACAGTATCTCACACGTTTTCAATGACGACTTATTAACATTGACAGGACAAGAATATCTTAAAACCTTACAGCCAGATTCTCCAACGATAGTCCGGTCTAATTTGACAACCAACAGATTTAATCTGACAAGTGTAAAAATAAGACAAGTAAGTTTTATACTTTGAATTTATTTCTGAGCTTTTTCGCAAATTTATAAAGAAAAGGGTAATTTTAGTACATACTTTCGACAATAATACAAATAAATTCATTACCGCAACTCGTTCCAAGATGAAAATCATTTGGAAACCAAGCAAGTCGCTTAAACATTAGAATAATTCATAAGATTTTAATGACAACTTATTAACAATGACAGGACAAAAACCTGTCAAAACATAAGTGATCAACCATAAGATCTTAATTTAAACCAGTACTAAATCTTAAACCTTCTTAGTGAATCTGAACGTTAAATGATCAACTAGAAGATCTTAATTTAAACCGGTACTAAAGCTTAAATCTTTTTAGTGAATTTTTGTTTGATTGTTGATTTTTCTCTATTCCTGTTATCTACTTCTTGCTTAAATTTGTCCTTCTAGAGGCCAACATTTCAAATAAATATAAACTATTTTCTGTTAGGAGGGCAAATACATGGGTTACAATCTTGTTCCACAAAAACTCATATGACCGTAAGGGGTTTTATCTCACCAAAACTTAGCTATTCTTTGCATTAAAAATTTCTGATATATTTTATGAACTAGCCAAGAAAGTATTTATTCATAAAATAATCCCTTAATTCACAATCCATTCTGTTTTTAATTACCAATTACAAAAAAATGTTTGACGTTTTTTAGCTCTTCTGATAAATTGCTGAATATCAGTTACAACTTTGTTCATTAGGGTGTCAACTTAATGACCTACTACACAGTAATCCGCACTCTACAGGCTATAGGCTCTCACATAGGAATATTTGCGTCGCAAATATTTGTTGGCCAGATGCGACCGAGAGATTGACGATCCGATATATGGAGAGATAGATCTGGACTGCGGGCGGATCACCTAAAAATCTTCTAAGTATGTTAGTTTGGCGACTTAATGTATCGTGATAATATTCTGATTTTTTTAGTGAAATAGGGTTTTAGCTCAAAGAGAATGAGCGACAAATCTGAAAAGACCCACCACCCCTGGCTAATTTATTAAAATTAATAAGTATTCTTTGCTTTTAGTTTAGCGCACTCTAAAGAAACACATGCCGTCCATCTTTAATTTCATCCATGTGGACACCTTTTTAATCGTTTGTGTTTCTATTTACCTCTCAAAGAATACTTTTTGTGTAGGTATGCACATTTGTCCGTAATTATTTCTGCCGAAACTATTTTTTGTTCCAACAACACACTTGACTTATCTTGACTTTGACTTATATACACGATAACGGACAATATCCATTTCATATTGAGCATAATAGCTATTTGTGTATTAAGAGCGCAAAGTGATTATATTGCCGCTCTGAGCGAGAAGTTAGACGCGCGACGCGTAGCGGAGCGCGGCTATCTCGCGAGAGCGGCAATGTCACTTTGCGCTCGAATTACACACATGATTTTTTCTACAACCGGTATTTTTATAAAAATATTTTATAATGTAATTAATAATTATTGATATCAAATTTGACAGTTTATATTTTGTGTCAAAAGTCGCAGATACGCTGGACGTTTCTTTATTATTATTAAGGTGTCCATGGTAACTAAGCGAGCGACAAAGTAACTTTGTCGCTCGGCGAGCGACAAAGTAAAACAAACGCTTGTTCCTCGAAAATGTCCAACTTTGCGCTTTCTTTTGAAAGCGCAAATTTGTACTTTTCGCTCGGTTGTAGAAAAAGTAGTTTATTTGTCACAGATGACAAATATGTGGCATCTATTAAATTAAAAATGATGGATCCCATACGACTGATTTTGAATTAACTACATCGACTGACCAAAGTTGGAACCTGTGAGTTCTACAATACCTGATTTCAAATATCCAAATATTATTACTAGCTTGTATCCGCGGCTTCGCTCGCGTATAAGTTAAATCCTTTATAAAGGGTGTTACAAAAGGATGCTAAGTAATTTTAAGGTCAGATTCTACATCTAAAAATATGAAAATAAGTTTATATAGACATGGATCCTTCGCTTCTTTTTCGAGATACAGGGTGTTTAATATTTTCACACCTCAAGTATTCCGAAGAGTTACGAGAAATATGCGAAGACGATTTAGAGCATGTATTGAAACACGGAGAAGTCATTTCCAGCATCTACTATAAACTTAAATCAAAATGCACTGTTTCCTGACAATATTGAAAAAAATCATTTTTGTTATTTGTTTTTATCGTAAGAAATAAATTAATTTTTATCTCGAAAACGGTGCGTCAAAACAAATAAGCTTAAGAGGCAGTTTTCAGGCAAAATGAATTGGGCTTCAAGAAAACAATATTAATTTTGCAAAAAACAGGGGCGTGTCATTTTTTCGTTAAAAAAGACTTACCCGCACGCACGCCACGCATGCAAGTCCTTTAGAAAATAAATTTTTTCACGTAAAGGTATCTTTTGATTACATACTGGCGTGTACCAAAATTCAGGTCAATATCTTAACGCAATTTCGAGAGATTAAAAAGAAACATTTAAAAAATATTTATGAAATACTCTGTATCTCGGAAATGAAGCGTTTGAGAATCCTTGTTTATATAAACTTATTTTCATATTTTTAGATGTATCATCTGCCATTAAAATTTCTTGAAATCTTTTTGTAACACCCTGTATATTATTATTGAACACTGATATTTGTGGCATACCCCGTATCTCATGAAAAATTAGCCTCTCAGTTTTTGCAAAAAAATCAAATCGGTTTAGTAATTTTTAGTATTCATCGTATACTTTAACTAAAGTTAAGTGAAACCGCAAAAAAAAGGTAACGAAGCCGACACCTTTGACGCAGCCGTGCCGATAAGGGCCAGCCATAGGCGTCCCAAAATATTATAACCAATTTAAGATGGGACACAATAAAAAGTTTTAACATTTTAACCAAATATTATTTATAGGTATATCAAAACCTAACTGAATCTGCAAAAACGATGTTTAACCATAGAAATAATTGTATTCATGGGCGTTCCGTCGACCGATAATTAAGACTTATTAATGGCATAAATACGTTGTTATTTTTATGATCGTTTTGCAGTAAGTGTAACTATATTATATTGTAACTATATCTATTGTCATGATCGAGATCAGCTATTCAACTGAGAACGAAGGACACACATAATGGCTCGGATGCGTTCCCGAGAATCTTGAAATTATTGGAGTTTCTTACGTGACCATGGCCATCGTAATACTGTCTAATTTTTTTTTTTGGGGTAAGGGGAGGTTCCTCTTGAACACGGTGCATTTAAACTGCAATTTTGAGTTTCATCTACCCAACCGTACTGAACAACATCATGAGTATCAAACCATGTCTCATCTAGATACACTATATACCTATTTGATTCCCGGTGTTCTTTTATTTTACGCAAATATTCTTGACGATGTTCTACAAGACGGCGCGGTTCCATTATAACCATCCGATTATCAATTTTTTTGTGTTTAAATCCGCAATCTAATAAAATTCCTCGAAGAGTTTCCAATGACTGGTAATTGTAATCAGGGTAATCGCTTAACTTATCCCGGATCATTTCTAATGTTGGCACCGTATTTTCCTTATATAGATTGTACACAATTCGTCTAATGACATCGTTTGCTGCATCGTCAACTTTCTGAAACTCTTGATTAGTTTTCTTTCGCTTTACCGAATGATCTGTAACATCTCTTGTTTTAAATACGCGATAAATTGTAGATATCGAAAGTTGTGTTAATTCGTTAACTCTTTTTATAATGGCTTTATCTGACTGTGCCGGATTTTCTTTTTTTAAACAGCCGTAAATATTTAGAATTATTCGTTGACTTTGAACATGTAAATCTTTATTAAACTCCGGACATGTTTCGACTGGCGATGCCACGGTCGGTACCGAAGGTAATTCAACATGTAATAATTCGCTTTCATCTACCTCAAAAGGTCGCCAAAAAGCCATTATTATAATAAAAATTCACTTACATAAACTAAGTAAAAACACTTATAATACGCACTTCTCTGATCAAAACCTAAAACTTAACTGTTTCACATAAATCATGTTCTAAACGAGCATCTGTCTAGACGTAACGTCTTAATTATAATAAAATCACTCCGTCCTCTGCATGCGCCAATATAATATTACCCTTAGTGGAAAAGAGACAAAACGAATCGTCGCTGCAGGTGTCCCTTCACGACACAGGCAGCTGCTGTTTGCAATATATACCGAAGTTATCACTAACAAATCTGAATGAAATGTGGGATACTTGCTATGGGGAATCGAGCGAGCCCGGTATAAGCGGCAGGCCTTTGTCTGGCTTTTTATACCACTTAAATCTTAATAATTTAGATTTATGAGATTCAGGTAACTCTGGCAAAACATTACAATATATTATAAACGTGGCGCACTCATAAGTAATACATAAATACAGGGTTGTCCACCGAAACCCTTCCACCCAGGTTTGTTTTGTTTAAATAAATAAATCAAAAAACATTCGGAACCGTATACTTTAGTTTTCAAGGGGGCATATTTTTTTGGTATTTTTACTCATCGTGCTTGAACCCATAAGGTGGCTTCCAACCTTAAAATCTTAAATGGCAAGGGGGGTCGAGTGACACCATATTTTAAAGGAAATTTAATTGCCTTTCCAAGGGGACCTTGCTCGTTGAAATCGGGTGGGTAGTTTCTAAGAAATGGTACCTTAAAAAAATTAAAATTTAAAAGGAACGAAATTTCTTACCAGTTGTTTCAATCAAGTAAATGCTGAAAATGTACACTCCGTACACTCCGTAAAGCGAATTTAGCTACGATAGGGGCGGCATGGGCTACGGGAGCAACTAGAGATGGGTATGAGGATGCGTGAGGATTAAAAGCGCCAGCTTCTGTAGCGGCTAGAAAGCAGACAACAGCAATAATCTGAAAATTAAAAATACTGCTATGTACTGTAAATGAAATATTCAAATTTAATTTTTCTTGTTTTTAAGTAGATACTTTTAGGCGGCTCTCACACTGAACTAACAGACAACTAGCAATAGGCAACTAGCGACGCGCAATATATATCACATAATGAAAAAGCACGGCATTTAATATAACCTCTAACACTATGGCAACAGCGATAGTGCTTTCGAAAATATTGCTAATTTCAGGCAATATATTGTTGCCCAGTGATATCGTAAAGTGAATTATGTTGTGAGTTGCTTTGATTTAACAAGATGTCGCCGTATCATCGGATGACATGATAGCTAGAGATTGCTGCGAATACTGTTGCTTGAGTGTGAGACGCGGTCAAAATAATATTGTGTGTTGCTTATTAACAGTTGGTGGTTGTTTATTGCTCGTTGCTTCAGTGTGACAGCCACCTTAGACAGCAATGAATCAGACATAAGTTTATTTTCCTAAGCTCTAGTTACACGTTAGTAGGAGTTAACGATCAACTTAGGTATTACTGAAGAATTAATGATTAATAAGGAATTAACATTATTTTCATATTATACTTTATGCTTGGGAAAAGGCATCAAATGTCATCATTATGACAACGAATACGACAAGTCATCATCGATGTACTAAACAGACTCTGATGTTCCAAGTAAAATTAAAGTCGCATAGGGTTGGGTTTTGGTCCAACAGATTTCATTTAGGCTTTTTAATTATTTGGTAATTTATAAATATAGGTTCCAGTACTGTAAAACCTAAAACTAAAAAATAGGTTTCATTATCGTTGATAAATTAATAAGTGTTTTATATTAAAATATTTTAACACCTCTATTAGAATGCAAGCAAATACGTTGCAAAAGTAATTTAAAAAAATTAACACATCTCTAAGTATATTACAAAATAAGAAAAACTTTATAATATGATGTGGCAACATCGAATTAACTAAAATCTATAAGCTTTTTAATGTTGTTTTAAACTAAATATTCTTTAGTTCTTAAAATCCAAAACTTATTATCTTTTGAATAAGTATTCTTATATATCTTGAAGGCCCAAATATGTCATTTAATAAAAATTTTACCCTTGCACCTACTTTCAATGCCAAAAAAACTACACTTGATATGTCACCTTAAGGGGTTATATACCTACAGTTAGAATTTTCAAAAAATCGATGTTTTTCAAATTTCATTTTCGTAATGTACATATATTCAAGTACACACACAGAAAATTTCAAGGCAATCCGGCGATTATTTTCGAAGTTACACGCATATTTGTAAAGACGTGTCAGAGCTATTGAAAGTAGGAAGCCGGAGCGGCAGCGCTTACCTAGAACGCTGTTCCTTTTACCATGTACACGAGAGGGAAGAATGGTCGGCAGACAACACTAACTCGAGTTATTAGAAGCTGCCGAAGGGGCGGAGGGTGTATTATATGGCCCTGGAATAGACGACTCGATGTAAGTTGAAAAAAACATTACTCTATGGAAAGTGATTTTGAAACTTTAAACGCGTTTTTCTCAAAACTGTGTTTTGAAAGTCGGTGACGAAGATTTCTCGGAAACGGCTGAACCGATCAGTCTCAAATTTTAACACAAGCTTCTTAATTATATTTTTTGCTAATTAATCGAATGTTTTTTCTCACCGATAAATATTATTTTTTTTATAAACAATTTAAGGCCAAGATTTTGGTCAAAAATCGATTTTTTTTTTGAGAAGCCGCCATTTTCTCAAAAAATTTTATTTTGCTTATTCCTTCGATTAGTTAGAAGATTATACATTACTTTAACGAAATCCGTCTGGTTTTTTCATTTTACATGATCCAGTCCAGAGATATCGTTGTCACCGCAAGATGCCTTTTTGGGAGGAACTCCTGGAGATCAGCTATAGCAGCTTTCAAAATTATTATTTTTACAAATACACAAATTTTAAAATACAGTTAAAAGTTACCATAATATGTGTACAAATTTTTACATTAATGAATTTAAAAGTCCTCTCAGGAAAAATTCATGAAAAATCGCTTTTTTTAGGCCTCCTGACTGTATATAACCCCTTAATACTTACTTGGGCAATCATATTATTTGTTTTGTTTGATTGGGATCGTGTTTTTTTGTGTTTAAAATTTTTGTCAGAACTATATTTACATAGTAATTCCGTTTTATGTTCATAGTGTGAACATTAACCCCCCCAAAATATTTTAACCACGGTTAGTTAAACTCCTAATCTGAAAGTATGTACATACTACCCAAATATATCGGATATTGACCTAGATTTTTTATAAGCGTAACTGATATCAATCTAATATGAATTAGTTAATAGTTATTTGGTAAAAAAACAAACCCCAGTTCTTACCTGCTTATAACAAGGCTAGAAAGAAGGATTGAGTTTAAGCCCTTATAATTATAAATTTGTTGCATATTTTCCAAAGCAAAAGCAGCTAAATTGACAGTAATAGTTTTGATGAATATATTCTAATTACTATTATTCTTGTTAAAAAAATAAACATATTACCGACCAAAGAATTTTTATTAAACAGCAAGAAAACACCCTTGGCAAATTTATTTTTCCAAACGTTGATAATTATCAAAACAATTCATTAACTGAAGTACTTTACTTAGAAAGAAATTTATTAGTTACGTAATTTACAATTAAGGCCTTACTACTAACAGTACATGTGTTTCATAAGTATCTTAAGGATGGGGATCTAATATAATTAGATGCCCACCCCGAGCAAGCGGCCAGGTTATGACCAAGGCTGGTGTTTACCAATTGTAGATATCAGACCTTAAATCTTTTGGGACGGCCTTTTCCGCAGTGCTTACAGATGTCCTTCAGGAATTTAATGCTGCAATAGCTCGGATTTTTTACAGAAAAACAGCTCTTATTATAGATTTTATTTATATAATAGCGCTGGAGAAACCAGTTGGATTTTCTAATGGCGACAACTGAAGATGTTATGATAATTAAATTATCCTAATTCTATGCTAACTAGCTTCCAGTTACTCTCCCATCCATTTATTCCTTCTTTCATTCCTATTTACAGTTGATTCAATTTAGCTCTATCTATGTGTCATTTTAAAACCAACAACTATAAGAACAAAGCGCCAGTTTGCATAAGTATTAAGGATTTTAAAAATAAAGGGGTGATAGATAGTGCTAAGACTTTTGCCTCATATTTTGTGAAGGATGATAGGGAACTGTCAAAGATCTATTATATTTTCTTCATAATGTCTTAAATTTTATTTCAAATATTATAGTATTAAATATATATTTTATAAATTATAGATGTAAGTACTATTGTTTAGTCATTATTCCATATACAGGGTGATTCAAAAGTACTTTGCCAAACTTCAGGAGGTGATTGCTGGCAATATTTTAAGGCGAAAAGTTCATATAAACAATGGTCCTTGGCGGCTTCGTTACGGAGATACAGGGTGTTGAAAAATTGAAAAAAAATAAGCATTTTTAAGTAGCTTCTAAACGTTTTGGGCTTGTGTTATGAAATTCGGTGGATGAGATAAGCACCTAAGGACACTCATTTTAAAAGTATATCGCGTTCTTAAATTTAACCAGTGGCGTCGGTACGAAACTTTCATATAACATTTTTTATGAAAACTATGCTACGCCATTGACTTATTTTATTTTAACTACCATTTTGTGAGTCCTTGCTTTATTTGCAACAAAAAAGTCTCTTACGTTTTTTTCATACGGGGAACGGTTTAAAGGTAAATCATTATTTTATTTAATTAATATGTAATATTAATATTTAATATTAATATTAATGTAATTTTTCAACACCCTGTATCTCCGTAACGAAGCCGCCCAGGACCATTGTTTATATGAACTTTTCGCCTTAAAATAATGCCAGCAATCACCTCCTGAAGTTTGTCAAAGTACTTTTGAATCACCCAGTATATAACAAGTATTTGACGTCAAATCTTATCATCATATTCAAATTATAGTTGGTTGACAATAATAACAAAGTGATCTCTGGGCCAGCGCAAACTCTTAGACGGGTGACACACTAGAGAAATAATTAATTTCGTGAAACTGATAAGTGAAACAGATCATATGAAATACAAATTTCTTGTTCAAAGCATTCTAGTGAAACTTGTGTCATGTATTATACTAAATTTGATATTCTACCTTTCTGCATGCAGTGTTTAGTTTTAGCAAAATGTCTTTCGATGAAGATGACGTGGTTTGTTGTAGTGGGCAAATTCGCCTCCCCGATGACGAAAAAATCAAATTAAGAAAAAAAAAGACGATTCTGGGTCCATCCTAGTAGTCAAATAAACTTAAAATATAGTGCAACTATTGTTGGACAAAACCTATAAAAAAAGATAATTTTTATTATTAATTCATTCACTTTACTACACAACCGCTTGCTGCGATAGCTAATAAAATAAAGAATTTATGACCGGCGCGCACTGAGGGCCAGGTCGCGACGGCCAGGTCGTCGCGACCGCTAGAACAGTTTAAATTAATTATACATAAGGCACTACCGACCACGACTGAGAGGTCGCGACGGTCAACGAGAACCTGCGCGACGTACAGACGGCCAGTAAAACCCCGCGACCAGCAAGATATACTATTTCAGGTGAGAGGTAAATAGCCCACGACAACTGCCGGAGCGGCCGGTTGGGTGCGGCTGGTTTTTTTTTATCTTCTGGCAGCCCACGAAGACCGAAGTCTAAGTACTATGTACCGTGGGTATACTGGGGGGTCGACTCACACATCCAGAGCTGGAAACATCCGTAGGGATTTCACCAGCCCTTTAAGAGGATGTGTGGGGTGGTACTACCTCGGTGGAGGAAGAATTCCTCTACCATCTTCCAACAGTTAACAATCACGAAATATCCATGGTCGAAGCGGGATTCGAACCTGCGCCTCTCGATTGCAAAGCTGGCGCCGTACCAACTCGGCCACCGGCCCCCGTTGTTTTAGGATAGGCGTGTGCAGGAAGTTGGTGATTTTATAATGGCGTTGAAACAGCACAATGTAAGATTTATTATATAAATTTAGAAACGTGCATCCATCCGGGATTTGTCTTGCGACGACTACGGCAACCGGGAGGTTAAAAAGAAGCATTGGGAGGAGTTTTTTAAATTTTTTATCTGCGACATCCCACGTAGACGTCGAGCCTAAGTACTAACGTACCATTGGCGGCTGAAGGGGAGGGAGATGTAATCTATTGACACGGGATTTAAAGGATTGGAGGTTGGAAGGGAAAACATCTGCAGGCAGTCCGTTCCATTATCTGGAGACCCTAGGTATGAATGAGCGAGAGAAGTGGGATGTTCTAGGCTTTTGTAGCTGGGCAGTAAAGTGATGCATACGTAACACGTCTCTAGTTGTTCTGTTAGGAACAGTCTAGGGAGGAATTATAACAGCTAGTCCGTGGAAGTATCAGTCGAAAAGTGATAAATGATAAAAAAATTGGGGAGAAAAGGGAATTTTCTTGTGAGGACTGTATCATTCATGAGTCGAATGACTCTTTTTTAAATGGAATCAGGGATGTTAAGTATCGAAGGTGATGCCGCTCGGCAGACATGGGAACAATGCTCTAGGTTAGGTCTTATTTGGGAAACATAGAGTGTGTAAGTTGGAAGGGAAGAAGTAGGTTTTGGGCTGCTGATGTGGCTATTGATGTAATGTGTTTGTGCCAGCTGAGATCGCGTTAGAAAACGATGCCAACAAGATCGAACTGTAAGGCTTGGTTAGTCATGTGGATGGGGTAAGTATTTCCTGCGACCAAGCAAACCCCAGTCTAGAGTTAATTATTGAAGATCGTAAAAAAGGATTAGGTGCATAGATAGGGGAGGGAGGAGTCTACTATCCAGCTCTTGATTCGAGACTTGTCTGGAAAAATGAACGAACTGTGGATCTGATTGGTAGTTGTAGAGAGCAGGTCATTAATGTAAAGAAGAAATAGGGTTGGTGCCAGAACTGAACCTTGGAGTACGCCAGCACTGATAGGATGGAAGTTAGATCAGTGACCGTCCACCACGACAGATATGCGCCGATTAGAGAGAATGCTACTGATCCAGGAACATTTTTTGAGAGGTGCAGCATGCCATACTTGATCAAGGGCTTTAGAAATATCAAGAGCAACAATCTGGGATTCGATATGAAATTTGAGAGACTTGTTCCAGTTATGTGTGACGAAGGTAAGGAGATCAGCTATGAATCTTTGGTGATGAAATCCGTACTGTCTGTCATGGATTATTTTGTATTTTTCTAGATATGTTAGAATTTGAAAGTTGATGACTTTCTCCATAACTTTGCTGACAAGAGAGAGAAGAGAGATAGGTCTATAATTGGATGGAAGGAACTTGGAACCTTTCTTCAGGACAGACTGCACACATGCAGTCTTCCAGCTGTCTGGGAAGATACCTCTAAAATAGGAGATCTGGAAGACGGATGCGAGCTCTAGAGCGCACTTTTTTGAACAATTGTTGGTATGCCATCCAGACCAAAGGACTTTTTGGTGTCAAGGGATAGAAGAATTTTTGAACTTGTTTGACCTTACGTATTATGTCGGCCATTTTGTGGGGTACAGACCTAGCGGTTGGAAGAGCACAATTGGTAGGAGGAACGAGGGTGGAATTGGCAGCGAATTGTTTGGCAAATAGTTCAACTTTTCCTTTAGATATGGATATAATTTCGTTGTCAGGGTTAGGGGAGGAAAAGTGTTTCTACGGAAGTTTTGACTAATGTTTTTGGCAAGTGACCAGAAACAATTGCTGCCGGAACAGGAAAGCACTTTATCTTTTATCATTTTTGGACTCTAAGATAGTTTGATTGTACTGATTTCTGCCACAGGGGAAACTTGACCATTTTCGGGTATATGATTTTGAAGAAACCTTTTGTACTGTATATATATATATATATATATATATATATATATATATATATATATATATATATATATATATATATATATATATATATATATATATACATATATATATATATATATATATATATATATATATATATATATATATATATATATATATATATATATATATATATATATATATACATATATATATATATATATATATATATATATATATATATATATATATATATATATATATATATATATATATATATATATAAATATCATTTCCTGACTGACTGAGTGATTCATCATCGCCGAGCCTAAACCGCTGAAGCTATAAATATGAAATTTGGTCAGTAGTTTTATTTTATAATGTAAAGCCTCACCAAGAAGGGATTTTTCAAAATTCTGCCTCTAAGTGGATCATAAGGGGGTTCAATGTTTCTATGGAGAAAAAATATTAGTTGGTCCTCTTAACTTCAAACTTCATAGAAACTATGTAGGGACTCACTAAGAAGGGATTATTAAAAATTCGACCCCTAAGGGGGTCATAAGGGGGTTGAAAGTTTGTATGGAGAAAAAATATTAGTTGGTCCTATTAACTTGAAACTTCATATAAGTGTTCCAAAAATAAAGATTAAACACGTGTTTTACAGTTTTTAATAAATCAGCCCCTAATGGGGAAAAATTGGAGTTGAAAGTTTGTCATGGAGTAAACTGTTATATCGCCAACAGAGTCGCTAAAGCTATAAATATGAAATTTGGTCAGTAGTTTTACTTTATAATGTAAAGACTCACTAAGAAGTAAGCACATCTTAAAAAAAGAATGATGAAGGGTAGCCACAATTCAGGCTGTTGTAGTTATCTGAAACAAAAAATCAATACAATTATTAGAATATGTGTTTTGTTATGGCATGAACTATGATATTTTCTATTAATTGAAATGTAGAAAATATTACTACATATCACGTAAGTTGGTGAGTTTAAGAGCTGTTGACCTATTTAAATGAGAAAAAAAATGAAATCTTAAATTTCTAAAACATTTTTTACATATTATTGTGTTTTTGATTTTCCGCATTTTGCCCCAAACTTGCAAACCGACTTAAAACTGAATTATAAACACTTTCATCTTGAATATTACATCAAGCCAGTGCGCAGCGGTTACATGACAATTAATTGTTAAAATAGTTTTTTAGTTTATGGACATGCAGAAAAAGTGTTTTCGATATACTTAAAATAAAAATTTTCCCATGTATAGCAAACTTTCTTTTGGTCACTGTATAATTAGAAAAATCTAAGTTTTGTACGCCGAGAAACTTAAGCCATAAGTTTCGATTTAAACGTTCGGTACATCACAGCCACAGCTAAGAATCTTATTGATTTTTTATTTGTGTATCACATGTCTACACATTTTTAATATTTACTGAATTTTAGACAAGGAATTTTTACAGCCTAACAATTTTTTAAGCTTATATAACCTTGTAAATACCATACGGAACAAGCTATTCAGTGCATACCTACTTTAATTTATTCAAATTAAATGTTTAGAAACCTAAAAACAAAACAAAAATTGCCAGCGGTATTGTTATTCGAAAAATTTAGTGACCCCTAAACAATGCATTTTTTCTTCTTGGATATAATGTGTAACATTAACAAATTAATGACCATGTTATTTACTAGCACTAATAATTGTAATTAACTTTGTAGCATTGGATTTGCCGGTTGCTCGTTATTGAAATTGCAAGAAGTGAGATGTTGGTGATAACCAACAAAATAATATACAATTAAAATGCTTTTAGCAACTTCAATTTCATGGTCGTAATTTTAATATTTGATATTTCCGATATAGTTTCTCCGTAATCCATGAAATTATAGGACTGTTGCTGAAAAATAACACTGTAAAATTAATTAGGGTTGTATTTATACTCGTTCCTGGCGTATTATTTAGACCTTAAGGTTTTCATAAACATGGAGTTAGGTTTATTAGTCACCATACTACTGTGGTTGATCTCAAGTTCAAACGGGAATATTTCCTCTTAAAAATTATCGATTTGATTCAGTTTTATCTGATGGGCTACTTTCTAGTGGGTAGTCAAGATTTTATATCCTTCATTGCCAGAAGCCTAAATAAAGAAAATTAAATTTAGAGTTATGTTTCTTGTTGCAAGTTGCTTTCGGGAAATGCCGGTCAAAATATTTGGGGCCATACCAGTCATGACCGAAAAATATTTTAAGTATAGAAAGTATTGTAATTAACTAAGTACTCGACTACTTTAAATTTTAATTAAGATCATGTTCTAATTATTTCAGATGCCCAGCACTTACATCAAAATAGGGAAAAAAGGTAAATGGACTTCTGAACAACTTAAAATATTTATCGAAGAGGGTCACTCAATTCGATTTACAAGCAAAATATTTCACATTCCGTTTAGTAAACTGCAGGAAAGATAATCAAAAAGCAAAGAAATTGCTCCAGGTATTGGAAGATACACTGCCTAATCTTTGGAAGTTTTTATCGAAAGTTAAAACCACCATGTGCTGCGTATAATTTTTCGCATACTGGCTGGTCAAATGAGGAGTTATTTTATGAGTGGGTCAACCACTTTATAAAATATTCAAAATGTAGCAAAGAAAACCCTGCCAGCCACATAACATTGCAAACTTACAATGTTTGCATAGAAAATGGAATCTGCATCGTTACCACCATATTCATCACACAGAATGCAGCCACTGGATGTCACTCTTTCCTCGTCACTAAAGGCTGCTTTTCGCAAAGAATATGAAATGTATATCCAATTAAAAGCCTTGCTAAAAATAACTCCCTGTGATTTGGCAGGACTCTTTGATAAGGCTTATTCCAGAACAGCCACAATGGCTATTGGAATTTCCGGGTTTGAATGAACTGGAATGTAGGTACCCAATAAATCCCAACATATTTACACATAAGGACTTTTTGGCAACAGACACCTTTAATATCGGAAATGGTAACGAAGCCATAGTAGCAAGGACGCACTGTGTTCCAAACTGAATTTTTACGGCGACATTAACACCAAAATCGATTGTTTAGAAACTCAAATTTAAACATTTGCTATTGTTCCCTAATGAACAATAAGTTAGGAATTCATTGGCTAAGTGCGTTGGGGTATGTTAACCAGGTAGCGAGATCGGCATCCGAGCTTATCCTGGCGGTCCTACAGTTTGAGTGTGTACTTCCTTGCAAATGGTCGGGTTTTCAAGTATTTATCTACGCTTTGTGCTTTCGTTTTGATTACTATTTGGCGTAAACATGTCAAGTGGTTCTTCAAGCAAATAAAAACATTAAATAAGTATAGTTCAAATTCAGTTGTCTGTATCTAATATAGGTACTACAAAACAAATATTGCTTAATGTAAACATTTTCTTCGATATTAATTTTGCGTCAGTTGCAAAAAAATGTCAAATTCCGTCTCAAATTTTTATTTTGTTTTCCTTTCAACCCTAATCTTTATTTTAAGAACTATTCCAATATGCGTGGGTTTGTGGAGATGCTAAATATAGATTATTTTCTTTTTAGTTATAACTACGCAGTTGACTCGCCTATAGCTATTTGAATATCTAAAAAGCGAGAACCTTCTTACTAAGGCCACAGTGGCAAATACTAGAAGACAACTCACTGATTACGTGCTTTCTAAAATGCTAGATTATTCTGAAGAGACAGTACAAACCAAGATATATTTTTTTGTCAAAATTTTTTTTATCGGTCGAGGACAAGTGGCAGAAATATAAAAAGTTTTTTAAAACGCAGTTAAGATTGTCTTGAGAAGGCACTTATCGACACTACTTTAATGCCGAGTTGTACAATAGTGGCTTAAGCTTAGTTCAACTAAAACTCGGTTCAGACTTAAACCTTCCCATATAAATTGCATTGCTGTCAAAAATGACTTCAATTTGACAGCAATGTATTTGTTATGGGAAGGTTTAAGCTTAAGCTTAAGCCACTATTGTACAACCCGGCATAAGTACTCGATCAACGCAAAGACAGTGCAGAAAATTAATTATGTCCCATTCACCGGAAGAGCTAGCCTTGGCAACACGAATGAGTTTCTCCAGAAAGGGGTCAAGGAAATGTGGTCCAGGAATGCCGATATTATCGTGAACACAATACTCGTAAACTTAAAAGAAAAAAAATATGGAAGACCTGTTGCACATTCTGCAAGTATCCTTAGATCCATTAATTTCAGGCATGAGACTCAGCAAGAACAGGGTCAGACGAAATTACCAAGAGAAGTTCTTCAAATTATTTAGCTACCTGAAGTGAGCTCCAGGATGAGGAAAAATCATCTGAGAGCGAGGAAGTATGATTCTGATGAAGACATTGTTTAATAACCTTTTGTTGCTACGTGTTGAATTATTTTGTTGTATATTCCTCTATTATTCTTAAAAGAGATGTAACTAAACCCTAACGGCCAGATTCTCCCACGTTAGTCCGGTCTAATTTGAAAACCAAGAGTTTTAAACTAACAAATGTACACATAAGACAACTAATTTTTATACTATGAATTTGTTTCTGAGCTTCTTTGCAAATTTATTAAGAAAATGCCAATTTTAGTAAGTACTTTCGGCAATAATAGAACTAAATTCATTCTAGCAACCCGTTAAAAGATGAAAATCATTTGAAAACCAAGCAAATCGCTGAAATATCACAATAATTCATAAGCTTTTAATGACAACTTATTAACAGTGACAGGACAAAAATCTGTCAAAACATAACTGATCATCTAGATCACCTTAATTTAAACCAGTACCAAAGAAAATTATATAATTTTATTTGCCAGTACTAAATCTTAAACCTTAAGTGAATCTGAACGTTAAAGTTTTTAAAAAAGTATGTTGAATAGATATTTTAACATAAGGGAGTTGCACTCATAAAGTATAGGTATGGAATCCAAGAAACTATTCATCATATGAGAAAAATAATAACATTTTTGTCAACTGACGGAAAAAGTGTACATAGTGGTCAACAAAATAAAAATTGCAAAAATCAAAATTTTTTAAATTATAATTTAAAGATAAAATACTTAAAGGCCATGAAAATAAAAGTACGAATCTAACATTTTTTCTTAAGAGCAATAAATACAAAGTAAGACCTTTGAGTTAAAAACTTTAAAATGTTTACGTTTGCATTTTCAGGCTAATTCATTCCAAAACTATACACACTGTATACTTTTTTTAAGATTTTGTCTGTATCACAAAAGTTTAACCCAATGCATCAACTTTGAACAAAAATTGTTTTTAGATATTACTAAATAAAAAAGCTTCCTAAATATTGCATAATTTTTTGGAAACACTGTAGATATTTATTAGTGGATCAGTAATATTTTCGTTTATTTAGTTTAGGTTAGTTGATAATATTAATATTACAATGCAAAAACCATAGAATTACCATTCCGAAACATGGAGAACACTTTTGTCGCCGTAAAAATTCAGTTTGGACCACAGAGGGGCGGTCCTACGGGGGGCAACGTGGTAATTACCCCCCCCCCCCCCCAAGAACTTGAGCTGCCCATGCCATGGTACGGACCGCGAACAAAGCAGTTTGTAAATATTTTAGTTGTTTAACAAAAATTACCCCCCCCCCCCGGATTTTAGGCCAGGACCGCGCTCGCATAGTAGTGACAGAAATAAAAAGCGATCAAATTCTAAAGGAAAATCAATACTTGCCCCAAAAATTACGCAATTTGTGACTATTTCAGAAAATAGATCTCCAAAAAGATTCTGTGCTTCCATTCAATCAAATCCTGCCACCTCCAAATAACTAAAGCAATCATTAAATACTGGTATATCTCTTGTCTCATTTTGCAATCTTTTATCGGTTCCGTCTGTCCGCACCACAAAAAATAATCAGTTAGTCGAGTTAACTACAGTCACAGATACTCATATTAACCGACAGTCCTTTAAAAGCTCAGTTGGAAGAACAGGCAAGTAAGAAAAATGAAAAAGCAGAAAAGCAAAAGAAATGTGACAAAAGAAAAGAAATCGAAGGAAAAGAAAATAAAGCAAAGGTTGTGTTAAAAAAGTAAAGCTGTTTTAAAAAAATTAGGAAAATGTTGCAAAGCGAAGGAAGACGATATAGACGACAAAAATCTGTATCAAGATGATGACTTAGATGATATAGAAAACGAAGATAATGATGAGATATGTTTAATTTGAAAAGAATATGGAAAAGATATCGCTGTTCAATGTGTGGTCATTGGGTTTGCGAATTATGCAGTGGATGCGACACTGCTGAAAACTACAAATGCGATATTTGTATTAGAAAGTAAAACTCTTAATGGTCCATGCGATTTTGTCGTATTTTTCCATTAAAGGTTTTATTTTTACATTTTGTTAGAAGTTACATTTTGTTTAAAGAAATAATAATAAATTACCTAATTGTAATTTCACGTGCTATATTTTTTAGTAATAAAAAAATTAGCTATATATTGCGTTTCTGTTAAAAAATCATTAAAAATGAACTAACCGATATTACCCGTGTGGGGGTCATGTCATATCATTAGCTAGGGCCTTATTTGTCCTTTTTAGTGAAATATTTTAATTTAACTCATTTACCACTGTCTTGTCTCTGTAGATAAATAATCCTTTCCACTAATTCTTTGTAACAAAACGTATATATTTGTTCCCTTGTCCGTATTGTGGATTAAGTAGCCGCCATTCTCCCATTCTAGATTACATATTTTTGGATTTAATTTATAAAATAATTAAAAAGTAAACCGAACTTGTCTTGCGTAAAACTATTACGTACTAACTATTGCTTAATTTTCAACAGCTTGTAAGAGCTCTTTGTATGTTAGCTTTATCTCACCACTATTTTCCGATGCCAAATAGTTTCAATTCCAGTTTCTTCTACCATTACAAGACAGTCGCTATCAAATAGTGCTTTTTCAATAGCAGTACTCCAATATGTCCCACAATAGAGTAAGGAAGATGTGACAGCAACATCGGAGGCCCCAGATAATCCGCGGGTGAAGCTACTACCAACCATAATACAGACAAGACTAAACAGACATAACAACGACGCTTGGGCCAGGACTCTAAGGGAGATATCTGTTATGAATAACTTCACTTTGGAGACTTATGCACAAATTCGCGAAAATTCCAATATTAGATTCAAAACAACCGCAAACCAATGCAGAGAAAGCCGAAGTATTAGCACAATACATGGCTGGTATCTGCAGAGGCAAGCCAAACACGACAAACGAACAAAATGACATAATAGACATTGTAAATAAAACAATCCACCAAAAATATCCTATCCCACACCCTGTGCTCCCCAAACTCTTGGCAGCACCGGGTGATTTAAAGAAAATCATCAGAGTGTTGCCCAACAACAAAGCACCGGGAGAGGACAGAATTTCTTACATGCTTATTCAAAATATCCCGAGAGAGGCTGTTGTGCAGCTAATGTATATAATAAATGCAGTGGTTGTATTGCAGCATTTCCCGGCAGAATGGAAAAAATCCTTGATAGTTCCAATCCTAAAACCAGGGAAAGACTCAACGAATGCTGAGTCCTACAGGCTCATAGCGCTGCTTAGTGGATTGTCAAAAGTTACGGAGATGATTCTCCTACAAAAAATGAATCAACTGGACCTGGACAAGACAGTGCCGAACGAACAATTTGACTTTCGGGGCGCGCACAGCACCCCCCTGCTAATTGCCAAGATGGTGCAAGATGCACTGAGTAAAATAAACATGCAGCAGAAAACCCTTCTGCTAGCTGTTACCACAAATGTCAGTGTTCGACAATATATACCTAAAGGATATATCTTTTCATGAGCAAAGTTGCGGGTAAAAGTTAGTCCCTAATAAAAAAGGAAAGTATCGAGAAGTGCATTACGTTTTACCACTTAGTGCTGTAAAATCAAGTGAAATAATGAATAATGAGGGAGTGATCGAACTAAGAAGCTCAGAGCAGAAGAAAAATGGGATGACATTTGAAGGGGGGTGGGGAGTATTATTTTGGGAAGAAATAACTTCCTTAAATCAAGAAAGTGTATTCTGGGCTCAACAAAGTTGAGTCTTGCCATGAGCTTAAAATACTTTGCGGTTAATAAGTATGCTATATACTTAACTAGAGTGTTTTATTTTTGACTGTAATAGAGTTATTTTTTCTCTGTTACATCTAACCACAATAAAAGTAAATTGACGCTGTTTAGAAAATTCTCATTTTTGAGCTCAATCTCGTGGTATTGTAGTCATTTTGCAAATTGTAGTCTTTTACCTTACCTCTTGACACATAAAATATTTCAAGTCCAATAATATTGCAAAAATCATTAAGGGTTGTTTCTTTAATAAATACATAGGCGCCATTACATATTATTTATTTTGGTCACTGCCGGTTCCAAATAGAATGCTATTTTGTAATTTAAAACTTATCTAAATTATTAGGCAACTAAATTTGGTTTGCTATTATCTAGGTGAATGTCTAGGTTAAGATCACTGTAAAGTAGTATAAAAAGAAAGCAAATTATTAAATTATCGTCAGTGTAATACTTGTAACCACTTAAAAAAGAAATATGATCTCTAAGGTATTTATTCTGACTTAACTCTAGTAATAATGTCAAAAAATTTTCTGATTATGAAGCTGCTAATAAATTGTTTTAGATTTTTGTTGTTACAGCCTTTGTAGCTGTTGCTAAAGCTGGGATCCTGGACTTTTTTCATGGGCATGCCTCTTCATAGTCTCTATTTTATCGTTGATCCAGTAAATTTCAGCTTTCTATTAATTCTTGTAATAAATTTTCCTTTTTTGTTTTTTAACTAAACTAAACGGCATACTTACAAAAAAAAATGGGAATAAGTAACTTAAACTATTGAAACTTATCTTAGCTATGAAAATTTGCAATATATTCCACAATGGTAAATAGCCAGTGAATTGATTTGAGGAGCTGCTCTAATATAAACGTTTAAAAAAAAAAACAAAAATATACTTAAAATTTTTTTTTCAGATTCTTGCTGTTTTCAGCTTTGTAGCTGCAACCCAAGCTGGTCTCTTGGATTACTCCCATGGCCATGCCTCATCATACTCATCTGTAGTTGCTCCCGTAAGTTATGCTGCCCCCGTAGCCCATGCCGCCCCTCTCGTAGCCAAATACGCCGTTCCATCTTACTACCATGGACAGGTTGCTCATAAAAGTCAAGATTACTATGCTCATCCCAAATACGAATACAACTATGGTGTACAAGATCCGCATACTGGTGACCACAAAACCCAACACGAAGTCCGTGACGGAGATGTAGTCAAGGGCTCCTATACCGTCGCTGAACCCGACGGTACTCTCAGGACGGTCCACTACACCGCTGATGATCACAATGGTTTCAACGCTGTTGTAGAAAAGTCTGGTCACCCGGTGCACCCTGCTCCAGTTCAAGCTAAAGTCATAGTGCCTGCCCCTGTTGCTTACGCTGCACCTCATTACCACCATCATTAAAATTCAGTGTGTAACAAGTAACATGTCGTACTCTAAAGATTAATAATATTGTGTCCAATGTTTTTGATTAAAGGCTGGCTATAGTTTTCTTAATTTCAGAGGATAATATCTTTAGAGAACATACTATTTGTATAATATGTTTTATATTATTGATTGTGTTCTGATTTACTCATAGAAAATAAATTATATTTGCAGTATCTGCAAAGAGACGTATATTTTATAGTGTTCATTAATCTTTTTTTCAAAAATTCAATATTTTCGTAATACCAATTACCAGACGATCAACAGAAATATTGTTAGATTTAATTTTCCTTTTCAAGGATATCAAGTGCTGATGATCACAAGTGCTATGATACTGTTTCAGGAAAATAGTGACATTCAATACATTTCCCATCAGTTTCAGTTAAGGTAAGGTCCTGTCACTTGCAATTTCAGTTTCTTAAGTTTTGGCTTGGTTCGATAAATTTGTTCAAGTTTTTAGTAAATACCCTAAGTAGAGTTTAATGTTGCATTTGTTTGAATAAAGATTTTTCACTTTTTAGACCGAATTAATACAAGGACTGGATTAAAACTCAAAGAATGAAAAAATCCCTAGTGACTCGTAGGAATACATCTTAATATTTCCAAAAATATTGATATTTAGGCATATCGTCGTCTGAATTCCACAAGGTTCTAAGTACACTTTTTTCAATTACTCTATATAAAAAGAATCCTATATCCTTTGGTGTTCAAAACACTAATAATGGTTTAGAGATGGCTCTGTAATTAATAGTTCCCACATAGTTTTAAGTAACACTATCTGCAATTTATATTAAGGCCCAATTTTATAAATCCGGTCTCCGGTCTCCGGTGGCCGAGTTGGTACGGCGCCAGCTTTGCAACCGAGAGGCGCGAGTTCGAATCCCGCTTCGACCATGGATATTTTGTGATTGTTGTTGGAAGGTGGTAGAGGAATTTTTCCTCGACTGAGGTGGTACCACCCCACACATTCTCTTAAAGGGCTGGTGAAATCCCTACGGTTGTTTCCAGCTCTGGATGTGTGATTCGATTCCCCAGTACACCCACGGTACATAGTACTTAGACTTCGGTTTTCGTGGGCTGTCAGAAGATAAAAAAGCGCTCCTTAACCTTACTTTAAACTCCGACTTAAACTGAATAATAATGCAATGGTTAAACCACGGAATTGTAATGTTCATTTTAAAATCAGAGATTTAATTTCCATTTTTCCTTCCTTATTTGGTGTTTTATGGCTCCGATGCTACCGCTGCGAGCCGTTTAGTCCTGTTAGTATTCTGCATTGACATTTGACCCTATGGAAACCAGAGTGGTCAAAAGTCATTTTTTTCGGTATTGCGTTTCTTGACACTATCTTATTGTTTACGTAGTAATCTACCTCTGGACAAAATATGAAATTTCTGTCTTTAGTAAAACACGTAGCAGATAACCAACATGGATGTAAAACGCATTCACATATTATACCGATGAAAGTCATAGTGGGCCAAGTCTGACTTAGACCATTATGCCCGTAAACATTTAGTATCGACTGTTAAACGCTGCTTTGTTTACCTCCTAAAAAATAAATATTAGTGATTTTGAAGCTGAACCATATGAGGAAAGTGAGAGTGAATATGAGCCATCAGCATCTACTAAATCTAATTCTATAAGTTCAGGTAAATACAACGTAAAAAATATTTTTTTTTAAATAAAATAACCTAATTTTTTATTTTGGATTAATCAAAAGTTAAAATACATGCTTTGGATTTAAAATTATTTAAATTTATCGATAAGATCGATAAGATGCAGCCTCGGAAGCAGCCATAAATTTTTTTTTATAAATAAACCGTCCATGAAGATATTTCATTCAAAGAAATGAATTTGGCTCCAGAGAATAAATAGGGTAGATTGATGGATTTCAAGAATATTGACCTGCCCCTTCTTTATGAATCTAGCCTCCCGATGAGCGCAAACAAGAAAAAAAAAACATGGAATAAATGTTTCAGTTCATACCACACGTCTACCAAGACTATTTTCGATCATTGAAGGTTGATGGAGAAATTGTGAGTTTGTCCAATAACGATGAATAATAATAATTAATATAAATTATAATCTAAGTGTTTGATGATTTAAATATAAAACAATAAACAATAACGTTGAGAAGATTTTTTCTACGAATTATGTTAACACACAAGTCACAAATTTCAAAAAAATAAGGACGATAATTATTTTTTAAAAAAATACCAATCACAAAATCTAAGTTTAGCTTTTCCCAAGAAAAATCTCCTAAACCCATTCGCTATTTGTTTTTCGACATTTTTTGAACCTTGTTTAACTTTGAGCTTTAATATCTCAAAACTACTTTTTTTGACTTATTTTCACAAATTTAAGGGGGTTCGCCATACAAAAATAGCAGCCTTGAAGGTGATCTTGTGGTTCCCGCCAAATCCTTGCAATATCAAATTTCATCATTCTAGGTTCTCCTCAATACCAGGTTACAGAACAAACGGCAATGTTTGCAACAAAATGCAAACATACAAATAAAGAGTTAAATAAAATAAATATATTTTAAGGGATTTTTACAAAGGGTACGTTTTGGACCTAGTAATTACTAGTTCTAATAAATTTCCTATGATCTGAAATTACCTTCTAAATTATTGGTTTTACAAGTCGGCAGGATACAATTGGTATCCCTGATTTGTCTTGATTTCGAATCGGAATATTAAAATATGCTTCGTAGGCCGCACACAACTTTAAATTAGTAATTAGAGAAAATCTGTTTCCTCTTGTATTAATATATTCACCACAGACATCACAAAATGAGCCCGGATGACGTTTACAACCTTTAAGCGCCATAGAATTAAAATGCTGTTTTTGTTCCTGCTTTCTGCAGAATAAAAAAAAAGGTCTCAACCCAGACTCAGAAGTTTTTGTTGAGCGGTGAGTTTTTCATCAATTATTATAATAAAACTACGCATAACTTGTGTGTGTGCTGTATTAGTCTTTCATCTGTTATATTAACCAGAGAAAAGAGAGGGTAGTTAGAACGCGCTTGGACGAGTGCGCATCCAATTTTATTGGAACGCAACGGAGGCTGCCATTTTGACACAGAACTGTCACTTCCCCTACAAATTTGACGTTTCAAGCTTCCGAACAAATAAAGTTAAATATGAAAATATGTAAACAACTTATTCTAGACTTCTTGTTATTTATATTGAAAATGTTAACAAATCACTAATTCTGATAATTACTGTGATTCTGGTTTAGTGGAAGAAAATCTGATAATGTTACATGCTTAGAATTAAGTATTATAGTGATAGGAGCACACACAGACTTATCGAGCCCATTGTGCCCTGCAGTAATAAGTAATATTAATTATGAATTCTATCTCCAAAGTTTGTGATAGTATGAGTGGGTGGTGCAATTCCAAGAAACTGATACTAAACAAAGAAAAGACGGTGATGGTACACTTTTACAAAAACAAACCTAGGATAGACATCAACAACAGCTCTGATATGGTAAAGTTTCTGGGGACATACGTGAAACTTAAACAGACAATCTCTCAACGTACGTTAAGGCGGCTACAGACGGCATGGCAAGCCTTGGCCAATGCCCGCTCGTTCCAACGTTGGCGCATCGTGTGGATGCAAAACATATGGCAAAGCAAAGCCAACGTTGGCGCTGGCCAGGGTTCGCCTAGTAAGCGGTAATTTCGACACACATCAAAGGGACTTGTTGAAGCTCGCCAGTGAGCTTGATCGCCGTACACACGTATTTAAAATCACTTGCAGACATTCTGCAGATATTAATGAACTTTAGAGATGCCTCCTTTCTCAAATCGCCAAGTAAAAATCACTTCCATTGTACCTAAAAAATTATTTGTAGTGTGAATGTTCATTTAAATATTATTTAGTTAACCTACGTTGTCCTACTTAGATAAAGCGAATTAGTCCACCACCTGCGCTTTTTTCTATTTTTAATAGTTTTTGATAAAAATAATGCAGCTGACCTTAAAAGTAGAGCAGACGCTGCTATCACTTCATCATCGGACTCCATTTTGTCTGTCTTGTACACTTGTAGAGATTCGCTTTCACTTGCCTGGAAAACACTGGCAAAGATAAAACATGTCGTGTGTACGGTTGTCGGTGCGCGAATATCAAGCAAAGACCAATGTCTCTACAAACGCTGGTTGAAACGCTGGCCAAGGCTTGCCATGCCGTCTGTAGCCGCCTTTACTGAGTGCTTACTATTCGCTTGCCTAACTACCTTGCTTATAATATAATACTCTGGGGTCAAGCAACGAACATCGACAGAGTTGTCATTACACAGAAACAAATAATATGACTGCTGTTTGGGCTCAAGCCCATAGAATTATGTAGACCAATATTTAAACAGTTCAAGATACTATACTGAAATGTGCCATGTATGTTTTCAACAACAGTAGCAGTTTCAAGACGAATCAACACAACCACAGCTACCCAACAAGAAATGCTTCCGCTCTGCTAATCAGACTGCCCACTATGAAGGATCTCCACAATTTGCATGCGTTAAGATCTTTAATAAATTGCCAGACAAAATTAGATAAGTAGATAACATGAAAGCCTTTAAGAAGAGGCTGAAGGAATTACTACAAGACAGGGTGTTTTATAGCTTATCGGAATTTATAAATGTTGCCTCGTAATATAATTTTCTTGTTGTGAACTGCCCGTTATATCTATTTGTGCTTGTACTTGACTTTGTATAGTGTTTATCTATTTGTTAATTCTTTGTATGTGAAGTTATGTTATACCATTTTACTCAGATTTGTAGGTACTGACGAAGCTTATATCATAACAATATATTATGTATGATCTTAAAGCAAATAAATAAATGAAATAAAGCAAATTTTTATGTTGTTTTTTAATTTAAAATTACTAGAGTTTAAATTTTTTTTTAATTTTTTTTTAATTACCTACCACAAAATAAGATTATTATGATTTAAAATCTTAACTCCACCAAAGCCTAATCCTGAACCACTATTGTTGGATATTTTAGCACTACACAACGTTCATATTCACCAAAACAACATACGGTTTCTCAAAATACACTACAATAGTATGTGTGTAGTAAAATAATTCCAGTTAGGTACGTACTTTTAGACATTAATTTAGTTTAAGGTACGGTGTAAGCAAAGTTTGAAAAAAAAACAAGTTTAGTATAAAACGCAGTCCAGTAGGTATTTTTGGGTTTATAAATCGATTTTTGGTTTAATTGGGTTTTTGTATTAAATGACTAGAAATTCACAACGAGAATTTGAAAAACAAATTACAATAATTGTTATTGGCTCGTACCAAAAAAGACGTTTATTGTAGGTTTATATTCAGCCCAGGCATACATATATATATACCTATTGTTTTTCTTTCTAATAATCAGTTAAACCAGATAAACAGTCGATGTACTACAAAATGATTACAAATGCTGTAGATTTGCACGGTAGAAATACCGTTTTAAATTTGCCGCTTTGCAATTGACATTTGTGTGTAAAAATGGCCGCCCAACAAATCTCTCCATCCGCGCAGAGGGGAAGCGATTTCTATATCCCCTCCTATTTCTATGATATTAACCCTTGCTTGTCAACGTAGTCGGACTTACAATCATTAAAATAGACTGGTTTTAAATGTTAATAGTTTAAATTTAGAGACCAGAAATTGTGAACATGATTAATTACATATTTTAAATTCTAACTGCAAAGTTCATTAACATCTAAGGTATTAACATGGAGTATGATAATGAACTATAACAAATTGTAATATTCGGAGTAATACCGCAAGAGCTTTTGTTTATACGCATAAAGACTTTGTTCTTGTTAAAAGGCAAGAACAAAGTAATATACGTGAAACCGCTGCCATAGCTGAATGCGTTAGCGAGACGTCATCACCTTTGATCTTGTCACGAGGTAGCTTTCATTGTCGTTCACCTCGTTTGCTCAAGCGTTATAAATAAGCTGCAAATGCCTCTGAGCACGCTTATGGCGGAAATAAATTCGACTTGATCAGATATGAATTCTCGGCAGTTCAGATAAATCAATCTCAGCTTTCTTATCCACAGTGTTACATCGGATTACCGGTTCCGGTAAATTCAACGCCTAATTTTGGCAAGCCACGAATTTTACTACATAAAGGAAAATATAGCCCAAAGTGAGATTGAAAAGCAGTTTTTCCCAAAATATTAGTAGTTTTAGGACACTGTTATACTTACACCGGCACACAAAATAAAAAAAAGTGGTCTGTACATTTGACCAGACCCATCTATCTGTATGTATTTTGATGCGCTGAATCCAAATCCGAAGTCCGTTTGGCCCGTACACCCTCAAAATTTTGAGTAATTTGCAGAAAAACGCTGAAAATGGCTAAAAATTGCAGTTATGAAAATGAAGACAATTTTATTGAACTAGATCAAGTGCGTTTCTTATATATTTTGATGCGCTGAATCCAAATTCAAAATCTGTTAATCTTAATCTTTCATATATTTATATATCAAAAATCGTAAAAAATGGCAATGAAGTAGCAGAAAATAGCTAAAAATAGTATTGTTCTTACGTACCACTGAGGACTTTTATTACGTATGTGGGAGTGATGTCTTGTAACATTATACTCTACAGAAGCCAAGTTACCCACTAATGTAGAGCTGCAGTCGCTTGATGACGTCGCCTGCGGGCCTGCTTTCTCACCCTGACTAGACGCCGATACTGGGGTTCCGAATCCCTGCATCGTAAAGCATTTATCGCTTGTGCCTGTCATGACGGCATACACGCCGTTAACCCAGGACTCTGCCAGACGGTTCTGTTGCCCACCGTCACCACGTGGAGGTGCCCTGGTTACAGGCACAAGCAATCAGTCCTCCGAAGTTGAATTGCAATTTTCTAGCTATTTTTAGCAGTTTGTCGCAATTTACTCAAAATTTTGATGCTGTACGGGCCAAACGGACTTCGGATTTGGATTCAGCGCATCAAAATACATACAGATAGATGGGTCTGGTCAAATGTACAGACCACTTTTTTTATTTTGTGTGGCAGTGTAATTAAATACACAGGGAACTTTTTTACCCGGGAGCCAAGGCATAATACAGGGTGCCTAAAATATATGGAACAATTGTCCTACAGCCTTTTGTTAGGCGTTGTAGACAAAAAGTTCAAATAAAAGTTTTTGGGTTTAATAAAGCGCATGTTATGACAAGGTCAAAAAAATGTTCAGCTATCAGTTTGACGTAATCAACATTGTTTAGTTGTGGCAATTAGTTAAGTTGTGTTAAGTGGCTGGCGAGTGACTGACCAACAAGACATCTTAAAAGCCCTAATGTAGCCAGTGACATTCGGGAACTTACGAGTCCACGTGACTCCCAGAGTAATCTCGAGGAAAACAGTATTTAGTTAAAAAATTAAATGTAAAATGAAATGTTTGTTTAGTGATTGATTAACGATTTATTTGTAGTTGTATTAGGTTTGATCGATTCGAACCTATGTTATATTTTTCCTTACAAAATAAATGAATTTGTGAATATTTTTCTGACCTCCAAATATTTATAGCCCTCATTCTTTCTGATTAATGGTACATAGTAAAAGAATCACAGCAGTTACGTTTTATAATAAGGCTACGTTACCTACATCACTGAACGATAACTAAATTAAAGATTATTTATTACATTATCACCAACAATGTAATAATATCCTGATTGAACAAGATAACTTAAAAAATTTGTCAGGAGAAGAAATGTTGAGTTAAAATTCTAACTATGTTTTATAATAGAGTTATTGAGAATTAGGTGCGGTTTATTTCTTTATATTCTTTTAAAATAGGCCGACTTACAGGAAATTATAAGTATTAAATAAAATATCTCTTATATGCCAGAAACTAGAAGAAAAAACGATTCGAAGCATATGAAAATTTTAAAATCGTTTCTGATGGGTATTTAATTTTTTTAAGTTTCTACAACTGATTAGTAAAGAATTGTAAACATAGGTTATTCCAAGGGGGACGTCTCTACCCTAGTTGGAAATAAAATTAGGATCCGATATAAAAATAAAATACAAATATTTATTTACCCACATTGTGTAATTTGAAAATGCAAAAAAACTTCGGTTAAAGTAATATAACATACAGGGTGTCTGAAAAGTCTTAGTATGTGCAAATCATTGATATTAATAAAGATAGAGATACCAAAGTTGTATCTCATTGGTTAATCAATCTACTTTTTTATGAGATTTAACTTTTTCAACCTCCTTGAGGGGTGACGCTAGGGAGTTGAGGTCAAAAGTTTAAATGCAACCCTATGCCGTGTGGTATCGCATTTTAAAGGGGTTTTCGAGAATGGCAGGTATTACCTCTTGACAGAGTTCCAAAATTGACTTTATTACTGCCAAGAAGTTCATGGTGGCCATTTTGAACAACTTTTAAGGTAAGACAAGCACTGTTGGTCTATTATCAGAGGCGTCGATGCCGAAAATAAGTACGGTACTTATGCGGTATTTGACAGAAATGATTTAATTCATGAGCGTTGCCGTGATTGTGTCAAATCAAAAAAACCGGTCCATACCACAAACAATCTTGTGAATTTCTCACAGAACGCAAAATTCTCAATAACTATGGCAAGGCTAACCCTTGAATAAATAACAAGATGGCGGAAATAAGTCAGTGCGTTTAGGTTATATAACTGATAAGTAAGGCTGGCACGGTTGGTCTGTTCCCAGAGGCGTCAATGATGCTGAAAATAAGTACATACTTATTACGTAGACGGTAGTTGACAAAAATAATTTAATTCATGGGTGTTGCGTGATTGTGTGAAATAAAATAACGATCAAGTGCGAGTTTCACTCGCGCATAGAGGGTTCCCTACCAACGTAAGATGGTGTTTATATTTTTTTAATAAATTTGATGTAAATATTTTTCATCTCATATTCTAGTCGTGCGGTGTTATAATGTCACATAGTTAAGAATGTTAGAAAAAGTAGGACATCACGAAATCGTAGAAATATGTTAAATACTTAGTTGTAGTTTTACTATTGGAGATATATTCTTGAAAGTGGATGGGTTCGAATGTAGACACCAAAGTACATCTCCTGAAATTCCGTGCGCGTGTCTAGCACGCTCGGTTTGCGCTTGGTACGCATTTTGGTCTACTGCGCAGATATAAAACGAAAAATATAAAAAATGACAAATGAAGAAGTCGAGAAAGTTGGAAAAAAATTATAAAAATGTGCCCCACAAAAACAAAACATAAATGTGCTCGCAGTTTGCCGCATGCACAAGAATTGCGCAGGCTGGTACTGTATGGCACAAGAGGTCGACTACCGGTCGACTTATGCCCAGCCTGGACGGTAAAATTGTGTGCCATTTTGACTTTTTTTACGTATGTTGCAATACTACTCCATAGAAAAAAATGATTCAAAATTACGGCACATCGCCGCCCCGCGCGCCGTCTTGTTTTTTAAACACTAATATTTATTTTTTTTTTCAAACGTATGAATGAAAGTCTACTTGTCAGGGGTACATATAAGTATGCAAAAATTGAGAATAAATTCTCTAACCACCTGAAAATTCCTTATACAATAAGGATTTCAACAAATAATGGTAAAACAGCTATTCTCCGGGCTATATGCCCCTCCGAGCGCTGAATTACATACCAAAATTTGCCGTATTTTCTTCAAACACAGTTGGATAAGAAAATACTAATGTTTCGAATGCGAGAAACTACCAGGAAGAAGGAAGCTTTTTCTTTAGTTAGAATGTCGTCACCTGCAGACCGGTTTCGAACTCGTTGGTTCTCATCAGTACAGGATAGACGAACATACCTTCCGAAATTACTTTTTCGGAAGGTTCCAAGGTGTGAATAAACCAAATAATATTGACGACCCGAAATGCTGAATAAGGCAAGATCTTAGATTAATATAACCTCAAGTGGTTCAAAATGTTCTGCAAGAATTCGAGGATCGTCTCGGGTATTGCCGGAACGTTGGTGGAGGTCAATTCCAACATTTGTTCAAATAATTTTGCCATTTATTATTTTCTAAGGTAAACTGTCTTTTTTTCAAAAACGGTTCAATTTAGATATAGAGTATGGTACATGAAAATATGATGAAATTTTACGCGATATTCGAAAATAAAATAAAAAAGAGGCTTCTATTTACAAAAAATTAAGTGTAACATGATATCTTCTTTTTGGGTCACCCTGTATACATCAAATTTAGATAAAACAATGCGCACCTAAAATCAAAACTTGACGTGTCCGAGCGTCTTTCTAAGAAAAAGATGCCTGAATTTTAAACGAATTTATTCCAACCTTTACGCTCTCACTGTATACTTTTATTATGAGAAAATAATCTAAACACTTTTTATGCTTCATTAAACCTCATGCCTAATAAAAAAAAATGGAAGATTTTACCCAAAAATAAAATTTTTACTGTTTTATTTCAACTTTCATTACAACAGTATCGTATTTTTTAAAAATTATTTTTTTACGATATATAAATCAAACTCATCAATATACGTCACTTTGCAGGCACTGCAAATATAATTTATTATCTATGTGCAGTCAAAATACAATAAATACTTTAAAACAATACAAATAATATTATTCTCTTCATATAGAAAGATGCATTCTGAAACTAAGAAGGCTATAAGGAGCGTCCAAACAACACTTTCGAGATAATATTATTACTATTTACATTTCGATATCTTACTCGCCACATATTAAATTTTAGTAATGGTGGTAGTGTGGTGCAGCATAAGCAGCAGGGGCAGGTACAACGAACTTAGCTGGAGCTGGAGCAGGGTGCACCGGGTGACCGGACCTTTCTACAACAGCGTTGAAACCATTGTGGTCATCAGCAGTGTAGTGAACAGTTCTTAAGGTACCATCGGGTTCAGCAACGGTGTAGGAGCCTTTGACTACATCTCCGTCACGGACTTCGTGTTGGGTTTTGTGGTCACCAGTGTGGGGGTCTTGTACACCATAGTTATATTCGTATTTGGGGTGGGCATAATAATCTTGACTTTCATGAGCAGCGTGTCCGTGAGAGTAAGCTGGTACAGCGTATTTGGCTACAAGAGGGGCGGCATGGGCAACGGGGGCAGCATAACTTACGGGAGAAACTACAGATGAGTATGAGGAGGCATGGCCATGGGAGTAATCTACGAGACCAGCTTGGGCTGCAGCTACAAAGCTGATAACAGCAAGGATCTGAAAAAAAAATTTTAAATATATTCTTGTTTTAGAATTTCGATAGAACAGTTTTAGTGTGTTTTTTATGGAACGTTTATATTAGAGTGACTTCTCAGGTCCATTCAGTGGCTATTGAACATTGTGGAATATATTGCGAATTATCATAGCTAACTCAAAGATAAGTTTCAAAAGTTGTGGGTACTTATTCGCAGTTGTTTATACCCATACCATTTAGTTTAGTTAAAAAACAAAAAGGAAAAATATATTAGGTATAAGAATTAAAAGAAAGCTGAAATTCGCTGGATCAATGATAAAAAAAACTGTAAATACCAAAATATTTCATTAAGAAATTGCAAACAAAACAAAATCTCAAAGCAACAAAAGCAATAATAACAAAAAAGTAGGAGAATCCCAAAATGAAGGCCAGCCTAGTTGTACAAGTGGCACCGTTGCCAATCCTAAATCAGCAAATTATCCACCTGTGTAAGAGGAATTGCCAGGTTTTCACCAGAAAAGGTCATATCAAAATGACTGTTCTTAGTGGTGCAACCAGAATTTTAGCTTTGAGGGCCTAAACTCTGGTTACTCAAAATTATTGGCGACTGGGGGGGAGACACTTCTTAAATGTGATTTTTAAGACTACAAACCGTGTGTTCGTAAATGCAAGAAAACAAGGTATGATCTTCTGCGGCCAAAACTCGTCGAGGCAGCACATAATGTCACGTTGGGAAACCCGACAATTTAGTCGTAATTTGGCAACATTACCCCATATACTCGCTGTTAGAGTTGAAAAATTTAAAATGCTAAACAGGTTCGCTTGGATAATTATCCAAGCGAACCTGATATACCAAATTATTTCAATTGTATTAATGGGGAAAAGATACCTGCTGTTTTCTTTACAATTTTGCAAAAAAGATATGGAAAAATAATTTATTGCAAATAAAAATTAGACCGACTTTAGCTATAATAAATCTGTGGATTTAAGTTAACCACTGTACGAATAAGACAATAAAACGGTTTGCTTTAACAAGGAGTCCTGAAGTCAAATTGTGTGTAACATTGGCGACTCAAATTAAGGAAGCCAGCTGCAATCAGTTGATTTTTAACCGGGAAGAAGGGCTCACTAGACAACAAAATTGACAAATATTCTAAATAACACGATAATGAAGGCAAAAACGAAAAGAAAATATTCCCCGTCCGTTAGAGAAGTTAGCAAATCGGCAGAAGAGGATGCCACGTTGTTAATTTGAGTCGCCAGTACTTTTTGATAATAGAAACGACACGACGCTCTTGTTTGATCTCTGTTGCTAGTCATTTGTCAATAAGCGTAAGACACAGTCCAGAAATATAAAAAATGCTTTGACAACAAAATCAGTTTTATTTCCGTATAAATCTTAAAAATTGACATTGGGATTCAATAAAAAGGTATAAGATTTAGTTTAGTACTGGTTTAAAGAAGGATCTTCTAGTTGATCACTTATAATCTGTTCAGATATACCTGATACAGAAAAATGCGACAAAAACTTTTTACATATTTCGCTGGTGCTATAAACCTTCTGAGGATTCTAATAACTGCCATAATCCCATTTTTCTTCCACCTGCCATTTGCAAACGTAAGAATCGTATGCAACTCTTATTGGCCACTAACTCAGAGGTAGTAATCAGATTTTTTAACGTGTTATTAGAATGCATCTAAGGTAAAAACTGCCTTGAATTAAAAATGAATGGTTATGAATTGAGCGATGTAATTTACTTACTACTGCAGTACAAGCAATTTGTGCAGCTTTATTACGAGAATATCTTTGACTTAAAAAACAAAACTGTTAAGTATGAAGTAAATTTGTTATTTTAATCATATCTGTGTTTCAAATTAAGAATATATTATCTATTACATGTTACAAAAATAATAGTTTAAAAATAATGATATTCGTTGGGAAGACAATATTACTATATTAGTTTAGAATAATGATTTTCCTTAAAGAGAACTTTTGTTGATTTCAAAATGCTTTTAAGAAAAAATTAATTTTCTCCTTACAACAGTTTTATTCTTTTTGTGTTTTTTGGTTTTTAAATTATTTTTATTTTAAAACTTGCTCCTAAAATAAATTAAGTCCTCTTAAAATAATACACATACTTAAATTGTCCTTTTCCATATAAATTTGCGAAAAGACCCAGAAGTAAATTTAAAGTACAAAACTTGGTTGCATTATTCTTACAGTTGCCAGTTTAAAACCTCTGTGAATCCCGAGTGGATAACTTAAACAATTTTCAACGACCAAAATCACTTTGTTACAGGTTCCAATATTTCATTCATTTGAGAAACTAATAGAATTAAACACATCACAAAATACAATACAAACAATTTTACAAACAAAATTAGTCAAGACTTATCTTGTCACTGGTTAGCTACGAGGTCTGAATTTAAAACCGTTCCAAGCCTTGTCAATTAAGTTTTATTGTCTAACAGCACTTCCATAAGATGTTAACAAGCAGTATACAATATACAGGGTGTTCGAAAAGTCTTTGTATGGCAAATGTCTTTGCTAGTAGCAAAGATAGAGACATCAAATTTTAAGTGTATTTTTGGTCAACAAATCTACTTGTTTATGTAATTTAACATTTTCAACCCCCTTGAGGGGTGACGCTAGGAAGTTAAGGTCAACAATTTTAAATGAAACCCTATGCCGCGTGGTACCTCATTTTAAAGTTCTTCAAAAAAGGAACATTTTATCGCAAACCTGAAGTTTGTATCTTAATTCCTTTTAATAAATGACAAGCCTATAAAAAGTAAAAATCACGAAAAAATGAGTTTAGTACCTTTATTTCTCTTATTACTATAAAAGTTGTTCCAAATGACCACCATTCCACCATTAATTTCTTGGCAGTATTAAAGTCGATATTAAAACTCGGCCAGGAAGTAACACCTGCCATTCTCGAAAATGTGAGAAGTGAGATCCAAAATTGACTTTATTACTGTCAAGAAGTTTATGACCATTTTAAACAACTTTTAAAGTAACAAGAGAAATAAAGGTATTTAAATTTTTTCTTCGCGATCTTTTAGAGGCTTGTTATTTAAAAAAATAGATACGCACCTCGTCTTTGCGGTAAAATCTTTCTTTTATAAACACCTTTAAAATGAGGCATTTAATATCTTTGACCTAAACTCTTTAGCATCAGCCCTCAAGTGGGTTAAAGCAAAGACATTTGCCCATACTAAGATTTTTCGGATACCCTGTATGCCAAAAAAAGTGTTCCCAACCCTTTCGTTTTAAAAATATTAACTAACTGCAAAATAATGAAATGTGCTAATAAAACTGTTCATTTTCTCTGGGTAAAAGGTTACTCAGGTATAAAAGGTAATGGAGGAAAAAATTTGAAAATCTTTAATCAAACATAATTCTATCTCTGACACAACCTTTGTCATAACAGATCTTATACTTCAGTTAAAAAATCACGCACTACAAAAGTTTAATACGGAATGGCAGTCTTTTGGTAGGCAAACAAATACACATTTATCTATATCTTTCTATTTCTCCATCTCACTTGTACAAAGAAATAAATTAACCCAGTAGTATAATAGTGATGTTGAGAAGCAGAATAAAACGGAATTATATAATAGATTTCCAGGTCATCTACATACAGGGTTTTTGGTAACGAATGGGCCATATCTAAGCAGTGACTTCCCTGGCTCAATTTAAATCGATTTCCTCTCACTTATCTTGGTACAACAGTTGATAATAATAGAGATTATATAGAGTGTTACTTAAAATTTTATTTTACATTTTTATCGATATGTTTTGAAAGATACTAAATAAATTCACAAAATTTGGTAAGTAGGGATTTTTTGAGATGCGAAAAGCAAATCTGTTCTAAAATTTGCTACATGTTGTAGGGGGCGCCACATGTCATTTCAAAACGTTAATACTTTTTTGTGCTTCAGTGTACACAATTTCTGAATAGAAATTCTCAGTTTCCCAATTTTTTTACTTAAAATGATATACTTTAATAATTTCGCTGGAACCAACTGTTTTCCAGAATAATGCATTTAAATTGGTATTGCACAGAATAAACAAGAAATAAAAATAATAATGAGTGTTTTCATTGTCACACGAAATGAACTTTGACAAGGGATAGTAGCTGCAGTAAACACTGTTCGAAATTTACAGCTTTTTTTGCAGTTAGAAGAAATTTTCTATAAAGATGTCACAAATGTATCGAAGCAAACGGTGGGCATTTTGAACATTGCTAAAAAATAATTAAATTTGTTTAATGTTGTTAATTATTTTAAGCAAGTCTTCAAAATGCAATGAATCCGTTTATAGCAGTGTATTTTTTTAATGGTCATTCGTGTTTTATTATATTTTTTATTTATAATTAGTTTGTATTTCCTTAATAAAAAGTTTTTTTTTTTGCTGATACAAAATCTCTTTAATTTCTTATATTTTATTCTGTGCAACACCCAATTTAAATGCATTTTTCTCGAAAACAGTTGCTTCCAGCGACGAGTAAAAAGGTTAGGAAATAGAAATTTCTCTTCAGAAATTGTGTGCAGCAATGCAGAAAAAAGTTGGGATCTTTTAAAATGGCATTTAACGCCGTATGTGGCGTTCCCTCCAAAATAAAGCAAATTTGAGAACGGATTTGCTTTTCCCATGCCATCTTTGAATATTTTTCTCAAAATAAATTGTGTGCCTCTTTTTGGATTCAGCATATTCTTTCTTTCAACAATCCCTTGTTATACAGGGCAATTTCTTGCATTTTAAACAAAAATTGCGTCTAAACATAAGACTAAACATCTCCATGCTTAGTAATAGCAGAGACTAAAGAATATAGACAGACACTCGAATACACCGAAAAGCCGGTCTCCCTTGAGACATTTGGTGGGTTTACAGGTTTGTGGTTTAAAAGTTTGTTTGTCCACCATTTTATATATGTTGCCGGCAACTTGCGATATCCGACAATCTGCGAAATGCCTAGCCACTTTGCAAGCCGACCAATTTATCAGGCATTATGCAAATTGACGAGATCTTCAGATAATTTGAAAAATGACTAAAACACTGTAAGCAATCTGTAAAATGCTTGCTACAATCGTCAATGTGCTTAACAGACTTAATAGACATATCTTAGGTACATTGAGTAGGCATTATGCAAACAGTTGGCTGACTGGAACCAATTCTCATTATGTGGGAGTATTGTGAAATATATTTAACAAACCTGAGCAAACCTAAATTTCTTCATACAGGTTTTTAATCTGTAATATTTGTTTTTGTTTGTTTCGGACTGGGTGTTCAGAATGTTAATTATGTCTTCTCGTTCAGCAAATGTCACAAAGGTGTTGTTATAATTCTTTTTACTTCACAATTTATTTAACTTCTCGAGAAATAACTCTTGTTCCCCGCCATCCATGGCCTAGTTCGTTGCGACGATGGCACGGCAATTATTGTTCGCAAAACGCCTAGCCAATGTGTGATATTCAGATTACAATTCAGCAGATTGACGATTTCAGCAGGCATTTTACAGATTGCGTGAAGTGTTTTAGTCATTTTTCAAATTATCTGAAGATCTCGTCAATTTGCATAATGCCTGGTGAAATGGTCGGCTTGCAAAATGGCTAGGAATTTCGCGGATTGTCGGATTTCGCAGGTTGCCGGCAACAGGTAGATGCATAGTATACATATTTATATAATGGTAGACAAACAAATTTTTAAACTATAAACGTCATAATTTAGTAGTCATTGTTTTTAATTGTTTTTTGTACTAAGCACTCTTTGAACCATTTTTGGTGTATTATAATAGAATAGCAAATTAAATGTTCGTGACCAACATACTAGCTTGTAGGACCAGTACAAAATTTAAGAAAACTTCGCAAATTTGGAAACTACATCTTTATGAATTATGTACAGATATTAACCGGTACTAAAAATTGTCGGACTTCTGGTATTTACATAATATATCTAAATACAGAACACAAATGGTACAGTATGCAACAGATATTTTTGTCAAAAAGTACTTAATTTTTTATGGGAGCAGCCAGGTAATTAATTTATTGGTAAATACAGGTTCAACCACCAAACTACTTTAATTTAGTATTTTTGCTCTTTCTGAGGTTATTTTGCAAATAGTTTCCAGAAAGAAAAACTATTCAAATAAAATCGTGAAATTTTGAATTGCGTTTCATTGTGTTAGACTAAAAAAAATATATTCCTTTGTCAACCTGACCAAACTACGTAAGTGCTGAGACATAAATTTTAGTTTAGTTAATGGAGGAAGAAAAACAAAAAAAATGTGAGCTTATATTCGTTGCCCTTTAAAAGTTTGCCGCGCTAAGGTGCAGCCCAGCCAGCCACTTTATTGAATCCGGCCCTGTTTAGTGGTTAATCCAGTATTACACTTGCACTTTTTGTTGGTACCAAAATTAATACACTGCACTTTATCACACCTCAACTTCCTACGCTACTTACTTTTGCGAACATGTTTGTTGTTTTTTGGTGAAACTGTTAATGATTTAACCTATAACCGTGCTTCATTTATATAGTAATTATATTCCGTCGGTATATAGTGTGAATAAGTAACCCCACCATTTTTTAAAGCGTGGTACAGCCAAAAATCTAATCTGAAAGTATGTTTCTGCTTCCCAAATATATCTGAAATTGACCTAGATCCTTTGAAAATGATATTGGTCGTTCGTTTACATGAATTTATTATAACAATTACAGTAAGACTTTAGATATTATCATAACATAATTTACATTCTTAATTGTGGGTATATTAAACAACATTCCTTTGAAGGTCGTTTAAAATTCTGTACATAATATGGTAACAAAGCAATAATCTTTTTTAGGCCTTTGCTATAGCTAAGGAGATCTGTAATATTGTTAATTATTGTCCTTAATTATAACAAATAAGAATATAATTTACTGTATGGCATTCAAGTTTGTTGCTTTTCTACTCAAAACAGAATTTAGAAAATGCATTAAAGAAAATAATGAACGGAAGATGCGTGTATGCAAATGTCTGGGGCCAAAAGGAATAAATATATCATGAGATGAAAAATTAAGAGAAACAACCAAGGTTGTAAAAATATCTAACAATATACATGAAAGAAGCGTTTGGTAGTTCAGCGTATGACGGATCTAATGAGAAGGGATAACGATAATGTTGACAGAAGAATACTATCAACACTCAATGGAAATGTATAGGGAGATAAACATAGGAAGACCAAAAAAGACTTAAATAAAATGGATTAAATAGAAGAGGAAACTCAGGATCGGAATTTGTGAGTAATCATATAAAGTTGGAAAAAGACGGAGTTAAAAAAGAAGAAATAGAAGAGTTATTTTAAAGTAATTATGAACAAATTAATATTATTTGAATGACTTCTAAGTTTGTTGATTTTTACTAATTGGACTTGACTCGTTGTTTTGTTAAAAATGTCATTCACGTAATGGAAGTGAAGCGGGTAAGTGCATTTTTAGTAGGTAAACCTTAACATATCAGGTAGGTACACCCCCTGGTTTCAAAAAGCAAACGTCACGATTTATTATGTTAATCTAAAATGAATAGATCTTTCGATTAATTTCAATACGTCGACAAGTACGAAATAAGGTTTTTATTTTTTTAAATGAATTATGTGGACTTTTTATAACAATAACATTACAAACCAAAACAGTAGTGAAGGAAGCCACTTTTTTGTATTAGTGTAGTTTATGAACGCGCTATGAACCTGTTGTATTTCTTATACAAAAGTAAAATTAAAGAATCTGACAACGCTGTTCTTTAAATCGTCAAGCATTCGAGCGGCGAAATCAAATTTTGCTGTAAAACTGCCGATCTGATACTTCTAATGCCTAGCTATAATTTTCTTTGGTATCACTTACCCAGGAAACATTAAAAATTCGGCTTGGCTCTGCTAAACATTTGCAGCATGGCTTATATCTCCAAAGTCGCTTCCGTAAGCGATGTCCGCTGCAGCGAAAAAATTAACGGATCCGTATCAGCACCGTTACTATAAACTAGTCTGGGAAAATATGGATTTTTTCTTGTTACATTGTAAAATTTTTCTCTAACACAAATACCTGTCTCCTCGTTTAAATTCTGTAACACTTTTTGCACGTCATCTACTATTTGCAAAGATCCGCCAAAGGATAATGAAGAATTTTATAACTTTTTTATAACTTCATCGGTTAACTCCGCCTAATTACTTCGGATAGTTTTTAAATCTACTTCTACTTGTACATTTTGAAATTTGATCTGACTTTCTCTAATGGCTGCTGATTCTTTATCATCGAACTGTAAAATTAAGGAATTTATTTTTTTGAAAATGTTGCAAATAGTAAAACGCTGCCTCTAACTGTGCACCCCATCGTGTAAGAATCGGCTGTGGAGGTTCTGGAATACCAGGACATTGTTTATGAAATTCTCGAGTGGGTTTGGAGGATTTACGAAAAACTGCTTTGGTGTTAGCGATTAATGATCTACATCCGGATCACATTTTCAAATCATTTCTGCTGTAAGATGTAAGGCGTTCAAGTATACACGTAATATGTAGTAAATAGGGAGACACAGCTTTGAGGGAACGGCCTGTAAAAGGCATAACTGCGGCGCCATCACTAAGAAGTCCGTACACTTGATTCGTTGACAGCTGAAATTTGTGTAATGTAGTTAATATCAGATGCTGAATTGCTTTGCTAGTACATTTGTGTAATCTTTTACTGGCTTTTAAATACGCAGGTGGCGGTTCAAGCGGATTCACAGAATCTTTTTTTAGAATCTGTTGTCTCGTCTACGGCTAACCACAGTTTTGTATTTTGTGGCTGGGAGGTAATATTACTTTCAAGTCGTTCGCGTTTGGCCGGTACATGTCTTTGCAACGTATTTCGACCGGGCAATTTCCCCTTAGGATTAATGTTTTCCAAAACTGACGAAATGGTTGTTTCTTTAAGATAAATATCGGCACATTACACGAACACTGCATAATAAGTAAATCGAAAAGAAATTATGTATAAGGACGTTGGCACCTTTTTTTAAATTGAAGCGTTGCACTGTTTACGTACCTTATACATAATGATTTCTTGAAGGCCAATAAGCTTGGCTGACAAACCACATATATTATTTGCGATCCATTAAATTTTGAATCCGGAAATGCCATATAAACCTTCGGTAATGCCACTGGAGAGTCACTTACGGTGGGCAGCTTTACGGATCACTCTAAAATGTAAAATAATGGTACCTATCTGGTCCTTGCTTCTAAATCAACGAAAGCAACGTATGCTGCTTACAGAGAATGGCGTGCAAGGTAAAAAATCAAGGAAACTTCTGAAGACAGTATACTGGCATACTTTAACAGCAATAGAGTAATTTGATTGTACTAATATAAATAAGGAGCCACTTTATGGCCGATAAAACTCTACCATTAACAGAACTTTATAATGAAATCGCACAAAGATATTTTCAACATTTAATTAAATAAAGATTGTAACTGTCTATAATAATAATTACTTTATTTGATAACACCTAGTTTTTGCTAATGATTATAAAATGTCCTTCGCGCATTAAGAAAAATATGCAAGGAATCATTAAATTTAAAATTCTTAGCCCACCTACTCTCAATATTGTTTTTGTTTGGGAATTCCACAGCCAACTTGACTGAAAATAAAATATGGGCATAACTTTGTTATTTTTAAAGTATGTTAGCTCCTTGATTAAATTGGCGAGCGGGTTGCTGATTGTGGAGCTTTTTGCTGCTCTGTCTTCTAGGTCGGTTTTTGTGGATCCTAGCCATTCCTTGCTATGCACATTAAAATCACCTAGGACGATAACTTCGACCGAGGGAAAGTCAGAGACAAGATGATCAATATTTGCAAAGAGAAAGTCAAAGAACTCGCTGTTGGAGTTGTCTGGTGGGGAGCGGTAGACGCAACAGATAAATTTAATGGAAGATTTAAAGGTAATTTTTAGCCAGAGAACATCTTGCTCGCCTGATTCCAGGTTCGGGACTCTGGTGCAAGAAAGACTGCTGCGAACGAAGGCGCATACTCCACCATGAAAACGAAAAGATAAGAGAAGTTTATAGCCTGGAAACAGGAGATGGTTCGTTGAAGATTTTTGGATTTTTAATTATTTTTCTCTAAAACTTTGCATATTTGTCAGTTTGTGAAAAAAAGGTTATTTTGAAAAAAAACAAGCTCTATGTTTTTTTTTCACAAAAGAAACACGGTTTTTGAAAAAAAAAACATTAACGTTTTTTTTTCATTTACATCACTAACTCCCATAAAGGTAGTCCTACAAACTTTTCCGTATAAAATCCTGCCTATAAAGAGAACTGTTACACAAGAAGAACTATTGAGCGATTTCTTTGAGGTAAGTACTTGAAAAATAATGAAATTTTGTAAAATGACATTTGTATATTACCTGAAAAAGAATTCGAGGATCTATAAATTTTTATCTCGGCACCGAGTTAAATCAGTAAAAAATAATGTCAAGCGCCTCCGTTGGTTGCGAATTAGAGAGGTGATCTTAAAGTTGTATTGTTTAAGTGGTAAGTACACTCAAAGCCGGGTCAAGAGTGAATTCTATATTTCATCCAAGGTCATCCAAGACGAGAAAGTAGCCTGAGTTCGGGTGAGAGAGATCAAAAGCAAGCGCGAGCGTGCGTAAGAAGACGCATAGAGAGTGATTACATGATGGCTATACTTTAGACCCCAAGTAATGGCTTGAAAGTGGCTGTCCTACTGTTTCCGTAACTGAAAGAGCTGGCCACATTGAGCAAAGGTATTCTGAGACTAAAAAATCTAAGAGCCATTATATATACTGTTTAACGAGGCTCTTAAAACCCGTTCAAAAATACTAGTCTGTCATAATATTTAAGTGGTTCGAACTCATACCAGTATTTTGAAACCAGTATTTTGGCGTGTTGCGCCTACCAAAATGCCTTATGCTATATTTAGGTAACATTTCCTTGGTATTAGGGTAAAACATTTTTATTTCCATTCAAACTTTACTTTTATACTTAATTGAAGTCATCTCTTACTTGAAAGGAAATTTTTATTATAACAGCAGATATCACAAACTGATTTAAACCCTCTTAACAATCAGACATACAATGTGTAGGTACATAAAAATAAAAACTTTGGCAAAAACCATCTTATTACAACTCTCAGGTGAGGTGGCGTGGCTAAATATATTATCTTTAAACCAGTTTTGTACATATTGAATATATGCATTGGTTTATTTAGGCATCTCTAAGGATCCGTTCCAATAGTTGCAAATATCCTTCCACGTCTTTTCTGTTCATTCCTATGGATCGGTTGATCGAGACTCCCTCTGATTTGCATACAGTTACCGTTGGGTTTCGTTGCAAAAACAGCTGCAGCCATGGAAATCCAGCTAACCTAGTTTCTTTGTTAAAAAGGTTTTCGATTCCCAACTGCTCAGATAATTTGAAGGCCACAAAGCGCACATCAGTTCTCGTAGGAGCAAATCCATTTTTTTGAAGCTGCAAAATGTGCTTATTCAGTTTATTTTCAACTATTTCACTTAGTGTTGAAGTAGGTCCAAGGGGTCCTCTTTTTAAATTAGTTTTTGACTTTCTTCTTCGCAGAGTTGTTTCCGGTACATTATAGGCTTTAGCAGCCTCATTCACCCCCCTCTCCCATTTGATTTGCATTTACAGCATCAACATCAATTTAATTGTTATTCGGTCCATGTGGCACGGAAATAACTTCCTTTGCTCTTATATAAGGTGGTCATTCTACAACATTAAGAAAATCATACAATAAAATAACAAATTAAAAAAAAATCAATTTTCACAGTTAGTGTATGAAGGACGTTTTGTTTAATAACATGCCGATTTGCAAATAAAATGCTTATTATAAATGCTATTACTCTAGTTCTGTTATATTTGCGATGAGCCATCTCCCCATCTCACCTCTAAAAGACGTGAGCTATCTCACCTCAACTAATAGGGTAGATGGTTTACCAGAATAATCGCAAATGCGGTAGTATATTGACAATTTTGAGGTTATATTTAGACAGTATGTATAACCAATTTAAAATTGTCTTAAACTTAACTAGTCACTAGCATGCAAAATGCAATGTGTAAAAAAACTTTTTGGTTCGGCTAAACACAATAAAATTATAATTATTATTATTTAAGTTTAAAGCGAGCACATACAATAGGCGTACTTTACTGCTCGTGCATGGACGTTTAGCATTCACGATTTATCGCCGCGCCGGTTGCGCCATCTCACCTACTGCGCCATCTGTCCTCGAATTCCCCTACCGTTAATGCAACATATTAAAAATATTAAAATTTGAGAGTAATAACAAAACTAATCATATTTTTGCACATACATATGTGCCAACATGTTGTGTCACCATCCTCCGAGCCAGAAATTAATTCCACGTGTTTTCACAGCTAATTACTAGGTTAAGAAAGCTTCTTTTCGCTTCAAGTTTGTATACTTCATTGACCCCCTAAATTTTGTCATATCTACGCCTAGCCCAAGGACCGATCTAGTTTAAAGTTGTTTAGTTTATGTAAGATGGTACTATATTATTTACATCGAAGGAAGGTGGCGTAAAATAGATGGATATCCATTTATAAATCCAAATTCGTTTGGTTCTTGAATATTTTGTAATAACAAGCATTTTTATTCATATAAATTTGTAAGATTAAAGATATCTAATGTTATAATTGTTTGGTGTAGGCTTCATCCATCTACATATAATTATCTTTATAAGGTTGCATGTCATCGTCATTTTTCACATTAACAATGTAATTTATAATAACAAATATGGTAATAAATATATGCCTTATGTAGTTTTGACGTATATTCGAAATTAATTCTTTTAATAACTTAGTAATATAGATACAGTTAGAAAATTCTGGATTGTTTCGAAAAAAATATATATGTATGTATAACGCTCCCGCATTATTGAAAAAAAGAAAGAAGAATTGAGAAAATCAAGAAAAAATATTTTCAACTCTAAACACATCCTCTGTTTACTGAAACAGTTTTAATAACTTTAGTAAAAACGGTAATAATATAAAAAATTTTAAAACATCATTTTTGTTATTATGCTTCATTTCTCGGGAAAAAAACTCTTTAGGGTGACTAAACTGCTCACATGGGACTTTTACAATAAAGACAATGCGTCGACAATCCCAAATTTAAACTTTTTTCGCAACTTTTATTTTACCCCAAGAAGAAAGCATAACTACTTTATAAATTTTACAAAATTTATTATAATATACTTTTTTCTAGTGTATTTGGTAAATGCATTTGAAACTATTTTGAAACTTGGAAGTTGTAGTATTTTCAGATGGGTATATTAAGATTGTCAGTGTTGCTCCTCATTTAAAATCATATCTATAATAGTGCTTGAAAGTACCTCTATTTTTTATTTACTAAAGTTAGCTTCTTTTTCTGCAATTTTTTTTTATAAAAAATGGAAAACTTTTTCTTCATACAAAACTGAAATAATAGAATGCAGAAGGAAATTGAATATTTGCACCTAAAACGGTACGCGACGGATCCTAAGGTACAGGAAATACATAAAAAGAATCTTGAAAACTTCGCGAATCACCCTCAGATTTTCTAAAAAATTGTTTCCATAACTTTGAGGGAAAATATGTTTAATTCCTTCATTAGAGAGAAGGAAGTACCTACCTATGTAATACAACCGTGAAAAAATGACATCTCACGAGTCATAGTAAGTGCTTCACCTTTTATGGTAACTCAAAGATCTTTCCACTTCCATTTTTTTTTCAGTTTGTGTTAAAGTGGTGTGGCCTAAGAAATTTAAGCCCAAAAACAAAATCCTAGATCAATAGCTTGAAAAGAGAGCTTGCTTTTACCAATTGTTTTTAGGTTAAGCGACTTGATTTTTATGAAAGAGGGTGGTGTCATTGAATTTGGAAAAGGTCAAGAACGCAGAATTGAGAGTTTTCATCTAGTTGCCAAAAGTGGTCTCAAGATGCCCCAGTTTGTCTAAAAATATAATATTTTAAATTCGCGGTCAATTAGCTGTGTGAATAAACAGGTAGCGCAAATCTCGGAAATCAGTTAGCCAAGTGACTCCCACGGCAGCATGGCTGAAGCTTCATTTTGATCAATAAACTTTTTCTTTTAATTAATGTTTCAGTATGGATAAGTTTAAAAAAAATTCTAGGAGCTATCGTCTCATATTGCCTTATATCCCTCCTTTGCACGGGTGAGGCCTGTCAGTCCAGGCCAATATGAAATGTGATGACAAATTTAAAAAATTTTAAGTTATAATCCCGAAACCCGAGGTGCCTCTCACACTTGCAAAAAGGCATTACTGACTTATTTTGTGTTGTAAAAGCTTAAACCGTTTTTTAGTTGTAGCAGTATTTACACTCACAGAACTCACCCGTCCGAATGTGTAATTTTTATTTGTAGCGATTTTTCACCGCGCATCGCCATCTTTGCTAAACCTGCCGATTTAAGGCGTAATTCCCCGAATTCACCTAGTATGTATCGGGATTTTCCATAGACATTACATCTATAGGGTTTCCCCGCAATGCGATAAATTTAATTTTGATTCATTTTCATTAGTTTTGCTTATATAAGTGAGAAAGTGAGTCGAACGGTTTGTTTTGGATAGTTTTACTAATTTGATTTTGAGTATTGTATTTGTGGGTTTTGTACAAATAAACTGTAAATTATACAATGGATCCCTATGAAACCGAGGTTCAGCGATTAACGTATCTATCCCTATGATACTGTTCCCAGTGACGTCGAAACAAAATCTGCTAAATTTTATTGCTTCAATTCAAAACGCTGCATTTTCTGTTCAGATTTTTGTCCATTGCTTACTAATGTTTTATTTAAACCTGTATACCCTTTTCTTTTGTAAAAAAAGTTCTATAATGTTTATATACATACAGTTTTTTGTTATTACTGACTTAATCAGCAACGTCAGAAAATGACAGATTTTTCCTTTTTCTTCATTTTTGGCGAATCTGTTGAATTAAATTTGTTTTAAAATATATATTAAAAGAAAGAATAGTAGTAAGCAACAACCCGTCACAAATTTTAAAAAAATCTAAACTGGGAATCAAAAAAAGTGTTATAATAGATTTGGTCCTCACAGGCCTCATCCGTGCATCCACGTAACAATTGACCCACCCGGGCAAAAGAGGGATATACAAGGAAATGTGGAGGTTCAGGAGGTAAGTAGGAACATATTATTTTGTATAATAGTCACTAATATCGCAAAGAACAAAAAAGATGTAATACCTAAAAAGTTAGTATCTAGAAACAGGTAAGAAACATGTTATTACTTCTTCAGTTTGAAATATTGTCGTATTTTTTGTTGCTTAGATATTTTCAAAAATTCAAGGCATTTTTTCGTTATTAATTCTGTAATGTTGCTATGTATGTGATTTTAAAGAAATGATCTAACAAGTATTACTAAACTATATTTTGTTTTTTAGAATCGGTCATTACATAGACCGGAATGAAAATGTTGATGAGGTAAGACCGAAGTTAGTTTTATATGTCACCTGTTTGTAGATACCTACTTAATACTACCAGTATTAGTGACTATTATAAAAAATAATATTTACCTACTTACCTTCTGAACCTCCATATTTCCTTGTATATAGGATGTAAGGCAATATGAGTTCCTAGAATTTTGATTTAACTTATCCATATTTAAACATTAATTAAACAAAAAGTTTATTGTTCAAAATAAAACTTCATCCATGCTGTCATGGGTGTCACTTGGCCAACTGATTTCCGAGATTTGAAACCAAGAATTAAGCCCTTAACTCCAAAGGACATGAAATGGATATTTATTTTGTTTTGAAATAACGAACTAACCTACCATGAGCGTCGCGTACGTCGATGTTTCAAAAGAAAATTGTCCGCCAAAGCGATCGTGGAGAAAATCAAACGCCTTTGTTGACACTTAATCTACTATTACAAAAACTGGTAGGGTAAAATGGTAAAATACGCCCCACATTTATAAAAAAATATTTATTTAAGTTGCTATAATACATTTTGCGTTACATACATTTTTTTTTTATTTAAGGATATGATTCGGCACATAGTAATATAACATAATATCACCTTATGAATAAATTATAACTAAAAAAAAAGCTGGGGCGTTTTTCACCATAGTGGTGTGAAAAACGCCTCATAGAAGCATAAACATACGTAAACCCTTAATTTATGTGTTTTTCTTTCACAATTATTACAAAAAAGGTTTTTATACTGGGTGCAAGTCTCATGAAGCCAACGATTATAAGCTACACATTGGATCCAGACAACTTTAGATTTTGTTGAATAATAATAATCGCCACACTGAACACAATGCTCGTTATTGTCATCGGAGACTTCATCTGATGATGACAAAACAAGGACATCTTTTTCAGAACTGGAAGAGCTTTCATATTTTTTTTTTAGAGTGTTTAGTGTAAACTTCTTAACAGCTGGTGTGTTTGTTTCCTTCTTAGACATCGCTTTATTTTCTTTAGCTGTTTTCCTTTTCTGCAAAATCCTTCCTTTTCACTCTATTTTCAGGGGATGTGAGTTCAAGAGCTCCTTGTTTCCTTTTTGATACTGCTACAGGTATGACAGGAATTTGGTTGCATTCCTTTAAAAACTTTAATGGACCCTGTTTGTCCTCTGAAATGGTATGTTCCCTATCTGAAGCACTGTGGTTGGACTGGTCGGTGTTTGTTTAGGTTACCAATTTTGGTTGCAATTATCAGCTAATGCCTTCTCGAGAAGTAGAAAGCTTATTATTGTTAGCTACTGTGGAAACCGTAGGTACGTTTAAAGCTTGATATTCACATTCTATGTTTTGTTCTAATTGTGCAGTGTGCAATTGAGAGTTGACACTGCTATCAGAGATAGAAAATAAATGATCAGGAATGGCATGTGGATTGTACGGGTAGATACCACATGTTCTAAATCCAGCCACACCATTTGAAACTGTGGTCGCCTTCCTCCAAGCAAGTTCTGTTCCAAGTTTGAAACGACGATTTTTGAATGCTTCCTATTTTTTATGTTGCATAATCCAGCTTTGTGCTTTTTGAAAAAGTTATTCTTCAAGGGTTTAAAAAAGGCTATATGTGGTATGGCTTGGTAGACATAAAAGAAGTACCTTATTTTCAACCGCTAAGTCTAGAAGTTCAATAGCTTTACAGTGGGAGGCATGGCCGTCCAATATTTATAATGTCTAGCCAGGTGTCTTCTTTGGCAGGAACTTTCACGAAACCTTTAAATAAACAGATCAGAGTTAATGTAGGAGGAATTGGGAAATTATATTTATTTTCCCCTTAAAAATCAGCACTTGTGGGATAAAATATCCATATGCATTACAACAAGAAACAAGAGATATGTTTTCGCCCTTTTCTGAACTTGTTAGTGAGTAAATATCTTTTTCTTCCTTGGTTGCTATCACTTTTCCCAGCTTATTGTTAACTTGCATACCTGTGTCGTCGACATTAAAAATTTTGCCTTGTTTGTCGAGCAGGTCATTTTCAGTTAAAATTTTCAGCAGAAGGTTAAAAAATTGTCCGCCTTCATTTCGGTTCATACCGTGTGCCCTAGGAAGTGCTAAGCCTTCTGCTTTAAGTTTATTCAGTTCTTTATTTCTACGTAAAAGTGCTCGCAACTAGTCATTGCCCGCCGATTTCTTCCCGTGACGGCAATTCCTAGCATTACAGCGAAACTATTGGCTATCTTTTTTAATCATGTAAAATCTGAATCGAATCCCCCTTTTCTAATGATGTTATGTGTTTTAGAAGTCGCTTTTCATGTTCAAGACCCAAATCTGGCACCCTGCCTAGAAGAATACTTGGTTTTCCTGTTTTTAGATGACGTCTTATTGTCCGTGAGAGAATTCCATAAGCTCGACTAGCTGCATTAACACCTATTTCTTTAGAAATTACTTTTGTCATGGCTTCTTGTAACGCTACGTTGCCATACTGCCCCCTTGTACTCTTTCTTACGTATGTGTTGCCCATTTCTAAATCGAAATACAAATATTAGTCTGGGAAGAGAACTCGAAATCAAATGGGGTGTTTAACCACACATCATAGTAGGGCGTTTTTGCCTAGGAGTGGTGAAAAAGGCCCCACTTAGGTACGGGCCAATTGGTGGTAGCTTCAAACACGACAACCAAGCATTTTGTAGGTAGCAATAGAACAAACCATTTTTGCAAAAATTGTTTTATGCCTTACTTATCGAAAATTTTGAGCAGCTTCCAGTCTATACAATTTTAAAAAAAGCCTTTTTTGCAACAAAAATCTTTACAAAACAATTATTTTAGTCGTTAAATACACATGCATGGAGTATCTGTTCTATGATTCTAACAAGCGTACCGACATCTAATACCGCGTTGTTTAAAATAAATAGAGCGACCTAACAGGGGCGTATTTTACCATTTTACCCTACTAAAGAAACTACTTTGTAATACAGTTTTGGCGATTAGTCGCATATTACAAAACGTATAAAGTGTATTTACATTGACAAGTTTAGAAATGTCGTTTAATTCAGGTGATCTTAAAAAGGGAAAAGTGGTGACTACCAAAATATGTTTTCTTCTATAAATTTGGCATACCCACTAAGAGATAACACTAGTAATTCAATTTTTAACTTTTTGTCGCTCAATCTATTATTACATTACGTGGTCCAATTAATACTGGATTAAAATTCAAGGGGAAATTTCTCCAACCTGATAATTGTTTAGTGCCTTGTAATTTGTAGGAAAATGTATGTACTTTATAAGTGGGACCATTATAAGTGGGCTACTTTTTTACCATGGAATATTTTAAAACCTCACAACGTAGACAAATATTTTTACCGACAGTACTGTTAAAATTCTGATTTGAATGACCTCTGAATAATAAGTTTTTAATATACATTTTGGGCAAGTCACTTTGCCTGTATAATTGCATTCAAGATAGGTAATAATAAAATTGTATTATATACATAAAGCCGACTGTAAAGAATCAATGAGAAATTTAAATAATAAGATAAAAATGTATCTTAAAATAAAGAAGAGTTAGCAGTTGGGTAGGGAAAATTGAAATTCTGCATAATCCATGCACTCAATCACCGAGCAATCCAAGTAAAATTACAAAATACTAAATTGTTCTTTTTAGCCCTGTTTTTAGACTGACTGTTAGTTTTACCGGCACGACAATTTTGATTTCTTTTTGGTTAATTCTATTTGTAATGACAATGACATCACTGGAATTTTTTATGTTCCTGATAAATATACAGAATGCCCACGTATTCTATACAATATCTTCTGGTTATAAATATGCTTATAATATTAAACACTAACGTCCGGTTTCCGGTTGCACAAACAATTTAATCACGAATTAAACTAATTAGACACCTGTAATGTGACAGCACTTACGTTCAAGTCATGGCCAAAGATGACTCTAAACGTCACCTAAATTTACTACTTGATTAAAGGTTTTGTGCAATCCGCAATTATTAGTGTTACATTATACAAAATAATAGGCAGCTAAGGAAGCGGAAAACACAATTCACTTTTTAAAGATGAAAATACGTAGAAATTAGAGAGAAAGGAAATAAAATGATGCTGATTAACGCCGAACAGCCAACTAACAGGAAACTATGTATAGTGATTAACAGGTCAAGCATATTGTTTAATATAGCCAAGAGATTGGTTTGGTGACAATTCATTTCTAATACATATTTACCAAAATATGGTTTTCAAATTGGTTATTAAAATATCTCAACAATAATCATTACATTTTTTCATGTATTTAAGGTCAATAAATGTCATATCATTATCATAAATATTGAATTATTTTTATTTCTACTGGATCAAGTACGGTTCCTCGTTAATATTTTCAGAGCTTGATTGAAATGACTGATCTTGAAAAAATACATTCAGTTTTAAGGTATATTGCAGCAGTAATTACAGAAAATAGAATTTGACAGGTAACTAATTATTTTATTGGCAGTAATCGATTTTATGATTGAAATCAACGAGCAAATTTAACAACACGTACAGAACAGAAAAGGAAGTTTCATAAACGCGAGGCCATATCTCGTCGAGTAATTGATTTGTGGTTCTTGCGGACACACACGATAAAAAATAATGCCCTAAATATTTTTATAATTACACTTTGGTTTTGGCAACAGACGTAGGTATATCATTAGGCTTTCATGATAGCAAGGCAAAATACTAATAATAAATAGCTTTTTCATTATCCTTGACCTTATTGTTTTAAATGGATCTAAAATCTACGTGTTCATTGTGCATTCATTGTATTGTTAAGACCAGGGAAGTCCGTGTAGATTTGTTTTGCTATGTATTCAGAAACTTCTGCTGCCTGTGGTTCCTCATTACTATAATTAAGTGGTTTACACAAAATCTTTATTTGCCGCTTGTTAATTTTTATTGCTAGATTTAATGTTGTGTGAAGATATGGCAATTTATTTTTCATTGTATGGTAATATTTTATAATAAGCATTCCAGTTTTGTACGATATTAACTTTAATTAAAAATTTGGAAATAATAGTAATATTGTAGATATTTCACCAGGACATACGTCCATTATGACACATCTAGATAACTGTTGAGATTTGTTTCAGATGAAACAATCTTATATTTTTGAAGGTTGTGCTGCATTTAAATTATTAAGAAATAATATTAATAACTAAACAAATATTTCGTTGTTTCTCAGAGCATTTATTTGTAAAAGCAATTTAAACTTCTTTATAAGACATCTTGAATCTTGAACTGACAAGTCATACATTATTTTTACTACCACGAGTATTTTTTCAAGAAGTATTGAACCTGCCTGCCAACATGCTTTGTTTCTAATTGCTTTTTATTTTAAATTAATCCTTAAAATTACCCTTTTTTAAACAATAATTTATTATTCCGGCTTGTGTTTACAATAGTTTTGTTAAAGGCTAAATCCCCTAAATAGTGCTTTTAAGCACTGCACTGGTACTAAGGACATTTTACTAAGGTGATGTCTTAACCTAGCAGTTTGCTAAGATACATACATGTGAATTAATAATCAATTGAACATTGAGTGTACCAAATAATCAAGATACAATAAAGAAAATAACAATAACTAAAACAAATAATAGAATCAACGAGTCCAAAGACGAAACAGCACTCCACTACAAACACGAATATTGCAGCTGCTCCATATCAGTAGGTTTTCACCTATGTAAGTACCATTGTACCGGTTTATTAAAAAACGATATGATTAAACAAGGTTTAAGGGAAAACACCGAAAACAGTTATGATTTTTTTTTACTTTTATTATCATTAGTAAGTCGAAAACGGTTAGAGCTAAACCAGAAAATATATTTTCTGTAATTGAGTAAGAGGATAAATTTGTTTTATGTACAGAAATAGTATGAAACATAGTTATACACTGTGCTTGAAATATAGGAAAATATAATAATTTTTGTTTCTACAAGCTTGCGGAAAATAGCAACTTTCCGCACTTATATGCGTGCTGAAAGTTGCACTTTTCCGCACTGGTGCTGGAAGTATTTTTAGCAATGACGCGGGAAACAATACATCAACAATCACATATCTATATCGCCACTTAATTAGGCATCGTGTGCTAATTAACGTCACTGGACCCGGACCACGGAGGTCCGATTTAACATATTTAGTAAAATATTGGGGAATTGGGGAATACCCAAAAAATAACCATCCAATAAAATATGCCCAAGGTGAATTAGGTTTTTACAAAATTCCTGAATTTCTTCAGGATTAATGAAAACAATGCTTTTATTCGCTATCTCCCTAACCAGGGATATTTTTGCAAAACCCCTTAAGTCTCTTAGGAACTTTGTAATTTTTTTTATTTTACAATACGCCGCTGTATACAGGATGAATTAACTGGCCATTGAAGGATATATCTTAACCTCGCTATCAGGAAGTTTAGTCGTTTTGCTTTTCTGGTTTTAATGGATATTTCAACTAGTTATAAAAATTTTAGTAATTAATATAAATAAATAGTTAGCTGTCAAATGTATATATTTTTAAAAAATAAAAACGTATTATATTAAATAACTATAGAATAATTGATACTACATTTGTACTTTGTAAAAAAACTGTATTACTAATAAAAATATAAGGAAGCTTGGCAGGATCCTGTAGAGATTGTTATTCATTCGAAGTAGATAACCTAATAGCTACATGAAATTAGCAGGGTGCCCGAAGGGTATACTTAAGAATAAAAATTACTTACCGTCTAAAATAAATGTGTGTTATATCCTTTTCTACCTCTTTTTTGTGACAATTCGCTCGCGGATGTTTTTCAAAACTCTGCTTTTTAAAGAAATACTGTATCATATTTTTCCCAGTTTGTCTGGGGTTTGATTTTAAGTGTATCTTCAACATCTGCATCTGTGGAAAGATCTTTTTCTACATTCACCTATATTCATAATAATATATATATATATATATATATATATATATATATATATATATATATATATATATATATTATATGTATATATATATATATATATATATATATATATATATATATATATATATAATTAAATACTGGTAAAGCTGGAAAATTATATTACAAATTATTATCTGTGGTTTCGAAAACTTTTAAGCTCCTGTTATCTTGCACATAAACTGGGCTTTAACCTACTGCAAAGTCAGATACATTTTTGGTACCTTGAACACTAACAACCAGATTTACTGTCGCCAAACCCAATCTAATTTGACAATTGCTATTTTTATCTTTAACGAAGCACTTTTAACGTTATGGGTGTACAACTGAACAATCTAAAAAAATAATAATTTTTGTTTTTGCTGTAACCTAGGACAGTACCATAGATTTGATTAAAAAATTTCACATATAGGTACTCGTACATGTTGAGGATTTTAAAGAGTTACAATGCGATTTCCCAAAAACAGTTTGAAATATTTTAATAAAAATATTTTAAAGTAATAAACGGGCAGGAAGTCATACTTTAAAATATGTTTAACATTTAACCAATTCCACTGAGTGAGATTTTAATACATTATTTAATTTTTGAATTTATCAAACAATATACACAAGTCTATACTATGGACTGGAAGTAAGTTTTAAACACATTAAGTACAATCTGTCTTCTATATTTGCCCAAATAAAATTTTTCAACAAGGCTTACTTGTAAAAGTTTAACTGTTACTATGTTAGCCAGCAATTCAATGTTTAGAAGTCTAAAAAGAACCCTTCTTGTTAAAAGGCGGTAGTCATAAGGGGCAGTTATACAGTACCTATGTTTATTTATTTTAGATGACCTTTGAAATATCATGAGATTTTATAAGAAATCGAAAATATTGACGTGATACCTATCTCACCAATGCAACAGGTAAAGTTTTATTTTCTCCAGAAAATGCCAACGATAACATTACAGATCAAGACCCTTAGGACAAAAATATTGTAATAGCAGAAGATTTGCCAGGTCGGTTAGCGAACTAACGAATGAAGTGAAAGTAGTAAGACAATATCAAGATCCAGACAACTAAGATAATACGCAATTAATGGGGACGATAATAGTTCAATGGTAGAGTTTCTATATGTAGGTACACAACTTGTTTATGGGTACAAAAATATTTGTCCAACCTTTTGGTAAGTCACACAGAGAGCAAACCTATTAGATCAAAAACATGATGGCGCCTCATGAAACATTTCAATATTTTTGATTTAAAAGTAATCGATTTAACCGACCGACTCGGCCAACTTCGGCCGATAATTACTAGGCGCTTGTCCTGCTCAGTAGCTTCATTTTTTTAGCCCACAAATTCAGTGCGAGAAAATCATTGACTGACGGCACATAATTTCTTGAATATTACGGATTTCGGTCTCAGAGACCGGTGGTATACTTTGTGTAAGTTTTCTATCGTGGAGTCTACGATTTCCACCAGTAAGTTTATTGCTACAAAAGATGTATTCTTTCCTTTATAACACCTGTATTTTGTCATGAAAAATAGGATATTATTTTTTATTTTTTTATGAATAACATAAGTTATAAAAAAGAACAAGCGTGACTTTAGCGTCTTCATGAAGACATACTATCTGACGCCAATGCGGATAAAGTATTGGAATGCGATGATGATGATAATCAAAGCTTGGAAGAAGATATGGTCGAAGTATAGGACATTAACACAGACAGTGAGCAGGATATTGATGAAAATGATGTTCAAGAGATCGATATGGATACAGAAAACAAGCATGAAATTAAGGCAATGTCTGATATTAAAGTTTCACTCTGTATTATATTTTTGTTTTAGTATAGATATGCTTAATTAAGCTTTTGTTGTTTGTACTAAAAGTAATTATTTTATGTTTTAAGATTTGCGACAATTCTCTTTTAGAAAATACAAATTCGTTTTTTGTTGTTCTCATAATAAAACTAAGGCTTTTACAGTGAAAATTGGATGAGTTCTTAGTCCTACATTCAGGAAAACTGTTTTAATACTTAAAAAATATATATTATAGCAGTGGCTTACATCTACAAATTTAATTTTAACATACATTTGTTTTGGCAGTTTTCGGTCTCTCAGACCGATGTTAACCTTCTTGTTACAATGTAGCATGTTAACAACGAAAGGTTAAGTTCATTGGAAATAAATAAAATAATCAACTTCTGGAATGAAATACCCCTGAACGACTACAGCGAAAGTTTTACCCTATCGTCGCAGTTGAATTAGCTTGGAGAGGTGGCGAAGCCGCTGACTGTTTGGTTGATTTTTTTCATATCGAGAGAAATAATGATGGTTCTCCAAAAAATCGCATAGAATATAACCCAGTTTTTAGTAAAATCTGTCAGGGGGGGTCAAGAAGCTATATTGGCAGTAAATGGCTAGTTTGAAACAATAACACCGACGCATGTCCCATCAGGCTATTTCTCAAATTATTATCTAAACGGGGCACAAACATTAAAACAAATGGAGTCTTTGTAAGACCAAATCGCCACTGGAACACAGAAAACGATAACTGGTACGATAATATGCCAATAGGTATAGAAATATAATTAACGAGTGGACAAAATCTTCTGCTAAAGCAATAGGTTTGGATACAAAGAGGACAAAAATTACCAACCACTCGAACAGATCTACTGCAGTTAGTCAGCTGGCTAAAAGCGCAGTAGAAGAACAGCAATTATTATTAAAAATTACAGGACATGCTAATGCTAATTCCATAAAATCATATCTAAATAGTGATCAAGACCATCATAATAGCATAATCAACAATATGCGTGGAAACACCTCTTCAATGGAATCGAGTCATCTGCATTTTTAATTTTTCTAATTGTTCTTTTACTAATTGTGTTTTTAATAAATAATGTTCAATAAAATTTACCTTACCTTTTGACAACAGCCCTCTGTCTACGGCATCGGGCTGTTTTCAAGTAACGTACTTTCGAAATCTGTAATAAAATTATCTCGTAGTTAGCAATACTGTTGGGATATTATAGTTGATAACTATCCCGCCAACGGGTACATTTTTATTTTCTCCAAAGAAATCCCAATAATGGCATTACAGATCATGACCCTTGTGATAAAAAGATTATAACAGCAGAAGATTTTCCAGGTTTGTTAGCAAACTAAGGAATAAAGTGAAAATAGTAAGACAATATCCAATATCTAGACAACTAAGGTAATACTGCATTTGAAGAGGACGATAACAGTTCTATGGTAGAGTTTCTATATTATGTAGGTATATAAAAAGTTACATGCTTATGGGTGCAAAAAGATTTGTCCAACCTTATTGGATCGAAAACATGATGGTGCCTCTCGAAATATTTCAAAATTTTTTGGTTTAAAAGTAATCGATTTAATACTGAAACATTCAAATATTTACGCATGTTAAAGGGCAGTAGTCATAAGGGACAGTTATATAATATATTTATTTATTTTAGATGACCTCCCAATTTTCATAAGATTTCAAAAAAATGAAAATATTGACGTGATACTTATCTCACTAACTGGCACAGTTCTATTTGTTCCAGAAAACGCCAACGATGACATTACAGATCAGGACCCTTGGGACGGAAATATTGTAACAGCAGAAGATTTGCCAGGTTTGTTAGCCAACTAAGGAATGAAGTAAAACTTACTACTTTTACATCATACACATTGTCTTACTAGACAATATCAAGATCCAGACAATTAAGGTAATCACGCAATTGATGAGGACAATAATAGTTAAATGGCAGAGTTTCTATAGGTATATAAAAAGTTAAAAACTTGTTTATGGGTAAAACAAGATTTGTTCAACCTTGCAGAAAGTCAGATAGGGTTCACGCCTAGTGGACCAAAAACATGATGGCGCCACTTGAAATGATTTAATTTTTTGGTTTAAAAGTAATCGATAAATATTCAAATATGTATGGATACGCATGTTAAAGGACGGTAGTCATAATGGGCAGTTATACAGTATATTTATTTATTATAGGTGACCCCTCAAAGGGTGTAGCAGGATAAGCATGACGAGTTGGCCCCCAAATGGCAACCTATATCGAAACTTATGATATATCATCGGCTTGATGTACGAACACGATTTATATAAGTTTCGCCGCCGGACTCCGCTTTGACCTTGAGATATGGACAAAAATGACCGCATGCATGACTATCGTTCAAAGAGGCATATCTTGAAAACTAACTAAGCTAGAGAGGTAAAACCAACGCGAGGCCTCAGGTAACCTTACAGAGTATATTCTGTATTTTGTTTAGATTTAACGAATAATTACGCATAGTTTTAAAAAAAGAAAGATAAAAATTATTAATTGTTTTTTCGTGTTCCCTCTGACTTACAATCACTAAAATAATATATGTTGTAATCCTTTATGTGCACTAGTACCCATAAAAATTGCGTTAGAAAAAACTTGGTGCAACACTTCGAAAAAAAAATAAAATTCACCGCGCACTACATAATATAACGATACAAACTTGACATAGGACACATATAGACATATTTATGAATTGAAATTATTGGTAAAGAAAGAAATAAAAAACCAGAGCCAATGTTTAATATTAGTTATTATTATTATTTTTTTTTTTTTTTGTCGGGTGGAAACCTTTTATAGGTAGCGAGTACTTGTTCTACCTTTCCTCGGGTATGTGGGAGTCCGGCAAGCCGTATACGCACTAAAACCACCCCAGAGCTTCTCTCTTGCACTTCACGGAACCATCATATGTGACATCTCCGTCGTGAAGACAACATTTTATCCTTTCTTCGTCGCTTTACTGTCCTAGTCCTTCCCTGTTTGTATTGTTCTGTCTTCCTCCTTCCCTGATGTGCTTCTGTCTTTCTTCCTGTTCCTTTGTTTCAAGTATTGTTTTAATCATTCCATATACGTTGTTCCAATTTTCTTTAGATCTTATCATAGTGTCTATTATATTTGTTTGCAAGATTTTAAGGGCCATACAAATTTGCTTTCTTGTCCCTTCCTGTGCCTGCGGACTGTATTTTTTGCCCTCTCATTTTTTCTACCAGTCCTTTGAAATATGGGCACTTGATCTGGTCTGCCCTATGTCCCTCCACTCCACATTTTGTGCATCGTTCTGTGTTTGTACACTCTTTGCTTCTGTGCCCTTGTTGTCCACATTTGAGACATTCCCCACTGCGATCTATTTGCCCCGTACATTCATAGGTTTTATGTCCGTATTCCAGGCATTTAAAGCACCTTTTTACGTACACCTTTTCTCTGATCCCGCAGGTTACCCATCCTATCCTTATTTTTCTTGCTCTTATTAAGTTTTCGGCTTGTCCTTTCGGAACCTCAACTATAGCTGTTTGTTCTTCAAACTTCCCTTTTCGCATCGCTTTTCTCTTAATATCCGAATTTTTTATTTTTGTTTCCCTTTCAATTGCTTCTTTCACTTCCTCTTCTTTTATGGTTGGGTCCATCCCCATTATATATATTGTTGTTACACCCGTCGTTCTTGTTACAACCTGATATCCGTTCATTTTTGTTTTAATTTCTTGCTGTAGCATGTTTGCCATCTGTTCCCCTCCTTCTATAGCCAGCAAGATATCCCCTTTTTCAGTTTTCCTAATTTTATTGATTTTCACTCCCATTTTTCCTATATCGACTTCCTGTTTCAGTGTCTTTATGACGTCCGTATAGCTCCTTCCTTCTGTTTTTACTGTCAGCATGCTCTCTTCTTTTCTCATTTTTTGCTTTTTTGGTTCGGATCCCGTTTCTTGAGCTATAAGCTTTATCTTAACGCCCTCCCCTGCAATTATTATTATTATTATTATTATTATTATTATTATTATTATTATTATTATTATTACTATTATTATTATTATTATTATTATTATTATTATTAGTATTATTATTATTATTATTATTATTATTATTATTATTATTATTATTATTAGTATTACTATTATCATTATTAATATTATTATTTGTGTATTAATGAAATTATAAGGAAAAAACAATCTTAATCATCATCGCTATTGTAATTAACTACAACTCGAATATCTTGAATCACAAATATCTTCGTTAGTACCTGATAAGTATTAAATTACAGCTGGCGCATGAGAACAGCATCCCACTGTGCGGTTGCCGTTCAATGATGCATTTCAATATGTTTGCCATTCAAATGCATTTGAACTACTTGACTTTCTGCGTTCAAACTCAAGATTCTAATCAGTCTCTTCTCACTTTTCACAGACTCAGTCTTATTTGGCCGAATTATTGGACGATAAAAACAATCTTTCAATACAACATGTAAAATCAGTACCTACCTAATATGATCAAGGCAGAAGTCAAATCAAGACATACAAATAGCAAAGTCTATTGTATTTTCATTGATTACATTTCTGACGATACTGATCACCACAGCATTCATCGTTAATGCTGCGATTGTCCTAACGGCAACCGCACAGTGGGATGCTGTTCTCATGTGGCAGCTGTAATTTAGTATTTATCATATCAACGGTGTTTATCCAGAATCTTACGACCTGCTGATGTACTAACAAAGATATTTGTGACTCAAAATATTCCAGTTGTAATTAATTACAATAGCGATGATGATTAACGTTGTTTTTTTCCTTATAATTTAATTATCAAAAATGTTAATAATACTACTAACTAATATTAAACATTGGCTCTGGTTTTTTATTTCTTTTTTATCAATAATTTCAATTCATAAACATGTCTATATGTGTCCTATGTCACGTTTGCATCGTTTCATCGTTACATTATGTAGTGCGCGGTGAATTTTATTTTTTTTTCGAAGTGTTGCACCAAGATTTTTCTAACGCAATTTTTATGGGTACTAGTGCACATAAAGGATTACAACATATATTATTTTAGGGATTGTAAGTCAGAGGGAACACGAAAAAACAATTAATAATTTTTTTCTTAATTTTTTTAAAACTATGCGTAATTATTCGTTAAATCTAAAAAAATATAGAATATACTCTGTAAGGTTACCTGAGGCCTCGCGTTGGTTTTACCTCTCTAGCTTAATTGGTTTTCAAGATATGCCTCTTTGAACGATAGTCATGCGTGCGGTCATTTTTGTCCATATCTCAAGGTCAAAGCGGAGTCCGGCGGCGAAACTTATATAAATCGTGTTCGTACATCAAACCGATATAACGATATAACATAACTTTCGATATAGGTTGCCATTTGGGGGCCAACTCGTCATGCTTATCCTGCTACACCCTTTCATGAGATTTTAAAAGAAATCGAAGATATTGACGTGATAGGTGCCTATGCCACCAACACAACGGATACAGTTTTATTTTTTCCAGAAAATGCCTCGACGACATACGGATCAATTCTCTTGGGACGAAAGTATTGTAACAGCAGAAGACTTACCAGATTTGTTAGCCAACTAAGAAATGAAGTGAAAGCAGTAAGATAATATCAAGATCCAGACAATTAAGATAATAATGCAGTTGATGACGACGATAATATTTCAATGGTAGTGTTTCTATATATGTAGCTATATAAAAAGTTAAAAACTTGTTTATGGGTACAAAACGATTTGTGCAATTTTTCAAAATGTCAGATGGGATCCAACCCTATTGTACCAAAAACATGATGGCGCCTCTTGAAATATTTCAATATTTTTTGGTTTAGAAGGAGGTAATCAATTTAATAGTGAATTATTAAAATATGTATGGGAACGCATGTTAAAGTTTGGGTTCCATTCATATGTCTGTCCCTTCGTGAAATACATCCTTTTCGATACTATACGGTAACGGGTGTGTTTTCTTATTCAGTATTTGGTAATATTATATTTCTAGGTTATAAGTTAAAAGTCTGCACAAAATGCCGCTTATGTTGGATATGGTTTTTGGTTTATGCAGTTTTAAGATTACAGATAGCTACATATCCCTTTCATAACTAACAATGTCCCATTCAAAACCACCTAGTCATCAATAGGACAGATTTTTTTAAGTTGAAATTTATAGTCCTTTCATAGCACTTCTTCCCTAGTGGGAATAACAGAAGTGACACCAATATTAATCCCGCAAGAAACGCAGTTAATTCAAGAAATCATCAATACAATTTATTACAATATAAAATCATTTAGTTGCGAAATAAACAAAATTATTTTCATAATTCTATTTTCTTACTATCTAGTGGTATAGTCCTTCTAAAAGGACACCCTGTAACTTTAAAATTACTTTTAAAAAAATTACACTGATGTTTATGCGTCTAAGGTATGTTTTTACTTGTGCGTCTGGCGGTAGCGTCCGACGGTAACCGCTAGCGGTACCGTACTGCTTTAACATATTTTATATGGCGCTATTTTCATTTATGCGTCTGAGCCGCGCGGCTCGACGTCCGAACGCGCGCGTTCCTGTCTCGACTGCTCAATAGTAGCAGTCTAGCCGTCGACGCGACGGTCGCGCGATCGTTACAATTTAGGTAATTATTATTAAGTTTGTAAACGCATTTTTCGGTGTTCACTGCTTTTTTTACATCATGGATCCAAAATTTACTGCAAATGAAGACGAATGGCTAATTAAAGAAGTTAGAAGGTATCCCGCCCTTTTTGATACTCGTCTTGTTTTAAATATGGGATAAACTTTTTGACGTTTTTTTCTTTGTAAAGCCAGTTCCCCTTCTTCTTTATCATCTTTAATTAAGAGTATAAATAGCAGCGAGTTGTTTCTTATCCATCTACTGTACGAGATACCGCACTTAACTGTCGTTTCTAAAAAAGCGCCAAAATGCCAATGCTTTTAGCAAAAACACACCGACGCAACCGCCAGTCGTTACCGCCGGAGGTTACCGTCGGACGCTGCCGCCAGACGCACAAGCGAAACCAGACCTTTACTATGACATATTTCAAAGTTTTTAACAAATTTTTTGAAAAAAAAAATTCAGTAATATCTGGGTAGGCTCTTAAAAAATATGTTTTACAGTATTCTATTGAATTAACTTCCCAAAAGATTTATTCGTAAATTTCGTATCGTACTTTATCGGCTCATTAATTAATATAATGTGGATCAAACTGTGTCTTATAACTTTTACTTTTACTATATTACCGCAGGTATTACGTCAAGCTAAAAAGAGTTAATTTTACCATTGACCTTGATTCATTCAAGCCAAGCTATTTGTAGTAATTTACTGTACCATTTAACTGCAAGGTTCCATGTAATTAATTACTACTAATTACAGTGTTCTTTTGGGCGGTACTGATTGTGGTCCTAACCTGAAGCATGAAAAATTAAAAAAGTTTGAAATCCTGTCAACTTACGTTGTTCTTTGTATTTAAACCACTATAGCCCGTTTACTAATAAGTAGCAATAAGTGCAAAATTTTCCGGTCATCATAATATGGTCCTCGTGACTGCAGTATTTGTAGGACTTCGCGTTGCGTGGTCATCAGGTAAGTCCAGGGGTGCTACTGCCACAAGAATACTAAACTATCAGAAGGGTAACAGAGGAGGAGGTCCGATAGTCAGGTAGATTTTTGGCGCTCGGGCTTTGGAAGAAATGGAAGAACGTATCGGCCTTATCGGCCAGTACCGCAGCGACTATTGTAGCAATAAGTTGTTCTACCAGTGCCGTAGTTTTTTTTTAATTTTCATATAAAAGCTTATGAAAATGCAAACTCGGACTTGTTTGGAAACCTTATGATGCCCAACGACAACTTGGTTTATTTCGCTTCCAATTTGGATACAGAATTTATTGACAATTTTGAAAAATTTTCCACCAACCCAAATATTGTAAAACGACTTGTTGAAATAGGTAAAAATATAAATTACATTCACCCTTGTCCACATTTCTCCCAGGAATATATTATTACTTTATTTATGCGAGTGAAATTCTTTACACTTTAAAATATAGATATAAATAGGAACTTCAAAAATATTAATAAAAATAAATTAATCGTTTGGAGATATTTATAAACATTTATTTATAGGGTATTGTATATATTTTAGTATATAGTATGATATATACAACGTTGGAAGATGTATAATGTGTCATAGTTTACATTTTAATATTAGCCATTTCTAACTAAATTTGTTGGTAAAAACATGTGAATAAACAATATTCAATCATTTAATATGTATTATTTAACTATAATTTAAATATTGGGTAACATACCTGAGGCCAGCCCCGCTTTTTCATAAAACCCAACCGGCCGAGGTCACAGCGGACGGCAGCGGAGGAGCGGCTAGAACTGCAAACAATCCGACGTTGCCATTTTCGGTTTTCCTTGTCTTGCACCGGTAAACTTTTATTTCCTTTGCTGGTAGATGAGCCACGCAAAGAAAATAAAAGGGTTTGATTGGGTTTCATGAGCCACGTAGTGCAGTGGTATAGAGTCCGCTTATTGACCCAAACGTCTTGGTTCGAATCCGTGCTCGGCCGCTTCTTTTTTTTAATTTTTGTCACTTAAAATATTATAAAAAATTAAGAAATCGGCTCTAAAAGGTGTATTGGAAAGGGGTTAGCACTCCTTCCTCGATAAAAATTTTGTTTTGTCTTTTTTTAAAGGTCCCGAGCAAAAAATTAATCGTGTCTAGGTACCTTAACCTAAAAATTATGTTTTGTTTGTTGTCCAGAAAATCTAGCGAACGGTGGATCGGAGGGCACCCTAAGGTCGGAACAGGGTTAGCACCTGGTTAGGGGCCCTGACCAGTCTCTTTCCTCGCAAGCGAAGAGGGATCGGTGCGAAAAAATCCACTATTGTTTCTTCCTCTGCCCATCCCCTAGGCCCTAGACTCTAGTCTTGTCACTCACTGTATGAATGACAGAAGAAAAAATACCGTTACTTTAAAATCTTCGAGCTATCGCACATGTGGCAACGTCGGATTGTTTGCAGTTCTAGCCGCTCCTCAGCAGCGGATCTGTCTTTCTGTGACTTTTCTGATTGTTTCTTGTGCTACTGCGCTCACCACAGAACAACAGGTTAGAAACGTTAAGAGCGTGCTAATTGATCGCAACAGTTGTGACGTTGATTTCAACGGTGGCGCCCTCCGTGGTAAGTCCGAAAGTAATCATGTCGGACGCGAGACGCGGTGGAAAGCCACCGCTGACTGTCCCTTTGATGTTTTTTGGCAAGCTTGGATGTTTGACAATTTTCCAAAGATTTTGGACGTGTGTCCCTGTTTGAGACTCTTGAGGTAGATTAGTGGAGGAGGCTCCACAAAGAACATTAATAAGATAAGTACCTACTTAGTTTTGTAATCGTCAAAAAAAAAGCCAAATTCTCAGAAAAGCCATATTTTTAAATTAACATTTTTTATTTGCCGTAGTGCAAAGGCGTTGCAACTTACTAGGGCTAGTTAAAGGATTATTTTTCACTTTATTACATACACCTTATTCATATTCTACGATGCCTTGCTATTCTCCTTTTTATTTAAACATTCAATTTACTATTTAATGTTGTTTGATTTTGTGCACTTTCTGAGTTTACCTACAGGAGCTTTAATTGGTTAAGGCGATATACATTAGATGTTACTTGAGTGACGCGAAGGTAACATTTAATAAAACTTTTAAAATTACTTACATTGTAAACATTCCCAGGGATATCCCTACATTGTTATATCCAAAGGGATAAACACGGGTATTACTCGAGGATCGAGGAATATACGGGAAGGTTATAAGTACAGAGAGATATACAAACTGGGTATTGATATCACGTCAGCTACCTACTAAAAACGTTGCGGTAGGTAAATCTTTAAACGATTGCTAATTTCATTTCTGTTTCAGGAAAAAACCAATAACTCTTCCCAAGGCAACTGAGTTATTTATCAGAAAACTGCCATGCCTGCGTCTTATAAAAAAATGGCACAATATTCAAGGCAGAACTATATTTACAGTTTTATGCTGTTATCATAACGGGAAGGCAATACATCCAGTGTATATACGCATCCAAACCCAGAATACCGGGAACATATTATGCACATGAATAATAACATATTCTTCTGGATATCAAATGGATGTATGTATATTGTACATATTACCAAAATTCATAGAAAAAAATCTATGTACTTCGAATATTATGTAATGTATATTTTGTGTATATCTAATATCTGACTATGGATATACGATAAGGAATAAATAATTAATATTAACGACATATTGGTTTATAGCCACGTTCCCTTCACATCTCTGATACGTCCTGGGCATCTTTACATTTAAAACAAAACTTAAAATTCAGAAAATCTCTTATTCATACTCATGGGATAAACTTGAGGATATTCTGTAAATTTAATATGAACCTACATAGTCGCCAAATTCGCGACAAATTTATAAATTTAACTATTTCTTTATTTCACCGACGTTTAATGGATATTCAGTTCCCATTAGTGAATATACATATACTTAAGTAAATAGCAGGCGCGGCCTGTGAAATTTTGAAGTTGTTTATCTCAGTTCCTACTTATGGGACCCATGCCAAGTTCAGGCTTTTTAATAGTGAGCCTACTAGGAATGTTTTGGTAAAGAAAAAAATACTTTGTAATTTGCGAGAAAGAGTTGAATTTTTGAATTGACCCACCTGGAGAAAAAAATTAAAACTCTTAGGTATTTTATTTATTATTCTTTCTAAACAAATTTTACATCGGTTTGTCGACAATTCCTAAATTTTAAGAGAAACAATATGTTAGTAGAAAGTTATAGTCATTTGATTTTTTTAAATTATATTTTAGGTTTAAAACAATTCAAATGACTATAACTTTCTACTCAAACACATTTTTCTGCTAACATTTAAGAATTGTCGACCAAATCATGTAAAATTTGTTTAGAAAAAGTAGTAAATAAAATACCTAAGCGTGATATTTTTTTTCCCAGTTGGGTCAATAGAAAATATTTTTTTTTACCAAAACATTCCTAGTAGGCTCACTATTAAAAAACCTGAACTTGGCATAAGCCGAGAAAAATAAGATAGAGAGAATAATATCTCGTACAGAGTTCATTCATAAATACGATTTGCTTTCTATGACCTCCAAACCGACGGCGAAATACGCTGACATGGGCGTGCACTGCAGATTTTGGGTTATTATAAAGCACAGTGAGAGTGAGTATTGAGACGCGCCGCAGAAAACTCTCTCTGCTTGCCGTGTTGCTGCCGCACTGGCTATGATGTCGTGATGTTGCCGTTTGAAGGCCATAGCGTGGTCGAGCTGGCGGGAAGACGAGATATTATTCTCTCTATCTTATTTTTCTCTGGCATAAATAGCAACAGAGATATACAACTTTAAAATTTCACGGGCCGCGCCTGGTAAATATATAATCTATAGTAATTTAATATTCTTTTGTGGAATCTGGAAGTTCGGCAGAAGGTCTCGCAAGAGCGACAGAAAAGCGGTGTTTATTTTTTAAAAGAAAAATAAATATTGCGGCAATATACGGCAGATAAGAAACCCAAAGTTTATTCTAAAATTTTTCCACTTTAAACAAAAAATTCCGGTTTCTGTATTTTTAAACGGTGTACGGAGACCGAGTGCATTGCGAAATTCACATCTAATTTAACAGATCGGATGCAACTCCTTTTCAGTCGACTTGGTTTTCATTAAACTTTTTAAGTGATTTCAGAATTTTGTCTGTAATTTTAATAGAGCAAGAGAAGAGAAAAGGGACAAAAAACAGCAGAAGGGACCTGAGCTAAATGAAAAAGTTGATTGATTTAGATATACGAGTATTTATTAAAATAGGTTAGTTTCACTGGATCGAATATTTATAATGAAAATTGAAGTAGACATTATTGTTCAGATTCACTAAGAAAGTTTAAGATTTAGTACTGGTTTAAATTAAGATCTTACAGTTGAGCAGTTATGTTTTGACAGGTTTTTGTCCAGTCATTGTTAATAAGTTGTCATTAAAAACTTATGATTTATTCTGATATTTCAACGGTTTGCTTGGCTTCCAAATGATTTTCGTCTTGGAACGAGGTGCTGCAATGAATTTAGTTCTATTGTTGTCGAAAGTACGTGCTAAAATTGCCTTTTTCTTTTTAAATTTGCGAAAATGCTCAGAAATAAATTCATAGTATAAAACTTAGTTGTCTTATTCTTACACTTGTCAGTTTAAAACTTTTGGTTGTCAAATTAGACCGGACTAGCGTTGGAGAATCTGGCTGTATATAACTTATAAAGTCATTATGTCTTTAAAAATATTTGAGGCCCCTATTAAGCAAAAGATGTTACAATAAATTAAAAAACTTACCATCACATTAGAAAAAATAAGTCTTCGATTCGTACAAAACATCAAAATAAATTTAAAAATTCTAAAAAGTTAGTTTTTACATTTAAAAAATTTTCGGTAACACTATTATTAATGACAGCCAATTTATATGTATTAATTTTTGTAATTTTTTCTCGAAGATCTGTCCGAGACCGGGCCCCAGATCACGCCACATAGAATTCTATTCTACTTGTCAAAGTCACATAACTACTCAAACAAAACAAACGACCCATGACATGGCCACTGTCATTATTGTCAAAATTGCGTAGAATTCTATGCATCGCGATCCAGCACCGGATGCACTTCGGCCAGTAGTGGCCCATTGTGCTCGCTATAAAACCACTATTTTTAGTTTAAAATTTAAGTCGTATTCACAAGAATTCACATGCAAAAATGTTGTTCATTTTTGAAAGCAAATTCAAACTGGCGCGGCGAAACACGAAAAATATAAAATTTTGACGTAACAAAATAATTTAAAACGTTGTTGAAGCAGCTCTCGTGTCACATAAAGGGCGAAAAGAATTTAAATTAAAATAAATTTTTCAATTTTATGTGAAATAGACATATTGTAAGTATTTCATTCATATAAATAAACCACAAGAAAATTTAATTAAACTCTTCCTTTTTATTCCTTGCGCTGATGCTGGGGCCACACCTCTGCCTAATGTGAAGCTTCATGTCATGGTTAACGGATAACATGACATTAAACACAAGCCTAGCCAGGAATTAACGCACACATTTTCTAACTGCAGTATTGGAGGCGTAGTTATGCGTTAGTGTACGGTCACATAAAGCTCTGGTAACGAAGAAGAGAACATAGTGGAAAGCGGAGAACAATGCAGATAGTGGCAATACAATCTGCCAATAACAATGCATATTTTAGACAAGGACCTAGATACACCCCGGCAATACCGACTGGAAATAAATCTTCGCGCCTGCGTAGTGTAAGTCGAGTTTATTTTAACCTTGATTTTTGGTCTGTCCCCTTAAAGCCCCTAAACAAATGATCACGGAAATCGAACCATGGCGACAGTGGCGTAGCAGATACAGAAATTTTAAAGTTGTGTATCTCTGTTGCTACTTACGAGACCCTTGCCAAGTTCAGGGGTTTTAAAAGTAAGTCTACTAGGAATGTTTTGGTAACGAAATCAATATTTTGTAATTTGCGAAAAATAGTTGAAATCCTGGTTCGCCCCTCCTTAGGAAAAAATTAATTCGTTTGGTTTTTTTATTTATTATTTTTTCTAAACAAAACATTTTGTCGGCAATCTTTAAATTTTAAGAGAAAAAAATGTGCTGGTAGAAAGTTATAGTCATTTGATTTTTTTTAAAATTATATTGTCGGTTTAAAACAATTCCTCAGATGGGTCAGCTGACGCTCTTGAACTGCAAGATTCTTCCGAAGATGATCGAACTAACGAATTACTTACAAAATTTCCTGACGACGACGCTGCCTCGGCCTCATGTTCTGCTACAAAAATTATTCCGGAGACACTAGTGTAAAAATCTGGATCCAGTGTATTTTGTGCAGTCATTGGGCACACAAAGAATGCTCAGGTGCTCTGAGCGAGCATTTTGCTTGTGACTTTTGCAAATAATTTGAGTTTGTGCCTTACACAATTAATATCTCTTTTTGTTTGTGACAAAGTCGTTTTTCAGATGCTTTACTTAATCCTTTTTTTAATTTGCTTAGTTTTTACATTAGCTTTTAAAGCAGATCGTTTTCTGGTTGATGTGTTTGTAGATACTATTATTTTTTAAGATTAAATTACCGTTTATTTAACATATTCCATTTATTTAAGAAGGTATTTTATATTAGGCTCAATAATATGACCAACAGAAATATGCAACTACTTATTTATTTACTTATAATTTCTGCTTTGAGAAAGTACATTCCTTGTAACTCCAAAAATCTTTTCAGGTGATCCTTAGTAAAAGATTTTAGCAATATATCAAACTATTTTTGCACAAAAAAAAATTTTAGACACAAGAAAAAAATGATACCTATTCCATATTCGGTCACTTTACTCTACTTATAGTGTATTGGTATAATGAAAAAGTAACTGAACACTGGACATTTTTTAAACGGCACTAAACCACCTTAAGCACCACGTTACATGTAACGCGTAAATATAGCCACGAATGAAGAGCCTAGCGCGTAATTTACACGACAATAATGCAAATATCTTCGCAATAAATTAGTGTTTTTATCGATGCAACTATCAGCTAGATATACAGCGTGCTGATAAAGTTTAGATCAATTGATACATCTGGATCATCATCGACCACTGCAAAAAAAAAACGCCAAGTTTCCATTTAATTCTTGTCATATTTTAAAATTATTTTTCAATGTGTTTCAGTTATGTATATCCACACACCCGTACACCTGTCAAACGTGTTAACGTTTAAGTAATTTTTAAATATGGATACTTTAGACAATAAAACTACTTTACTGCAACTTTCAACCGACTAAATATAGATTACTTAAAAATAAACTCATGGACAACTTTTTAAGCAAAATTCGTTTAATGAATTTAAATAATAGAAAAATAAATATGGCATAGTCATGAAACACAACTGGCGATGCGACACTACAGGCTATGAGGTATATATACAATGGGATTATTATCTAAGCTTTGGAAGATTCTTATGTTTCTAATAATGTCCCTGGTGATCGTCATAGGTGGTATAGTGAGCAGGATGTTGTGCTTTTCCTGTCTTTGTTACAATGGCATTGAATCCGTTGTGACTGTCGGCAGTATAGTGAACTGTTCTAAGGGTACCATCTGGTTCTGCTACTGTATACGATCCCTTAACAACATCACCTTCTCTGGTTTCTTCTTGAGTTTTGTAGTCGCCAGTATGAAAGTCTTCCACCCCATATTTAAAGTTGTATTTCGGTGGTGCCTGAAATTAAGCATAATGTTACTCTCTGGCTTAAAGGTACTACGGAAAGGTAAATGTTAAACTGTAATTGTAGAGCCACATGTGGTATGTTTAATTCGCAAAGTTTTTCACATAAATTTAACACGATTTGTCAGACTAGTCTGGAAAATTGTGTTTCACAAGTGAAATTTAAAACTGGTAGTATTTGAACGACTATCGAATTATCATTGTTTTGCAAAAATTAGTACTGAGCTAACATAAACAAACCTAAACAAAACCGGCACCAATACACCTTTTTTGGATTTAGCCAGGTTAGCGTGGGTTTGCCCACGCTCAGAATCACGACAGTTGAACAAGAAGAAATATGTAAATGACCAAATGTAATTCTTAGTAACTAAATGATTAAATATGTTTTTCGGATACTTTGGGATATTTTAAAAATTGCAATTTTTTTTCGCCCAAATCCGTACTATTTATAAAAGAATGACTCATATATAAGATAATGCTATTAAAAGCCAAGTAACTGCGTTAACAGTTCAGAGCCAGTCGAATAATTTTCTTTATTCACTTCGAGTGTCCAGCTGTTGATATAAAGCCTAAATAAGCAAAAGAAAAACTTTCCATCATTTGACTTTACGAAACTGCAAATTAATTTCGAATATTCCTATTTATCGTACGCCTTTTGTAAAAGAAAAGGTAAAGTAAAGTAAAGTAAAATTTATTGATGCTATCAAAGTATAAACTTCTTACATAAGTCAAAGGACGGTACTACATACAATGTAAAAACACCAGTACCACAAAACTAACACAATAAAAATTTTAAATTAAACATTAAACATTTGGAGATTTTAACTTTTACACATTACATTTCAGAAAACAAAAAGCCTGGTTTTACACATTACACGTTAGACCAAATTTGCTGACAAAAATTCATCTATGCTATAGAATGCATTTACAGTCAGTAAAGGAATGTAATAGTGAGAAATTTCAAAATATAATATAGATAAATGGTTAATTAGTACCTAATGCTAGCGTCAATATTACAGCATAATCAATAGCTAATAAAATATAAATTGTTTCGGTATTTATTTGATAAGAAACCGTACTAAGAAAATAAAAGGAAAATTTAATTGCTCAACCAGCAAGAAAATTATCCAAAAATGGAAATCTCCCTTATTCGTATGCAACGAACAGCTTCCTAGTAGAAACTTTAATCGGTGTTAAATGAAAACCGTAATTTAATTAACAAATTTATAGTACACCAGAGCACACTTTGACGCATACATATATCGGCTTGAAGTCATTCAATAAAATAAAATACAATCTTCCTTATTTTGACAAATAACAACCTGTTCAAAATTCTCATAGGTAATATCACAGGACCGCCGCGCCGCGCCGAGAGCACTTTTGAGTTTCGGGGTCTGTCCAATGTCGACGATCCTTTTTTGTAAATGGTCCGCTAGTGGTCCCTCTAAGTTGCCCCTCTCGGCGGCCCTGCAAGTGCTTCTAATTTTTTACAAAAAAAAAATCGCAAATTAAGTTGCTTAGCAATTTTTTTTAACCAGCCAATGGTTGAAAAACTGTATATATAACAAAAACTCGAGTCAAAGACAAGGATTTTGCCACCTACACAATGCCATTTTCTTAGAAAATTGTTAAGTAACGCATTTCTTGGCACTAAAAATGGTATTTAATAAGACTAAGTATATAAAATATCCACTATTTCCACTAAAAAATTATTTTTGACAAAATAATTGTCGCTTATGATTGGTTGGAATAAAAACGAAATAGTTGAATGCACAAAAAAAAATCAAAAAACCAAAAAGTCAAGGGGCAGGACGGGGTCCTCTACATGGGAAAAGATGGGGTTCCCCCATCATACGTACATCGTTTATATGTTGGATTTATTTTCGTTGCAGACGATGGTGCGTGGTACCCAGAGAGCATGGTACAAGCAGCCGAAGCCGTGATATCTGGTGAAATGGGATACCCGGCAACTTCAGAGTCTTTTAATGTGCCGCAGACGACTCTAGAGAAAAAAGTGAAACAGCGTCACCAAGCGCCTGATTAGTCAACATTTTTTAAAGTAAGGCAAGAGTTGGGGCCAAAATCCACAACAGTTAGTAATGAAGAAGAGGAATACTTGATGTTATACTCGTATCTAAAAAACATGGAAGAAATATTATTTGGGTTGACAACGCTGAATTAGGAAAGCTTGCTTAGTAGTAGGCTACAAAATTGAATAAGGAGCACACTTTTTCGAAAGATAAGGAAATGGCAGGTAATGACTGGATAAACATATTCCTGGCAGGCTATCCAAGCTTTGACAGTCAGAAAACCGGAGAACACAACTGCTGCTAGGGCCATGGGTTTTAATCGCGTAGCAGTCAATCAGTTTTTTGATCTGTTGTACAAGGTTTATGGCAAGTAAAAATTTACTCCAAAGCAAATATGGAATTGTGATGAGACGGGGATATACATTGTACCAAAAATAACATCCAAAGTTATTGCTCAAAAAGGGCGAATGCTCGAAGAAGTATTTATAGAGCTTTCACTGACGACATTTATGATTATCGAGCATCATCACTGTTATTCATATATTGATTTGATGATGGAATGACCTGCTTTTGTAAGTAGTTATCAATTTCTGACCATTCCTACTTTTGATCTTGCATTCTTATTTTAAAGTTTTCTTATGAAAACTCTGAAAAGACGAGTACCCGTAATCTTTATTTTAGAACGAAATGTAATAAGGTGTTTTGGAATTAAAAATGGTCTAAGTTTAGACCCATGGCATGCTGTTGAAAACACTGTATCTAATATTTCTAAATAAAACATTCTTTAAATCAGTAATACATTAAATTAAATGCAACTTGATTCACTGTAACAAGTTTGTTTATGTATTTTTACAGTTAAATGTGATTATTTTTTTTAATATTTTGGTTGGAATGCTGGAAATTTTTTTTTATAATAGAAAGCCGTGATCTTAATCTTATAAATAAAATTTAATTCCCAGCATAACTTTCTATAACATTTTCCTGTAAAATTGAAATTAATGGTATACTTCTCTCTTGAAGCAGTTTTGGATTTTTTATTTTTTTGGCCGCTCTGTATCTTAGGCTTTAATATATTAACATTATTTTCTCCGAAAGCAGAACTTTTTATAAACAATAAATTTATTCGTTAAACTAATTAAAACAAAAACTTTTCGCAGCATTCACGTAAAAATATATGCCTAAAAGAAGTACCTACTGCTTTTAAAAAATCGTTGTCGGTAGCTGAAGAAAAATTTGAAATTTTTTTGTATACTACCCTGTATATAAGAGATAATGCCATTATAAGCCAGCGTCAACAGTTCAAAGGCAGTCCAAGAATTTTATTTTTTTTACTTCGAGTGTCCAGCAGTTTATATACAGCCTAAATAAACAGAAGACAAACTTTATATCATATAAGTACTTTTAAAAAACTGCAAATTAATTCCATTAATATTACAGCACATTCAACAGATAAGAAAATATAAATTGCTTTAGTATTTATTTGTTAAAAAAAACTTTACTACTGCTCAACCAGCAGAAAAATTATCTAAAATGGAAATGTTCCTTATTTGTATGCAACGAACAGTTTCCCAGTAAAACTTATCTTTAATCGGTGTTAAGTGAAAACCGTAATTCAATTAACAAATTTATTATAGTACACCACCAGGACATTTTGTTGATATCAAAATGAAGCAAGGGTATGTAGGTGTTTGGAATAACGCTTTTTACAGGAAATGGGGTTTGAAATAGTTTTTAACTGCTCAACCAGCAGAAAAATTATATAAAATGCAAATTTTCATTATTTGTATGCAACGAACAGCTTCCTAACTTATCTTTAATTGGTCTTAAATGAAAACCGTAATTTAATTAACAAATTCATAGTACACCAGCTGGATATTTTGTTGATATGAAAATGAAACAAGGGTATGTAGGTGTTTGGAATAACGCTTTTTACAGAAAGCGCGGATTCAAATAATTTTTAGTATAGGTAAAACAAAAGAATACGAATACTACAAAAAACCTCGTAAATATTATAAAACTTTTTCTATTATTTCAGTATTATTTATTTTAGAAAGTATACCAACTTTTTGCATTTTCAACCAGGCACCGCCTATAGACCTCAAATTACGCTGCTTTTTCTAATTTAATTAGTTATTTTTGTACAAGGGTATGTAGGTGTTTGGAATAACGCTTTTTACAGAAAGCGCGGATTCAAATAATTTTTAGTATAGGTAAAACAAAAGAATAGGAATACTACAAAAAACCTGGTAAATATTATAAAACTTTTTCTATTATTTCAGTATTATTTATTTTAGAAAGTATACCAACTCTTTCCATTTTCAACCAAGCACCGCCTATAGACCTCAAATTACGCTGCTTTTTCTAATTTAATTAGTTATTTTTGTAAAATCTCAATGGAATTTCAAACCCTAAAATTCAATTAAAAGTATCCCATGTTCTTTAACCGTCAGCGCAAATACGCAATTCTCCAGCGAAATTTTGTATCAGTGCAGTGGTAACAAAGAGACGTCTTAGATACAGAATTAATAGTAATATAAAACCTTATCAAAAGCAAAAGTAAAGGCAAAACACGGTCAGTTAACTTAGCTTATTTATTATCTAATACAAATTTTATGTAAAAAATCCTTTTTAAAAGCAAGCGTTTATTTACTGAAACAGATGTAATATATTATGTTAAATTTATTGTCTAAAGGCTTGTCGCGCGCAAAATGTTCAAACTGGCATTAGTTTTGTTTGGCAGAAATTGCATGTAAAGTACCTACCTATCTGTAGTGTATTTTACTTATTAAAAGTATAGATGGGTGAACACATTTTTAGCTGTATGCAAAAACTAACCGATAAGAATGGAATTTATATTTTATACGGAAAGGGGATTTTTTACCTGTGTAAAATAGTGTATATATATAGATGTTATTGAATAAACTGAACATAGTAAAATATAGTCTTGCGTCTCATTTTAAATAATTATAACTACCCAGTACTTCACAAATTGGCGACGAGGTGTTTAAACTTCATTAAGTTTAGAATCCACACAACGGTAAATTTTTTCTTTACAAATTTTCAAATTAAAATGAGTGAAAAAGAAAATCCGTCATATTACGGACAACTTAGGGAATTCAGTGCTCAAAATAGCGACTGGACAATTTATAAGAGACGCTTGGATAATTATTTTGCCGTAAATTCCATTAAGAACGATGATAAGAAGAAAGCATTGTTGCTTAATGCCTTAGATGAAGAAGCATACAATCTTATATATAATTTGGCTCTTCCTAAAGTACCCGAAGATAAAACGTACAAGGAACTTACAACAATATTGGACACTCACTTTAAAGTATCTGAATCCGTATTTGTGGCAAGATCAAAGTTTTTTTCGTGTTTTAAAGATGTACACGAAAGTGCTACCGAATGGGCGGCGAGAGTAAGGAGTTTGGCAATTAATTGTAAGTTTGAAGAAGCTGTTTTTGACATGATGTTACGAGATCGTTTTGTCATTGGATTTGATAAAGGTTCAGTACAATCAAAACTTTTCAAAATGGATATTTCCAGTAAATTCGCTGATATTGTGGATGTAGCGGCTACAGAATTAGCTGCTGACGAGACATCTTCACATGGTGGTCAAATTCCAATTAAAAAAGAAACATCAGTGCAACATATTAGATCAAAACGTGTTTCGGAAAGTGCTAGCGGCTCTAAAAGTGCAGAAAAATGTGCGTGTTGTGGTCGGTCAAATCATGTTACGCAAAATTGCCGTTTTCGCAATTACGTGTGTAATTCCTGCAATGTAAGAGGTCATTTGGCGCCTGTGTGTTCCAAGAGGAAAGGTAACAGTGGTAATAATAAAAAAAATAACAAAAAGAAAATGGTACAAAGTTTTGTGGAGTCTGAGGACATTTTCTCGATACAAGAAAATCAGGTTTTCTCACAAATCACAAATCCTTTTGTAGTTCAAATTTTAATAGAAAATAACACTTACTCTTTTCAGCTGGATACAGGAGCTAGTATTTCCGCTATTTCTGAAATTTATTACCAAGAAAATTTTTTAAATTATAAGTTATTTCCACCTAATGAAAAATTAAAAGTTTATACAGGAGAAAAAATGTTGGCTCTTGGATTCTGCAAGTTTAAAGTAAGCTACAATAATTTAACCAGAATGTTAAATGTTCATGTAATTAAAAATGGAGGTCCCCCAATTTTGGGTAGAGATTTCATGTATCTGTACAATTTGAATATTTCACAAATAAATTTTTTGGCGGAATCAAATAAAGTTGAATGCCTTATCAAGAAATATGATAAACTCTTTTCTCCCGGTATAGGTACATTTAACAAGGGCACAATTTCACTTAAAATAAAAGATGACACAGTGTCACCAAAATTTCTTAGGGCTCGTCCACTACCTTACGGTATAAGGGAAAAAGTTGAGCAAGAATTATGTAACTTAGAAAAATTGGGTATTATTAAACCAGTGGACTTTTCACATTGGGCAACACCCATTGTGCCAGTTCTAAAAAAATCGGGAGCGGTTAGAATCTGTGGCGATTTTAAGGTAACCTTGAATCCTATTTTGGAAATCGATCATTTTCCTTTGCCTCGCATTGAAGACCTTTTTTCTAGACTTCAGGGAGGCGTTATTTTCTCAAAAATTGACCTTTCACAAGCATATGCTCAAATTTGTTTAGACGAAGGGTCGAAAAACTTTGTCACAATTTCCACCCATAAGGGATTATTTCAGTATCAAAGATTACCATATGGCATTGCCTGTGCACCGGCAAAGTTTCAAAAAATCATGGAGTCTTTGATACAGGATTTGGAAGGTTGTGTGTGCTTTTTGGATGATATTTTAGTCTGTGGTAAAAATTCTGCAGAGCACTTACTAAGATTAAATAAATTATTGGCTAGGTTACAGAGCGTGGGCTTAAAAATTGAACCAGGGAAATGCACTTTTACCTATGTTACCTTGGCTATATAATCGATAAAGATGGGCTTCATACTTCTCCTGAAAAAATTAGTGCAATTAACAATGCGCCACCGCCTAAAAATATTAAAGAATTGCAATCAGTTTTAGGTATGATCAATTATTATGGGAAATTTGTACCTAATTTGGCAACATTGTTGAATCCTTTGTATAGTCTTTTGCAAAAAAATTCAAAATGGTTTTGGAGCAAAGACTGTGACGAAGCATTCAGTAAAGTTAAAAAAATTTTGACATCTGCGGACATTTTGGTTCATTATAATCCGAATTATGAACTTAAATTAATTACAGATGCAAGTCCTTGGGTTGTTAAAAATTCTTGGCCAAAATATTCAAAAAACGATTCTAAGTTTAAAGCTTTTTATATGATTAGAAATCAACTAACAATTGAGCACGAAATTTTGTTGTGGAATAACAGAATAGTTATTCCTGAAAAATTGCAAAATCGTATGCTTGAACAGCTACATTTGTCACATTTAGGAGTAATAAAAATGAAAAATATTGCTCGTTCATATTTTTTCTGGCCAGGTATCAATAAGAGTATTGAAAATTTTGTCCTAAAATGTGAAAATTGTGCGGTTAATAAAATATCGCCACCTAAAACAAAATTAAATCCTTGGAAATGGCCCTTGGAAGTTTTTTCTAGGATTCATATTGACTATATGGGGCCCTTTCTCAACAAATATTTTTTCATTATTTTAGATGCACATTCGAAGTGGGTAGAGGTGTTTCCAACTAATAATATTACGTCACGTTTTACCGTTTCGGCATTACACAGTACTTTTGCAAGGTTTGGGTTGCCGAAAACCATTGTTTCGGACAACGCGCGTAATTTTACAAGTGCCGAATTTAAAAAATTTTTGGACAAATTTAATATTAAACACACTACGACAGCGCCATTTTTTCCACAGTCAAATGGAGCTGCGGAAAACGCAGTCAAAAATATTAAAAATGGCTTAAAAAATTGCTTGGGTCGTAACAAAAAATTAGACATACAAGTAGCATTAAATAACTTTTTATTTGATTATAGGAATGCGCTTCATGCTACAACAGGTGTATCTCCGGCAATGCTTATGTTTGGTCATGAATTGAGAACGCGCTTTGCTGTTTTAAAACCTGATTTAGAAAATATTCAAGAGCGAGTTTCTAAAAAACAACAAAATCAAATTAAAAATTTTGGAGGCAAAGAATGTGCGAAATTTAAAATAGGCGATAAAGTGTTGGTAAAAGATTATCGCCAAATAAATAAATTTTCTTGGATACCGGGCTTTATTCATAAAATAATTGGTAAATGCACCTATATTGTTAAAATTCCAGAAATTAATAAAATTTGGAAACGTCACACTAACCAAATTCAGAAAACTAAAATTCAAAGTGGTTTGCCCAATACAGATATCTCTACTAAAAATAGGGAAAATAAAGACAATGACATTATTGATTTGACAGACGAGCAGGAACATCAACATAGTGATAATTCAAGTAAACTCATTGATGTTCCTATTACGTCTACAGCTCAAAGACCAAAAAGAAATATAAAACCCCCAGAAAGACTAGTTTATGATTAGTATTGACTTTTGTAGCAAAATTATAAAAAAGTTGTTTTATTATGTAATATAAGTTTAGTGTACATAATATATTATTTTTTGGATTATGTAAATGTATTGGTGGGGAAGGATGTAGTGTATTTTACTTATTAAAAGTATAGATGGGTGAACACATTTTTAGCTGTATGCAAAAACTAACCGATAAGAATGGAATTTATATTTTATACGGAAAGGGGATTTTTTACCTGTGTAAAATAGTGTATATATATAGATGTTATTGAATAAACTGAACATAGTAAAATATAGTCTTGCGTCTCATTTTAAATAATTATAACTACCCAGTACTTCACACTATCTATTTTTTCTCTTCGTTTCACGCGACAAACTTTTAAGACAATAAATTTAATACTATATCAAGTCAAGTCATACTTGCACAATTGAAGACACCGGTGCAAAAAGGAGGTAGCTCCATTTTTATAAAATTTTCAGGAGACAGAAAAAACTTATTTTCTTAAAATGACAAATTCTAACGTACTTTTTATAAACGCTATGTTACAGTTTGATGGAAGATGCGTAATGTCTTAAAGTTTTACGTTTTCTAAATATTTTAGTTTAAGCATAATTAAAAAAAAATATATCAAGGAGCTACCTCCTTTTTGCACCGGACAGCGATATAAAATCTGTCAGCACCTAAAACTAACTACATACAAACAGCGGATACGTATTTAGTGCCCGTTTACATGAAGATATGTATTTGTGGCGCTTTAGTGCTAAAGGACCGGGAGTAAAGATGTAAATCAGGATTCGGTAAAGTCAGATTCATTCTAGGTTGTTGAATAATAAATTCATCTTTAAAAATGGCACTGGAGCTACTGTATGCAACTTTTTTTATGTGTATTCCATTACACATAAAGAGACGAAGAGACAGCAAACTTTCGTTTTTTTTTTTTTGGATGAAAACAGTTTTCTTAAAAAGTCCACTAAAATGGTCACTTAAAAGTTTATCTTGAATAACCGGAACTCCTTCAAAGTTGCGACACGTATTTTTTTCCAGGGGTACCCATTCTTCTGGTAACACTATTCTTTCTCGCTTTTTTTTCTTTTTTCTTCTTTCCAGTTTTTCTTTCTTCTTTCACACAGTTATTCTCGATTTTAACCACAACATAAGAATTTCCTTCAGCTTCCGTTTTTTTCGCCACATTTTTTTTCCACGACCTTTCATCTCTAACTCATTTTTTGCTAACTTTTTTACTTTTATTCTGTCATCACTGTCAGTCATTCTCGGTTAGGGTAGAAATCTCAGCACTTTTGTCTTCTGACAGCCCACGAAGACCGAAGCCTAAGTACCATGTACCGGGGTGTACTGGGGAAGCCCGACTCACGAATTAAACAGAGAAAATCGCCCACCACTAGGTCGGGACAAAAATCAAACTGTTCACATGACCTACTGCGAGACATTTTACTGATTTATAAAAAGAAAGAGGAAAATTATTGGAATTTACTTTTGCTCAACTGATAGTAAAAAACGATCCACAACTGATAGTAAAGAATGCTCAAAATATGCCAACAGCCTAACACAATAATGACGGCACTAGTTCTTTATTGTTTGCAAATCCAACATGTGTTAATACTACAAGTGCCGCATCGAAGCGGCAGAAATATGATCTAACTCGGTGCAAAAATGAGGTAGCTCCGGAGCTGCCTCCTTTTTGCACCGAATTAAAGTAGGAGGTATAGGAATATTCCATATAACCCTGGTACAAATGAAAGAATCTACCTCGTTGTTGCACCAAACGATGGAGCATCCTTTTGTTACTGTGTTACGCTGTAAAACTAAAAATCATAAAAAAATGGAGCTACCTCGTTTTTGCACCGGTGTCTTCAATTAGTGTTCCGTGCCATCAGCCCCCTACTTAACCTAAGCAAACCTCGGCCGCCCGATCTCCGCCCGTCTGCCGCGCTACCCGCCGCCGACGGCACAAACGCCGTATCACATCGCATTTACGGGAGCTGAGTGGGGGGCGTTTTGACTGAGCCAAATTAAAAATTTTAAAAATCGTGTAAGAACAAAAGTTTTTCCTTACATCGCGAGAAATATTTGTTGTCGAGAAACTTTCTCTCTGAAACCAATGGTTCGACAGTTATAAGGAAATAAATAATTAAATTGTTCATTCGCAGTATTCATGATTTTTTTCTAAGCGATCATTTTGGTGATAACGATGGAGGACAGCAATTTTTTAAGCATTTTTCCCGAAAAATGTTTAAAAATGAATAAAAAATACCTCATATTGTTGAATTCGTGCTTCAATAAGCTTTCATTTGACACCCTACACGATGCCCCTGCAATGATTTTTTTCCGTTTTCCACTTTACCCCCTGAAATCGACACCCAGAATCAAAATTTAACTTTTTATACTTCACGTCTATAATTGGGCCACCCCACTCTATCTCTGTGCTAAATTTCAAATTTTTACGTCAAATAGATTCAGAGAAAATCGCTTGTGACAGATAAACGGGCAGACGGACGGACGGACGGACACCGAAGTGATTTCATAAGTGTTTCGTTTTGCTAATTTTAGCACGGTTGGGTGCACACTTTTCAACACTAAAAATCGTAGCGAAATGGAATTAATTAGGGTTTATTTTACTACAATATCGTAATTGGTCTTTTCGTAAATATTAACTTAATTATTATCTAAATTATTAAAATATTTTTAAGTAGATATTTAAAAAAAAATTATTTAAAAATTTCTAGCTCTTCTAGTAACATTTCATGTGGTGAAACGTACAGAACATTGTCAAATTTGCATTTGGTATACCAAAATAAGATGAGAATAATTCTAATTAGTTAAGGCAAAACTGTACAGAATTATTGATTAAATATAAATGGACATAATCCCATTTTGCTTATTTGACAATATTATACAAGTAGAAAAAATTTAATTACCAAAGATTTCTAACAAATTATTTTATGAAGCTGAAAGACAATCAGTAAAGCATGACGTTTTTGTATAATGAGTTTCCTGGAGCACCGTGTATATTAACTGATATTTAAAAAGAAAGCATTTTTCTGATTTCAGAGCCATTTCAAGCCATAGATGATGATATTTCAATTTAGACCAAATTAATGCAGTTTTAAACAAAGTTTAAGGATGCTGCTTTTTAGGTCTCTCGACATTTTTATAGTTAAACAATAAGATTGTGTAAAACATTCAGTAAGAAAAAGGTGTATTCGTATGACCTGTAATTCAAGAATAAAAAGAATCTTGCTACTGACCAAATTGTTTTCTAAAGAAATGTCGAAAAACATAATCAGTTTAAAAGTTCCAAATTCCAAACTTAATAGACTGTAAACAGCTTAACCAAAGGAAAACCATATATATTTAAAATCAGAATAACGTAGCCTTTTCAGATACAAACTAGTATACAAGGTGTTTAAAATATCTATATCTGTATATCTATATATGTGTGATAAAACAAAAATGTGAAGCTGGATTGTTTGTTTGCGACAACAAATTGGTAGAAACTTCCCATATTAAAAGAATCGCATATCTCGTCAAATCAACAAACAAAAGTTAATAACCCCTTAGTGTCTAGCAAAATGTCTAAATGATAACTTTAATTTAACTTCTGCGGGGTAACATTAAAAGTTGAGAATTTATTAATAATGTACCCTTGCGATGAGCACAAAAGATGTCTATAATAACCTGACATGAAAATGACGAAAGTAATCCTTGTCTAAATGTCAATTAATTGTCTTTAAGTCATCAAAAGGTTTTATATAAATGTTATTTTTTAATTACCATAAAGGCAACTCTACTTTCAATTCAATTTTCTATTATAAAAAATGTTATCATTAATTTGATCTGACTCAAGTTAACTCTATGACCTTATTGTTTTGTTTACTTTAACAGACAAAATCAAATAGATATTTGTAGTTTTCTAATAAATGTAGGCAGTTTCCATAAAATTTTTAGAATACAAATAGTCACTTTAAAGAAAAATTAACAGTGACATACAAAATTCAGCATCGTGAATAAACTTTTGACCCAGTTGACTGAACATTATTCTGTACGTGCATTGGCACTTAAAAAGGTTTGGATCAGTTAAAGCGTCAACTAAGTCACGGTTATGGTAATCGGCCAGTGTAGAAAAAATAATTATATAAATTATTGAGTGATTGTTCGTGGGTGGAGTAATGCAATTCAGTTTGAATGATCATTGATTTATCTTAATTTATTGAGACAGTGCTTTACCAAGACTTTAAAGGCTACGAGCAATTCGACAGTTTAAATGTGAATGGTTATAAGGAAGGTTAATATGTGTATCTCTTAATTACATAAATATTTAATTTATTTTTAAAAGAAATAAAATTTTATTATACCAGAGAAAATATTTTTATTATTTTTTTTTAATTCTTGATTTATGAAAAAACGATCCTAATATATTTTTTTTCAATGTGTGTCCAAAAAAAAAATATTTATATTTTGGTATTAACTGTTTGAATCTGAGCAATAATAAAATTATTGAACTTTAGTTTTTTCTAAGTAGTGCATTATAAATATATATAGGAGGATGTTTGTCAAGAGAGAACAAGGTTCGAATGAAAAAAAAAAGTTAATTTTATAAAACAGGTAATAAGTTTTCGCAAAAGTTTAAACTAATCAATGGAAGAAAAGATGATCGGCCTCCTAGAACACGGTGCTCTTACTCAGCTGATCGAGGGAATAACCTAACGTTGGCCTTTACTTTTACTGCTAGTAGCATGTGAGTTCTTGTTACTTTCGTCAGATCTCGGCCATCCTGATTAGCCGCGATACGACGAAATGCATTCAAGGATAAGTTTGTCCAAGAAAAAAGAAACTCTCTGGAATAAATTAATACAAAACGTGTTTGTCTTATTCTTGCACTTGTTAATTTAAACCGTTGATTGTCCAATTAGATCGGCCTTGGGAATAGTGAATCTTCTTGTTCATATTTTCCACAACAACAATATATAAATTTAGTTTTAATTTAAATTAAATCATTTTGTTAATTCAACCTCATTTTTATTATTTTTCTTTGTCCAGTTGATAATTATGAGATACCTGTGGTAGGCGAGGAATTTGTAATAACCGTTTTAGACTTTTGCAAAAGCTCTTAAGTTCTTTTTATTGTGCATTTATACATATTATTCTGTTGTAATCGGTCTTTAGCTAAAACAATACGTTAGGGTCATCCTTTCTCTTCTTTTTTTATTACATTTATTGCTTCTTTTATGGACCCATTAGTGACTATTGGGAATACAATGGTACCATGATCTACTTTTGGAAAAAATGTCTGATTTTGTAACAACTAATTTCATGTTGCATCTTACTTCATCGCTACGAAACTTTCTATGCACACGCCTTAGATTTAAAAAAGCGTTTTATTGTGTTAAATATTTAGTGAATTGAAATGTATTTGTTTTATTCATTTACTTTAATATTTGCCCTCTATTGGGTTTGATTGAAGATTGTTAACAAGTACCTCTACCTTAGTTACACGTTCCTCTCAAGTACGTACAGGTAAAATCACAAAGCACACAATTCCTTTATTTCTAAAGAACTATGGTCATACTGTCTTCAAAAACGGTTGTATTCTTGCTCTGCTATATACACATGGCCGAACCCGTTTATTAGAACAACAAAGGTTTATTAGTATAGTTCAATTTATAATAAAGCTCAGCATTTCGACATTTAACAATTACAGATGACATCAAAAGCTGATATTGGTTTCTTCGGAAAGTCCCTAGATCAGTAGTGGGCCGTATCAAGCTGACAAGACAGGTCGCGTGTTTGTAATTTTGTTTGATTTTGGTGTTTTTTAGGTATCCCTGGGTGTTTTGTGTATGGTATGTGTTGTAACATTTTACTTTTGTATTTTAACTGTGAAAAATTTTTCATGAAAGCGTGTTGCCTAGAAAGGGTTTAAGTTCATTTAGAAAAGTCCACTCGACTTAAGGCCCGTGGACCTTTCGTTAAATAACAATAAAGACAAACTGAATTTTAAAATAATCTTTGCTGCACCAAAGATATGAACATATGTCTTATTTGTTTGTGTTACTGAACACTGTATCCAAAAAAAAAGTGATCAGACGAAAATTGTAGAAAGTAAAGAAGATTTCATCAACAAAGAAGTCAAAACTGTTTAGTTTATTTTCTGAACCTTTTAATTATTTCCCATGTCAACGTTGAGTTATAGTTCCTAAACTATTCGGTGAATTTCAAAAACACAATAAATTTGAAGATGCCTTTGTGATTTACGGGTAAAAGTTCTTCGTCGCCAAATTATTTCAAAAAATAGTTTGTCTTAAAATATATATATTTTTTTGGTATTTTTAGATCATATTTCACTGAAAAAGTACAAAGGTAGTACTTTTCCCACATCTGCAAACTGCAAAACTACATCGAAAACCCTATCGAATAAAAAAAAATACGATTAGATTCACTACGAAGGTTTAGGATTTAGTTTAAATTAAGATTTTGTAGTTCACCAGTTATGTTTTGACAGGTTTTTTGTCCTGTTATTGTTAATAAGTCGTCATTAAAAACTTATGAATTATTCTGATATTTCGGCGATTTGCTTTGTTTCCAAATGATTTTCATCTTGGAGCCAGTTGCTGTAATGAATTTAATTCTATTATTGTCGAAAGTACGTACTAAAATTGCCCTTGTCTTTATAAATTTGTAAACTAACTGAAACAAATTCATAGTATAAAACTTAGTTTTCTCATTCTTACACTTGTCAGTTTAAAACTTTCGGTTGTCACATTACACCGGAGTAGCGTTGGAGAATCTGGCCGTTAATGTTCCTTTATGAGTAGTGACTGTACAAAAAAAACCTGCACAGTGCACAAATCCCTAACTACTTGGCGTTGTTAATTAGATAAAAATTCGTAAGTCTTGGGAAGGGCTCAAGTGCATTGGGGAGGGTTATGAGTCGCAAATAGGGGTTCGCGCGACAACTTATCTACAGAATCGAGATCAAAATGTTAACCTGGATTTTGTAGGCTGGATAGTAGATACCTACAGAAAAAATTCACAAGTCCAACAACAACGTGCCCGACCGTATCTGCTTTCAACCATTGTCGTCTGAGCTTTTTTTAGACATACTCTGTATTGTCACAAAACTAAGTTTCAATTCATCAATGAATTTCTTAAACTTTTCTAATTTTTTTTTGGTATTTTGAAGTTCTTGGATACCACTGGTTATTAACATGTAAGGAAAATAGTTTTAAAACTGTTTGCTTAAAATTTTGAAATTTTTTGATTAAAGTAACCGTTGCGTCTTGATTCACCTTTTAGGTATGAAAAGATATTAGCCCAGATAAAACCAGACCAGATGCGTAAGACTGTCAAATATCGTGTTCAAGCTCAATAGGTACCTTTACACTTACATTCTTTTCGCGCAATTCCGAAACGGGACGCGCCAATCCCGCGTGCCAGCGACGCTCCAAGAACGTGGCGTTCCAAGAGTGTTTCGCTAGAAATGCAACTAAATGTAACGTTCCAATCGCGAAGACTTATCCATGCGAATGGAACGTAAGAGGAAAAGCATGTCAGTGTAAACCGAAAATCGCTGGCTTTCGCACGTCCTTTCCGCGGCTCGTGGCATTTTAAAATTTCTAAAAGGATTTGACGACGGTTTTGATTTTTTGATGCAAAATGTACAAAATTAAGCAAAAAAAGTTGAAAGTGGCCCTCTGCATGGCCGTACATATAAATATAATGGACGAAAGGAAAAAAAGAACAATATGGGTGAAGAAATGGATGGAGGATCGTAAGAAATATGGCCACATGCCACTATTAAATGAACTACGACAACATTTTCCTGACGATTTTAAGAATTATCTACGTATGGATTCTGATACATTTAATACGTTATTAAATCTGATCTCCCCTATTATTTCTAAATAAAACACTAAGATGAGAGAAAGCATAAGTGCCGAAGAAAGACTAGTAGCCACTTTGCGTTATTTGGCTACAGGTCGCTCTTTTGAAGATCTTAAATTTTCGACGGGGATTTCGCCACCATCTTTATGTCAAATCATACCAGAAACATGCAGAGCCATATACCAGGTTCTTAAAAAAACATACCTCCGGGTAAGTGTATTATTCTTTTTTAAAATATTTATTTAATAGTACAAAAAAGGTACAAGAAACTAAAGTACTTAGGGTATAATTTTGTTTAAAAGTAAAAACTACAGGTTAAAATTGATACAAAATAACACTTCAAATTTACTCGTTACGAGTTGAGTGTGTGTCGGAATCAAGAACGCTTGCAGCAGATGTATAAAAATCCCGTAAAGGTGTTGACTGTTCCTCGACTGGCTGTTCTGGCGCTGTCGGTGATGTCATTTGCCATTGCTGATCAGAACAAGGTGACAATACAGTGTATTGGCTGACGGAAGAAAGTGATCTCGATCTTTGCCCGTCGTCATCTGACAGGGTTGTTGTTTCAGTAAGCCTTTTTAAAAACCCTTGGGTTATTACTTTATTGATTAAAGCTTCTGCAAAAATGGCTTGCGTGTGATCCATCCTCTTTAATTTGTTCGCAAATGAAATTCCCACCGCATCATATTCGTCAATCTCATTATTAATTTGCAGTTGGTTTTTGCAAAATTCCATAAAATCTGAATTTCTGGTTTTGCCTTTTTGCTTTGTGATTAAATTTTTAGATTTCATTGTTGGACGTGGTGTTGAATCATTACAAGTTTCGTAGGAAATCTGTAAGATAGGCATATTATTTGATTGCAGTTTCCATCAACAAAAGAAGAATGGTGTAAAATAGCGTCCGAATTTAAGAATAAATGGCAGTTCATAAATTGTGGAGGAGCACTTGACGGAAAACACATACGTATTGTACCTCCTCCACATTCTGGGGCTCAATATTACAACTACAAGAACTTTTACAATATCGTTCTGATGGCCCTAGTAAACGCAAATTATGAATTTATTTTCATTGATGTTGGGAAGAATGGAAGACATTCTGATGGAGGCATTTTTAATATACAGACTTTTATCATAAATTAATGAATGGTAAGTTATACCTGTTTGTAAAAAAAAAATATTTACAATGTTCTTTCAGGTCGTTTAAAGTTTCCAGACAATGATGAAACCGAGAAAAATCTGAATTTTATTTTCTTAGGCGATGAGGCCTTTTCCCTACACGATATTTTTTTAAAACCGTATCCACAAAAATATCTTTCCTATGAGAAGAGGATTTTTAACTACCGATTATCCCGGGCTCGAAATGTTTCTGAAAATGCTTTTGGTTTGCTAGCTGCACGTTTTCGAATTTTACACACAGCGATACACATAAAAAACCCAGAGAAGATTACCTACGTAGTCCTAGCTATTTGCGCCCTTCACAATTTTCTTATAAAACGCAGAACTTCATACGCAACATCCACATCATTTGATCAAGAGGATTCTAGGACTCATGAATTACAAATGGGCGAATGGCGAAATATCAGCACCGACCTCACGAATTTACAAACGACTGGACAAAAAAATTTATCAGTAACCCCTAAAACTAATCGCGAAAAATACACGCAATACTTTAATTTAGAAGGAAAAGTTCATTGGCAGGATAACATGTTAAAAAAAGGAAAATCCTAATTCATGCTAACATACCTGAGCTAATAAACTATTCTCCGAATTCGATTCGTTGTTTTCTTGCACTACAGATTCCTGAGTATTGCCTCCAGTATTACGTTCTGACCTCTCCCCTTCATTCCCTTCCTCTCCTCCGTTCCCATTTGCGTTCCCTGCCTCTATTCCTTCAGTATCCATATTGTTTATACTAGCAGTTGGTATTTCTTGATCACTGGTGAATAGTAGTAAATTATAATACCATAACGTTGGTACGTATACATCCTCTTCTCCTGCTCCACTCCTCTTTGATTCAAAAACCTTTTTTACTTCTTTCCGGAATGATCCCCTAAAGCTTTGAATTTTTTTCACCACGTAATCTCTGTTTGCTTCCGGATTTACTGTTTTGCACACATCGATCAATTTATCATAAGCTATATTTTTTAAATTTTTATTTGTGTATTCCTTACTCTTCACCTTCCATAGACAAGGATAGGATTTATACACTTCGATAAACTTTGTAATTAGTTCTTTCGACCAGTACCTACTGTCCGCCACGGTACACACGTTATGTAGTGTTTTTCTTCTAAAATAATACATTATTATTAACTAAACGGCTATACATTATTATTTGTGTCTACTTACCTGTTGCCGTTGACACGCTCACATCACGTGCGACTGTCCTGACGATAAAAACGAAACCAACGTCCTTTTACCGCAAGTTCAGTCTACACGAATGCACTCGCTGTTTTCGCGCATGCCAAATTTACAAATTAGATTAACGCTCGTTCGCGCGCGATTGGAACGCCATGTGCTGAACTTACGGGAAAGAGTGTAAGTGTAAAGGTACCTAATGACCTTGGGGCGCGGCACTTAGGCTGCCTGCACCATTGCTTTGCGATAGTGCAGGCGTCTGTACTATACGGCAGTTACGTTACATGTGAAGAAGACACGGCAGTGGTTGTGATTTAAATTTCTAACCTCGGTCTCCGTACTAGAGGCCAGACCGCCGGCGGATCGTCTCGTCAATCCTTGGCTCGCCGTCGCATGAAGTACAGGCGACATTGGATCTTTCGCATCTAGTATGGTTTTATCTGGTATATTAATTGATATCTGTTTATAGGCATCTTTAACTTTTTTTACCTAACTTACCCTGTATTTTTTTTTGTTTTGACATAAGTACAAAAATGTAACATTTGAAATCATTGTCACCTGTATATCACATCGAAGTATAAGTAGCAGTTTACTTTTATCTCACGTACTCTTGAACTACCTCCTACCTTTCACTGTTCTTTCTACTAAAATAATTTTAATAATGAGATGTTAATTAATTTTTAACTCATTTTCCTCCTTTATTATTTTAAAACGTACGTACACAAATTGTTGATATTAATAAAATTTGCGTACGCAGCTATTCAATCCTCATAAATTTCGTAGGCAATAAAAATCTCACGTACTCTTGAAGTACATAACTAACCTTTCTCTGTTTTCTCTACTAAAATAATTTTATTTATACCCCCTCATGTTAACTGATTTTTAACTCATTTTCCTCCTTTATTATTTTAAAACGTACGTACACAAATTGTTGTTATTAATAATATTTGCGTACACAGCTGTTCAACCCTCATAAATTACGTAGGCAATGAAAACGTTACAGAGGCAATTTAAGAATGGACGGTTGAGAATTCAGTTTTAATGGAAATTTCCCCAGAAGAAATAAATATTTACCCTTTTTGGTGGACAACAAACAAATGGAGGCTATAACTCCTTTAAATTACTTACGTAATAATCTACTTCTGTTTTAACAGCAGGAGCGGCATAGACCAAGTGTCCCTCGTGTCCTCCTCCGTATCCCACATCTCCTGCACTGGCGCAGACTGCCAGGATGGATAGAGCTACAATCTGAAATTAAAGTCGGATATACACTAACTATCTATATATGGAGAATAATATATAAAATAATGGGGAATTATGAGACGCCACCACGATAGCTCTAGAGAGTTATGTTGTATTTTCAGGATACCTAAACAATAATAGATATCGTTATCGTACGTATAATGATATACAGGGTGTCCGGATTTCGTTGTATTTGCGGGTTATCTCAGTTATTAGTAGAGATAGAGGGTTGCGGTTTGCACGTCATGGCGCCACTTTTTTGCGAAACGAAAAATGCCATAAAGAGAATTTTCATAGCTTTCTTTGTTTTCGAGCTACGGGGTGATTTTGAAAATTTTCCCTTTTTGAGCACCCCTTGTATCTCGGCTATGTCGCATCATATCAAAATAGTAAAAACTGGCTATTATGCAGAATGTTACGTAGAATACGATGACGTAGTTAGTTTTTTTCTAAATATTATACTTTTCGAGTAATGGTATAAAGTTGTACTTTTTTAAATGTATATTTATACATCGTTACATTCCGCTTATCGAGGGCTTTTTGAAAATATATAATACATGATATTTATTTTTTCGTTGGAGCCGTTAAATCACAATTTTAATAAAAATGTCAATATTTTATAGTAGGACATGAAGTAAAACGTATACCTACACATTACAGAGATTGTTCGCATTAATTTCCGTTATTCTGAACACAATATTGTCACATTTTTTATTCTTCCTGAAGCAATTAAAAGAATAACTGGCCGTGCTTGCAAATTTCTAAATTCCATTTCAGTAGCATTACGCAATGCTTCTATCGTTTGATGCCGGGTATTAAATATTTTATTTTCCAAATAACCCCACAAAAAAGTCGAGAACTGACAAATCAGGTGACCTGGGAGGCCACCTTATTGTGCGAATCCAGTGACCAGGAAAGTGATTTTCCAGATAAGTTCTTTCCTGGATTCGCACAATAAAATGGCCTCCCAGGTCACCTGATTTGTCAGTTCTCGACTTTTTTTGTGGGGTTATTTGGAAAATAAAATATTTCATACCCGGCATCAAACGATAGAAGCATTGCGTAATGCTACTGAAATGGAATTCAGAAATTTGCAAGCACTTCCAGTTATTCTTTTAATTGCTTCAAGAAGAATAAAAAATGTGACAATATTGTGTCCAGAGTAACGGAAATTAATGCGAACAATCTCTGTAATGTGTAGGTATACGTTTTACTTCATGGCCTACTATGAAATAGTGACATTTTTATTAAATTGTGATTTAACGGCTCCAATGAAAAAATAAATATCATGTATTATATATTTTCAAAAAGCCCTCGATAAGCGGAATGTAACGATGTATAAATATACAGGGTGTCCCATTTAAAAAAGTACAACTTTATACCATTACTCGAAAAGTATAATGTTTAGAAAAAAACTAACTACGTCATCGTATTCTACGTAACATTCTGCATAAAAGCCAGGTTTTACTATTTTGATATGATGCGGCATAGCCGAGATACCAGGGGTGCTCAAAAAGGGAAAATTTTCAAAATCACCCTGTAGCTCGAAAACAAAGAAAGCTATGAAAATTCTGTTTGTGGCATTTTCCGATTCACAAAAAAGTAGCGCCATGACGTGCAAACCGCAACCCTCTATCTCTACTAATAACTGAGATAACCCGCAAATACAACGAAATCCGGACACCCTGTACATAAAGTAAGATAAAAAAAAACGTCCTCAAAGTATGCAGTGGCATCAATCACGCATGTCTTGAATTATTACTCTTGAAAGGTAACGCAGCTAATGAAAAATAAAACGTAAAAAGTTCTGAAGTTTTTATTTTTAAGAAAATTACATAATTCCTATTGTCATTGCATAATTGCAGAATTAAAAAGAAACATATACAACAAAGAGCCTTAAATTATAAATTTAAACTAAATGAGAGACGTGTTCACCTTCAACTTCCAAACATATTCTCATTCTTCTTTTTACAACATCAAAAACATTGGTGAGCAATTGGGGGGAGTTGTTAAACTCCTGAAATTTATTTGTAATTCTAACCCCTAGGTCTTCTAAATTTTCACAAGGGGTTTTGAAAACCGGGTTTTTAATGCGTGAGATCGCAGGACCATGCCACCTAACTGGCATATTACGACTAATGATTCAGTCTTCGAAAAATTCTTCCAAAAAAAATCGGTCTAATTAACCTTTTTTTGATATGGCCGCCCACACGCCAACTTTCTGTGAATGCAGAGGCTTCTATAAAGAAATGTGGATTTTCAGAATTCCACATTCTCATTTGTTGAGAATTTACCTAACCAGAGAGGTAAAACCATGCCTCGTCAGTAACAAAGGTTTTTTCCAATACGTTTTCATTATTTTGCAAATTACCCTTAAACCACTCTGAAAATAGCATTCGCTGCGGCTTGTCGTTTGGTAATAATGCTTGGACTGAGCTTAGACGATAAGCGTGCATATGCATGTCACATTTCGGATTGTATTGCAGGTTCCGTAGGGTACATTTATTTACTGGCTTAAATGCCGAATAGGGGTGTGTGGGTGTTCATTAACAATTTGCCTCAATTCTTCTAGTTAAGTTACATATTTATATATGTAACTTATAACTGGTTGATTAAAGATTTTGTCCAGAACTTAATTTATGTATTTAATTGTGTCTAAGCTACATCAAATAATGATTGCATTAGTCAAGATTTATAGGTAGAATACATTAAATGTAAAACTTGAATTTATCAAATTCCGAAGTAAATATCAATCACAAACAGTATAGTGTTTGGTATAAGTTCATATCATTTCAACAAACCTGAGAACACCTTTACAAATCCTGGGTTAGGTGTCTCTAATTAAGCTAATTTTTGCCATATTTTTTTTATGAAAATACACATCGGTACAAAGATATATATTTTTATTAAATAAAGCTCGACTACTACTAAAAAACAATTGGTTTTCCCCTACTTTGTCCCAATCCCCCGGCAAAATCATTTTAAAAACTGTCGTTTCATCAACTATAAAGATAAAAAACGAATATAACAAGTGGTAGTTTGAGTAGGTCGCCATTTTGAAGTCCCTGAATGTTAATTTTATAAAATAACTCAGTAGTTCAGTCAAAAATAGTATTTAACTTTCATTTTAAATAATTTGCATATGCAAATTTATGTTTTACTAATATTGCCCATTCTTAAAGCAAATTTTCACCAAGACATTAAATAGAAAGTACCAAAAGTAAAATAGCCGTCGTGTAGTTAATTATCTCAATTACCTAAAATTATCAAAAACGCATATTTTAATGGTTTTTTTCTAAAAAGCAATGTCAAATAAACAAGACAAAGTACGTTGAAAAGAATATTATTTATTACACATAAAACCAGACATGCATTTACCTAAATAATTAGCTTGGAAAAACAATTGAAGGTAATGAAAATAATAATTGTCAGCTAGTAATTAATAGCATTTGCTACACGATGGCTATTTTACTTTTGGTACTTTCTATTTAATGTCTATCTAATCGCTTTAGAATTGGGCAATATTAGTAAAACATAAATTTGCATATACAAATTGTTTAAAAAGAGTTTTACAAAGTGATGTTAAAAAATAAAAGTTAAACAATCTTCTTGACTAAACTACTGAGTTATTTTATAAAAATAACAACCAGGGACTTCAAAATGGCGACCTACTCAAAGTGAGAAAAATGCCTTCAGTGTCACCATTTTGAAAGCAAACTACCAATTGTCGTAAGTCACTGAAAAGGGAATAAAGAGCTATCCAATGGTCCAAAAAATGGGTAGGTTGCTATTTAAAATAAAACAATTAAACCCGCCTCCGGAGAAACCACAATCGATATTCAATTATTTTTTATGGCGCAATAAATGTGTTTTGTCAACTAAAGCTTCAACCCTAAAATGAAATGAAATGTTTAATATGTATAAAATTAGGGTATGTCAAATTATTTCGTTGACATCCTGTATACCTATCGTTTTTAAGCATACACACAGTTACAAATCGTCTTTAAATAAAAATTATAAAATAAAAGTAGACTGATACAGAATATTTTTATTTTGCTAACTCTAACAGAAAAGTCGTTAGCCTAACAGAGAATTATATCTCTTGCCCTTAGTGGCAGACAGTTCAGACCAAAATGTGGTAATCGAAATACATAGATACGGTGCAGTAGAGCTGCATTATTTACATTGCAGCTATACACGGTGTCCTAGATAAGGAGGGCCAGTATAGGGATCTCGTTTATAGTTAGAAATACAAAATTGATTAAATGGGAAAAAAGTTGAGTAATTAAAAAACTAATAACATGATGTTCCGAAATTTTTTAGGTGATTTTTCATTTTCGAGTTATTTTGAAAAAACTAAATTGTCGAATTTTTAATTTAATTTTTTTCTGGCGTTAATATGAAAGTTAGGGCAAAACTAATAAAACGTCTTTATAGCAACTTTTAATGAACTTAAAGATTACATTATCAATTTTTCTATTGGATGTTTCTTCTTTGGGCAGTCATCAAACTTCATTTTTTTAAATACGGTCCTGACTTTATGATGTCAATTTATTAAAGCCCTTTTTATTCTGAATTTAACATTGTATTACACATTATGGTTAAATTACGTTTTAACGTACGTTTTAAGTCTTTTTTTGACCATTATTAAGAAATTTTGTGATACAGACCTGTCTCCTAGAACATTTCACACATTGTTCCAGCTTTTGTAATCAATGAAGAAAATAATGTATCAAACTTAATCTTTTTAATTTGTTATTTTAATTATGGCTTGTAAATATGAAAAATAATCAAATTACTGTTAAAAAATCCCAATCAGTGTACCACACATTATGGTAAATTAGGTTTTGAACCTTTTTTGACCATTATTGAAAAATTTTAGGTTCATACAGCAAGTAGTGAGTTAAACATTTTTTAAATCCATTCAAATATTGAAATGTATGGCATAATTACTATGAAACATTAATTTAATCACCAATCAATTACTATTAACAATACACCACAAATAGATCAACAAAGGACATACATGGATGGAAGGTACTTATCACTAGTATGACCTAACACATTCGTAAAATTCTTGTGGTGCTGTTTTAGAAATGTTTTTGAGGGTTAAGGCAACTCTATTTTAGATGTTTTTAATCCTTACTAATCATCTGGAAAACAAATGTTTTTCGACAGTAATTTATTGATTATTTTTCTCATTCACAAGCCATAATAAGGAATATGCACATATTTTTTTATTGCATAAATCGTTTAAGGAAGTCATTAGAAACCCAAAAAAAAATATTTTGAAGAAAGTTACTAGGATAATTTAGCTACAAAAAATGTTTCCTTTTCGGTATAATTTATTACAATTTAAAAAGCACATTTATCCTCGAAAAGTGTCGTCAGGAGATCAGCAAAAATCTACATGTTAACGTAAAGCTTAACCCAAAGTCGAACAGGTTTGATTTTCTCGAAAACCGTCAGAGGGAGAGAAATCGAATTTTTTGGGTTGATAGAGGAATAGTTCAACTAGCTGCGGTAAAAAATTCAGTTATACAGGACGTTTCGTTTCGGAGCTATTAAACGTCAAAGTCAAAATTTCCTCGATTTCCGTTGAAATGGGGTACAGGTCGCAAATGTGAATTAAATCGATGTGAATTTTCGGAGGTTGTAGGGGACCCGGAGCTTCAGAACTCCACTGAAACTGGCGAGGATCAGAAAACGGCAAGTAATTCTTTTGAATGTTTTTATGTAGAAAAATGCCATTTCCAGACCCCTCTTTGGTACCTAATAACCCGAAAACAAAACGTCAGATCGAAAAACGGATTTACAAGGGAAACCTTAAAATCCCAAATACTTTTTTTCAATACACTTACCTAAACCTAAAATCACTGGAAAATGGAAATATTTGGAAAAACTGGAAATTTAGATTTTTGACCCAAATATTTCGCGGTTTTTAATTTTTTGTGGGGTAAAAATGGTTCAAATTAAAATTCCATATACGTCATCGGAAAGAGCTCGTCGAAGTATGTTTTATTCATATTTTTTAATTTCTTCATTCTCTATAGGAAGGGAGCAATCGCCGATTAAATTCCGACTTTTTACTTTTTGTGCCCTAGACATCGGCATCGGTACATTTGAATCATTCTGTATTTTTTCCTATCTATTTTTTCCACAATTTTTCAATACTATCTTATAAAGGCATAATCACACTGTAAAATGAATACCGACTGGGTCACCCAGGAGCGTATTTAGGGGGTAGAAATCGAATTTTCTTGATTTTTTCCGACAAATCTTATTTTTAACCGACATTATTCCACACTATTTACCCTATTTAGTGATTCTTTTTGGGTTTAGTTTATCCATTAATTATCTAAGAATACCTCCCACTACTTTAAATCGCTTATTGTTTCGGTAAAGTTATAAATAAAAAGGTGTATTTGCATCGGGGACATCTAAAATTTGAAAATTTTTGAATTTTCCAAGATTGCCATGAAAATAAAGATTTGCAGATTATTTACTTGAAATTATTAAGATGATATGTCAAAAATGCCAATGTTCGTTGCAAAATTGAAAGATTTCTGGACCGATTTCGGCTTAAAGTATACATGAATAAGATTTTAGGAACCTTCTACTTTAAGTGCAGGGATATTTCATTGAATGAGTTACGCATTAAATGCCATTTTTATTGAATTTTCATTAACTCTACAACACTGGAATTCGCCATGTACTCATGATAAGTTCAGTTTTGACGACACAGCCAATAGGATCACGTTTTACAAGTTTCGAAATTTGCGCGAAAATTTGCAGTTTTGAATCCTTTTTTTTCTTGTTAATAAAGACCAAAACAAATGGATAACAGCAACCGCCATGAACATTTAATTTATGTAGAGTATATAAAAAAATATATTTCAGATTTATTTGGGTTATTTGCAATTCCCTATTAAAATAAGAAATAAAAAAACATTAACTATTAATTTTTTTAATTAATTTTATTAATTAAATTACAAAAGCTGGCACAATGTATGAACTGTTCTAGTAGACAGGTCCGTATCGCAAAAACTTCTTAATAATGATCAAAAATAGATACAAAACGTAATTTAACCGTAATGTGTGGTATACTGTTGAATTCAGCATAGATGGGGCTTGTAAAATTTGACATAAAAAAATCAGGACCTTATTTAAAAAAATAAAGTTGGTGATCACTGCCCAAAGAAGAAAAGTCGAATAAAAAAATTGATAATGCAGTCTCTAAGCTTGTTAAAAGTTGCTATTAAGAAGTTTTATTAGTTTTGCCCTGCCCTTCATTTTAATGGCAGTAAAAATGTACAGTATGCAAAGCTAGGTACCAACTCGGCAAGCGGAGAAATTGCTAAAATTAATTTAGTCCTATCATTGGGGAAAATACATACTCAATTTATCCTTCTCTTTATAAATTTGCAAAAAGACTCAAAAATAAATTGATTGTAGAAACATTGCATATACATATTTCAGTTTAAAACCTTCATTTGCGATAATGAATTCCGAGGTTAATTTTGTTTCTGGAGTAGTGACAATAAATTTCCAATTATTACTTCCACGGTTTTTTGATCAAAACTAAAAATCTGAATTTGAAAATACCTATGTTAATCAGAACAAAATCAAATAGATATGGATAAAAATTTAGGCGCAAAACTTTTTCTAATCAAGCTTTTCGATGTAAAATCTACATCTCAAATCCTTACAATATACATGGAAAAATTATTATTTTTTCTAATTTATTTTCTACTAATATGTACTTTTATAAATCAAACTATATTTTTTTATCTGAGACAGCCCACGTAGACTTCAAGCCTAAGTACTAACGTACCGAAAAGGGAAATGTAATCTATTGACACGGTGTTTAAAGGATTGAACATTGGAAGGGGAAGGGAAAGCAACTGCAGACAATTTCTTCCATAATCTGGAGACATTAGGTATGAATGAGCCAGAGAAGTGGGATCTTCTCGGCTTTTGTAGCTGGACAGTAAAGGGATGCATACATAACCCGCCTCTGGTTGTTCTGTTAGGAACAGACAAGAGGGGAATAGAATAGAATAGATTAGCGGCAAGTTTTTTAGAGCAATATCCGTGAAAGCATCGGTAGAAAGGGAATAAATCCCAAGGTAGCGATGAGCGAGAGAAGGGAGTGTTCTTGTGAGAACTTGGTTATTGATGAGTCGAATAACCCTCTTTTGGATAGAATCAAGACTGTTAAGTGTCGAAGGTGATGCCGCTCCCCAGGTGTGGGATCAGTACCCAGGTTAGGTCTTATTTGGAAAACATAGAGAGTGTGTTCTGTAGGGCTTGGCCATTCATGTGGATGGGGTAAGTGTTACCGGATTTTTTGCGTGACAGGGAGCAAGACTGTGTTTTGGAGGCGTTGCACTGAACAAGGTTTTTTCATCCCAGTCTAAGATTAATTGAAGATTTTCGGAAAGGGATGGTTGCATAGATTTGCGTCCATTATCCAGCTCTTGATTCGAGACTTCTCTGGAAAAATGAATGATGGAGTGAAGAGTACTATCGTCAACGCAACTGTGGATGGGATTGGTAGTTGAAGAGAGCGGGTCATTTATGTGAAGAAGAAATAGGGTTGGCGCTGAACCTTGGAGTACGCCAGTATTGATAGGATGGACGTTAGGTGAATGACCGTCCACCTCGACAGATATGCGCCGATTAGACAAAAAGCTACCGATCCAGGTACATAGTTTTGGAGGAGGACCGTGAGAGGGTACTTTGTTGAGGCACTTTGGCAGCGAATTATTTGGCAAATAGTTCAGCTTTTCCTGTTTGTAGAGGTTGAGATAATTTTATCAGATGTCAGAGGAGGACAAGTGCCACACTTGGTCACAGGACTTGGAAATATCAAGAACAGTAATTTGGGATTCCCCATTAAATTTGAGAGACTTGTTCCAGTTATGTGTGACAAAGGTAAGGAGATCAGCTGTTGATCACTTTTCCATAACTTTGTTGACATCAGAGAGAAGAGAGATAGGTCTATGATTGGATGGAAGGGACTTGGAACCTTTCTTTGATACAGGCTGCCCACGACCAGTCTTCCAGTTATCTGGGAAGGAATCTATATCATAGGAGAGCTGGAAAGACAAGTTAAGATGGGTGCAAGTTCTGGAGCGGATTTTTTTAAGAACAATTATTGCTGGTATGCCGTCCAGAACAGACGACTTTTTGGTGTGAAAGGATAGACAAAATTTTTGAACTTCTTTGTCCTTAAGTATTGGAAGAACGAAATTGGCAGGAGGAATAAGGGTAGAATTGGCAGCGAATTGTTTGACAAATAGTTCAGCTTTCCCTTTAGAGGTGAAAATAATTTTGTTTTTTGAGGTCAGGGGAGGAAAAGTGCTTCTACAGAAGTAACGATTTTGGCAAGTGACCAGAAAGATTTGCTGCCGTTGGAACAAGAAAGCACTTTATCTTTTATGCGATTGTTAAAAGCAGTCTTCCTTTAATTCCTGTAATCGAGGTGATTAGTTTGAAAATTCAAGGAATATGTCAGCGAAATGGAGAAAGTGCCATCACGGCCCACTTGAGGCTAGGCGCAAATGGGTGACAAGTGACATGTATCATTTCTAAAACCTGTCATTTCGGACTAAATATATTGGTTTTATTGGTTTTAGTCAACGTTTATAGAAATTTGAACAAATTTTCTCATAAGGAAATTAATAGTAGTTAATTAAGTAGAAATTATTTTAAATATTGCATCGTTTTTAGGTTGACAATGTTGTTCCCCACTAGAGGCCACTTCAACTGCATTCAATCCGTCATTTTCTATTTTATCTCTTACTATACGTTGTCTGTTATGTTGTTTTGAAATCTTCATAAAATTTTGTCAGTCATAATGAAATAAAATAAATTTTTCCTATTTATGTAAGTTTGATACACACCTTACAGTACGTAAAACATTTGATTGGATGAAATTCTTATCCTATTATAGCAGTGGATGATTTAACGTGTGCCTAAATCTACGTTCTGCTCTAACCAACCGTTTTCCGAAAGACTGCAGGCACTAACGTAAATACAAGTCGTAAATTATTTACCGAGATAGAGATATATTACCGGTTATCAAGAATTTTCAGAAATAGCATTTTCATCTCATTACTTGTTACGTTAGAATAGAGCTGTTCTAAATTAGATAATGAGTAATTTTCTGTTTACCTACACAGAATAACAAAACAATTTTTTAATGATTTTGCTAGTTTGAGATAGAGATCGTGACTGTGAAACCACTGTTTGACAGAAAATCTTGGTCTAGTACAGGTCAGGGTAGTATTTCTTTTAAACCGATACTTGTTACCGGCAAGATAAATTTTATATCTATCTTGTTCTTCCTAATTGCATTTCTGTAAGCATCATTATCATTTATCTTGCTGGTAACTTTGCTAGCAAGCACAATAACTATGAATTAAATATCAAAAAGCATTTGTAATATTTATATCTTTTTCTGTGTCACTATTATTTAGATGTTGTTCTAACAGAAATTGAATTTTAGATTAGAAATTTTACACAAAAGTGGAAACGGTTCAAATGAAACAAATATCTATTTGTTTAGTATTAAATTGTGCCCATTATTGATGCCTTGGAACTAAAAGGCCCAAGTGGAACCTTCCTAGTAGTAAAACCTGGGCAAGTGAGGTACAGAATTATTCGAAAAATTTAAACCCTTAAAAAAATAGCTAAAATTTTGAAGATAAATGGCAATAAGATTTTGGTGTCCAAATGTTTTTAGTTAGTATAGGCTTTTTAAAAAAAGGTTTCTTTTCAACAGTACTACTACTTGTGAAAAACATTCAAAATTTTTATTTTATTTGTACGAGGTATTTCGAAAAGGTACATTATATCAAGGCCATGTTTTCCTTTTCATGTATCTTTTTATGGCTGTTTACAAAAATACCCCAAGTTTTAATATTAATAACTGGCTTGCGCCTGCGACTTCGTCTGCGGTATAACAATTTAGTCCACTATAAACTTTGAACCCCCATTTTCCCCCTTAGGGATTAACTTATTACAAACTCTAAAACACGTGTTTAATCATTTATTTTTTGGAGCACTTCTATGAAGTTTCAAGTTAGTAGGACCAACTAATATTTTTTCTTCATACAAACTTTCAACACCCTTTTAGTGAGTCTCTACATTATAAAATAAAACTTCTGACCAAGTTTCATATTTGTAGCTTCAGCGGTTTCGGCTCAGCGATGATAAATCAGTCAGTCAGTCAGGACATGTTACTTCATTTTTTTTTCGATTGATATTGATTTTCAATTTAAAATAAATTAATTTACTGTTCCTGGATTTTATTCATCCTTTGTTAATTTAAAAACCCTTAAAATACACTAACTGATACTAAAACATACTGTATCATTTTTAGCTACAGTAAATGTACTAAAAATTAGTGTGGTTATTGAAACTTTTAATGAGTTTTAACCCGGGATTGGTCCTTAACCTTCTTATAACGCGATCGGTCGCGTGTTAGAATTTATCTAACAGAAACATTAATAAATCAACATTTAGTGCTTAAAATTATAAAACAAATTTTAGAAAATCATAAAATTTATTTATATAAATTGACAGCCTGAACATAGCAATTATGTAAACAAGTGATTTAAAAAATATTACTTGAGTATGAAAAACAATAAAAAAAAGGTCAAATGATAACCTGCCATGAGCTAACAACATATTGTCCTCGCCAGGCACTTCTGGAGAGGAAAAGATTTTAAGCCAACAGGTCCTATCTTGTGAGTAAAAAACTAAAATTGTTAGATTTTTTTTTAACGGCGCGACCGATCCCGGGTTGCATATTTACAGATGGTAGCGTGTGTTGACACCAGGGTGTTGAGATCAGTGAGGGTTTGGAAAAACAGTACATTTACAAATGCCAACAGATTTGGACACCAGAGGATATCAGAGTGTTGAATCCAGTGAGCGTTACATAACCTGAGCAGTAGATAACCTTTTTTATTATACTTCTTTGAAAACACCTTATTTTCATCTGTTTTAGTAATAATGTAAGATGGGCTTTTTCGGGCTAGCGCACGGAAAGAGCGCACGGAAAAAATTTTCCTGGTCTCCAGTTCTTTCAGTGTGCTGAATGAAGATACCGACTATTTTTTGGCTTTAAAATAGAAATATAGGTATAGGAAAATAAACTAAACTCAAGAAAGTCTATATTTTTAATATGTACCTATTTTGTATTTTATTTCGTAAATATTTGAATATTTAGATGAATTTCTGAAATATTTTTTGACGTTTTGTCAATCTTATCTGACATAGACAAATTTAAATCACCTTTTAAATGATTTGAAAGTTACCATGAAAACGCATCATACCTGCCAAAGACCATATTGTCAGCGTTGTTAATTTTCTGTCAATTAAATTCATTCTAATAAAATGTTCTCTCAACCTGAAAAAGTGGCATCTTTCATTATTAATAGTTAATTTTTAATTACTCTAGTAGTTTTTTTTTTAAATTCCGATAACAGTTGTGAAAATAAAAATATTCCAAGTTTTGATTGGGTTTGATTGGGTTTTATATACATATATATTACAATATTATACAGGGAGAGATTATCAATCCCAATCATTAAAATTTCTGGAGTCAGCAATAAAGTAGACCTTTTAAAAAATTTGCATAACTTTAGTTAGCCCTTACAGAACCTGCTCATTTTTGCCATCTGAGCTTACGACTATATAATTCAAAATTTGATGTGGTAGCAATAGTTTATCACCCCCTAAACGGCTCCAGAATTGAAGTGAACATACAAAAAATTTGCATAACTTTAGTTTGCCTTTACAGATTCTGTTTATTTTTGGCATATGAACTATAAAATACCCTACATTTTAATGTGGTAACCATAATTTGTCACACCCTGAACGCCTCCAGAAATGAAGTGGACGAACCAAAACATTTGCATAACTTGAGTTTGCCTTCACAAAATTTGCTCCTTTTAGGTATATGTAATTACTATTATATATTTCACACTTTGATGTGGTATCCATAATTTTATTTGTCACCCCCTAAACGCCTCCAGAAATGAAGGGGGCCAACCAAAAAAATTGCATAACTATAGTTTGGTTTATTTTGGTTTATTTTGTATGTATGTATTTTTTTATGTTATATTTTGTTTTATGTTATCGTTTTCAAAGAAGTATAATAAAAAATATCGTTCATTACACGTCCAGAAATGGATTTTCCGTGCTTGCTTGACTTCCCGTGTTCGGCTGCGCCTCACACGAGAATTTGTCAAGCGCGCACAGAAAAATCCTTTTTTCCGGACTGGTAATGAAATATACTATTTCCATCATTGTACCTGTACGGAAAATAACAATAAAACGTTGTTGGAATATTGAAAAAAATATTTATTAAAGCAAACGAACAAAATAAAGATAAAATATTAGGTTAATGAGCAGATCCATGCCCTTTAGCATTAGGCTGGTTTTGTGAGATGTTAAGATGAATAAGAAATAAAGTCTAACACAGATCGGCCCTACAAGGTGCAGAAATTAGAATTGCATAATAAAGTCAGTTGTGAAATACGCTCTCGGACAGGTTTGCTCAGTTTTAGGTTTCATCAGTATCTTTTTTAATAAAATGTCAGGTGTATGCGGTGCTGCCAAAATTTTATATCAATACGAATCGCGCAGTCGCAGTAAAAAAATTCGGCAAAGATAAAAAATTTAAAAAAGATCCTGATGAAACCTAAAATTGAACAAACCTGTCCGAGAACGTAGTTTACAACTCTATGGCCACAAGAAGTAATTATATTTTTTCTAAGCACAGCTTTAATGCCAAAATTTCACAAAAAGTAATTAAATAGTAACAGAGCCCTAACCCGTTGCCAATATATACACCTTTTAAAGCTGTGGGAAAAACTACTTGTAAATTTGGCAACACGGTGTCTCCATCAAAACACTCACAAACTCACATCAAAAACATTAAAACTGTGGGACATGAAGTAATCTTAATTTGGAATTGCTTTTAATAATAACAAAATCCTCCCAATAGTTTTAAAAGTTGAATCTCTGATTGCGGAATTACATATTATTATAGTGTCAATTTAACACCGGTGTCAACATCAGTTAGCATCTGTAAATGTATGCCCACTACAAACGCTCACTGGTTTCAACACTCTGATCGCCCCCAAATCTGTTAGAATTTGTAAATGTACTGTTTTTCCAAACCCTTACTGATTTCAACACCCTGCCCCTGGTGTCAACACACGCTAGCATCTGTAAATATGCTCCCGGGTTAACGGCCTATAACTTATAATTGCATGTTACAGAAGAGCAATATTAAAGTTTTATTCATATTATGTCAAATTTAGTTACCTACAAATTACCCCCGTTATTTTGACTATAACAAAATAAACATAGATACCGGTCTTAAGAGCACAATATACATTTTTAGATCAACACTATTTTTTCGTGTTTTGCTTAAACGTCGCCTTAAGTATATTGATAAAAATTTTGAAACATGTTTCCCGCCAAAAATAAAACATTATTGCGACATTTCTCAAAGCATTATTTTTCTCTGTGGAAATCAAATGCACTGCTAAACCCAAATTTTACAGGATCGTAAAAATGCTTGCCATTTTTAATTATTAAATTTTGATTATATTAAGAGCTTGGTTATTTTACTGCAATGGAAGCAAATGCGCGCGTATTGTACATCCTCTCCTTTTAAAACGATTTGCTTTTAAAACTAAATTCTGTTACTTGCGAGTAGTTGGTGTCGAATACTAACCTAAGTCTTCAATCTGTGTGGGTTTGAAACTTAAAACGAAAGGCACATAGATAATGCAACTTGTTAAACATAAATTTTACCAAAAAGTAATATTCTCTGATTTTGGCCAGTTAACTGCGAAATATATGTATATCTATTTTTGTGTTTATTACTCAATGATCTAATGATGGGGTTTACACCTGTGGTAGTCTAAAAACAAGCATTGCATTGTAAGACTTCAGCCAAACCCAAATTTCCTTTCTACTATTAAATTTATTTTATTTACATTATTGATTTTTTTAACAAGGATCTCCAGTTTCAGGGGGTTACTTATTAAATTATTGTTCTTTTTAAAACGGTTTGCTGTTAAAATTAAAGTTTGTTACTTACGAGTACCTAGTGTCGAAACTAACCTAAGCCTAAAATCTGTGTGGATTTGAAATTTAAAACGAAAGGCACATAGATAATGCAACTTGTTAAACATAAACTTTACAAAAAAAAAGGAATATTCTTTGATTTTGACCAGTTAATTGAAAAATAAATGAATGTCTATTTTTATATTTGTAACTCTTAATGATCTAATGATGGGGTTTACACCTGGTGGTAGTCTAAAACCAAGCATTGCATGTAGGACTTCAACCAAACCCAAATTTCCTTTTAACTATTATATATTATTTTATTTACATTATTGATTTTTCTAACAAGGATGTGCAGCTTCAGCAGCGGTTAATTATTAAATTATCGTTCTTTTGATTTTGATTAACTCGCTTGATAATGGATTAAAATAAACACGACTTTTTTAAGATTCTTAAAATCGTACAAAATTTACGACATTGAATTCTCAGTAAGTTTTTATTTTATTTTTAAGGAAACACTAATAAAGTTGGTGTGCTACTGAATTATTACACTATTTTAAACTGTTTTTTCCAAAAATAAATAATAACACTAGTTTACAAAATAAAAAAAAAGTTATGTCCTTCCAGTGAATTTTATATTGTTTTATTTAGCTGCAATAACTAAACGCAAACATAATATATTTTTTTATCTTTATCACGTCAAAGACTAAAGTTATCATCACATTTTATTTTCGGCCTACCCACAAGTTGGTTCTGAATTCATTCTAAAATTTTGATGCAGTGTAGTGTTCAGTTAAATAAATATTTGTTTTTAAAATGTCAAAAAGGTTGCGTAAAGTACATCCTTATCGTTTTTGTTACGTTTGTGGTGAACTTATTATATCTAAGAAAAGATATCCCATAACGGAATCATTCAAAGAAGCATATTTTTGATATTTCAAAATTTCGGTCTCTCACCAGGACAAAAAGTGGGCTCCTCATGTAATTTGGGAACGATGTAGAAGAACGCTAAGCTCCTGGGCTACAGGTGGAAACAAATCTTTGAATTTTAATATGCCAATGGTATGGAGGGAACCATCCAACCACGAAAATGATTGTTACTTCTGTCTCACTTAATCACAAGAACCAAAATAAAATTATATATGCAGATGTTCCTTCGGTTACTAAACCTATCTACAGTTCAGACAAGCAGCAAGTTCCAGAACCTCCCGGTGTTCCAGCAAAACATTGATGACTAACACGGAATCCGAAGAAGTTCAAATTCAAAGTGACTACGACTTGTTATCCGTTCTTAGGCAACAAAAAAATGAAAATTACCGACAGGTGGAAGGTGGTAGACGATTTCTTCCTCGACCGAGGTGGTACCACCCCACACATCCTCTTAAAGGGCTGGTGAAGTCCGTACGGATGTTTCCAGCTCGGGATGTGTGAGTCGGAATTCCCCAGTACATCTACGGTACATAGTACTTAGACTTGGGTCTTCGAGGGCTGTCAGAACATAAAAAAAAGTTAATTGCTGATTTATTACATAATTTTCAACGAATGGGTGTCAACATGTCTCTGAAAGTTCATTTCATTCATTCGCACCTCGATTTCTTCCCTTTCACCAGGATTTGAAATTTTTTGAGCAAAATTATCAAGGATACTGGGACCAGGCCATGTTAGGTGATTATTGCTAGTCTGTTATAAGAGACACAGACACAAATAAATACAAGAAAAAAGCTAAGGCAACTCATTTTTAATTTTTTTAAATATTGCTGTAGGCATTTTTTTGTAAATCAAAAACAATAAATATTTTGGAAACGTGACGTGTTGGATTTTTTTCATAATTTTTTTTGAAACTGAGTGCACCTCAATTGTTAAGAAAAAACACTTTTCATTTCAAGGACAGAAACCATGTAAACTAGTGTAATTTACGAATTGTATAAAACAAATATATTTCTTCCAATACAAGCAATAAATTAGGATGTGATTTTTTTCTAGTAAAATGGTATTAAATAATATGTATGAGAAAAAGAGCTAAAAGTAAATCAATACGTGTTTTTCATACGAAATTTAAAATTTATTTTGGGCAAATGACCTTTTTGTTAACTGTTTCCTTTTAGATAGATCTAAACACACAAAGTATCCTAAATATTATAGGCGGGTTATGATAGTAAGGTTAAAGTAACTTTATCACTAAGAGTTATTTTTCCATAATCAAGGAACACACTACACACCTTACTGAACATTTTGGTTTAATTTGATTATTACTAGCACTGATGAAACTGAACTGGCTGGAGGTTTTCTTTTCTTGCTTTTTATAGTATTGAACCCAAACCACTGCTCTCGCTGTTATAATTACCTGAAAAAAATAAAAATAAATATAAAGAGTACATTTGTATACACAGCGTAATGCTGGAAAGTCTATTGCGTTGTTTGCGACGATCAGCGTTAGTTTTCGCATGAAAATTTATAACGTTATTGTGTCTTTCATTTATGAATCATGATTAGCGGCGTTCGATAATTCAATTTTTTTCATCGTTTTGCTCGGAATTTTTGACAGGCACGTGGTCAGTCGAACTGATTACAACAATGAGTCATGTGCCTGTTAAAAATTCCGACCAAAACTATGGGAAAAACTGAATTACCGAACGCCGCTATTAAAGAGAAATATTTCATATTGCCAGTTGACTACAGCGTTTAAGGTGGCAATTTCCGATTGCATCCATGGTGGCCAACTTAATTTCATTGTGATATGGTTTTTCGGTTTTAAAATTTTTAACAATAACATTATGAGTATATTATAGATTCATATCCTGCAAGCAATTTTCAATCAATTATTTAAAGTTTTAACGTGTATAATGATGTCGTTCGGAATATTAATATTTTAGAAGATCTATGGTGGCATTTTTTCTATTACAAGGGCTTCAATATTCTTTTTAAATATTATTTTCTTAAAATATATCATAAAATATCTTGAAACTTTTAATAATACGTTAAAAATTACCTATAGAATATGAATCTACGGTTCCTATTGTGATAATATTAATACTAAAGAAAAATAAATCAAAAAAAAATTGTACTAAAATAACATTAGGTTGGTAATAAATGGGTGTGGTCGGCAAATTAAGCCTTAAGTATACAATAATTAAGATCGTGGTTTATTGGAAAGAGACAAACTTTTTTTTTGTTATTAAACAAAATTTGGAAAATACTGTTTCTTTTAATATAAACTGTTGTTGATTAAAATTGCTAAAATACAAGCAACGTTATCCCTAAAACCTAATTAATTGTTAATATTTTATTACTACACAGAGTCAATATAGACACCAAATAATGTTCATTGCAAAGCGTATGTGCAGAGTTTTAATTTTTTGAAGCATCGCTATTTAATTTTACAACGGCTCTATTAAAAAAATGATAAAAAGCCAAAAATGAAGAAAAAGTTGTAAAAGTAACATTTCATAATATTATTTCTGGCTTGGTTAAATTTTTGGCAGATATCTTGTCACCGGACCTACATACAGTTCATTTTTTAAAGCGGACCATGATGTTTTATATGTCAGATTTTTGACCCCATATTATGTCATGTTCAATTAGAACTATAGGGGTAAAACTTGATATAGGTAAATTTTACAGTCTTAAGATTATGATAATTTGCCAAATATGCCACGAAAGCTCCAAAAATACCTAAAAAATGCATTTTAAAAACATTTTTTACGGCCCTCGTATCTTCAAAATGCAGTTAAATTTTAACAGCCAGATTCTCCAAAGCTAGGCTGGTCTAATTTGATAACCAACAGTTTTAAACTTACTATTTGAATCGTTTATTTTACCCAGAAAAAATTACATGGCTACGACCTGTTTTAATAAGAGTGAAAACATCTACCTTGAAGTTTTTTCGCCTCTACATTACAAATTTGAACAACCTACATGGTGTTTCAGGCACCAAATTTTTAACGTTATCAACAATCATTGCCACTTTTAGTCTATCAGTCGAAAGTTTTTTGTTAAATGAGTAACTCTGTTTACCTAAAAGTGTTACTTTTTCTCGTGAAATAGTCATGTCGAATACCATTCTAAATACAATTTTGCAGACAAAAATTGTCTCTTGTATTGTTCAAGTTTGTTGCTTCTTGGGAATTTCGCTATTGACATTTTAATCAAAACCACCCGACTAACGTCTCGTGGCTTTGTTACAAACAAACTTTCATAACAATCGAAAAAAATTTTCGACAAAGTTTTCTCCCTCGTGATATCTGACAAATAATGTAAGAATTAGACAACTCAGTTTTATACTATGAATTTGATTTTGAGCATTTTCGTAAATTTATAAAGAAAAGGACAATTTTAGCACATACTTTACACAATAATTGAACTAAATTAATGCTAGAAATATGTTCCAAGATAAATATCATTCGGAAAACCAGCAAATCGCTGGTATATTAGAAGAACTCCTAGGTTTTTACTGACACCCTATTAACAATCACAGGACAAAACCAACAAACCTAACTGATCAACTAGATCTTAATTTAAAGCACTACTAAATTTGAAACTTTTTTAGTGAATCTGAACGTAAAATAAATCTGCCACCTTTACTTGGTACAAAAAAGGCAAAAAAATACTGCAAGTGGTGTGAAAAATTTATGTTTTTCCAACAATAAATGCATTGTTTAGGTCTTTTCTGGAGCTTTTTTGGCTCAATTGGCATATTAACATAATCCTAAGACTCTGAAATTTACCCACATCAAGTTTTATCCTTATACTTCTACTAGAACAGGATCTGACATGGGGTTAAAAATTTAACATATAAAACCCTTAATAAAAATGCACATACAAGCAGTTTATATTATGTAGAATAAAAATTATTAATTATTTCTGACTGAAGTAACACCTGCCATTTCCGAAGATGTGGAGAGCGAGTTCCAAAATCGACCTTATTACTGCCAGGAAGCTCATGGTGGTCATTTTGAACAACTTTTAAATTAATAAGAAAAATAAAGGTATTTAAAGTTTTAATTTTTTTTCTTCATGATTTTGAATTTTGAAAAGCTTGCCATATAAAAATAAATTAAGATACGGACCTTGCGTTTGCGAAAAGTTTCTTTTTTGAAGACCTTTAAAATGAGGTACCACACAGCATAGGGTTGCTTTAAAAATTTTTAACCTCAACTCGCTAGCGTCAACCCTCAAAGGGGTTGAAAACCTTAAATTACATAGGAAAGTACATTTATTAACCAATAGTATACCCCTAAAACTTGGTGTCTCTATCTTTATAGTAGTAAAGATATTTGCCAATACTAACTTTATTTTCGGACTAACTGTTCGGACACCCTGTATATTTAAAAGCATTTTTATGGGAAAAATTTTTGAAAACATGTACTAAATGTAGTACTTTACTAAAAAAATTTAACATGTACTTAAGAATCTTTAAGCTGGAGCATAGAGTGTTTCGTTCATAAAAAAGAACATTATTTTTAGGTTTTCCAGATTTAAAAACAATTTTTACATAATATTTATACGCAATTTAACTTGATCCAAACATTGTGGAAGACATATCTGATTTACATCAGCTCTTGTTTTCATTAAATGGCTGGTCCAGAGCGTTTCCCGACGAACCTGGAAAATGTGGAGTTTTATATCTACATATCTCGCGTTAAGCATAAATATTTTAATTTATTTCAAAATTGTTTTTATATATACATATACTTGCATGTATATTGCTACACAAAAACTATTTTCATTGTTATTTCTTTCAAAAAAATTATGGATTTTATTGCACCTTACAAAATCATTCTTTCAAATTGGAATCTTTTATGTCCGTCTGTCTGACTGTCTGTCCTCAACAATAATTGTTTCAATTATTGAAAGCTATTGAACTGATTAAGTTGAAATTTGGAATACATAATGTGTAAAGTTGTCACACCATTAAAAAAAAAAGATTTGGAAAATTCGTTGACTATTTAGGTACTGATTTTTTTTTTAAATTAGATCATCGAAAAATATGTATTTTGTCTATACTAAGGGTATCAAAATACATGTCCTGACGGGTTAATTTAAAATAACATATACATATTATAATTTAAGAAAAATATTTAAAATTGTGCAAGGTCTAAAGCAATAAATTTCCACCACTGTAACTGTAGGTATGTATGTAAAAAAATGAGAAACCTAGAGATAGTTATTTTCGTAACAAGTGCGCAAAGTGATATTTTTCCGCATGCGACTGCCGTTGCACGAACGCCGCGAAGCGCACATAGTAATATTAATAATAGAAAATTGAATTATTTCTTATTAATATTTATAACAAAAGAACAATTATTAATATTTTGCAAATTGATTGTAGATCAGGTAATTTCTTTTAACGGCTGGCTTAGGGAAGCGCTTATTGTACGGCTTGATGAAGGTTGACTTAACTCAGAAGGGCAGTTGTTCATGGCCAATATTTTATTCGACATAATATCCTTTTTTTGATTTGTGGACAAGTATCACTTTGCGCACGCAAATGCATGCGCAAAGTTTAACTTTGCGTACGCTCATTTTACGAAACGTTTTGTTAATTTTTATTAATATAGAACACATTTCTGTTAAATAGAAATGTATAATAGTATAAATTTTATACTAAACGATAGACAGAAAATTGGTTTTAGAAGCTCATGGATATACACAAAATCTCATTAGAAATATTTCCAAGAACCAGTTTTGTATTCCATGAACAGTACTATATAAGGTTAAAGGTAGGTATGTATATCAGAAAACAAACGTTATTAACTAGTTCCTGATGTCTTAAATCCTCCTAGATGTTTTATTTATAATTTAATAATTAATGATTATATGTTGATGTTATGTTATTTCGTATTTCTGCATAAACTCTACTTCAAACAATAACAGTTTGTTTAATTTTAAAATGGAAAAAATGGAAACGTGCCTGGTTTTTAAAAAAATATATTAAATGATTAAGAGCAATAAAAGTAATATTCAAGCACTCAAAAAACTTTTTAGAAACAAAAATCGAAATAAATAGAATTTTCTTGTGCTTTTACAATACTTAATATAAATTAGAATTAAGTTAATCAATTTGTTCATTTATAAAAATAGTTGTTTCCAAAAATTACTAAACATGCATTAAATTTAACAAAGTGAGCAATAAAGGGCAACGATCACTGTGATTCCGCAATATTTAATAGTTTTACAAGGTGAATTCACACTGGTTAGTGCCTGTTTGTTGAGTTAGTATGTATATTATTATGTATTTGTGCTAATCTCATATTGTGTTGTTGTGTTACAGGACTATTTTAAGTTATCAAAGCATCAATAATATTTTTAATGATGTTATTTAACCAGCTTTGCACATGTTCAATATCCAAATCAACTTGTTAATCATCAACATCTCAAAATCAACACACAAAAAATTAAGGAATCGGTTTTCCTCGGAATCTAAGCACTCCTGAATGTGTTCCTTGCTGTTGGTAGGCAACTACTTTTTATCTTGCTTTTTGCTGACTTTAACCCGAATTTTTTTTAGAATTTTTTCTTCTCTTATATACACTATCTTTCTTTAGTTCCCCTTTGGTAATTTTATAGTCTTTCGTAACATATTGTCATTGGCTATTTTACATCTCTTGTTGATTCTTAATTTATTAGGATCCTTTCTTTTAGAGTTCTGTTTGGAAATATGCTTGCTCATTGCACGTAATGCAGTGTCTATATCTGTAGTATCTTATTCTTTAATAAGTAAATAAAAACCTAGAGGAAACATAATATCATTATTATCATCATTGTATCATTATAAATCATTTTATTTAAACCGATTCACTAGTTTTTCAGATCGGTAAACATTATTGGAAACGTTTTGTTGACTTTTTATTAATATAGGACACACTTCTATTTATAGTGATATCTACAGAATATCGATTTTAGAAACTTTGAATATTTATATTTGATATAAATGTATTTATATCAAACATAAATTTAAAGTCAATGCTATTTTGTATTTATTTTAGGAAACTTGATGAAAGAGCAGTAATAATGACGTACCAGTAACAATGGTTTAAATTTTAAACTTTAAAATGAATTAACGTAAATGTATAAGGTTGATATATATAACATTTCAAAAACTCCTCATTAACAAGGTCTGTAAGCAGTGCAAGTACACGGCATAATGCATTTTTCACCTAAAGTAGACACAATTGCAATTTGGACGCCAGTGCTCAGTCATTTGGAAATATACTTCTGTGGTATGCTTTAAACAATTTTAAGTGAATTTTTACGATCCATCAACTTATAACATGTAAAATCATTAGCTGTAATCATGCATCTAATAACTGAAGCATTACTACAGGGATGGCGAACCTTTTCACATCCACGTGCCAAATTTTTTCAAAAAATTCGCAGCTTAATTTGTTTTTAAATGGCAAGCCTTTAAAAATTAAAAATACTTTTATTTATCTTATTCCTTTCAAAGCTGTTCAAAATGCCACCACGGACTTCTTGGCAGTAATAAAGTCGATTTTGTCACTGAATTCTCATGCACGTTTTCGAGAATGGCAGGTGTCACTTCTTGGCAGACGTTAACAAATCTTTAGCGTAACTCATCCAATTTCCTGGTTTTGTTAGGTATACTTACTCCATTTATGTATCCCCAAAGTAAAAAATTAATTACAGAGGAAAATAAAAATTACGATTTTTCCAACAAGACCTTCTCATTTTTATTTATCAGTCAGGGAATTTCTAAATAATGAATTCCTGAAGCAGTGGATTGGGCGACGTAGATTTATTGAATGGTCACCTCGTTCTCCGGACCGCGTGCTCTTCTTAATTTTTTTCTTTGGGGATACTTAAAAGAACGCGTATACCTAACAAAGCCCGAAAATTTGGAGGAGTTACGCCAAAAAATTGTCAACGTCTGCCAAAAAGTATATAACACCTGGCATTCTCGAAAATGTGAGAAGTCCAAAATCGACTTTATTACTGCCAAGAAGTTCATGGCCATTTTGAAGAACTTTCAAAGTATATAATAAGAGAACACGGCATAGGATTGCTTGGCTTTTGACATCAACTCCCTAGCGTCGCCTCCCATGGGGGTTGAAACAGTTAAATTACATGAAAAAGTAAATTTATTAAGCAATAAGATACACCTAAAATTTGGTGTCTCTATCTTTATTAGTGGCAAAGATATTTGCACATACTAAGACTTTTCGGACTCCCTGTATATTAGGATTTTGTAAAGGCTAATTGGTGTTGCGATCCATACTTTGTCTATAGTAAATAAATTAAGATTTTTGCAACAATGCAGTAAAATAGAGTGATAGGATAACAGGCTTCTGATAAAACTAATTTGTTTCCAAATAAAAAAAGTAAGTAAGACAAAGACATTCTGTATAGATGATAAGACAATTATCCTGCTAACCTGTTCCTTACTGATTTATTTCTTGGCTTTAAAACTACTAGAAAATAAAAAATACAGTTAATTTTAGAACAAAAAGAAGAAGAAACTTTTTGAAAATCATCAGTGCCAGTGTACATTATTATTTCTAAGCTGCAATTGTTTGAAATTAAATGATTCAGTTTATCCACCAGAATTTAGTTTAGTTAGCCTAATTGAAATATTCTCTGACTATCCGAGCGGTATTATTTTTTTTTATCTTCTGACAGCCCACGAAGACCGAAGTCTAAGTACTATGTACCGTGGGTGTACTGGGAAATCGACTCACACTTCCAGAGCTGGAAACATCCCTAGGGATTTCACCAGCCCTTTAAGAGGATGTGTGGGGTGGTACCACCTCGGTCGAGGAAGAATTCCCTCTACCACCTTCCAACAACAATCACAAAATATCCATGGTCGAAGCGGGATTCGAACCCGCGCCTCTCGGTTGCAAAGCTGGCGCCGTACCAACTCGGCCACCGGAGAGACCCTTATTAAAAGCAGAGAGTAGAAAATTATTTCCTATGAACTCTGCATAGGGAACATGGACGAAATAGAATGGGAAACAAGAATCTGCGAATATTTAATTTACGCATGTTTATTAATATTCCATAGAAGTGTTTATTAAGATTAAAAGTACATGCTCGCTTAAGTTAACTTACTATAAATTGTTAGTATCTTCTTTAAAAGAGTGAATCTCCAACTAACATTAACCTTAAATGGTAAATGGTGAGAGAAAACTTACTTGCAAAATTTTATACTCTACTCTATCAAATCACTCCAAACTTAAGCCAAAAAAACATGTTTTTTCCTCCTATGACAATTTCGGGATTTTCTTTTAAATTTAAAAACAAGATATAAAATCGAATAATGTGTTTACAAACTGTTTAAGGAGTCATTCCGAAGAAAGAGATATTAAACTTCAAAATTGGAAAGTATCCTTTTTCGTGCTGGTCAGTGTAATAATACTGTTTGATTCCGCGTATTGTCCGTAGGTAAACCCACCTTAATATTTATTTACGTTATTAGTCTGGTGACTTGTGCAGTAGGAGATATTTACAGGCGAAGCAGCGTAATACAGGGACAGAGTCTGAAATTTTTAAACGAGTCCTGTAAAAATTATTTAACAGATCTGTATCGTATCTATACATTTTGTTTCGGTATACCGTAATTCAACTTTTTAATTTAATATTCTGTCCATCAATAAAACGAAGGTTTTTTGTCATTGTAAGTCGCATAATCTGCCCTTATTGTATAGCAATGGCATATGTATTTTATTTATTACCCGGGATTCAATAGCAAGGTTTAAGATTTAATACGTACGGGTTTAAATTTAGACCATCTAGTTAATCAGTCAAATTTTAAAAAGTTTTTGTCTTGTCATTATTAATAAGCTGTCATTCAAAACTTATAACTTAATCCATTATTTTTGCGATTTGCTTGGTTTCCAAATGATTTTTGGCCTTAAAATTCCTTTAGAGGTCTCCAGGTCGACTTGGTACGGCGTTACAGTGGAGAGGTCGTGGGTTCGAATCCCATTTCGACCATTGATATTTTGTGTGTATGAAGGGAAGAGTGCAAAATGAGTCGATGTCAAAACCGTCCTATTTATTAAAGGCCGCGTGAGCCTGGATGTCTCGTAGGATAAAAACACCGTTTCACAGTTCCTAGTGGCAGTGGCGGTTCGCCGGGTGAAGCAAACTTTCACCTAAAATACTGCACTTAGTAAAAATACTAAACAATAAACTCAACCATTTTATTAAATTTTCTTCTATAGTCTTATATTTATTAATAATTGCATCTTATTTACATTTATATTTCACAATTTATTATAGCAAGATACCGTAGAAAATCCGCGCTTCAACCCGGTAGTTTTTAGTCGCACCGCCACACTTACACGATGTGAATGAAGCAGAATTCCACGCAAATGTGAATTTATTCAGGTTTGACCTCGCACAAATTATTACAAAATGGTGAATGCACCGTAAAAATTTTAAGCGGTGTTTTTCACCTCATGTTATTGTTTTGCTTCACCATTACTAATAAAACCACGAGCCGCCACTGAGCAATGGGTAGACTTCACCGAAGGTTACCCGAAACCAGGGGTTTATAGAACCTGTGGGGTGTAAACCGAGGGGGTCAGTGTAGGTGAGGACCGGTATAATGAGGCAATATAAGACCCAATATTATAAGAATAAAAGAATAAGACTTTTTGCTGCCACCATGGATTTAGTTTTATTCTTGTGGAAAATACATATTAAAATTGCCATTTTCTTTATAAATTTGCGAAAAACCGACAAATAAATTCGTATTACCGGATATAATTATTGTCTTATTTTTTATACTCATCAATTTAAAACCTGCATTGCCAAACTACACCGGACTTAAGAATAGTGAATTAATATATTTTCTTGGTTGCAAAAATTTACCAATTGGGAATCTCTTTATGTCTCTAACATTTTTAATTTTTTTTCGTATCTGTTTTCCCTCTACCGACTCGTAATTATTATTAACAAATTAAATTTAATATTGAACAAAGTAAACATCCATCCACATGTGTTGTCCATAGAAACCCGCTTATTAGGTTTTCCAGCTTTTTAAATTTTTTCCATATCTTTTTCCCGTATACTTACTGACAGTTACCAAATTTAATTTAATTATGAACAATGTAAATATCAACACGTATTGTCCAAATTTCGTTAATAAAACGAAATCCTGAATTAATTGCTCATATAATAGCACATTTGTAACATTATGTACAGTATAAAAATTACACAATTATGTAAAGCTGTTGCACTGCCTGCAATAAAAACTATGTTCTTGTATTGTTTAGGTTTCAAAAATAGAAATTTAGGGAAATTCTTTGTGTCGAAAGTAACTTTTATTACCTCGGAAATTACTGGGTTTCTCACCTTTCATTAAAAAAATAATTAGTTCGCTGAAAAGATATAGTACAAATAATAACCAATTTTTAAGTAATCAGTTATTGTCTCTTTATTTTGGGTAATGAATACACCTATGTACGTACAACATTTTTTAAGGGTAGCATTCTTGTACGATAGTCCACGGAAGGGGTAAACAAGAGGTCAAATGGACCAAAAAGTGAAAGATACGAAAAAAGGTCATACTTTTGGTTTTTGCTTGCTTTAAAAATTAGATCCACGATGTCAAAAATTTGTTTTTTGTACAGGGTATGCAAAAAATACAAAAACGTAAAATTTGGGAGTAAAGTTGCCTTTTCACGTTATAAACCTATAACTTATTTCAGATTTTCAAGTAAAATTTTAAAATTTTTAAATTACGTTTTTAAAATCAAAGGTTCTCTAAGTCACATTGTCACCTTTTTTATTTGATTACACCATTGATTACTGTGACGTATTTGTCAAAATAATAAAGATGTTGTCTTTAAAGCAACCCAAAATTACAGACTTATACAGGTTAAAAAATTACTAATTTGTAATATTCGAGAAATATTCCTTATTTTATTAAACGCTAAAAAAAATTAAGGGCACATCATATTTATTTTTCAAAAACTTCTCCTGTATATTCAACGAATTTTTCTAAAGTCGAAAATGGCTAAAGCTTCTTATTTCTTCCAGTGAAATCAATTTTTTCGCTCTTAAAATTTTATGCTTTAAAACTTATTTATCATTTTCAACGGGTCTTTCATATGTTAGTTGTTTAATGCGTCCACAGAGAAATATATTATCACAAATTATCAAATCGGGACTCCTAGGGGGCCTGAAAATTGGACCATTTCGGCCAATTAATCAATTTCCAAATTTGCCATTTAGCCAATCCTTTACTTCTGCAGCATAAAGTGCAGGACGCCCATCGTGCTGAAAATACATATTTTGGCAGTATTAACGAGGCAGTTCTTCTAACTTGTCTGACAAAAATGACTCCGGCATATGTAAGTAAGGATCTCTGTTACATGTATTATCAAAAAAAAAGATATCATAATCCCGTAATAGGAAATGGTACAGCAAAAATTTACTTTTTTAAAATACTGACAGGGCGGTTCGCAATTCTAATCTCTGGATTTTCCCTACACCAGTATCTCACATGCTGAGAAGCTACAGTGCCGCTTGTACTGAAGGTTTACCTACTCATCTGAGAACATTATCAGCGTATGAAAGTTCACGTTGATACTTAGAATTTCATCACCAACCCACAAACAAAAATGTGGTTTGTAACTCCCCCATCTTCCAAAGTTTGGTTAAAAATTGGTTTAAGAAGGCGAATTTTATTTTCCCTAACTTGGAATACGGCTTTTTTACACAATTATTGTAAACTTCGTGCTCGTTTTCTTAAAGACAATAGGATCTTCATCCACAGATTGCAAAATTAATACTGTAGAAGCATCGTTTTTGTCGTATCTTTTCTTGGCCTTCTTTAAATCACTAACGGATCTATTTGTTTTTTAATTTGATTACTGATTTATGTACTGAACTTCTGCAAAATTATTGTACATTAGAAAAATTTTCTTGAAACTTCTCGATAACGTAGCCATAGCAATTCTCGCAATTTCTGTAATTTTTGAATATAGATATTTTTTGCTCTAAAGACATCTTTATTATTTTGACAAATACGTTAAATGAAAAAAGTGTCAATGTGACTTAGGAAAATTTTAATTTTAAAAACGTATTTTAGAAATTTCAACTTTTTACTTGAAAAACACACAACACAAAAACAACTTTTTATTTAACGTTTTGCAGTAAAATTTAATAAAAAGGCAACTCTAGTCTTAATCAAATTTTACGTTTTTATATTTTTTGCATACTCTGTACAAAAAAACAAATTTTTGGCATCGTAGATCTTATTTTTAAAGCAAGCAAAAACTTTTAAACCTTTTTTCGTATCTCTTTTTGGTCCATTTGTCTACCCCATCCGTGGATGTACTGTATATCATGTAGGCGTTGTTCGCAAAAGAATCACAAGCCATTCAGAGCCAATGAAATTGCTGGAAACCAGTCAGCAAACTGTCACTTTACCAAATACCTGGAATTTGATTGCCGCTAATTGTTTTCCATCGTTCACCTACGAACAAAGATGTAATCGTTGCCTTTATTCGTATTTAACTTAACTGCAATGAGATGTTTAGAAAGTTGGTACCCATAAAATAGTAGAGTAACCAGGGGCAAAAGAGTGTTTACAAGTGAGTGTTACTAAGTACCAGTATCTATTAAAACTTATAAGTAATTAGCTTGCGCCCGCGACTTCGTACCCGGTATAACAATTTTACTCAATTACAAACTTTGAACACCCAATTTACCCCCTTAGGGGTTGATTTATTAAAAAATGTAAAACACGTGTTTAATCATTTATTTTTTGCAGTACTTCTATGAAGTTTCAGGTTAATAGGACAAACTAATATTTTTTCTCCGTATAAACTTTCAACCCCCTTATGACCCTTTTGGGGGTTGAATTTTGAGAAATCCCTTCTTAGCGAGTCTCTACGTTATAAAATAAAACTACTGACCAAATTTCATATTTATAGCTTCAGCGGTTTCGGCTCGGCGATGATGAATCAGTCAGTCAGAACATGTTATTTTATACATATATTATATAGATAGAGACCATGCAGTTCAATTATAGCTCTTTTGACCTAATTATCGCCTAACGACAAAACTTAGAAAGACGTTGTATTTCCAGCAGAATTAGTCAGTCATTCAAACAATTTTAGGCTTGCTTAACCAGTGGGGCCAGTGATCACCTGGACTACCCTTTAAATATGCTTGGTAAGCGGTACAAAGCGTCTTAAGCCGCGTACAGACCGAAGTTCCAACGCACACCAAGGCACATGTGACTAGAAATTCGGAAGCATGTAAATTGGTGTGTACGGCGTTGGCGAACATATCCCAACGCATTCCAACGGTTTCCAAGGCGACCGTTGGCGTTGGCTTGCGTTCGGTCGTTAAGCGGTACTTCAAAGAGATGTTTGATTTGGTGTGGACGAGATTTGGATGTTTTCAGTCGTTGGCAAGGATTCCTCGGGTCTGTGAGTTTTGTTTTTGACAAATATTTTGTTTATTTCGCCTTTTGATATGAAATGGACAGATGATTTAGCCTTAAACTAATTGAACTATACCAGGATAACCGTATATTATGGGATCCTAGCAATATAAATTATAAACTCTCCAAAAAGAAAGATATTTGGCAAAGCATTGCTACTGAATTTAGGTGCAAGGTGCAAGGTTGCTGAAATAAAGAAAAAAAATAGAGAGAAGGTTCTGAAATGATCACTGTGTTCACTCCGAAATTCCTCCAGAAACTTACTTGGGTTATTAATACTTTTCTGTTTTTATATGGTGTCATCCACCAGCGCCTAGGTCGACGTTTCTTTTTCTTATTGTTAAGTAAAGAACTTACAATTAAAAATGCGGCACATAATGACTCATCACTAGATGCCATATTAAAATATCTCTATCCGTAGAAAATGACCGAACCGTATCCAACGGTATCCAATTCGAAACTACAAACGCGGTGTGGACGACATCGTAAAATGCTTTCCAATCGTTTCCAATCCCAACGCCAACGGCACATTCGTTGGAGTTGGCGTTGGTTTGGATTGGGTCTTGGTCTGTACGCGGCTTTACGAACGATATTTACTGGTCAACAGCACTTCTATATATTTCAGTACTAGCATTGCTAAATACAAAGCAAATAAGACTGCCTAGATAAAGTTGTACTTGAGTTTTCGCACAAGAGGGAATTTCTTTACTTAGTTTATTTTAATAATTCTTTTTTTCAGAAAAATGAACCAATTTTAAAATAAAAAAACACTAGTATGTATGAAATAATATTTTTACGTACTTATAACTGAGGATAATTGTGAACGTAATTTTGTTCAAAGGTACAAGGTAACTTGCACTTTGAAGTAGGCGCAATTTTACTACATAATAGGAATTCTTAATAAGTTGTTTTGCCTGTATCTACTTGTTCCCTGCTTTATTGAAGGGTACAAAAACCTTTTAAAAGAAGAAAGACCCAGGCACAATAAATAAAAGAATATTAGAATTCTGAAGTCACAACAAACATAGTCAACTAGCTCGGGCATGCGCAATTTCATTTTTATTTAATTTTATCCTCAGAAGTAAAAGTTAGCGGACTTTCAAATTAAAATTAAGGCAAAATCAATTGAAGTTGCTCTTAAATTGTAGTCTATCAAACGCTACTTACGCTACTAACTTGTACTAAACTACTACTAAACGCTAATAACTTGTAGTAAATTAAATTTTAAGTTAAAGGTAAGGTTTAATTTTTGCTCGTTGTAATGCAACCTTTTCCTATCAACTGAGCTATGTGTCGCTCAACGCAACAATATTATGACGTTGCTGTAACGACTACAAAAATAATTTTCCTTAATTGCAGTCATTATTTAAAGTACAAGAAAATAATAAATATATGAAACAAAGGAAATAAAATTTATATTATCATGGGCATACTTAATGTAAATTAACTTGTCATGAATTTAACATGCCTTTTAAAATCATCAAAGTCAATGTTACTACCAATGTAGGTTAAAGAGAGGACATTTTTGCTAAGATAATTTTACGTTGTTTACGTTTTATTATTGTAAAAATTCTTAAGTGAGTTATTGCAATCTCAGATATTTCAAAATCTGCCTCTGTGTACTTGTTTTAAATCACGAATGAGACAAGGACAACGTATTTTTATATTTAGTAAATAAGATCCTAATTGTTTAAAGGCAATAGCTATTGCTAAATTAGTATTGGAAATACAGATAAATAATGATGATAATGTCGACTTATTTCCATTACACTAAAAAGTAATCACTAATTATCTAAAACAACTATTGCAGTATCATAAGTACCTAAGAATTATTACAATTTTTGTTGTACTTTGTTTTTAATTTGTTTTAAATTTGATCTAAACCGATTTTAAGACCTACCTATTATAAATAATAACTTTAAAAATTGTGAAGTTAAATGTCGATATTTCAAATAAGATAAAAGTAAAGTTGCTAAGGTTGCCAATGGTAAAATATTGCTATATGTTGGTTCATTTTTTTGAGAAAAAAATTTTCTTTCTAGTGCCCCTATCCCCTCTACCCCTTCATCTTATTTCCCCCTCTCTAAATCTGTAATGTCCATGTAATATTAGATTTTCTGACCTCAATAACCCCTAAAATGACCAAACTAACTGATTCAAGCCAAAGTGCGACTCTGTTTCCAAGTAGTCGAAATATGAGCGAAAAAGTGCCGCAATTTGAAAAAGGTTCACTAGTGTGGTACATAGATGGATCAAAGATGGCAGAGGATTGGTGGGACCTTCCATCTTTCAAGCAGAAATACACTCGATAGATTTATGCGCCACCAAGGCCTTAAAGGAACAAAAATTTACATCCCATCGGACAGCCAGGCAGCTATGAAGGCGCTAGCTTCATGTGGCTTATTCTCTAAACTGGCGTGGGATTGCCGACAATTACTCAATCAACTGGCAAAAAACAATAGTATAACTCTAATGTGTATGCCGGGTCACAAACTTGTGGAAGGCAATGAAATTGCTGACCAACTTGCTAAAGAAGGACCACAATCACCTTTCTATGGACCTGAGCCCTTCTGCGGCATCACTAGAGGTCACCGTATGAAGGGCATCAGGCAATGGAAAAAAGAACAGAAAGTAGCCCACCGGAGGAACGCACCAGGACTAAGACAGGAAAAGAGAATGATTAGTTACTGACTACACTAAAAAGCTCCTCAAGCTTCAAAAAATAAACTCACACTGGTTACTTGTCTTCTCACTGGACACGGCCTTTGGAGGTATCAACTCTAAAAGATGGGAAAGATTGAGGATTCTGTAATGAAGCGGATGAAACTTTCGAACGCTCTGTGAATGCAGAGTAATAACTCGCCAAAGGCTGCAATATTTTGAAGGGGCGTTTCTGACGCCCAATTGACGCCCAATGATATATTAAAGTGCGTCCCTAGAAACATCCTAAATTTCTCGAAAAGTTTGGAAATTGATGGGTAAATAATGTAGGGTATTCACAAAAGATCCATTTCCGTCCAAGTGATGTAGGGCTACCAGAGCCGAATGACCTCATTCAATACAATACTCCGAAAATGACATAGTTAACATTTTTGAAAAATTACCCACCCGCTCCTTTTGCCTCCCCCTAAAGGTGAAACAAACCTGAGCAAACCCAACCAGCCTCTCTGGAAGAATTGCGTGAACGAATTACATCTGAATGCAATCAAAACTCCTGTTCCGGAACAATTTGAACAGAACCTTTATCATTGCATGAAAGTCAGTGGTGGTCATTTTCAACATTTGTTATAAGTACTAATTGTATAGTGGTAGTGGTTTTGTTCACTAATTTTTTACGTTGAAAATTATTTTTAATTGAATAAATCATTAAGCTTAAATAAGGGGCAACTCTCTCCCTTGTAGGGATTTTTATTAAAAATACGAGTTAGCAATTAACAAATTACAAAATTAACAAATAACAATTAATCTCTATGCTTTTTGGCAATTTTATGTAAGAAACAAATATTTATTAAAATTAATGATAAAAAAAATTTACTCTAGAAATTTTAAATTAAATAATTTGAAAACCGCTAAAGTAAAAGGGCTAAACTAGGTATGGTGATAAAGAGAATGGAAAGACCTTTCAAACGAGGTGCAACTCGACACCCATTTCCATTTCAGAATTTAGGGGTGAAGCCCACCCTGCCCAAGGGGTTGCAGGTGGGGGTTCGAGTATATGCTCAAAAGTTTTCCCTCGAAAATAAAGTCGACATGTTCCAGCATTTTTTTCACCCAAAATGGCCGACGTTTCGTTTTCGATTAGCCACCCTGGATAAATTTCTATGTTAAAAACCCATCCCACATTACATAAGATAGTTTAAGTTATCAGCTAATTATGTGGCTAATTGTTTAATTTTTGAAGTTTTAATTTTATGCATTTGGTAAACTCCTTAAATCTAAAAGATCAACTCCGAGGCTGTCACTGACCCTACTTTTTCCGTAAAAAGTAAATCCAAATTAAATTAGTTTAAAAATAAATTACTTTTAGCACTTTAACTTTCCCACTGAATATTTATATTACGATTATGCTATAAAAAAAAATGAAGTATTTCCACGAAATAGGCGTATTTTCGTACTTTAAAATTTGTAACCCTATTTCAACGTCAACACCGAAGTACAGAGGAATTTCCAGAATTCCCAGGAACGCGCAGGTTCCATACGTCTTATTTTACCAGCGCCATTAAATTTAGAAATTTATACTGTACTAAAATAATTGTCCCGTTCCTGTGCATTATAATAGTTTTCCTGCTGCAGAAGGTAAATTTATTTCGTGAAATTGAATTATTGTAAGTTTCCTAAAACGTATTTACCAATTCGAGGATAATTTAATACAAGGTCCCAATATTTGCTAAGATATTGTTAATCAGACATTTTCCGGAAGTTAAACCGTGAGCAAGTGTATCACACGCATCAGTGAATTTTCTTAGCTTTCAGAATACGCACAAGAGGACGTGTGTAGTGGATTATGCAAGTAATGTTTTGCACAAAATTAACAAGTAGTGCTTTTCTTCTTGATTATCAATCTAAATAATTGCTTGCATGGTTGACCAATGAATATTAAGTAGAGAGATGTGTTAAATAAGAATAATATTCGAATAAAGAAGAGTTAATGGGAAAACAACGAAATCGAAAATACATTTTTCTATCGTTGAGGATAACTCATTTTAAAATCAAATAATTAAAAGTATCCGACTGCTAAGGGCAAAAGTTGAACTAAGAAGAACTGAAATAAAACTCTCTAAAGTGTAATTTTTTTTATGTGAAACTACCCACGTAGACTTCAAGGCCAAGTACTAACGTACCGTGGGCATCTGAAGAGTAGGGTAATGTACCTAGTTCTGCCATAAGTTCTGTCCCTACCAAAATTGCGCCCACAAAATAACGAAATAAAAACTTAGTTCTATAGTACTAGTTATTTAATACATAAGACATGTAAGAACACAAAAAACATAAACCCACTCAAAATATCCTCCTTTTGCCTTCACACATTTTCTCAAACGATCTGGCTACTCATCGATCGCGGTACGCAATATATTCAGTGGTATCGATCCTGCTGCTTTGACCAAATCTGCTTTTAACGACTTGATGTTTTGGTGGGGCTTAGAGCAAGCCTTCTCCTCCTAAACACTCCACAGCCGGTAGTCAAACGGATTCAAATCGGGACTCCCCGAAGGCCAGTGTTCAGCACTAATGAACTCCGATAAGTTGACTGAATGAACTTATGGTAGGACTAGTTAGTCTATTGACACGGGATTTATCGGATTGGAGGTTGGGAGGTGAAGGGAAAACATCTGCGGGCAAATTGTTCCATAATCTGAAGACCCTAGGTATGAATGAGCGAGAGAAGTGGGATATTCGAGGCTACTGTACCTGGACACTAAAGGGATGCATACGTAACGCGCCTCTTGTTGTTCTTCTAGGAACAGCCAAGGGGGGAAGTATAGAGGCTAGTTCCTTAGAGCAAAATCCGTGGACGTATCGGTAGAAAGGGGACAAATCCACAACAGCGCGGTGTTGAGCGAGAGAAGTGTGTTTTTGTGAGTACTGAGCCATTGATGAGTCGAATTATGGAGGGCCGCTCTCCAGATGTGGGAGTAGTACTCTAGATTAGGTCTTATTTGGGAAACATAGTGAGTGAGTAAGCTGGAAGGGGGGGGGGGGGGGGAGTATTTTCTGGCTCGAAAGAAACAACAAGGCTTTTTAACTGCTGATGTGGCTATTAAAGTAATGTGTTATTAAAGTGTGTGTTTGTGCTAGCTGAGATCATGTTCGAACGTGATGGCAACAAGATCGAACGATTCATTGTTCTGTAGGGCTTGGCCATCATGTGAATTGGGTAAGTGTTGCCGGATTGTTTGCGTGGCAGGGGGCAAGACTGGGTTTTGGAGGCATTGAACTAAGCAATATTCTTGGCACCCCAGTCGAAGATTAGTTGAAGATCTTGGGAAAGGGATAGGTTCATAGATCTGCGTCTATTATTCAACTCTCGATGCGAGATTTGTATGGAAAAATAAATGTTGGAGTGAAGAGTACTATCATCAGCATTACTGTGGATGGGATTAATAGTTGAAGAGAGCGGGTCATAAATGTAAAGAAGAAATTGGGATGGTGCCAGGAGTGAACCTTGGGGTTCGCCAGCATTAATAGGATGGAAGTTAGATGAGTGACCGTCCAACACGACAGATACGGGTCGATTAGAGGGAAAGCTACCGATCCAGGTACATAGTTTGGGAGGAAGACCGTAAGAAGGTAATTTTTGGGAGTGCGGCATGCCATACTTAGTCAAAGTCCTTGGAAATGTCAAGAGCAATCCTGGATTCGCCATGAAATTCGCGAGACTTGTTCCAGTTATATGTGACAAAGGTGTGGATCTTTAGTGACGAAAGCTGTGTTGTCTGCTATGGACGATTTTGTGTTTTTTTAGATGTTTTAGAATTTGCAAGTTGATGATAGTTGATCGCTTTCTCCAAAACTTCGCTTACAACAGAGACAAGAGAGATGGGTCTATAATTGGATGGAAGGGACTTGGAATCTTTCTTCGGGACAGGCTGCACACGAGCAGTCTTCCAGCTATCTGGGAAGATACCCTTGTCATAGGAGTTCTGGAAAAGACGAGTTAAGATGGATGCAAGTTCTGGAGCGCATTCTTTTAGATGATCGCAGGTGTGCCATCCAGACCGGAGGACTTCCTGGTGCCAAGGGAGAGAAGAATTTTTTAACTTGTCTGACCTCAAATAGTAGGTCGGGCATTTTGTGAGATATAGACGTAGCGGTTGGAAGAGCGAAATTGGCTAGAGGAATTAGGGTGAAATTGGCAAAAAATTGTTTGACAAATAGTTCAGCTTTCCCTTTAGATGTGGCGATAATTTGGTTGTCAGATATCAGGGAAGGAAAAGGTCTTCTACAGAAGTTTTGACTAATGTTTTTGGCCAAAAAGATTTGCTGCCGTTGGAACAGAAAAGCACTTTATCTTTTATGCGGTTGTTAAATGCATCTTTGGACTCTAAGATAGTTTGATTGTACTGATTTCTTGCCTCGGTGCCAATTTGATGATTTTTGAGTGTAGGATTTTGAAGAAACCTTTTGTGAGATTGTACTTTTTTAAGCCTGGCTTAATCACAAACTTTCGAGAACCAGGGCTTTTAATGGTGGAGTTTAAGTTTTTTGCGGGTATATGTGGAATATAACTTCCAAAACCTATATTTGAATGATATCTGTGATATGCATATGAAAGCAAATTTCGGAGGAATCGGGAGTGGAAAAGCAGACAGAGTTCTAAGGAAAAGCAGAAAAGAAGTTTTGAAGACCATCCCAGTCGGCAGAATTGTAGTGCCAGATCGTGCTTTCTGGCATGATTTCAACAAACTGGGGATGTATGAGACACAAGACGGTAATATTATGATCTGGTCGAAATGTTATTTAGCCGAGATAACTAAACGTACGGGAAGTGCCGGCGGCGTCGGTCGGAGACACAACAGTACTATTGGTCCTACGATTGCCTACATAAAACGTTTAATATCCATTTATTACGTTCTTTAGTTGAAATCTGCTGATTCTCTCTAGTTTCGTATGCAAGTTTATTTAAAATGGGCCTCCGACCGCAGTTACTGAAGGTTAAATCGTTATATTATTTGAGCTAAATATCTTTTAAATCATATTATATTTTCACAGTTTAGAAATTCTTATTAAAATTTATTTCTTCTGATTTAACTTTTTTCTTTCACTGCAAAAATTTTTGCTTTCTCTATAACTTGATTATTTTTAGTTTTCATCTAGTTTTCTTAAACTTCTAAAGAAAAATTATTGTAAGTGCACTTATGGTTAGGGGTTTTCTCAAAATTTAAGACTAGTCTTTTGCCACCTTATTCGATAGATCATTAAAAGTTTTCATATATGGCTCTAAATGTCTGCCATTTTGTGTAAAGTAAATCAAGGAGAGTTGGCGCACTAGGTGAGTTAACGCTGTTAAAGTTTGGGTGATATTAATGCTTATGCGGTGACTTGGGTACCACTGGGTTTCGCACTACCATTTCGGAACTACTATCCAGCCTATTATTCCCTTATAGAAAAAGAATTGATTTCAAATTTTAAGGTAGATGTATGTTTGATTAGAATGCAGATTTTGAGGATTTAAGTATTTCGCTTTCGGTCCGATATTTTAAACGGAACTTTGCAAATTTTTCGAAATTTGAATTCTACGGGGAATTCTAATCATAAAACATTTATCGCATCCTATCTCTATCAAGTTTTCGAGAAAATGTCGACTGAAAATGACACATATCGATAATAATTTGTACGGTTTAGTAATGTAAAAAATGCCGGAAAAATCTTGTTTGTCATAAAAATTCTACTCCCGGTTTTACCGGAAGTGCTACAAACAGACTTTCAAACTAAATCTACCTTAACTATTTAAATGAACACCTTATATCTAACCCATTAATTTAAGTTTTACATACATTTATGAATAATTTTTGTATCACCTAACCTGAGCAAACCTAATAGATTTTTTTTCAGATATTAACTACTAAATATTAGGCTGCATTTTAAAACTCACAGAGGCGAAATATAGGGTATATAAGAATAAATTATAAGATAGCTAATAATAGTGTATAACGTTCGTTACTGTTATAGTTTCAAGTAGTTCCATTAAATCACGTGGATTCGCGAGAGCATGAACTCAAGGTAGTAGTGTCGGTCATTCCGTCTTGGTTGACATTTATGATTTTTGAGTTGTCATTTGTCCGATGCCATTCTGAACGGCTGGTGAACAAGAAAATAGCTCCTTTTTTGGAAGAATTTAAAGATCTAGTTTCATCCCTCCTATTCTTACAGATGAATTTTTATTAGGCACTTTAAAGGATACTGGGGGCGATTTTTCTTACTCTTATTATACAGGGTGTCTGGAAAAGGTCTGTACAAAATGCTACCACGTATTCGTGAGACTAAAATAAGACGATTTAACCCAACTTACCTATATCCAAAAGTGTTTCGTTAGGGAGATACAGAGCCCCAAAAGGGTACTTAACGATTTACTTTTTTGGCTCTAACTTTTGAACCGACTTGTATAATTTAATGAAATTTTAATATTTTATGTTGGCCATAAAGACCCATAAAACCATACTACAGTAGATGTTTGACATCGTCAGGGAAGTCAGGAACGGACTTGCCACCACACTCGTTGGTCCAAATTTTTGACAGGTATCATTTTACAGAGCTGAAAACTGATTTTTTAAATACTTTGGTCATTCCTCTTTGAAAAAGGTACTCTACATTTGTTTCGATAAAATTAGCCGTTTTCGAAAAAATTAAGGTTTTGTATAACACGTTATTGAAATAATACTACAATACTACAATAAAACACCAGTCGTTTTTATTTCGTTAAAAATGTGTTATTGAGAGGTAAAAGTTAAATCATATAAAGTACTTAAAACTGAATCTTTTTGATATTTCAGAAATCGCTTAAACAGAAAAACGTTAAAAATGTGAAAGTAGTAGTAGTAGTATTCTGATAAAATTAGTTCAAATATTATACAAACACTTAATTTTTTCGAAAACGGATAATTTTATCGAAACAAATGTAGAGTACCTTTTTCAAAGAGGAATGACCAAAGTATTTAAAAAATCAGTTTTCAGCTCTGTGAAATGATACCTGTAAAATATTTGGCCCAAAGAGTGTGGTGGCAAGTCCGTTCCTGACTTCCCTGACGATGTCAAACATCTACTGTAGTATGGTTTTATGAGTCTTTATGGCCAACATAAAATATTAAAATTTCATTAAATCATACAAGTCGGTTCAAAAGTTAGAGCCAAAGAAGTAAATCGTTAAGTACCCTTTTGGGGCTCTGTATCTCCCTAACGAAACACTTTTGGATATAGGTAAGTTGGGTTAAATCGTCTTATTTTAGTCTCACGAATACGTGGTAGCATTTTGTACAGACCTTTTCCAGACACCCTATATATTTGGAATGTACGTGGATTCTAACCTATAATTTCATATGTGGAAATCTGATCATATCGTTCGTTTAAGGGAAAACCCAGCCTAATTATTTAACCGGCTTAATTATTTAGTTATTTGGTTTATTTACTTAATGAACATATCGCATTGAGCCACGGTGTTTGAAAGTCAGTTTTTTGACGTTTTGATGGTTCGAAGAAGTCCTGGGTCCTGGGCCTGTGTTTCTACCTTTGGAGTGTAGAAGTAACCCCCACAAAGAATAATATTCGATCTGGAGTTGATATTTGATGTTCCAGGGTCCCAACATTAAACGACATCAAGATAAGTACTTAGTTTAACCATATTTATAGAATTTAACGTAGTGCTCTAGCACTGTAAAGGCGTTGCAGCTTCCTTGAGCTAGTTACTTAATCATTGTCTTTTACTGCAATTTCACAATGCCATTTCTCTTTAAATTAAACTTGCGTGATTTACTTTTAACGTTGTTTCATTATGTGCACTTTTTAAGCTTACTCACAAGAGCTTATAATTATTGGACGGTGGGTTATTTCATACGTTTAACTAACTGTAAGATGCGCCGAATTAGGTCTGTTTATTGGCCCACACCAATGCTGTTAAAAAGTGTTAATCTTCTTTTGGTAAGTGCATTGATATATAGAGCATTTATTAGCATGTGGCAATATTGAACTAAGATTACCATACCGCCTTCAAGTAAACTGCCCCGCAAAATAAATGGAGTCATAAAATAAAATATTTTTTGTTTAAATCGTAAGTATAAGCTTGAAAACAGTATCTGGACGTATGTAGATTTTTATTACAATTTAAATTTTCCATACAATATGAGGTAAGATAATAAAAAATTCGTTTAATTTTGCTGTAACTCTGGAGCATTGACTTAAAAGAAATAATATTTTATACTGAACCGAGGATTTTACATAAAAAATGCAATTATGTAGGAGGGTTCCGCGCGAAGAATTTTGCAGATTTATTTAATAACGCGTTTAGAAATTTAGGAAAAATTGGTATAATAATCTTATTAGATCTAAAATTAAGACTAGCATCGAAATTATTCTTTAAAAAAATCCAAAAAATCTGGAAACAACAAGGATTAGAGTACGAAACTCAATTCGAGTGACACTATGTTGTTGTAATTGAATAACCTATATATGGCAATAACATTCGATCATCAAATCATCTGTATTCTGTGGAAATACCTGCTTAAAAGTGTATCCAACCGACATAACTTTGGTCGAGGTTTAATAATTTAAAATTTTTGGTTTAAAAATAATATTTATTGAAAAACAGCACAAAGTACTTAATTTATAAGTCAGAGTTAATTAACTTATTTCATCTAATAAATAAATCCTAAAGGTATAAAAAGCTTAACATCTGACCTTTGTCAAAAATAAGAGGCAGGCATTTATGACTCATAAAATATTTAATGAAGAGACAAGTAGACGGACATCTTATCATTTTTCGTATTTGATTATTTTCTTGGAAAATTCCATTAATTCAAACAAAAATTATGTTAGAAAGACTCTTCTCGAAATTATAGCTTAAAACAGGCGATAATTGGAAGACTGGATTACAAGATTAAACTTGTACACATTAAGGTATCTTATTGCTACCAAAAACCCTTAATGTATGTAGTCCAAAAAGGCATTTCATCTTAAGCGCAACAGTGCAAATTTTTAGAAGGTTGTTATCATAAATAAATTTAGAACATAGGTAACCTGGTTTGGTACTAAATCTCTTTCATCTAAATCTCTTAAATAACCAATTCTTTATTTTATTAATTTTAGTTATCCTCAAACCCTATACAGGATCGTTTTCAAACATATGTACAAATGTACTATTGGGAGCAAAACATTTTCAACGACTTATTTTAGCTTTGTAAATCTCCTTAAGTTCAGTGGCGTTTGTTGTCAACCAGTAATTTTTGTATTGTCATTGTCAGTCGATGTGCCAAATTAGTTTAAAATATTTTAAAACATCATGCCCAACCATTTACTTACCGAGGCCGAGAAGGGTTTTGCTATAGCTAAATTGCAAGAAGGATGGTCGTACCAACAAACTGCAGATGAGCTGCACTGTCACAAAACAACCATTTTTTATTTGAAACAGAAGTGGCTGCAACATCAGAATCTCCGACGAGCTCCTGGTGCCGGTCATCCACGAGCTTCTACTGCAGAACAGGACGTTAACTTAGTACAGTTTATTAGACAGCGCCCATTTAGTACAGTCATACAAGCAAAAGCAGAAACCCATTTTACCGCTTCCAAGTGGACGACCCGGAGAAGAATACGCCAAGGTGGAGTTGCAAGCTTCGCTGCAGCAAAAAAAACACGTCTTACAGAAGCGAATAAAATTAGAAGAATGGAATGGGCAAATGATTTAAATAATAGAGACCAGGAATTCTGGGAAAATGTAATTTTTTCTGATGAAAAAGTTTTCCAATCCTCAAATAATGGTAAACTTAGAGCCTATAGACCAAGAGGGCATAGACTTAATGAGGAATATATACAGCCAACAGATAACAGTGGACGTTTTTCAGTTCATGTCCGGTGTCTGGTGTTGGATTTCTGCTTGAGGCACTGATAATTTACATATAATAGATGGTCGCCTTAATGCAGCAGGTTACGTGCGAATATTGCAAGATGTAATGTTACCGTCGGTCGCAAGAACCTTTTGGAGATAATTTTATTTTTCAACAGGTAACTATCTATTACCATCAATTGATTCATAGTATTTGATGTATTGCAAATTTTTAGGACAATGCACCAGTACACACGGCTCATCTTACTATGGAATGGTTTACCGAACATAATATCAATGTTTTGCCTTGGGCGGCTCGAAGTCCCGACATGAATCCAGTGGAAAACATATGGGGTTATATGGTCAAACAGATCTACAGTTATGAGTTTAGGCCTCGAAACAGACAAGAGCTTTTAGACGCCATTACTAATGAATGGCAGAATTTAGAAAATTACGATTTTGGTAATTTAGTAGCGTCTATGCCTAGAAAATTGGTTGCTCTTTTAGATGCTAATGGCAGATACACAAAATGCTATTCCCAATTTGTAGTTTTTTAGATCACTTAATTATGCAGCGTTAAAAGTTTTTTTGTTAAGTTTCTTAATTATTCTATAATACTAAATAAGTTTTTCTCTCAATTCCTTGTAGAACCTTTTTAGTACGCCAATGTGTTATAACAAATATGTCAAAAATGATTTTAATAAGGTTTTACACAACTAAATTTCTTTAAAAGTATATGGTTATGGTTAAACGTCGTTGAAAATATTTTGCACCCAATAGTACATAGGTTAGCTCCATTTTATTATAAATTTTATAATGCGATGCTGATGCTTTATTTGTTACATTATTGTCGGAACAAAATAAAAGGACCTTTTATTAATTGATATGTAAAATTAATCAAGTAGGCGTAAAATAGAAACACGTTATGAAACAATTCCAGAAGCAGATCTCAGGAACTAAACCATAAGCATCAGGTTAATTTCTGAAATTATTAATTTTTCATGCTCGAGTAGGCCAGCATTTCTCTTTTTGGGGACCGTGTGCTGTTTCTAAAATAATTTATGCTTACTTCTTGGACATTATCATTAAGGTTATGTAATGCAGGTAAATAAGTTTATGTTATTAATGCTTACAATGTTTACAATAGTATTTTTTTTATTTATGGTTCAAATTAATTATTTAATTGCACTTTCATTTTAATGTTGTTCTGTAAATGCTACTTTTATCGTCGACATGTTTCACATCATGTAATCCGGCAATTTTAATTATTTAGTCTTATTTCCGTATAGCGAATTCTGTAGAGGGCATATCCTAAACATTATTAGATAACTGCAGGAGCTGTAACTGTGAGGTCGGTCAAAATTGCCCTACATTTTCTTAAAATCGACAAATCTGATAAATAGCTTTAAAACAATTGACATTAACAAATGGGGAGTTTTACAAGTTTTTTAGGTAGGTAATATATAATAACTGACATAGCAATCTGAATATAAAACTGATTTTATTTTGATAATATTTTGTATACTACATGTTTATTATGACAAAAACACAATGTCAAATTTTCACTTATAATACCACTAGAGCTTCACTTATTACTGGAAATTACACGAATGTTTTGAAAATTATCCCAAGTCGAAGACGACGTATAATTTTCCAAAAATATTCGTGTGCGAGAAAAAATTTCCTGTTTTTAATTGAAGCTCGAGTGGTATTCGGTACGAAATTTTCACACCGAAGTATTAAAAAAATATTAGGAATGACGTCTTTGATGGTTTTGCAATTTTAAATAGTAGGCTTTGTATGTTAATTGAAAAGAGTAACAATTTGTTATTTCATGTGCGTGTATTATTATTATTATTATTATTATTATTATTATTATTATTATTATTATTATTATTATTATTATCATTATTATTATTATTATTATTATTATTATTATTATTATTATTATTAATATTACCGACTTTAGTTACGTAAAATAATAAAAAGGCAAAGTCCAAACCATTATTCTCCAACAACTTCATTCCAGTAAACTTGGTACAAATATATTTTCCTACAAGGAACTCGAAGCAGTATCTATTATCAATGAAATTTAAATGCATATATTAGGTTAAATAAAATACAAGTAATCGACTATAGTTATACAAAATAATAAAAAATAAGTCGATAGTAGCTCGATCTCTCAGTTTTTCTACAAATTCATTTTACTACAGTTGGTAGAAAAAAGTATTATTTAGCATTTATTAACTTACAACCTACATTCATTATTTTATGATGCTATAACTTCTGTTCTACCAATATTAGTTAAATAAAATTATAATTAGCAAACTAAAAATGGTTTTCTTGGGTGCAACCCACAAAAAATTGAAAACCGTGAAATATTTGCGTCAAAAATCGAAATTTCCAGTTCTTCCCTAATATATTTATACATTTTCCAGTAATTTTCGGTTTAGGTAAATGTATTGCAGAAAGAGAGTATTTGAGATTTTAAAGTTTTGCTTATGAATCCGCTTCTTGATAGGACGTTTTGTTTTCGAGTTATTAGATACCAAAGAGGGGCCTACAAATGATATTTTTTGACCTAAAAAAATTCAATAGAATTACTTGCCATTTACCGATTTTCACCAGTTTCAATAGAGTTCTAAAGCTTCGAGTCCTCTACAACCTCCGAAAATTTACATCGATTAAATTCACTTTTGCGACCTGTACCCGATTTCAACGGAAGCCGCGGAAATTTATACTTTGGCGTTTAATAGCTCCGAGACGAAACATCTTGTATAACTAAATTTTTTGCCGAAGCTAGTTGCACTATTCCTCTATCAACCTAAAAAATTCTATTGCTTCCCCTGTGAGTGTTTCCGAGAAAAACAAACATATTCGACTTTAGATTAAGCTTTACGTTAACATGTGGTTAAGACTTATTTTTGGTAATCTCCCGACGTCATTATTCACTAAGGACAAATGGCTGCTTTTCAAATTGTAATAAATTATACCGAAAAGTAAACATTTTTTGTAGCTAAATAATTATCGGGGATAATACCACGAGAGCTTAAAAATAACCGATAATTACCGAAATGATTGAAATTTGCAAAGAAAACACGTAAGAGTGAAAATTTATCAGTAATTTTAAAGCTCGAGTGGTATTTAGGGGATTATTTCACGAATGAAAACACAAAAACCTTTAAAATGTTGATACAAACAACTAAATAACAAATCATCGACAGTTGCTAACAGTAACTACGGGTTTATAACAATTGCAAGCCATTTGTTTGTATCGAAATTAATATGACAACCATGAAAATGACAGGAAAAAATTATCGGTGTAATTTTTTTTAATTGACGTAACGTCAAAAAATTATCGCTGTAATTTTAAAAAACTTTACTCATCTTACGGGACTTTTAACACATGAGTGAAATAATCCTAATAATTTTCGTCAAAATATTTTTTGGGTTTGTAATGCCTTCCTTAAACGATTTATGCAATAAAAAATATATGAATATTCCTTATTATCGGTGTGTGTACAATCGCCTTTAGTCTCTTGTGAGAAAAGATTTCAAATTCAAAGGTTTACTAATTTAAACTAATATCTATTATCTTTGAAATTTTAATTTCGTGCTTTATTTCTTGTTCCCTAGGTTTATGTAGGTATAAAAATGTAAAGGCTGTTCTAATGAAAATATATTTCGTTATAATATAAAAATGAAACAATACTGCGATAATTATATATTAAAACTAAACCAGGTATGTACAAAATAAAAACATTTAAGCTTAACCTAAATAGACGAGCAACTGTCATGTTATTGTAATATTATATAGTCTAAGTCATACTCATAACATTTGGCATAGCAGTATCAAGTTATAGTTTAATACAAACACAAATTTTAGAAATGTAGATATTGCGATATAAATAAATAATAAATGTTAAAATTCGTGTTTAATAATAAAACTCAAGAATGTGTATTTTTATACGTTTTGCACAGAGTAAGATTTTCTATAAGAAAATGTCGCCCTGTGTAATACAGTTAAAGATAAGCCTGAACAAACTTAAACAGGAAACCACTTGGGGAACAGATAATATTTTAGTTGCTTAGTCCGCATGAACTAAAAGTCGGATAATATACTAGCAGAGAAAAACTATTTAATGTTTTAAGGGGAGCGTATAAACGTAGTAAAGGTTTAAAAAAGGTTGTATTATGTTTTTAACCAAATTTAGTATCGCTTAGTAAATGTATTAGTGGCATAACATACAATTTATCATTTTTAAGTTATGACTGTAATTGAATATTCAAGAATTCAAATTAAAAAATCGTTTTACTTAAAAATGCTAATTCAGAAACTTTTAAATAAATTACTTTTAACAAAACAATCACAAAACTGAAAATATAAAAAAAGACGATCTTTTTTTTTTTCGTTTGCCTTTTTTTGACATGCCAGTGTATCGTAGAGCCAAGATAAGAATGGCAGAACACGTGGTCAAGGATTTGTTTTTACACTCTGATAACCTTGGTTATGCTTTAGCAATATTGCACTAGAAAATGACTGTCAGGCATCGACTTGGTCGACGCTGGACACCGTGTTCTGTACCATTGTTATTTTAGGCCATTCAGAACATTCGGCAAGAAAATACTGTTATAAATGTGCTTTAAATATCTTTAACTGTAGCTTCAATTCAGCATGGATCTGGCTCACTCATCAAACATCTACCTAGCCTTTAAGGTAGTCATAAGGAGATGCTAGAGCTGCTGAGGCCAAACCTGGACCGGCGAATGTTGCATGAGTAAGTGCTGGAGCTGCGAATGTTGCGTGGGTAAGTGCTGGTGCTGCTGCAATGACTTTAGGTGCTACGGCTACTTGAGTTATTGGATGGGCTGCATGACCAGTCTGAAAAAAAAATGTTTATTCTTTGCTTAAAGGTGGTAGGCAATGTGAAACCTTCATGGAATTTGGGATTGTATTGCAGCTTTAAAAATAGAAAGCATAAATCTACATAAACGTATTATTTTTACAGGTAGACCCATCAAGCCGCACACAGCTGATTTATTCAGAATCTTCTATTTTGTATTTAAAACAGAAACCAGTCGAATCTCAAGTATGGTGAACAAAGTTGACCAGAGTAGTTTGTAACACTGAAAACATTTATCACTTTATGATGCTTAGCGTAAATGACGTAAATGTAAATTCAAGTTTAGGCATGCCAGTCCTGGCATAATCACACTCATATATAAAAAAGAGGACACTAGGGATTGCAATAACTACAGAGCCAGTTCTCTGCTCAGTACAATAGGAAAATCATATGCAAGAATCCTAGAAATTGGAATGGAAATATTGGAATTGGAATTATCAAACGTAAACAAAACTAAAGAAACCCCTAGAGGATACAATAGAAGACACGCAGGTTCGGTTTTAGACCCAACAGAGAGGTACTAGACGCAAACTTCATACTGCGACAGGTCACAGAGAAGGCTATCAGAGAGAAAAGAGACGTCCATCTATGCTTTATGGATCTGGAAACAGCGTTTGATAAAATTAACCGGGAAAACATGGTGGCGAATACTTGACAGAAAAAAAGAGAGGTAGAACTGGGGTTAAAAAAGGCATTCAAAGGACTATATAAAGAAACCAAGAACTATGTAAAAAAGCCGCGTGAATCTTCAAGGCATCGTACATAAACAAAGGATGTTCAAGACAACCAACGGTGTAAGACAAGGATGTTTCCTTAGCCCGTCACTCTTTACAACGTCTTAGATGTGCCAATGCAAGAGGTCAAAAAATGTGTGAAGCAGTAGAACGTGAGACACTGGAACCTATAGAACAAGTAAAAAGCTCGGAACTTATGTATATACGCAGATGACATAGTTCTAGAAGCGAAAGACGAAGAAACCCTAAACCCAAATATAGACATAGTTCTAGAAGCGAAAGACGAAGAAACCCTAAACCCAAATATAAAGATTATACAACAGAAAACAAACAATATACAAACAATAAACATGACAATTAATATAGGTAAGACCAAGACAATGACTATAGGCAACCATAACAAGAAGAACACTATACAGCTCAGAGAAGTGACACTACAATAAGTCGACAACTTCAAATATCTAGGCACACAAGTAAAAAAAGACGGGCAATACGGGCCTTTGGAAGAAAAAATAAACGTGAGGATAGGAGGGACGGCGACGAGTAGACTCTTTTGTAGCATAAAGAACAAATTCTTAGGCAAAAAAATCCACACACAAACCAAAGTACAAATATTCAAGAGGGTGGCCACCCCGGTACTCACTTATGGATCGAAAGTATGGACAGTAAAGGAAAACTAAAAAAAAAACGGTTACAAAGCATGGAAATAAAGTTCCTACGTAAAACATCAGGGAAGACAAGACTGGACAAAATAAAAAATACAACCCACCCAGAAAACTTAAATACATACATAAAACTAATACAAAATATCATAAAGGAGGGTCAGCTAAGATGGATGGGACACGTATTAAGGATGAACCCAGACGAAACAGCACGGAAAATATACGAGGCACAACCAACAAAGAAGAAGAAAAAGGGAAGACCCAGGAACACCTTGAATGAGTAAATCAGAATGGCCGCAGAATGGAGAGGGGTACCATGGCGCAACGTGAGAGAGAGGGTGCAGGACAGGAAAAGCTGGGGGGAAATCTGGAAATGGGACCCCACCACCCGAAAGGATACAAAAAGGCTTTTTGGATTAAATAAAGTAAGTAAGTTTTAGGCATTATCGATGAGTAGTTGAGGAAAAATCGCTCAGTGTTTTGAAGATGCCAACCAATTGATAGATATTTTATCATTGGGCAATGCCTTTGGAGTCGCCGAGCGCTGTTTGCAAACCGTTCAGACTTGTCGATAGTCACGGGCTAATTGAAAAATTACGTCATTTGACATTTACGCTAACAGCTTCAAAGTGCTTAGCCTTGTGGCGTTACAAAAATTTTAAATATATTCTTATTTCCAAATTTGGCAGATGTTTTCTCTTCCCCTCCCAATCTCCAATATTTTAAATCTCGTGGCAAAAGATACCCTACTCCTTAGACGCCCACGGTACATACGTTAGTACTTAGGCTTGAAATACAGATAAGAAGAAACACCGTTATATGATATAACTTTGTTGATCTTCACAAATGCTGATCCAATCTGTTACAATTCAATACAGTACTTTTTTATTAGTACATAGTACAGCTTTTATTGTTAAATTTTTAAATGAAGTGAATTATAATTTAGTAACGCGCAGTGCATTTAAGGAAAACTAATTGACGATAAAATACAATGTATGAGTATTTTAATAAACGTAGTGTCTATATGTCCGCCGCCGCGCCGCGCCGGTAGGTTACAGTTAGACTTAGAATTCCGCCGCAAGGCGGACTCATGCAAATAATAAGAACTTATCCGCCGTAAAAAATATAGTATCGAGTAAATGCGGCAGAACGCAATGGTTGATAATTCATTTTCCGCCTTTCGACAGATTTTACTGCATAGTAGCTAAGATCCGCCGACAAAATTTTGGAAAGCTTTATAGTTTATATATCTCTAAGATGTACTGGTACTTAGGTAGGTTTACAAAATTCTTAAGTAACCAATAAATAATAATGTTTGTCTGGTAGTAATAACACAGAAGGTTTATTTCCTTGTCAGGTAGTAATAACACACAGATACAATGCAATGCCTGAATGAGAAATAAAAGCTAACCCAGAGCGGCTCCAAAAGGTGCAGAAATAAAAATTTCGTAATAAAGTCAGTTGTAAAATACTTTCTCGGACAGGTTTGCTCAGTTTTCGGTTTCATCAGTATCTTATTTAATAAAATGTCAGTTGGATGCGGTGTTGATAAAATTTTATACCAACACGCATCGTGCAGTCGCCGTAAAAAACTCAACAAAGATATCTAGATAAAAAAAATTTTGAAAAAAAAACTGCTGAAACCTAAAACTGAGCAAACTTGTCCGAGAACGCATTTCACAACTCCTCACCTCACCTTTTCACGCTGATCTAAAATTTGTGGGAAAAACAACTTGTAAATTTGGAGTGTTATTTTTATTTAGTTTTTTAATATTTTCTCCGTTTTTGTAATGCGTTTTTATATGAATTTGCCAAAATATGGTTCAGAATCATAGTGTGTCATGCCTGGTAGAGATGTGTTTAAGTGAAACTGTCGAAATTTTAAGCTATCCATAGAAAAAGCTACCTGACAAACATCATTATTTATTGATTACCTACTTAAGAATTTTGTAAACCTACCTAAGTACCAGTACATCTTATAGATATATAAATTATAAAGCTTGCCAAAATATTGTCGGCGGATCTTAGCTACTATGCAGTAAAATCCGTCGAAAGGTGTAAAATGAATTATCAACCATTGCGTTCTGCCGCACTTACTCGATACTATAATTTTTACGGCGAATAAGTTCTTATTATTTGTGTGAGTCCGCCTTGCGGCGGAATTCTAAGTCTAACTGTAACCTACCGCCGGCGGACATATAGCCACTACGTTTAATAAAATGTAGTTGATAATGATAGCATATTGTTTTCGCGGGTATAGCCCCAAGATATTTTGTTTTATTTAACAACAATAATTAAATCTATATCAACAATGTTCCAGGTTAAATTTACCTTGGTTAAAATTGGCAATACGCTTGAGAGCTTTCAGTATGGAAAGAAGAGGACAGAAAAAATTAGGCTTTTCACGCACGTACCTGTTTTATGCGTTTTTATTTCCTAGTCTCTGGTTTACATTATTTAACAATTTTCTGTCACGCGTCTTTTTATTTGTAGGTGTAATTTTAGTAATAGCGACATTTTCCCAAAAAGAAAATTTGACAAGAACAAGACTTTATCGCCCATCGCATCCTGCAGGTTTCTTTTAGTAAAAATTACCGGAAGGGCCAATTTTCTCTTAACCAGCAACAATATTGACAACCTAATATACAGGGTGTCTATATATACTAATTTATATTCATTATTAGTGCTGTTTCTGGAACAGCATTTGCGAGGTCGTTTGTAGTAAAGAAAATCTCTTTTCAACGTAATTAATAATAAGTACCCGGCATTGCCAAATTGTCATTCGTTTCAGATATTAGCCAAAAAGTACAAATGATTCACAAGAAATTTCATAATTAACTTTAAAACGTTTGTCTTCAGGACACAAAGATTAAAAAAACAAATTCTATGTTCCTCTTAAAGGAGCGCATTTCCTCAAGTTGCATTTTATTTCTTAACTTTGCCTGCCATTGCATGTTAAGTTAGACAGTATGCTCAGTTTTTTCTCGAATTATATATTATTCTTGTTCCGCTTTACAATCAATCAATCAATCAATCAATATGCTTTATTGTCAAAGAGTTGTCTTATAGACAAAGCAAACTAAATATACCTAAAACTAAAATACTTATCACAGGTTAAGTTAAAAATATTATTTCAGTCATTAAAATATTTAAAAAATATGGTAAAGTAGATAACAAACAAAACAATAATTAATACGAACAACAAAAGGACAATTAGTTAACTAATATAATATCATAATATTTAAACATATAAAAATCAAAATAACATATCACAAAATTACATCGCTATAAAATTCAGTCAAACTGTAGTAAGCCTTACCAATGAGAATTTTCCGCAGTTTATTTTTAAATATCTTTAAAGTTGGGCAAAGTTTCAAAAAAGTTGGTAAATGATTATACATCTTAATGCCTTCATAGATTATAGACCTCTTCGTCAATGTCACGGTGGGAATAGGGAGGGGCAAATTAAGGTATTGCCTTGTGTCATAATGTTGTGCCTGAGCTGGGAAGGTATTACGGTACTTATATACAACACATAAAGTTTCTAGAATAAATATACTATACAAGGTGAGTATGTTGCCATTAACGAACAACTGTCGACAAGACACCCGTGGATTTGCTTTAGATACGTAACGCACAGCACGTTTTTGTAAAATAAATATAGTGTTCACTAAAGTAACGCCTGCCATTCCCCAAAACGCGATCCCATATCTGATTCTTGAATCAATGAGGGCATAGTAGACAGATTTAGCCACAGCCGATCCCAACTCGTCGGCAGTGACCCTAACCGCATAGCAGCCTGATGCGATTTTTTTTCCTAAATTAATTATATAGGGTCCAAACTTAAGCTCACTGTCTATGACCAAGCCAAGAAATTTAGCCTCGGAATGATTATTCATATCTGAGTCGCCAACAATGAGACCCTCAATATTACATTTGAAGCTTACCACATGAGTCTTATTCAAATTAAGTAAAAGAAGGTGGGAATCACACCACGCTTTTATTCTCTCAAGATCGCTATTAATGGTGTTTTTTAGAGCTCCGGCACTATCACAATGCCACAATATAGTCGTGTCGTCAGCAAACAGTGTGAATTGTCCGCTGATATTAAGAGAAGCTAAGTCATTAATGTAAAGAAGAAATAGAATAGGGCCAAGGACTGACCCCTGAGGCACACCCCACTCAACTTCCTGAGCCGATGACGTTTCCCCTCCGACACACACTTTCTGCCGACGACCCGACAAATATGACTGAAACCATGCCAACGGAACCCCTCTAAAACCATAACACTGAATCTTCTGCAGCAGAATTCCGTGACTGACACGGTCAAATGCTTTTGACAGGTCACAGAAAACTACAGCAGCGACCCCTCCTCCGTTTATCCGAGAATATAAACTCTCTAACAATCTAAAGATAGCGTCCTGTGTGCTCTTACCCCCCTGAAAGCCAAACTGACTATCAGACAAAATTTTGTTCTGTACAATAAAAGAGGTCATGCGTGTTTTGACCAATCTCTCTATAATTTTGGAAAGAGTTGATAGTAAAGATATTGGCCTATAGTTTGATGGATCATTAAGACTACCACCCTTATGAAGCGGAACAACCCTAGCCATCGACAGACAAGATGGAAATATTCCAGCTTCCCATCCCTGATTTATAGCCTGCACAAGAATCTCCAACACTGAGTCCGGCAGATTCAGAAATACCCTAGCAGATATTCCGTCATCACTCGAAGCATTGTTGTTTCTGATTCCCGCGATTACATCTTTAATTTCTCGTATGCTAGTAGGTACAAAATAAAAAGAATTGTTTACTGATAACCTTCGTAAGTAATCTAATGGGTCAGCGGTAGGAGTTAAGTCATTAGTAAGTTTCTCAACTATAGTACAATAAAATGAATTAAGTACATCAGGTGATACTTGGGATTCAACCACACTCGGACAGAACCCAGCGCTACCACGAATGTCGTTAACAATAGACCGGCACGCCCTATGCTTGTTCGGAGCAGTGTCAATGCGGTCAGAGTAATAATTATTTTTAGCCACCCTAATCAATTTTCTGTAAATAGATCTATAATCACAAAAATACCGATAGAAAAAATCATTGTCAGTAAACTTTCTAATCTGATGAAGATTTCTCAGATTAGCTGCAGAGATCCTAAGACCTCTTGTAACCCATGGCTTTTTACTCTTTACCCTAATTTTTTTGATAGGAAAGACTTGGTTGAATTTATTTAACAAAATATTGTAAAAGACACCGAGAGGTTCAGGAGCATGCAGAACAGAATCCCAATTACTCTCTGCGCACCGTTGATAAAACCTCTCATAATTAGATCTACTAAAAATCCTGCCATATTTAAATTTAGGTGGCAGATTAATTGAAATTGGTAATATTTTGCATATAATTGCGTGATGGTCAGACAATGCAGCATTAACCACAGAGCACACAACGCTCTCACTACTGATGTTGGAGCAAACATAATCAATTATAGTTGAGGCATGCTGAGTGACTCGCGTAAAATCTGAAACGTGCATTTGCAGGTTGTGAGATTTCAACAAATTATTTAACCTGACGGTCGAAGGAGCACAGGACTTTTCAAAATTGATATTGAAATCTCCTGAAACGACAATCCAAGAGGAAATAGGTAATGACGAAAGAAGTGAATCCAAACCATGGAAAAAATCATTAATGTCAGATGACGGTGACCGATAAATACAAATTATAAACATGTTACGTGATTTGGAAAAAATCACCGAGAACTCAAAACTATTTTCGATTGAAAGATTGTTATAAGTATCAATCGGCTCAAACAGATTATTCTCCAAAAAGCCTTTATTGGCCAAGATGAAAGTGCCACCATGAACAGACATCGTTCTACAAAAAGTTGACAGCACCACATACGATGGGATATAAAACAATTCACCCTCAATCAGCCAATGTTCGGTCAGTAAAACAAGAGGAGGGAAACCCTGTGAATCCAAAAACATATATAATTCACTGGTTTTATTCCTTAATGATTGGATATTAAGATGGATAAATGAAAACTATGTATCATTTTGAGATGTTATGTATCCAGATCCACCAGAGACACCTCCATAAAATTTGAATCACTTGCTGAGGGAAGAGCCAGCACGCCGCCAGAACCCGCCAGACCAGGAGCAAATGAGGGAGTGATGTCGTCCACCAGACCCGAGAGCGATATCACATCAGGACCACATCCCGGGGATGGAGACACCCTCCGTGAAGCATCATCATCATAAACATTGATATCAACTATACATTTTAACTGGTCAACACAGCAATCTGCACCAATCTCAGTAGTGGGTTTTATAAAAATTAAATTTTTCCTTCCACAACCCGCAAATAACCGCCTACTAATACATTTACCCAAGTCCTCCCTACTAATTGGAAAGCCGTTCCTGTTACTATCCATGACAGAAAAATGGCCCTCCACACATTGGTTTAGCCTACCTACATACATATCTAGCTTCACGTTAAATTTAAAAATAGAATTATTTAGATTAATAATATTAACATTTGATTTATTAGATTGCACAAAAGGTACGGATAAAAACATTATATTGGTGTTACCCAAGTTTTTAATTTTTTTGTTCATTTCACTAAGTAAAGGATACCCTCTGTTGTTTCTAAGGTCATTATATCCACCCATCACTATAACATAGTCATTATGGGTAAAATCCTTCGTTAAGTCAGAAATGTCTGTTATAACATCTAAAAGGTCAGCATGATGCTTAACTATAGACTGGACGAACACATTTTTTGTCGAATTCCTTATTTTTTCACCCAAACCACTTCCGCACTGATCAGTAAGGAGAAGTCCTTTTCTAATATTTATCTTTGCATTGTCACTTTCATCACTTTTCTTAACGCTGGCGTTAGAGACTTCTTCAAACAATGATCTTGGAGCAGCTATATCTTCAATTGCTTATTTTTGCCCATACGTGAAATTAAAGAGATCATTCTGGAGCTTTTCTTTTTCACATTTAAGAATGTCATTGTCAACTTCAAGTGTTTTTATGGAAGTCAACATACTATTTATCATCACGTTCAGTTCTACAATTTCAGATTTAAAGCCGTTAATAATATTTTTATATTCCTCCATTTCATCAGTTTTCTTATTTAACAGTTGTTCAAGGTTCATCATCAGCTGATCATATTCCTTTCGGGGGTCAGGCAATTCTTTAGCTCCATCGAGGTAGTTTATTGTGATGAATCCTTCACAATTTGACCACATTGAGTGGAAGAATCAACATAATGAATCTCCTGTTTATCCCTTACTTGTTGTCTTAGTCGGTTGATGGTTATATTTAATTCATTAATGATTTCATTCTTACTGTTAATCTCAGTCAAATACCCATTCTCTGCTTCGACAGCCTCATCCTGCAAGACACAAGAATTCCTTTTTAGTCTTTTTAGATGTACATCCTTTTGCTCCAGTTCAGTCCTAAGTTCACAAATAGTATTTTTTAAGCAGGCTGCAGCGTCCAAATCAAAATCATCACTTGTAGCTTTTTCGGCACATTTTCTAGAGCAAAAAATCAAGTTTTGGTCAACCGTTGTATATTTATTGGTCCTCTTTAAACAGCTGGGGTGAAAAAGGCTCTTACAACCTATGCAGAACCAATTGTTTTGGGGTTTATCTTTACAGCACTTAAAGTTTGTAGTCATTGAAGAGAAATATGATAAGTTTTATTAAAGATAAAGTGTTATTTAAAAACTGGTAGTCCGGACTGTATTTATTTGTATATTTCAAAGTTCAATGACCATAAGTCACCAAATCGTCAAACAAAAAGTCTATCAGGAGATTCCCCAAAGGACAAAAAAAGACCATTGAAATAAAATGTTAAAGAATACAATCTTATCTCTTAAACTCGGCTGACTGGAATAAACAAAATTTTTATGTCTATAAAAATTTAACGGTTGAGATCCCGGTTGAAAACCCAGTTTTTAGTGTTTTTCTCATTATTAAGGAAACTTTTCTAAGTTCACTTTTCGCTAGGTAGACACTCCACTCTTTAACAAACTTGCAAAACCAAATTCCGTTATTTTACACGACTTTAAACCAACAAAAAAACGTTGCACTATCGGAGCTAACAAAACGCGTCGTTCCTTTTCAATCCACGACACATGTTCAAAAAGTCCAGCTTCAGTTATTAATTTTTGTTTTTTAATAAACCGGTTTTTCAGTAGATATTTTATATCATAATACTCATGGCCAGTGTTACTTTATACAAAAAAAAAAGGACAAACGAACTGAACAGTAAAACTAAGTGTAGGAACCTATTGAAACTTATCCAGTCGTAGCTCAAAACAATGGAAATCTGACAGCCACTTTTTGCACTAACCCCTTCCCTAAGAATTTTTTTTTAACAGCAGCGTTCAGATTCACTAAGAAGATTTAAGATTTAGTACTGGTTTAAATTAAGATCTTATAATAATTGATCAGTTATGTTTTGACATGATTTTGTCCGGTCACTGTTAATAAACTGTCATTAAAAACGTATGAATTTTTTTGATATTTCAGCAATTTGCTTGGTTTCCAAAAGATTTTCGTCTTGGAACGACTTGCTGTAATGAATTTAGTTCTATTATCATCAAAAGTACCTACTAAAATGACCCTTTTCTTTATAAATTTGCGAGAAAGCTCAGAAGTAACTTCATAGTATCAAACTTAGTTGTTTTATTACTTGTTAGTTTAAAAATTTTGGTTGTCAAATTAGACCGGACTAGCGTTGGAGAATCTGGCTGGAAATTTTTAAGTTTATCTTAAACCTAAGCGTACTACCGACTAACCCTAAATATTTTTTTTATGTACGCAAGTTAAACTTCTCCCTACTCCTCCACCCTTACATATTTTTTGGACAGTGGGTATGTGTGATAATTGTTAAGATACTTACATTTCTAACATACCTAACTAAAAATAAACTAATTTCTCTTGGGTAAAATTGCTACTGAAATTTACTCTTTATATTACGCTAAGCCTTATCACACCACTATTTTTCGTTGACAAATAACTTGAAATATTAGATCAACTTTGCACAATTATTATAAGATAATAAGAAAAAAAAGTAGGATGGTGCACTAAGTATGAGATACTTGTGAAGTGCTTAGTATTGTGATTTTGAAATAAGTTAGTGAGCGATCGACCTAAGCAAGTAAGGATCTCAGAACTACAGGAAAATATAATAGCGCGGGGTGGGGGGATTAGTATTATTGTATTCCTCTGGAAAATATTATACTTTTGTCAAGAAATTACTTCTTTATACAACGAATCGCATATTCTTGGCTCAACAGAGTACCACAATAAAATTGTCATAAATTTACCATGTCTGGCAGATATAGAAGTATACGCGACATACCTAAGTACACTGTTTTATTCTTGACTAGAGCTTTTTTTCTGTGGGTACTACATTTTTTTTATATGGTCTTATTTTTTATTTATTAATTTTTTTTTAATATCCTTAAGCATAAATTCCATATCCATGTTTTAGACAAACATTTACGGCCAGATTCTCCAACGATAGACTGGTCTGAATTTGACAACCAAAAGTTTTAAACTGACAAGCGTAAGAATAAGGGAACTCAGTTTCGCACTACGAGTTTTTTCGCAAATTTGCAAAGAACAGGGCAATTTTGGTATGTACTTTCGACAATAATAGAACTAAATTATTTATTTTAACAACACGTTCCACGATGAGAATGACAATGACTGGACAAAAACCAGTCCAAACCTAACTGATCAACTAGAAGATCTTGATTTAAGCCAGTACTAAATCTTAACCTACCTATGTTAACGCCCGGTCTCTCAGACCGACTCGGCCAACTTCGGCCGATAATTACCAAACGTATAAGCTTAAGCGCTTTTACTGCTCAATAGCTTCATTTTTTTGGCCCACAAATTCAGTGCGAGAAAATCATTGACTGACGGCCCATAATTTTTTTAATATTACGGATTTCGGTCCCAGAGACCGGTGTTACACTTTGTGTAAGTTTTCTATCTTGGAGTCTGCGATTTCCACCGGTAAGTTTATTGCTACAAAAGATGTATTTTTTCCTTTGTAACACCAGAATTTTGTCATGAAAAATAGGTTATTATTTTTCATTTTTTTTATGAATACTTAACATGAGTTACATAAAAGAACAAGAGTGAGTTAAGCGTCTTGATGACATGCTATCTGACGGCAATGCGGATAAAGCATTGGCATGCGATGATGATGATAATCAAAGCTTGAAAGAAGATATGGTCGAATTATAGGACATTAACACAGACAGTGAGCAGGATATTGATGAAAATGATATTCAAGAGATCGACATGGATACAGAAAACATGCATAAAATGAAGGCAATGTTTGATATTAAAGTTTCACTCCCTATTATATATTTTTTTAGTAAAGATATGTTTAATTAAGGTGTTGTTGTTTGTACTAAAAGTTATTATTTTATGATTTAAGATCTGCGACAATTCTTTTTTAGAAAATACAAATTCGTTTTTTGTTGATTTCATAATAAAATTAAGGCTTTAACAGTGAAAATTGTATGAGTTCTTAGTCCTACATTCAGGAAAACTGCTTTAATACTTAAAAATATATATATTATAGCAGTCGCTTACATCAACAAATTTAATTTTAACATAAATTTGTTTTGACGGTTTTCGGTCTCTCAGACCGATGTTAACCTTCTTGTTACAATGTAGCATGTTAACAACGAAAGGTTAAACATTTTAGTGAATCTGAACCTTACATTTTAAACATAAAAACTGATTCAAATTCCTTACCCTAGTAACAACGGCATTAAATCCTGAATGATCATCGGCCGTGTAAGTTACCGTTCTAACAGTACCATCAGCTTCTACTAATGAATATTGTCCTTTTACAACGTCACCATCTCTGATTTCAGTTTGACTCTTTTGATCACCAGTATGTCCATCAGCCACACCATATTTAAACTCATATTTAGGATAGGCCTATAAAAAAAATTGCTTTCAGGATCGAATATTTGCTCGTTTTATAGGTTTGTCCACATTTTTTAGGTAAAAAGATTAGAATTATGTAAAAATAGGGTTCTATTTTTGACCCCACTGATCAATCATTTTTAAAGAACTTTAAAATATTTGTTTGTCCCCAAGAATTTGCATATGGAATTTTAACTAAAACACATTGTGAATGTTTTGTTTAATCAGCCCCCCACTTGGCCTAAGCAAAAATTAAAAAATCACTTCAAAAATTGACTAGATTTAAACCTAAAGGGAGGTGGGTCGTCAATTCATATTAAATAGCATTAACAAACATACTTCCAACAAAAATAAATATAGTAAAAATGACAAAAATTGCACACAAATTCGTTAAATATTGTTTAAAACCCAAAATATCTACGGGGAAGCCCCGCGTTGCGTTTCACCGAACGAATCCAATCGATATAATACCGCTGCGCTGATGAACCGCAATTACGATTTAACGATTGAATGTTAGTCCATTTACCGGTAGAAATCACTGATTGGTGGAACGAGTTTCAAATAATTAAACACGAAGGTAATTGAGGAAATTAAATGGTAAAAAAATAGATTCAAATTTAAAAATAATAATTACATTTCTAATGTGAAAAAAAATCACCAGAAAAAGGTATTTTTACAAAAGTTTTCCCTAAATCACTAGATTGAAAAGAAATCACTAGATCCAGTGACATTTCACTAGACCTGACCAGAGCTGGGCAGGACTTGAGGGCTTGTGACTTGACAAAGGGCTTCGAGCCCTTCTAAGGATTTTAGTTCCATGGCTTGAAGCCCTTTTTAAAACGAGAGCTTGTGGTTGGAGCTTGAATTGCTTTATAAAAGAGCTTTGGAATTGTGAATGAAAAAAGAGCTTCAATTCCTTTTGAGAGCTTTCAGAGCTCTATGTGGTGGCTTGAAATACTGAAAGGGTGTTCCAAGCCACCTAAGGGCTTGTAAAGCTCTTTCGAAGCTATACAAGCCAGTGTTGCTAACAGTACGATTTAGATCGTATTTATACGATTTTTTAACTCTCTGTATGATGTACGATCGCATCAGTGCGCTCGTACATGCAAAGCCCATCATGTTTAAAAAGGAATTGTGGCTTTGGGCTTTCAAGCCCTTTTTAACAGGGCTTGTGGCTTGAAGCTTCAAGCCCTTTTGTCGAGGGCTTTGCTCAGTTCTGAACCTGGCAACTCTGGCCGACAGCACCAACGTTGTATCACATTGTGTATGCGCAGTACTGAGTGGGAAGCGTTTCGAATGAGCCAAGTTAAAAATTTTGAAAAACGTGCAAGGACAAAGGTTGTTACTTCATGGTGAGAAATATTTTTTGTTGAAAAACTTTTTCTCTAAAACCAACGGTTCAGCAGTTATAAGGCAATAAACAATTAAGTTGTTTATAACAATTGATCGCGCTAGAATTTTTCAATCCTGATAATTTTTGCTTAATCTACACGTAATTCTCAATCAAGCGATCCTTTTGGTGATAAGGGTGGGGGACAGCAATTTTTATGAGCTTTTCCCGAAAAATGTTTAAAAAAGTGCATACAAAAATACATCGTACATTATTGTTGAATTCATGCTTCAACAAGGTTTCATTTGGCACCCTTAATAAATTGTTTTTTTTCCTTTCCCAATTTACCCCCTGAAATTAACCCCAGAATCAAAATTCAACTTTTAGTACTTCACGGGTATAATTGGGCATCCGTGCTAAATTTCAAATTATTACGTCGAATAGTTTCAGAGAAAATCGCCTGTGACACACAGACCGACAGACGGACGGACGAACGGCATCGAACTGATTCCATAAGTGTTCCGTTTTACGGAATACTAAAAATAATATAAATTGCACTAACCTTTATTAACTACGAATATTTCGAGTAGATACCTACATGTTCAAAACTTTCTCCATTCTTTGTATAAAGTCGATTTGCCGTTTCTTTTCAGTTTTTTAGAAAAAAATTTTGCCTTCGTTTACGCTCAAAAAATTCACTTTAATTTTCCGCCGCACGATCATAGAAAATTAAATTTTCTTCAATAATGACAAAAAATTCAATTTTTAAAGGAAAGTTCTTGTGAACACTTTTGTATTAAGAAGCGTCGTTCGATCGACGTTTAATTTATTCTTTATGGGTAAAAAATTTTGTAATTGTTAAATCAAGAGTGAAATATAATGAAGGTTGAATAAGATTCAATATCTCGTTTGATGGGGTCCCTTTCCAGATTCCTCAGTAGGTGGACAGCAAAGTGGCCACTTAGGGTCACACGAAATTAAGGGTGGATATTCCTTGGGGGTGCAGTTATGTTGCTGAGGACCATGGTGCGGAGCCTACGTTAAGCTGTAGGTACCGGAATGGAACGGTCTTGGACCACCGGCTTGTAGATCGATAACAGACTTTTTTTAAAGGTCTAACCGAGAAATGTACCTTTAAAGTTTTGATTGCAAACTTTGTAAATGAAATTTATATTTTATTGTAGAGAAATATGACTTCTATCACGTCATATTTTTAAGTAAGAACAATTATTATTATATATAAAGAGATGTAAGTATGTATATTTAAATGTTTGTAAATCAAAATAAAAATTTAGTTATTTATATCAATTGAATATTTTTTTTTTGTGGCACAACAATAATTTTTTTACATTATATGTTTTATAGAGAATGTTTGGAATCTAGTATGCCTACAATATTTATCGTTGTACCTTTTTCTTTGTTACTTTTTTTACGTTCCTTTTAATTTTGGACAATGAAAAAAATTTTCAAGGGCATCGTGTATGGTGTCAAATGAAAGTTTATTGGAGCCCAAATTTAAAACAAACATTTTTCGGGAAAAACGCTTAAAAAGTGCTGTCCCCCACCCTTATCACCAGAAGGTTCGCTAAGACAAATTTAAAAAATCATGAAAATTGAGAATTAGGGGTCTACCCTAGTGCGAGTGAAAATCCTCAGGATTGAAAAATTATAGTGCGATCAATTGTCATAAACAATTTAATTGCTTTTTCCTTATAACTGTTGAACCATTGGTTTTAGAGAAAAAGTCTTTCGACAAAAAATATTTCACACGATGTAAGGAACAACTTTTGTCCTTACAGGTTTTTAAAAATTTTTAATTTGGCCCACTCAGCTCCTGTGATACGGCGTTAGTGCCGTCGACCGCTGGTATCGCGGCAGATGGACGGAGATCTGGCGGTCGAGGTTTGCTCAGGTTAAGTGGGAGATGATAGCACGGAATACTAATTGTGCTAGTATAGTTTGCACTTGACCGATTGTTTATAATATGTATTATAAAATCTCACAATATATTAGATTTCACATGACATCTGAAAAAAAGACATCCATATGTATACTTACTCTTTTGTGTAGAGAATTTAATTATCTCTAATTTTGTATATTATAACTATTTTGGATGCCAAACTAATAGAAAAAATTATAAAACAAAAATTGATGTTTGGTCCTCTCCTCCTTACTCGAGTGGGAAACCTCTTAGGAGGGAGACTTTTTGGTATCATCCTAAAGAACCATTTCATAAAATACAATTTTTTTTTCGGAATTTTTTCCATTACAAAGTACTTGGCATCTGACCTAGTGAGAGTGAGAGTCTCATTAGTTTTGTTTTTAGATTCAAAGTCTCAAAATTTTGTATGCCACTCTAATGCCATTAGAAGTCATATTTTCTTTCTTTTTTATTGCAAACTTACGGAAACTGGATCGCCAACAAAATAAAAAAATAAATAAACATTTTAAGCTGAATTTTCAAATAGTTTGCAACAAATAATAATTACGTATTGGCTTGTCAAGTAGCTATAGCAACAGTGTTGCCACCCTAATCGATCAGAAGGGTAATGAAAATAAATTATTCTGATTGGATGAGAGTGAACTACTAATCTTTATAGGATTATGATCGACAAAATTTAAAAAAAGAACAATTTATTTCACTGATGGTTAAACTTCTTAATTGAGTTCGTGGTCTTGTAAAAAGAGACGTACTATCGTATATCATTAAAATTTTTTAAAAAGCTTAGGTTCTTTTGGTATACTTAAATTTTTGTTGATTTTAAAGGTCAATATTCAAAGAATAAAATAAAGCAATGCGGTCACGAAAAACGACTAATAGTTTGTACCAAATAAGTGCAGTACATTTAGATCATGTGTTAGTAACATATTTTAACAATAATTAGTAAGTTAGTTGAGATTACGTTGCTTTGTATTATGCCTTTAATTAATGTTTAAATTAAACGAAAGTTTATAGCACCAGAAACTGCATTTTATTTAATGCTTAAAAGAGACTGTATCTTGTCATAAGACTCCGTTCTTAATAAAACTGAGGGCGGAGAACCTGTTCTCAGAATGAGACTTTCAGAATAAGACTCATTAGTGGAACCATTTTTGATAGCAGGCTAGCATGGAACTCTCACTTGCAAAACAGAGTAAAGAAAGCATGCATATCTTATGAACAATGCTTTGGACCGTGGGCCGAATCTGGGGTTTATCCCCCACAGTTGTCGCATGGACTTACACGACCAACATAAGATCCATGCTAACATAAGGGGCAATAGCCTGGGAACCAAAAGTCCTCCAAACCACAACCTCACGAACGCTAGATCAAATCCAGAGAATAGCATGTCTCAATGTTACTGGAGCCATGAAAATCACACCAACTAGAGCAATGGAAGTGATTCTGTTCTCACCATGACACGACTTCGCACGGTTGGTATCGAACCAGAAGCAGGTTCTGGTGCTGTAAGACGTCGCTTGTGGAACGGTGCGTTAAATGAGCTTCCATTTCTGCAAGCGAGCATGGCGTCATTGCACCGCGATTCGTGTTCAACAAACCTTACAGAGTACCTAATTACTAAACATACGCAAGATACCGCAACAGCAGTTGCTATACACATCTACACTGACGGTTCCAAAACCAAAAATGGCTGTATACTCCATGGAGTATACTCCAGAGCCCTGAGCATGAACATAAAAGGTAAAGATAAAAGTGTAGTTCAAACAGAACTCACAGGTATCTGTATAGCACCAAGAGAAATACCCAATAAGAATGTTACTGGACAAAATGTGCACATCCTCACGGACAGCAGACAAGCACTTCTTGCCCTGGACAAACAACGTACCATATCAGGCACAGTATTAGAATAACACCGAGCCCTAGCATAAGACTCCGTTCATAATGTGGTCACTCTGAGGTGGAGAAAGGGGCATGGTGCATTATTTCAGCATTGCTGACCCATTAGCTAGAGGGGCGGCCGCCATAAATATGCTCGGACCTGGCTGCTCCATTGACTTAGCGACATTGGTGGTAGCGGACCTAATTAAAAAACACTCCCACGAAAATCTTAAAAAAGCATGGGATGAAACTGGAGGCTGCAAACTTGCAAAGGAGCTACTTAGTTACCCTGACAGCGAAACAGCTAAAAAGTACTTGATAATAACAAGGCAGAACTTGCATCTTACGATGGATATTTGATTCGATTTGCAACATAACTATTCAATGGCAATTTTACAACGCAAAAATCCTAATTTGAAAATTTCAGATTCACAGGAAGAATCCTCCTAGCAAAAGAATTATTGTTTGGGTTCTATCGTTTAATTTACCTTTAAATTTACTAAGATAATTGATCAATTAAGTGATACTATATACCCTGTGAACAAATGCCTTATCTAGGCCCCTTGCTTGGGTTACATCTCTAAAATCAAGTTGTTTGAAAGGCAACGCTGTTTACTATTCGCCATTCGTTAAAAGAAACAGGAACTGCAGCCGCTTTCAAACGTGTTTTAAACGTACTTCATAACAAAATAGTTTGGAACTCGATCTACCAACTCAACCCCCCCCCCTAAGGTAGTCGATATTAGCTCTGCAAAACAAAGATACTTAATTAAGAATTTCCTTACAAAGTTTTGCAATCTTTCACTTTATTTGTTCTCATTATTTTTTCTAATATCAAAAAATTTAAGGTAAAATATTTTGACGTTGCGCGTGACAAATATTACATAATGTTAATTTCGAAACTTTAAAAGTGTTAATACCAAAATGTATTTTATTGCAATGATATGGTGTCGTGCCGGGCCACGTAAAGTCAAATCCGTTTTATGTATTTAGATCGTTCTGAAGAAATATACTTAATAGGCGTGTACATATCTGTCTGCCATTATTTAAAGCCTTGCATTTGTACCTATTATTTTGTAATATACCTAATGACTTGTTTTTTTGTTACGCAATAAAAATTCCGTCTTAAATTTTACTTAATTTGGAGCATGAATTTTGATTCGTATTATTGCTATAATTAAACGTGAATGTAAATAAAAAATGGTGCTTATATTATCCCGCATAATATGATAATAATTTTTTATAGCGTTCCCTATAAGTCATGGAATAATAAAACTTGAGTTCTATTTCCAATAATATTTATTTGTTATTTGTAGGTATCTAAGGGTGCCATTTAGTTTAGTCTCAACAGAGGTGCTGCACCAATGACTTTTTGAATAATTTTTCCTAGCTTTTAAATAAATAAAAGTCCAAACCCAACCCAACAAGAGTCACTTTTTTAAGATTTTGACAACTGAAGCCCTTGGCATAAAAAGGACGCAAGCCACAAGTTGCCACAAATTGAGCCTTTTAGCTTAGTAGCTCGGTCAATAAGGATATTATTAACTCACAAAATATTTTAGTGTTCGTCAAAGAGATGGCGCCACTACAATTAGACACCCTTGTACAGATCTGTAAAATACCCAATACAATTTCGTAACAGGGTTATAAGCCACAAATATGGCTGACGGAAATGTTGAGCTGTCCCGTCAGAATAACTACTTTTATAGCGATTCTGATGACATAATTTCTGATGCGTGGGATTCACACGTCAGTGTTAAGACAGATACTATTGTAACAATGGCGGTGGTAATAGTTCTTTAGAATCTGAGCTGGAACAGCACAGTGGTTCCGGCAAAAGGTCAGAAGTCAAAATATTTTTGTCAGGGATCTGTCAGGTAGGCATTGCTTTGGGTTCAAAAAGAACCAAATTTACTCTGACCACTAAAACTTTGGCACTTACGGACTAATTTCAGTCGATTTGTGATCAGCAAAGAGTGTGGATTTGAGGTACGGAAAATCAGTAGGTATGAATATTGTGTTAAATGTGGGTTTTGTTATTTGGTAATATCGTAAAGACTAATTAATATTCAAATCCTTCTTTAAGTGACTTTAGTAGTGCAGATAAGTGATTCTTCTTTTAGTAAAAAGTTGTTGTTTGAAAGGTTTTATTTGCACATATTTCTGGACATTGATAAAATATTTTTAGTTACTGCGCTTGTGATATTAGCATTTTATCTTGACTATTTTTCCTGTCTTGTCGTCCGGAAAAATATATATCACCTACTTTTATATAGTCTAATTATGAGGACATATAGTTTGTATCCAGATCTGTCCAGCTTGTCAAGTTATGATAGTTAGATAGTTTCAGTAAACTGCTCGTCAAAAAGTTTGCACAATGGCATTTGTTATGGGCTGTTTTTTAGGGATAAACGAGTGACAACTTTTTTTTTACTTTTAACCTCAGTGTCTGGGGTATCAAGTAAAACCCACAAACTGGAGATTATAAATATAAATATAATTTGCTTATTTAATATAACCCTTTTTAAGTAAAATTTGAAACAAAGTTATATAAACTGTTGAACACCACCACTAAAACACCGAAAAAACGAAAAATTTGGATATATATATATATATATATATATATATATATATATATATATATATATATATATATATATATATATATATATATATATATATATATACGAAATATTACGAAAAAAAATATAATAAAAAGTAAAGTTTAAGAAATAGAAGCCCTCCCTGTGGTTACAAAAATAACAGTAGAGTGTTGTTTCAAGTCACGGAATAAAAAGTTTTTGATGATTTTTGGACAGTGAGTGATCTACTTATTTAATAATATAAATTATAAGGCAATTTCTTAAAAAAATGGAAAGTACCAATGTACCGAATAAAGATTAAAAAAATGGTTTCTTCAAGAAAGTATAATATAAACTATTATGTCAAATAAATCCTCAAGAAACTGAACCCTACTCTGATATTGTCGAAAACATGGATGAAAATTTCCCCTTGAGTGACGACTCCAGCGAAATTAAATTTCGAAATATAAAAAGTATTTTTACAAGCCTCATTTTTTGAAAATAAAAGAAGAAAGCTTACTTTTATGATTTTGTCCATTATATACAGGGTATCCGGAAAGTCTTAGTATGGGCAAATTTCTTTGCTATTAGTAAAGATAGAGACACCAAAATTTTAGGTTTATCTTATTGGCTAATAAATATTCTATTTCGTGTAATTTAAATTTTTAACCGGGAGGTGTCTCTAGGGGTTAAGGTTAAAAATGTTAAACGCAACTCTGTGCCTTGTGGTATCTCCTTTTAAAGGTCTTCAAAAAAGAAACCCTTTAACGTAAACCCGAGATCTGTTGCTTAATTCGTTTTTAAATAACAGGCCTTTAAAAATTAAAAATCATGAGAAGAAATTAAACATTTAAATAGCTTTATTTCTCTTGTTACTTTAAAAGTTGTTTAAAATGACCACCATTAACTTCTTGGCGGTAATTAAGTCGATATTGGACCTCACTTTTCACATTTTCGGGAACGGCAAATGTTACTTCTTGGCAGAGTTCCAAAATCGACTTTATTATCATTTTATGTAATTAATAAGAGAAATAAAGTAGATTCTTAAATTTTTATTTTTTTTCACGATTTTTAATTTGTATAGGCTTGTCATTTGAAAGCGAATTAAGATACGGACCTCGGGTTTGCGGTAGAAGGTTTCTTTTTTGAAGACGCTGAAAATGAGGTACCGCACGGCAAATGCTTTCATTTAAAATTTTTGACCTCAACTCCCTAGCGGCGAAAAAGTTAAATTACATAAAAAAGTACATTTACTAACCAATAAGATACACCTAAAATTTGGTGTCTCTATCTTTAGTAGGTAATAACAAACTATAACATACTAATACTTTTCGGACACCCTATATACATCCTTTTCTTTTGCATGTCATTAGTAAAGAGAAAATATCGAATCTTATAGGATGCGATCGTAAAATAGAACTCAAGGGCATTGTTGCATGATTGTGACACTTGACACTCCAGCGTTGTCACTTGGAGTTCTATTTACGGCAAAATAAAGCTATTTTTTATCTGAAAAAAGAGCGGGACAAAAGCGGGACGTCTGTAAAATCGAGGCTATCCCGCCAAAATCGGCACATATGGTCATTTTAGGTTAAGTGAGCACTTTTTCATCGAAGTCAAGGTTTTCAAAAAGACTTAATTTTTGTTCAAATTCTTAGTTTAATAGTCTAAATATACACATGTACGAGTACATACATATTTTTAGATGTTTAATGAAAAAAAAAATAATGAGAGTATTATTAAGATCAACTTTTATTTAAAGCAATAATTAAATTCGACTTATCATTATTTTTATATAGCTCCTTCTGAACTTTCAATCGTCGAAACATTCCTGTGTTAATGCTGCATGATTCAAAAGATGGATTACAACAAAAAGACGAATTTTGCTGAGAAACTGCTGTTCTGTAACGTTTCTGTCGTTTTTGCCTATTTTTTCTTGCAGAAGGATTTATGTAACCCTCGCTCACTGTACTTATTTGAATTTCCACCCGTCCAACCACTTTCCCGCTGTTTGCATGGTAGAGCTAGTCTGAAGTGATTAGTGCCCAGTAAACGTATCAACTTCGCTAAGCTTTAAAATGCTATTTTGGAAACTGTGCTATAAGGTTGTGTTTAAAAGATTGACTTACTTCTTTGTAAAAGGTACTTTCTATCTTAATAATATTGAAGTTGCCAGCCCTACCTCCTACTGACAGCAACTCTGCCAACCAAATATTTAGTAAAGCGTATAGTTAATTTTTCAATTCTATCGTATTTAAAATTTCAAACATATTTTTTATATTAATTATGGGCCACTGTACGTTTTTACTCTACATAGTCTTCGAGATATTGAAAGACGACATATTTAGCACACTTTCGAGATAAACATCTTAGACATCATCACGTCACAGCCCGCTATTTAAAACGTCAATTTCCGGTTTATCAGGTCGTAAGAGAAATGAACTTCCAGTTACACCGGAAGTTGACATTTGTAAACAGAGAACAAAAAGTTACATAGGGACATGTTAGCTCTTTTTCTTTACGATGCGCCATTAGCAAGATAAAAGCTGACAAGTTTTAAAAAAGCTATTTTTCAAACGTTAATATAACAAATCTATAAAGTTTAGACCTACAGTGCTTCGTACAAAACAGATTTGGAATTATAAGTAGAATTCGATAAAATGCACAGTATTTTATTTAAAATTCGAAATTTACAGTCAGTTGGTGGTAGAGCTGGCAACGTTGCATCTTTAAAAATGTTTTTAAAAGATAAAATATAATTTATTGTAACGAAAAAAAAATCTGTTTCCTGCCTGAAGTCAGGGAAGAGGCCATTCATTGCAAATAACCCTGTATAATTTTGATAAAAAAAAGAGAAAGGGCAAATCCAATAAAATTGTATATGCAAGAAACATTTTATTGTATTATCGAGACAAGATCAGAATAAAGAATAACATAAAATATTTTAAAAAATATTTTCGTTTTGCTCCACGTTGGGCGACAAATGCGTCAGCCATGTAGGCATAACAGTTTTTAGGTTTATAGTTTTTCACAGACTATATTTAAGATACACTCTGTATAGGGATACCATGACCAGGATAAGACAATAAATTTAACATAATATATTCTATTTGTTTCAGTGATAACTTTGATACTACTTTTATTAGGATCCACCCACGCGACTTACGTTCACTTATAAATAGCATTCAGCATTGCCACAATGAAAAAACGTACGCTTATTTTTTTCGTTTTAGTACATCTACATAATAAAAGCGTGTTTTTAAAAAGTATTTTTCATAAGATTTTATTTTTAAATTCATTTCCGGCAAAAGTATCTATTTTACAAATATATATTTGATTAGTTCTGACACAAATCTATATAATTTAGCTGAATAAAGTTATTTTCAAGTAAAAAATAATTTATTACTTATCATAGCCATGGTACGGGTAAAAATTTGTATTTTTATTTTTTTTTTCAGATATGGTTGACTAGTATGTGGGACTCTGGCTGCATTCGGAACAATTTTTCCCAATAAAATTTTTCAATATCTTCTCAATTTGACCCATTTTTCGGTACCACCGTCAACTTTCTTTTAAATTCCCGCTAAACCGGTGATCACATGACATAAAATAGATTTTTTTTGGTTGTCGACCATGCAGAAACAAATCCCCAATAGAGTTTTTTAAAAAACAAATATGAAACAAATTTTTTCGCATATGTAGCCAACTTTATGATGGACACTGTATATAGGTAAACATTGTTAGCAGGAATAAATAATTGCCAACTTACTTTATAATTATTATTGCAGGAAAATTATTAATTTTATGGACGGTTCTTATTTCTGCCTTTAAAATTTTTGTGAAAAAAATTACAGTAATATTATTTTTTATTATATGCTCTAAAATTTTAGGTCTAAAACTTTTTACAAATTCCCATATTGTAGGAACAGGACCCCATATTCATGAATGGAAACTGCTTTTTAATATTTGGATCAATTGAAAATAAATTTTTGAGGAAACAGTTTCCCGAATGGACACTTCTTATCGACTGGGAGGTTGGCAACTCCTGTAATCCAGCGACTTGGAGGTCAGGTTCAGTGGATGGTTTGAGGTCGGGAGTTCTGGTGCAAGGCGTTTCGCGTTGACCGGGTGTCCGCACTAAGCATGGCGTTCAATATGGGCACCCCGGGGGAACTTGGGGTGGCCAGGTTGGCCAAGGAGGGGCGAACCGGGCCAGGGGGGAAACCCAGCAGCCAAAAGTCCCCGCGTCGTGCAGTGGTGGGATCGCGCCTGGGAGTGGGAACCTTGTGTCAGCCTGACCAATATAGCTAGACCTGGACCTTTTTTGGTTAATTTTTTCACATTACTTCATTTTTTAATAGATTTTGATGAACGTTTCCTATTTCTTTTGCAAATATTTTCGTAAATAATAGTTTTTAAAAATTATTCTGTCGAGCTATTTAGTGTCGCCAATGGATGTCGCCACAGACTGAATTCGATACTTCGCCAATTGCAAGCTAGAAGTGTGGCGTCGCGCGTAAATTGGATTCTTTTACTCGATACTTTCTTGGGTGGCGGTCATTAGCCAATCGTACTAGAGATGGCGCTGTAAGTATTTTGTAATACAGAACATTTTAGGATTAATCTATCAGGAGTTTCACTAAATTAATATAATATACAGTGTGCAATAAATGGGATTTTTTTAAAAGTGACACTACCTAAATATAAATAACACCGAAAGATGCTGCATGCCTAAAAAACATATTTGCTGCAACCTTGAAGTCGCTTAAACTCCAACTGCATACAGGGTGCGCCAAAAAATATTAAGAGGAAAGTACCCTTATTTTAAAAAATAAGGCACAATGTTAAAAAGAAAAGTTGTTTGAAATTAAAAATTATGTCCAGATTTAAAGTCCGTCCTATCTGAAAATAAAAATGTCTAGAAAAAATTATTTTGGTTTTTTTATTATTCAACTTAGGCACATATTCAACTAGTGCAAAATAAATCACATATTCGTAATATGTTAAAAATTCATTCATATCGGAGTTAATTTAATTGATCCTCCTTTTTTAAAGAACCTCATAATGTACGGCAGTTGCAAAAATACTTAACCTAACTTTAGAATTTAAAATATGGTCGTGGCTTAAAAATAATTACTTTATTATTATAACGCATAATATATCAAAATGCTTTTATCTAATTATCGATTTTATACGAAGAAAAAAGGGACCCAGTAAATCAATATCAGTAGGGGAACAGTCGGCACTGGTGGGAAGTGGGAAGTCGGCGCCATATACTACTGCATATGGTATGCGCGTGCTATTCCATGCGAAGAATTGCCAGCCTTCAACCTAAAGCGTCACGGACTCGGCACACCAGAAACGATCGCGAATCGAACGCGGTTACGATTCTGGCAGCCCAGTTGCGAAAGTCAGCATTCGGTTCTGAAGCGGCTTTTTAAACTTGATGGAGATGGCTAACCGCCAAGTTACCAAGATCGTTCCGATTGACTTTTCCCGACATCCAATGAACATATTATTAATAAGTTTAAGACCGCACGTGAAGCAAAAAATTCAAAGCGAAAACAACTTCAGAAAAAGCCAGAAACAAGAAAACAGTTTAATTGCTTTAAAATATAACGAATTGAAAATGCTGGTAGATAATTGCAATGAGGAGACTCCGCATGCACTGAAAAAATCGTTTGGCCTTTTTTTCACACAAAATTGTAGCACAGTCTTTGTAGAGCAATTTACTCTAATTGGATTATTAGTTACAACAGTTTTTATACATTTTCATACAATTGTAGCAAATTTTGCTACAAATTGGTCTTGGACGTTTTTGAGAACAAATTGTTGGAAAAAGGTAGGTACACAATTGTCGTGAAATGTCCCACAATGTTTTTTCAGTGTGGAGTGTGGACTACAAAAAAAAACTTTTTTTATTGTCTTATGAGTTAGCATGGAGAGGCGGGAAGGAAGTACATGCCATATGGGGTATTTTAAAAAAGAAATGTGTAACGAAGGAAACAAAACTGGGAGAACAGAATACAACTCGCTATTCAATAAAACCACACAAAAAGATTCAAGGCCCTACGCAAGTTCAAAATGGCTGATTAAAAACCGAGCAGCTTCAGATTTGTGCTCAGTACATTTCTATTTGAAATACCAACAGAAACGTCTTGAAATTGAAAATGACCGTCTATTTTTAAGAGCCAATCCCTTTTGGGAGTGTAGCGGCAAATGGCATAAGAATATTTCTGTCGAAAAAAAAAACGAGTTAGGTAAATGGACAAACCGTTAGGCTAAAAAAGTTGGAATGGGCACGGCAATAAAAAAATTACCAATCACTCTCTGCCAGCCATAGCAGTTTCCAAATTAGCTAAGAGCTTAGTTGGCGAACAACAGTTAATTCAAATTATCGGCCATTCAAGTGCGAAATCAATTTCATCTTATCTTCAAATGGATGAGAACCACCATGAAAACATAGTTGCGAAGATGAGTAATCTTCGATGAGGGATAATAATGCTACTGATTTTGTAGAATCTTTTCGGCAGCAGCAGCCACAAGCTTCTTCATTGATGTCTATGACGAAAACCACGGCGACGTCAAAAGAAAATCACATTGTTATTATTATAATTGTACTTTCAGCGGAAGCACATTTTATTCCTAATTTTAAGGATATTTTTAATTATTACGTGTGTTTACTGTTATTTAAGTTAAAATAAATTTGTTGTTCGTTATGTTATTATTATTGATTGATGTTTTATTTTAAAATATGAAATACGATTTTTCCAGAAATATTTCACCGAATACCACTCCTGCATCGGAAATCACCAGACAATTCTGCATTTAAGCATGTTGTCTTAAGAAACTGCAATCGGTTATTTTCATTTTTGATTAAATATCGAAAAAGCCCTCCTCCTTCGGAGTCGAGCTCATTCGGATTTAATCAGAAATCAAAATAACCTCATGCAGTTTCCATACAACACGCTTTCAAGCAGAATTATCAGTAATTTTGATGCACTTGTGGACGTCAAATGATACCTAAACCAACCGTCTCTGTTTTGTGTTAAGCCCTTAAATCAATCCTTTTTTTTGTTCGGAATTTTTGACAGGCACGTGATCGAGCGTATTGTTTAGGTACAACAATTTTTCAAGTGCCTGTTAAAAACAAGAACCAAAAAAATTGAATTTAAACACTTATCATTGGGTTGCCTATACTCACCATACCTACCCGGAATCGTTTATCCATAATACAAATAGGTATATTTGTTTGCGTATAGTTCGTTTTCTGATTATAGTGTAATTTGTGTGTAATTTAACAATGAAATTGCTTAAAAACTGACCTATATAGTGTTGTGTCTATATGCAAAAATACTACTGCAAGTGCTCCGAACAAACTCTTTTTCAGGTGCCAAGAACAACCTGCACTACTTTCTTCGAACATCAAGTTAATTAAAAATTTTACCCAAATATTAAATGTTAGTATCGCCAAATTCAAGTGAGCATAACTATAATAGTAAGCATACTATGATGCTATAATGCATATACAAATATACCTATTTATTTTTATGATAATAAATTCTATAGAAAGATTGAGCACAAGTGATAAGCTTATATACATATTTATGGCATCAGCCATAAATATTTAGTTTATGTAGAGAATAAATAAACAAATATTTCAGATTTATTTGGACTATGTGCATATTGCCTATTACTCGCAATTCTTTGCATTAATACTGAAAATGGCAAGACATCAGAGAAAGAAAATAGAAATCTAGGTCTGTCTTGATTTTATTGACTTAAAGGTAATTTCAATCAGATATGTATACAGGGTGTCTTCTAAGTAATCTAAAATATTTCAAGTAGCTATTCCTCAGGTATTTTTATGAAGAAAATTTTATATTGAATATGTCCAAAAATGTCCATTTTCCAAAATATAGGGTGTTAAATTATTTTTTGGTTTTTCTAATTACCTTAAAATCGGAATATTTTCTTTTTATCAAACTTTAAACGAATACACTGCTTATCAGAGGGAATGTTTTAGTGTCAAAAAAATTTAATCACTTCACCAAGGGCGCGCGTGTAGGCAATGGCATACATAATTATATATATATATATATATATATATATATATATATATATATATATATATATATATATATATATATATATATATATATATATATATATATATATATATATATATAATTTACAAATATTTACACGCTACTAATATTTTTAATTTTGTGCGCATTTTTTGTAATCTTCATTCAATACTTGAAATATGTAAGATAACGTTTAATCAACAAAAAAGTCAAAGTCATAGTAAAGCTTTGAAAATTATTTATTTGACTTAAAATGTCATTTGTTTATTATTTGTTTTACCTATGGAGGACTTAAAGGGAGGACACCGATCGGCAATGGCCGCATTTTAAATTTCTGCCCCTGGTTTTTCGTTAGATCGCTAGGTTGTCGATAGAGGCGCTCTGATCGTTAGGGCGTCTAATTTTTCATAGAAAGTGTGGTGTTCTTGTCGAGAACAATTTGTTATTAAATTTTTTTCTAAACATTAAGCATGAGTAACGACAAATTATACAAAAGTAGAGTTGCTTTGTGCCGGGGTGTAAAACACTATATTCTCTGGATAAGAAGCTCAAGAAAGAATGCGGTGGAAACAACCAACGCCTCTTCGCAGCTCCAAAGGTAAGTTAATTTGCTTATACGGAATAATTAAGGGCTAACAAACTCATTAAAATAATATATTATACTGTGGATTTTATGGATATTTCTTTCACTATACATGGCGGTCGTGTGTTTTGCACACAGCTTAACCTAAAAATACATTAAATTAAAAATAGTTTAATTTGATTCTTTTTTGTAAATATTGTATTAAGACACTAATATTCAGGTGAATATTATCAATTTCTGAAATAAATCCAGACCAAATCACTAGTTAATAAACATCTTTGTACATAAAATACCATTGGAACTATATTTTGTCGTGTATTGATTAAATAAATTATAAGTAAATTTAGCAACTGTATAACTGTGAGGTATAATGGTAATTACAAAAATCACAGTCACATTTTATTGCACAATTATTTATTATTAAACATTTTGTTATTAGGGCCCCATAATTTTTCAAAAATGGCAACGAGCAATTCCCAGGGCTGATAAAATATTTGGTACCAGTGATGTTGTTTGGGCATTGCCCTTTCCGGCAGAAAGTATTTTGGGGGTGATGAGCATAAAGGAAACGTCACCTCCGCATTAATTCCATTTTATCTTGTCAGTAGAATGCATTTTATTTGTGAACAAATGAATTACATTGACGAAGCTCGAAGAGAGGAAACCAAATGTTTAAGGAAACAATCAAAATTGTAAAAAAAACTAATGCAAATCTGGAGTCATTTATTCATGCCTGACCAAAAATTAGCTAACTGTATAATCTTACCTTTGTAATAAAGAATATAACTAAATATATTTTTTTATATTTGTGTTTTTTTTTGTGATTCTATATCGGAATAATAATAAAAAAATATATTAATGGAGTTGTACAGTTGCTTCCTTATCGAAAACATTTTTTTTGCTACTAGAATGTTTAATAACCCGTATTTTTTTAAAAACCAAGCGTCATTGGAACTGCTTACAGGCCGGGTATTCCAATAAGTGTGACAAAAGACATTTAACTTCATATAAAATTCGTTATTTGGTCCTCAAAAAAATTAAAAGCAACTAATTTAGATAAAAATAGTTATCGCGCCCATAAGAATTTCACCACAAAAAGTTGCGTTTAGGTTTGTTCAGGGTCGTTTTTCGTCTTTTTTATTAACATTTTCCAAGCTACTAGAGTTCATAATTTAATTTTCTAAATACGCACTGTTTCCGAGAAAATATATTTTCGGAAAACAAAAAACCTGTTTTTTAAAAATTATTTTTTGAAGACATTTTTAAAAAAATGTAGGTAAGTACTTTCGAAATATGTATTCGAAATAGTTATTTTTGTATTAAGTGCGTGAAGTGAGTGTTTTTTTAATGGCATATGAGAGTGTCAATTTTTTGCCGAGACCGCAGGTCGAGGCGAAAAATTCTCTCGAATGTGCCATTAAAACACGAATTTCACAAACGAAATACAAACAACATTTTTTGTACAACTGAAAGTTTGAATTAATCGGTAAAATTGTATATTATAATAAAAATTTTACCATATAATTTCACATAATCAAGTTAACAGCCCTGTCGTTACTATAGAAATGGTTTGTTGGCACGTTGCTTGTTTTGTTGTCATACGTTGATAGCTGTTCATATTTATTGCAATTTTTTAAATAAATAGTATAAGTACTTAAAATGGATGTAGATTACGATAGTGATAGCGAGATTCCTTCAGATATAGCCGATATAGCAAATTCGGCTATAGCTAACATGTTACCGGCGAAATCAAAATTTATATACGAGAAAAATTATAACCAATTCCGTGAATGGTGCGGCAAGAAAAATATACAAAAAGTGTCTGAAAAGTAAATTTGTACAAAAAAATTCAATACATTTTTTAAAAAGTAATGTTTTATCGTTTTTTTTGTAAATCATTTTTCTAGTTAAAAAAAGTCTTTTTTTCACCGTGAAAAAAAGTCTTTTTTTCACTGTTAAAAAAACAAAAGGTTTACGTATCGATAGCGATGAAAAAATGTCAACTTTTTTTGACAGTTGTACAAAAAAATATTTTTGGAAAGTTTCGTTAATCCGTTTTCAAAAAAATTTACTTGGGTTTGATGACGATCCAGCGCAAATTGTGATAAAATCGCAGTGAGATGGGTAAGGAATATTTTCAGAAACAATCTAAGAGCATGCAAATCAAAATGCCCAAAGAGGCTTACATTTTTTATATAACATATTAGTATTGATCCATTATTCATATTTTTGTGGTATAGTTCATTTGAAAGACCCTTTCATTGACGGCAAATGTTTGTTTTTGTTTATAATGTTTTGTAGAATATGTGGGAATGGTTAATGTTTATATTAAAATATCTATTTTTATAAAATTTACTACTGAAATCTTTTTTGTAAAAGGCTTCAGGGGTAGGCGCGCGCCCCCTGCCCCCCAAATCCGCCACTGAGTCTCGGCAGGTTGAAAAAATATTTGTAGAGTATTTTGATGGTCGTGCTAGTACATCTAGGTACAATGCAATATTTGTAGTTTTTTGGTTTAGTTTTAGGCATAATTATTAATTAAAATGATAAATCTAAACCAGGAAAGAAACAATCTCGGTGCTGCTCGGTCGCGCGACGATTGCTAAACACAATGTAAATATATTGATGGCGTCTTAGCTTGCTTTGGGGTCGCGTGACATCACAGTGGTTTTCGCGGTGCGACCCGAAATCTTAAACTTTGAGAACCCATAACTTTCTAATTTATGAAGATAATTTTAAAAAATTTTCGCTGTTGCTTTTATAATTTCTCGGACTATTTTTATAATGAAAAAGAAAAAAATGGAAACTTCCTAATTAGGATACGAGTAGAAGCTTGTATCATGAACAATGGCGGTCATTTTCAGCATTTAATTTAGTGTTAGCATTTTAATAATTGTTCATCCGGGGTCTGCCATGTTATTAATTTTTAAAACAAATTATGTAATCTGGCAATGAATTTTGCGTTTTTTTAATCCAATAGCATTTTTCTACTTAAGTAAGCTACAACTAAAAAAATGCTAAGATACATCTAATGTCAAGTATTAAATGAAGAGTACAAAAAATACTTATCAAATTAAAAATATCAGTGGCGTGTATATTTAAAAAAAAAATTGTTTGCCATTGCCTACACGAACGCCCCTGGTGAAGCGATTAAATTTTAGATTATACTCAAATATTTCCCTTGATAATCAGTGTAATCGTTTAAAGCTTGATAAAAAGAAAACATTCCGCTGTTAAGAAAATTAAAAAAAAACGAAAATATAATTTCAATTTTGGAAAATAGACATTTTTGGACATAATGTTAATGTGAAATTTTCTTTATAAAAAGACCTGCGATATAGCTACTTGAAATATTTTAGATTACTTAGGAAGCACCCTGTATAGTTTACCGTGATTTTGGTATTGGGTGATTAAGAAAAACAGACGTAGTGTCGTAGTTTCTTTAAGGCCCATATTTTTTTATTACTATACAGGGTGCTACAAATTCGAGTCTTTGTATGGGGATTTTGGTGTGGTTAATTTGAGCAATTTGACGCTGAATTATAAGCTTCTTAGAAGTTGAAGTTGACTTCCGGAGATATACCGGTAAAAAACGAAATTTAGCAAAATTCATTGAATTTTTTCCTACACGAATTTGAAGAGATATTTGAAAATAAATTGCACTCTGTCATGGGCATCCGTTTCAAGATGAAATAATTAGTTTTTTAATGTGACATTTCGGATTTCTGGGACTATCATTGATTTTATTTTTTTAAAGACGGGCCTGTACTTTTTATTTCATTTTCTAAAGCTTTTTACCTCCTGGCAACATTGATGTCTTACACTTACCTCTTATCTTATATCATCTTGTCTTATAGCATAAGCGAAGTAGTATTTGGTAAATATCAATATTGCATCTTTGTCTAACACGTAGGGCACCCATGGAGATTGCCATTAGTATTATTTTAGAAAGTGAGTGCAATACGTCAATAAATTTAGAATGCCAAGAGCGTTCCAAAAATGAAATAAAAAGTGCAGGCCCGTACTTAAAAAACAATAAAATTGATGATTGTCCCAGAAATCCGAAACGTCACAATAAAAAATCAATTATTTTATCTTGAAGAGGATAAAAAGTGCCCATGACAAAGTGCAATTTATTTTTAAATATCTATTCGAATACGCGTAGGCAAAAATAAAATAGATTCTGCAAAATTTCGGTTTTTTTTTTGAATATCTCCGGAAGCAACCGGAATTTCTCAAACTTCTAAATAGTTTTTAAGCATCAAGTTGAGCAACTTTGCCCCAATTTAACTTACGTCGTATGTACTTATGGTTACCGAGATCCCCATACAAAGACTCGAATTTGTAGCACCCTGTATAAAGTTAACAGATAAAAGTACACCAAAAAAATCTGTCTTTAGCTACATGGTATGTTTATGTCACATAGTTCATAATTTAAATGAACGAAATTAAATTTGATCTAAAGGCAAAATGTGTGCCTAACATATTTTGCATAATTAAAGTTTTATATATTACAATAAGCATCAGTTTCTTAAGAATATTCTGGCATATTTTGCAACATTTACAAAGTTTAATGACTCGTTGTTTATAATAAAAGCTGTAGTGAAACCTGCATTTAACAATTATTTTTAAATAATCAGGGTGACCTGAAAAAATACGCCACAACATTAATATTACGTTTTATATGGAAGGCCTTAAAGATTTTTACAGATGACGCTAGTAGATCTCTAAATAATTAAATTTCCCATTTTTTTCAAGTAATCCATTTTCAAGGCAACCTGAGTAACTACCAAATTACGAAAGTTAACGAATAAACATCAGTAGAAGAGGCCGTTTTAGAATACCTAAATTCAAAGGGATTAAAATCCTCTTCTTTCTTCCTGTATTTTCTTTGTACTTATTTCAGTTACAGAACTTTGACTCCTGTGTCAACAAAATTACTATCCAGCCTGTCACTTTCGTTTCAAGAAAGAAATGAATATTAAATTTTGCAACCCTGTACCGTTTAAGTGATTGTCGCTTTCGTTTTAACCGAAATCCTCAACCAACTTTCTTACTTCGAACGCACACCTTACTTATATATTTTGCAAAATTAATGCTCAAATTCACTATTACTTCAACCGGTTTAGTTTTATAATCAAGAGTTGAAATTCACAAGTGTAGAAGATTAAGGGAATTGGGTTTTGTACTATGAGTTTATTTCCGATTTTTTTTTTAAATTATCAAGAAAAGAACAATTTAAATATATATTTTACTCAATAATAAAACTAATGTAAGATTTAATAAAAAAAGACGGATATGTATTAAATACGTAATATGGTTATTGAAAACTACTGAAGGGGTTTTATCTACAGTAGGTCCGCGAATTGGGTTTAGAAGAGGACAAATGGACAACATTTTGCAAGCTACGCAAAAATATCACTCCTAAACGAAAACTTTATTGTGCGTAAGAGTAAACATACTTTGTTGATCATTTTCTACCAAAAGATCAAATATGAAATTATGCTTTAAATTAGACCGTAAGCCTAAGTACAAGATTTCATTAAAAAATTTAAATATTAAAAGTTGCCAGCTTTATCACATTATTTTTTTTTTAAATTCCAACTATTCTCTCTCACACCTTTAACCAGAGTACCGGTTTCTACATATTAAACAATATTGACACTTATGGACATGTTTGTCAATGCTTTTATTAAATGAAGCAATTATTTAGTTCAAAATAGTTCTTATTCAAGTGCAATTTTTAAATAATACGAACATTTAATTAAACTCAAAAGAATATGATATAAACCAAGCAATACAATAAAGATATCAAGATTCAAAAAATCCACCCCCATATTCAACATATTTTCCTAACTGCTTCCTTAGATATCTGAAGGAATCTCCGATTTCTTTTTGGATATTGAACAAACAGCCTGGGTAATAATTCTGCTTTTTAGCACGTCCAGATATTGTACTTAAAATTTGGTCTCCCACCTATAAACAAAAATCTAGTCTTTTCGCTTCATCTCCCTCTTCCAATGTTTGGTTAAAGTGGTATTTGGACGGAAATAATTTTTATTTCCTTTTAAGGTCAGGAGTTGGAGTTTTTTTCACAACTTCTAAAAGATTATTAAAATTTCTAAGGGACATCACAGGAGTTTATCTAACTCACTGAAGAACTAAAACTGTGGCAGCATCCTTTTGGTCACATGTTTTTTCCACTTCTTGAGATTTAAAACCTAACCAGTTCTCTGGAACTTCTTTCTTGTGTTGTAGATTGTCATTTCAGTTATTGTGATTTCTACAAATTTCTCGCTAAATTATTGTTTCATGTTGTACCGCTATGATTCTCGGCCATCCCATAACACTAGACTAAAAATTCTTTGTTCAGTATCATTTTGATGAGAAGCAGTGGCGCACCCAGGACTTTGTCTTGGGGGGGGGGGGGGGGCTGAATAATGCAATTCGGTGGATTTTTTCAAATAGCAGTGCACTTTTTTAATTTTTGTGTGTCTAGGATGTTTGTTCTAGGGGGGGGGGGGGGGCTGCAGTCCCCCCCACCCGGGTGCGCAACTGATGAGAAGTATTTTAAATTAAATAACTGCTTCATTTAATAAAGACCTATGTCCATAGGTGTCATTATTGTTTAATATGTAGAAACTAGTATCTACTCTGGTTAGTGGTGTGAGAGAGAATAGTTGGTACTTTAAAAAAATCTCGTTACTTTTAATATTTCAATTTTTTAATGAAATCTTGTACTTCGGTTTAGGGTTTAATTTAAAACATATTTCATATTTATTCCTTTGGTAGAAAATGATAAACAATGTACGTATTGTTTACTCCTATGAAAAATGACGTTTTCGCATGTTTCGTGCTCCATGTATAAAAAAATTAATTTTTCATAACGTCAATCTCATTTATTTTACAAGCAAAATCTTTTTCTAGCAGCGACATTTTTTTTACTTTTAATTTACATGAAGAAAAAAAACGTTGTTTAAAAATACTCTTACTATTTTCATAAATTGCAGAGAAAACTCTAAAAGCCTCTTGGCCAAAACTTTTAATCAAGTAATAAATTTAATTAACATTAGGAGTCACCTGTGATAGTGATATTCAGATTAGTACTGTCACAACTGTCACATTACGCGTGTCCCATTAGTTTACTTCTTAATTAAATTGTTTGTGCAACACGTAAGTTTTATAATATTTAAACGCTTTAAAAAATAAATGTTTTAAAATGAAATAAAAATGTTCCTTTTTTAAATAAAACATATCTAGGTACTAGAAAACCTAAGAGCCGACACTGCATCAAATTTTATCATAAATTTAAGCAAGAATTCGTATATAATGCAAATTTTAGCGTGAGAAACTCACTTTATAAATTTTATTACAAAATATGACGTTAAAAGTTCGTTTACAAATATTCGCCTAAATTTATGGAAAAATTTCTTGCTTTGTCAAACAACACTAGCTTACAAAAATTTTGTCCGATTTTTACTGTCAACCATATAGTTTTATTACGAAATTAATATTTAAGTGCAATCGATACTCAACCTTCTATCATTTTCCCCGTTTTCTTTACTTCAATATCTTTTTAAACATGCATGATGTGAAAATATGAAGGGTGTGATGAAAATAGCATTTCATTTTTTTCATTTCTTCATTTTACAATCTTATCAGGTTTAATATCTCAAGGGCATCGATAATATAAAAAATCTTATGACAGCTATCGAAAGTAGTGATACGTATTCAAAAATCCGTTGGATACGAATATTAAAAGAATCCGATTTTATCCGTAATCGTATTCGGGTGGTTACTAATGCAAAGTGCAAAGAGAAAACGAAATCGGGATCGAGTGTAAGCGAACAACACGGTCTGCGATTTGGCATATTTGATCGCATGCTTTCCTTTTCTAATGGCATTTCCTAAAAAAAGATAGCATACTTATCGGGTAACGGGTATCATATTATGGGATGAGACCCATTGGTTAAACTCGGCCCGCCTCACCCGAACCGAATTCAAACGAGAACGAACGACGGCGCCTTACTATCTCTAACCTTCGACTTCGAATTATATGATACCGCATTATCTACTCGTATCCGAGATAATTCCGTATATACAATACATGTTTCGCAACCGCTTTCGCGCGGCTCAAGAAATGGACACGTATTCGAATGATGGATACGGATATTAGTTGCTTCCGATTCCGTATTATCCGGATATCTAAAGAATACGGATATTTACAACACTAATCGAAAGTATGTTGCTTGGATACAGATCGACCCGTAGGCGGCGCGGCGGTCTGATTTCTATAAGGAACATGCTTGAGAAAGTCGTTATGAGTTTTGAGCATTTGTCGATGTTCGAGGGTTATTCGAAAGATTTTTTTTTGCTTTAAACAGTGTTTTTTGGCCCGTTAGATTTAGTTTATTTAATCTGTTTTATCACCGACATCACAACCAAAACGTAACATTTTTAAATTATTTACATCTTCAAAATTAAAACATTTCGACGGTGACGCAACGCAGTGACAATTATTAACCATGGGCATCTGTTCTCGTAATTTTTTCCTGGTTGGTTGCTTTCAATCTTGTGATTTTAAATTAAAAACTATTATTGGATTTCAGGTTAGGAAAAAAAATTACTGATTGACGACTCTGTCTCAGGTGAACTCTGTTTTAGTACAACTTTCTCTGCTTTTAACAACAGCTATATTATCCGCATTGGTACTGATAAAGCTGCCTTTCTGTCAATTTAAACACTTAAGTGTCACTTAAGGCATACAATTTTTAACATAATATACTGGTTCTAAATATTAGCGAATGTGCACTGTACTCTAACATAAAGCACAACATACAAAAATAATATAAAATTATGAATTCATCAATGGCCAAATGCTAGCCTGTAAAATATAAAATTGATTTTGCAATTTTAGAACGAACACTCTGTATAATTTATTTGCAGATGGCACCTGCAATTTATTATTCACCTTTAGTGAAAGAAGTTACGCACAACAGATGTTTCTTGGCATTTTACGACGTCATTACCAATATGGGATCCTCCTTGAAAGTGAAAATAAGAGAAGATCGCGAATGTCATTTCTGGTTATCTTAACAGACAGTATGTCAAGTGCATGTTTGATGTTTTTATTTTGCTGCGGGTATTATAGAGAGTTTTAAAGTGACCTATTATCATAAACACACATTATGATAGCGCTGTTCCAATAAATAGATAAACCACATCTTCATGAATGAAATTTTAAGGACCTACGATTGTTTCAGAAGTAGTTAAACTATGAAGAAAGTATATTAAACTACATATGGCTGTAAAATACAAGAAAATTAGCGAAACAAATTTCGTGACTAAACAGGTGACATTGACTTCCTATTTTATAAATGGCTGGTTAGTTACACCCCGATAGCACAAGATATTATGTACATAGGCAAAATGTATCCGAATAGTAATCTATGAGCATTACTAGAATAAGTACTCAACATAACTTTGGCATACTGTACATACATGTATATACGAGTAAAAAAAATTAATTTAAGTTTTGCATTATACTTCAAGATTCTATCTTTAAAAATTTCTTAAACACTTCGAGGAAAAGGGCGGAATAAAAGAGATCGCCAACCCGGATACTGTTTTAAACATTTTTTCTGCCTTTTTATATTACAGGAATAGGTATTCAAATAAAAGTGAATGGGCCTTATAACTTTTTTTTTGAAGATGGACAAAAATGTTAAATATGAAAGTTTTGGGGATTTTTATGGATCATTATGGATCTTATCAGTAAAAAAATTGAGCATCGAATAAAAAAAATATAGTATTAAACATCAATTTTCTCGCTTATTTTAAATCGGATGGTATGATTTTTATCCAATTTTTGGATTCTAGGAGAAGTTCTAGATATATTTTGTATAACATACCCTATGCGGTTTTTCAATCGTTTTTGAAATATTTCAATATTAAAATTATTACGCATAAATATCCTTTAGACGTAACTATCCAAGTTGCAAACGAAATAACTTCTACATTTTTAAATTTTCTTCGTAGGTAAGTTAAAGTTAATGTCAAGGCTGACAATAGTACTTCACCCTAAATTTATAATTTTATTTTTATTCAAAATGAGTTATTCTATTAATATAGAGAGATAAAAAGTGTTAAAATTATATTTACAAAATAACAATAATGTTAGAGCGGCTCAAAGACAAACTGAAGAAAGGATGAAGCGGGACAAAGAACTCCATCATTAAACATAATAGCTTTGTTCGCGGAGACGATCCGTGACCAGTCCGTAACCTGTACAAGTTAAATAATCCCAAACATTTATGCGCATGTGCGATTCGAAACCGATCAGGAATTGACAAATCTCCGCGAACGTTTTTGGTGAACGTGCTTGTCCGGAACATCTGCGAATCACTTAACCTTAACATATTTTATTATTTTGAATTAAATTTTTAGACTGAACAACCTAATTTAACATTATAATAATATAATGATTAAAATTGCCACAAAGACATATTTGTTCTGTTATGAGTAATTTGAAATACAAGAATAATTGAATATACTAGAGCATATTATTATATACAAATTTATATCTACCTTTATACAACTAACAGCATATGAAATTTAACTGTTCGTTATCGCAAAATACAGCCCGCCCAAAATTAAACGACCATTTTCAAACAAATTTCACACTGCACTTGCGCGGACAAATAATTCATGCCATAATCCTCGGATCGTTTTGACTGGTTACGGATGTGTCCTGAACTTGTTCTCGCATCACCGCGAACGCCAAATTTATTGTCAAAATCAGTGATTTTCTGCACCACCGAACGCAAATAATCGCAAAGCGCACGCGCCCTTGTCATGCACGGACTAGTTCCGGATCGTCTCCGCGAACAAAGCTAATAATAACGGGAATTCTGGGCAATGGAAAAAGAAGAAAAGAAAGAAATGATGAAAGCGATTTTATTATATTTTTAAGAGAATCCAAAAAAAGTCAATTCCCGATTATATGCGGTATTTCAGATACAAGTTCAAAGAACGTTAAAGTATTTTAAGTATAGACCGTATAAAATTATGGCAGGTCAAAAGCTTAGTGCCGATCAAAAAGAAACGAGATTTGATTTTGTCACAAATATTAATGAAAGAATGCGGCAAGATCCTAATTTATTTCATACTATCTTTTGGACAGACGAAGCAACTTCACTGGTTACTGCATGAATGTTTAACAGACGAAATGGTCATGTTTGGTGGGATGAAAATCCCTTTACCGTCGAAGATATTGCTTTTCAGGGGCGTAATTCAATCAACGTTTGGTGTGGGATATTACAAAATAAAATTCTAGGATCATTGTTTTCATTCGGGGAGTATTAACCCATAATATAATTAATTGAGGTTCGTAATTTTTTAAACCATCAATATTACGAGTGGATCGGTAGATATGGAACGTTACATTGGCCTGCAAATAGCCCAGACCTCACACCTTTAGATACGTTTCTTTGGGGTCATTTGAAAAATGTCGTATACAGCAATCATAATGAAAATATTGAAAAAATTTAAAGGAAGGTGAGAAATGAAGTAAGAAATCGGAACGACAATGATGCTGAAAGTATTATAAACACGTTTTAGAGGCAGAGAAGAATGTATGAAAATTGCGAAGAATTAAGTGGCGGACATGTTGAAAATTGCTTTTGATATTTATTCGTCAATGTTAACATTTATCTGTTTATGTTATAATTTATTTGTCCTTGTTTATAATCACTGGTTATTGCCTTCAGATATTAATAACCAATAAAAATCAACATTTATTGTTTAATAGAATAACACATTTAGCACAAAAATAAAATTATAAATTCACGGTGACTAAAGTATTATTGTCAACCTTGACATTAACTTCGACTTACCTACGAAGAAAATTTTACAAGGTAGCAGGTATTTCATCGCAAACTGGATAGTTACATTTAAATATATTTATGCGAAATAATTTTTAATCTGAAATATTTCAAAAACGATTGAGAACCGCATACAAAATATGTCTAGGACTTCTAGATTCCAAAATATGATAAAAATCAAACCATCCAATTTACAATAAGCGGGAAAATCGATATTTTATAACATATTTTTTTATTCGATACTCAATTGATTTGCTCCCCAAAACTTTCATATTTAAAATTGTCCCATCTTTAAAAATAAAAAAGTTATAAGGCCTGTTCACTTTTATTTGGATATCCCCTGTACATACACAAAAACGTATATTTTTAAAAAATTTAAGGCAAATATTTCAAGAAACGTGTATCTTAAGTGAAAACACAAACAGCTGCTTAAAACTTTTAATCAAGTAATGAGTCTAATTGACATTTAGAAGCAACTAAATTTGGGTAAAAAAATTAATATGAGTGCTGTCACATTACAATGAGTCTAATTAGTTTAATTCTTAATTAAATTATTGATGCTACAGGACTTGATGCTGTCAGATATTTTATTTTGAAATGAACGGTTTTAAGACATCAGCCTAGAAATTACATCCTGAAATACACTCCCGATCAATATCTTTCAGATATCATATTTTCAAATGAACCGTTTTAAGATATAATCAGCCTGGAAATTACGTCCCGAAATACGTTCCCGATTAAAAAGAAAACGGCCAAGAAACATGTTAGTTAAATTTAATGATCAATAACATTTTAAATCTAAGATCGATTTTGATAAAATTTTTGACAGATTAAAGACACAGTCATTGGGTTTGTGCCATGTATCCAGTTTTTGTAAAGTACTCATCATTTTGCTCTTATACGAGGAGAAACAAAAGTAATGTTTTGAGACCTAAATTTAAACACCCTGTGGAGAAATTGGGCAGTGGGATAATGTTCTGATGTCTCTTATTTTGAAGCCCCATCTTTTCTCAAAGGAAGCATAATTTTTTAAAGGAAACCTTTCCATTTGTCTCCCATATGTTATTTACATAAAACAATAATCATAATACGTTGCATAGCAACTGTATGACTTTACTTAATTCACATTTCTTTTTAAAAAATGCGACCAGAATTGAATGGTGATGGACGTAATATCAGATATAGGTACCTATTACTGATATGTGGGGCAAGGCAAAGAGCACTGTTCAAGATATAGTAAACTGTTTTCGCCAGGCTGGTGAGTATGGACGTGGTCCAGGATTAGGTAGATCACGAATAATTACAAACTCGTGCGATGATCGTTTCATGACTTTAAACGCCCTAAGAGACCATAGATTACCACCAACGAGTATTGCAGATCGAATTGCAAATGTCCGTGATATAAGAGTTTCTGCTATAACAATCCGTCGCAGGTTACAGGAAACCGAGCTGAGGACAAAATGACCAACTGCTTGTCCAGCTCTGCTTCGAGTCCACCGAACTCAACGATTAAACTTGGCTTAAGAGCAAGTAAATTGGAGAGCAGAACATTGGTTATGTGATGTGTTTTATTTACGGATGAATCGCGCTACTGTTTGCACTCTCCAGATCGACGCGAACATGTTTGTAGAAGACCGGGCGACCGATTTTCATAATGTTGCATATCTCCAAGAGTACCTTTTGGAGGCGGCAGTATCATGGTGTAAGCGGGAGTTAGACTAAATGCCCGTACGGATCTAGTCCTAACTGAAAATGGTTCTATGTTGGCTGATCGCTATATACGGGAATGATGAGCATATCACGTAGTAACGTTCGCTCCATATATTGGCGAAAATTTTATGCTGATGCATGACATGCCAGACCTCATATTGCTAGGGTAGTCAGCGAATATCTAAATAATTTAAATATTGAATGATTAAACTAGCTTCCCCGTAGCTCCGACCTAAATCCAATCGGGCAGTGTGGGACATGTTACGGAGACGTATCCGCAGTCGCCAACCCAAATCCATTCCAGATTTTCGGACAGCCCTTTTTGAAGAATATGAAAATAATCCCCAAGGAGCAATTGACAATTGTACCCAAAGCATGTGACGTCGTACGGGGCAATGCAAGATGGTAAAAATGTTTAATGAGTAATGTGTAAATGTGTATAATTACAAAGCTTTCCTTTTCAATTTGTATCTCTTCTCGGACTAGTGATATCGAAGTAAATGAAAAAACATAATGATCAGAAAAGATACGGCTTTTAAACAAGTACATTATCCCATCGCCCAATTTCTTCACGGGATGTTTAAAGTTAGGGATGGAAACATACTTTCTGTTTCTCGTATATTCACAAAATTATGAGAATTAGTAGAAAAGGGAAGTAAATAGACTGATCACCAAGAAGATTAATAGGATTATAAATTATTTAGCTCTTATTTTCAAGATACAAACTGCATATTATTAATATCTTTTATTCCATGGGTAACTACTTAACACATTAGGAAAGGTCCAAAAAATGGTAAAATATCATTTGCATGATATCCATGTAGCAACTCAGCAACTAGTGGACATCTTACGGACGTCAAGTAGATATGTCCAGCTATTGATATTCACCGAATATCCACGGGACCAAAGTGTATTATTCTAACCGCTAATTTTGTTTTTTAATGTCTTAAAATATTTTATTTATTAAATTATAACCCCACTGCACAAAGTGGATCAATCCAGAATTATCTAATAAGGAATATGCACGTATTTTTTTGCATAAATCGTTTAAGGAAGTCATTACAAACCCAACAAAATTATTTTAAAGAAAATTGCTGGGATAATTTAGCTAGAAAAAATTTTACCTCTCGGTATAATCTATTACAATTTAAAAAGCAGCCATTTGTTCTTAGTGAAAAGTGACATCAGGAAGTAAACAGTGATATCAGGAGACTAGCAGAAATACCGTAAAGCTTAACCCAAAGCCGAACAGACTTGTTTTTCTCGAAAACAGTCAGAGGGAGAGCAACCGAATTTTCTGGGTTAATAGACGACTAGTGCAACTAACTTTAGTAAAAAATTATGTTATACAGGATGTATCGTTTCGGAGTTCTTAAACGCCAAATTCGAAATTTCCGTTGAAATCGGGTACAGGTCTCAAAATTAAATTAAATAGATTTAAATTTTTGGATGTTATAGAGGACTCGGATCTTCAGAATCCTATTGAAACTGGTGAGGACCAGAAAATGGCAAATAATTTTTTGAATTGATTAATAAGTAAAACTTTGAAATCTCAAACACTTTCCTTTTACATTTACCTTAACCTTTACTTACATTTACCTAAACCTAAAACAACTGGAAAATGGATATATTTGGGAAAACTGGAAATTTCGATTTTTGACCTAAATTTTGCACGTTTTTTTTTTTGTAAAAATGGATCCAAATTAAAATCCAGTATAAGTCATTGGAAAGAGCGCGTCGAAATACGTGATGTCCATATTTTTTAGTTTCTTCATTCTTTATAGGAAGTTAGCAATCGCCGATTAAAAATCTATTTTTTGACTTTTTTTGCACTCGACATCGGTACCTTTAAATCACTCCGTATTTTTTCCTATCTAATTGTTTCCCAATTTTTGATCGCTATCCGAGTCGCTATCTTATAGAGGGATAATGAGACTGTAAAATAAATACAGAATGGGTCATCCAGGAGCGTATTAAAACTGAGTTTTGTTAATTTTTTCCAACACAACCTATTTTCAGCCGACATAATTCTACACTACTTTGTCGTCACCCTTAGTGGCACTTTTTGGGTTTATTTTATCCGTTAATTATCTAAGAATACTTCCCACTAATTTAAATCGCTTATTTTTCGTTTAAGTTATAAATATTTATTTGCATCGGGGGCATGCAAAATTTGAAACTATTAAATTTTTGAATTTTCGACCATTGCCATGAAAACAAAGAATTTCAGTTTATTTACGTTGAAATTATTAAAATATGATGTATCAAAATTTGGCAAAAATGCCAGCTTCTGTTGCAAGATTGGAAGGTTGCTGAATCGATTTCGGCTTGCAGTATTCATGACTAAGATTTTAGCAACTTTTTACTCTAAGTTCAAGGATATTTCATTTAACGAGTTACGCATTAAATGCCATTTTTATTGATTTTTCGATGACCCTACAATACTGAAATTCGCCACGTACTTATTATAACACTTTTGACGTCACAGGGGATCACGGAGAAAATTCTTTTTTTTGTCAGTCAAGACCAATACGGTGCTATGCTGTTCATAAGTTTGATCACAGTTTTACATGGCAGGTTTTTGATCAGAGAATAGGGCACCTCATCCTCTCCAGGCCCTTTATTATTTGTTAGCCTCCGAGTAACTTCACACAACTCATTAGGAGTTGTGTAAAGCTTTATTAGCATAGGTAGGGGTACTTCTGGTATAAGTACTGTTCTATTTCTGCGGAAAATAGTCCGACCAGCGAAGTTAAACGTTACTCGAGTACTGAGCAGAACTGCTTTTATTCGCACACAGCACTTTTCCACCTAATGAATATTGGGCAGAAATCGGTTCCACCGTCGGCTCTACCACAAATATTTCATTTATGTAGGGAATATAAAAATAGTATATTGTATATCTAGTAGGAAAAATATCCTCCTACATACACATGCACATACTGTTTTTTCTGCGATCGAAAATGAAATAGAAATAATAAAATAAAATTAAGAACTTTAAGTAATATTAATACGGGAATATTTTATTCCCGGCCCGGGAATAAAATATTCTAGTACTGTTAATGTAACAATGTTTAGCAACGGTTAACAATACAGGAATAATGACTTTTGTGGCGTCAAAATACGACAGAAAAATGTCAGTAGATTTATTTGGGTAGTATAGCGTACCTTATACACGGTCAATAATACTGACAATATATGATTATATTGACAAAAATATTGACCTTGTAAGGTGAATATATTGATGATATGATGGATTGAACTGACGCGAATTCGAATTTCCTAATATCAGGCATCAATATCAGTTAGTAGAGGGATACTGTCAGTATTACTGATCGTCTAGGGTGCGCTCTCAATATTGGATCAATCCTTAGTGTAACGTCAGCAGCTACTGTCAACAATGAAAGCAGCAAGCATGCTTTTTTAACCAATCTTTCATCCAGCGCTTACGCTTTACTGTACTTTTTATGCCTAAACTTAAAATTATCGTAATACATGCTCCCTGCCAAGGATCCATTTTCAAAAGGAACGGATAATAGTAGATTATGTACTAAAGGAAATATTGGCAATAATACTTATCGTGTAAGGTTGAAGAATATTGATACAGAAATTGAAGTTGATTATTGAAATATTGTCAGTATTGATTAATATCAATATTATTGACCGTGTAAGGTACGCTTATGCATATTCCCTATTGTGACAAAACATATGTTAATGTCATTGCCAACTCTAAAGTTTAATTAAATTTATTACTTGACTAAATGATTTGTGCAACCGAACGTAAAAGGCGACTCCAAACAGCTTCGTGTATAATCCATTTGAGAAAACATTCAACTATATGGATTATGTTATTATGTACCACAAATTATGTCAAAAAGCTTTTCTATAACAGTAATAATCATTTTACTGATCCAGATATTCTAAAGATTTTTTTAAAATTTATTATAAATTATACATTAATCATAATATAATAATCCCTACAATATTTATTGACGAAGTTAAAATTTTATTTTACAGCTTTGATAGGCTCTTGGATTTTCTTTATTGACTTACCACATAGTCCACAGAAGGAGCTGCTGGTGCGGCCTTAATAAGAGCAGGAGCATGAGCAAACGGTGTAGCAGCAATGGCAGGTCTCAACAGGGTTGGTGTCAGAGCCTGTAGCGAATGTAGAGATGGAAGTGTAGGAGCTAGTGCAGGGGCCAAAAGAGGTCCATGGGCGTATCCAAGAGAAACTGCTGGCGCAGCTGGAAGCAACCCTGCTCTAGTACTGGCTACTAGGGCCGTAATTGCTATAAGCTAAAATAAGAATGTATTTCTAACAACATAGGTATTTTAATTTATAAAAAATATTTTTCCAAGATAGTTGCTTAACACTAGGGGTGTCGATCCCAACTGGTTTTCTTAATCGGGATTTTCGAGATTTTGTTGTCTAATCCCCGGATCGCGGAAGTACTCCCGAAAAAAAATTAAAAGGAATTCAAATAATGAATTTTTTAATTATTAAGTTTAAACATACAAATGAACTAAAAAGCACCTAAACGACTCTAAATGCAAAAAAACAAAAATTTATAATTATTTAAAAAAAAAGCAAAAATATTAAGGCGTCGAAAGTTTCGTCGTTCGCTAGAACGTATTTTGTTGCAGAAAACTCCTGAGGAAGAGAAACTTCTCTCGAGTTCTATGCTTGTGGGCTGCATGGTTAGGAATTCAAAGACTTTTGAAGATTATGTCCATGACTGCCATCATTTGCAAATAAATTAATTTCTTGAGTAAGGATTGCGGACATCCAGGTCTTATTACTGGTTTGCTTTTGTAATAGTCCTGGACATTTTAGTAACGCTTTTTGTAGTTTAACGTTGAATGGTTCATTCTTTTCTGCTCTCAGGATTTCTGCAATGGGAATGTCATCTTCGTTGCTGAATTATGTTTCACTTTCATTGTCTGTTTCTAGCCTTATTAAAGGTGTTTCCAATTTAAATTTACTGAGGGAAATATTGGATGTCTTAAAGCAATCATCTTGTTCAGAGTTTAGAATGTCGGGATTTTTCAGATAACAGAGACTGTCAGAAGAAATGGTTCTGCGTTGCTTGATATTTGTTCCCAATGACTCTTGTAGTTCCGTACAAAGTGTTGTTTTAATTCTGGACAATTCCTTCAACATGAACTTTAATGCCGCATCTGCTTTACATAAATCCATATCGCGACGGCATATAGGGCTTCACCCTTCACCAATTTTTATTGGTTGGAGAACTTTTACAACGCCTTTGAGAACCTCATTTTCTCAACAAAATTGTTGTTATGTTTAGATCCATAAGATCTTTTTTTATGAAATTCTCCAATAGTGTAGAGCGGCTCCATCTTGGTTTGCAATATAATATAACTTTTAGCTCTTTCCCATGATCATTTTTGATCTACTTGTGTAGTATATCATTATTATCATTTTACATTTTTCGGCTTTATCACACAGTCGCAATTTCTGCATTAATGAAATTATAACCGACAAGTTATATAACTGTATAATTTCCTGACCTAGACCAAGTCAAGTCATTCATGAAGTGTTTGTAGTAGAGTATTCATGGTTCACTAACTACCAGTCAATTCAACAACTTACATAAGTGCAACATTCATTTAGGAAAAACAATTCACACTTCACACGGCTCATAAAGTATGCGATTATATGCTAAAGCCAGGGACAAGTTGTTTAATCAATTTAAAAATACTTATATGAATTTTTATCTAACTGAAACTTAACTTTCTTAAAACGACACAATGCGACGATCTGATATTTGCAAATAATATGATTTTTGCTTTTGTCGCTTAAAGAAAAAATCACATTTTTATCTTAAAAAGAATCACCTGTCACAATATATTTAAAATTTTATATTTTCGAGGCCCCTAGATTAGAAAACATGGTTTCCCATTCCCTGCTGTCTGTCGGTCTAACTGTAGACGCAAACGTTTAAAGCGATATTTTGCGTACAGACCATATCAGACAATATCAGAATAATTCATAATTATTATTTTTAATGATGACTTATTAACAATGATAGGACAAAAACTTGTCAAAATATAACTGATCAACCAGAAGATCTTAATTTAAACCAGTAAGAATGGATAAGGGATGATTTAACATTCTTTGAAGCCAAAACAAACCATTCTAAACGACACTGTAAACACAATTTGTAAACATTGGCCACATCTTATTTTACCTTGTATTTTTGTACCACAAATACGTGAGAAGCATCACAAGATTTACTAAAAGTAATAAAAGCCCTAAAATATTTTATTTTTCTGCTAAATAATAATAAATTTACCTTAAAAAGGTTTTATTATTTATAGGTTATGTTATTTCTAAAGGTGTTTATTTAAAGTCGCTCCGAGTCATTTATAACTCTATAAGTCGCCCTTTTTCTTTTCTAGTTCATTAGACAAAGACGTACGTGTAACCGAGCGTTCGCAGACGTTTTTCCTAAGCAACCAGCAGACAGCAACACTTCTGAGCTCCAACACTCCAATGCTATTTTATCTCTCTCTACTACCATTCTTGATTCAATTACGTAGTAATTGGTAGTTCGTAAACTCTTCTCATAGGAGAAATGTTTTCATAACAAACAATAAATATAAGGCTTCACGTTCGATACGCTCACAGTATACGGACATCGATTCCTTTCTTAATAAATCCATGGTACAGACCAACTTTAATTGGGCAGATCTAAAAAATTATCGCTTCCTTAACAGAAGTTAATTCATCCTATATTGTTCAACTAAACCTAGTTTGCCAATTCGAATTTGTCACAAAATTATTATGAATATGTAACTAGAGATTTTCTCAATTTTTTTTTGCTTTGCCAATGATTTTATTGTACTGGCACGATAATGCGAAATTACCATTGCATATTTTTTATATATTTTATTTCTATAAATTCATAATACGACCCAATAGGTAACTTAGCTAATTATATTATTGTTATTAGAGCTTTTTTAATTTAACCGTTTACATTAATTTACAGTGTGTAGTAAGACGATTACTTAACAAGTATGGGCTGATCAGAAGCCGGTGAAAATTCGCGCCGCTGAATAGACATCCTTTGGTGACTAATTAAAAACCGCTGAAAAATTATCAAATTGACAGCGAACATAATGATTTAAGACGTTTTAATTTAAAAATTTTATTAGTTTTAAATTTGATACAAAATTAAAAGGGATATTGAAAGCAATCAATTTGCTCCGTTAATGAAAGTGCTTAAGTGGTAAAACTATAAATGTATTACCAAAAGAATGTTTGAAGCCGTTATTTTAAACCAATGAGCTTATTCAGTCATTTATTGTTTTCAATAAATATGATAATATTATTGCACAATGAAAACACACACGCACACAAAAATTACATCAATTGGACGGATAATCCCAAAAATATTACGGCCAGATTCCCCAACGCTAGTCAGAGCTAATTTGACAACCAAAAGTTTTAAACTCAAATTTTCTGTTTTCTATCTCAAAGTAAAAATCTATTGTTGCATTAAGGGAGATATGTATTTTTTTATAAAAGAAATAGTAACAGCTTAAACTTAAAAATAAAAATTAAGTTCTGATGGTGTTATTGTTTCTTTGTACCCAGTCAAGTGAACAACATATAAAACGGCCAGGTTTAATTTGTCGGTCTAATTTGACAACCAAAAATTTTAAACTGACAAGTGTAGGAATAAGATAACTAAGTTTTATACTATGAATTTGATTTTGAGCTTTATCGCAAATTTATAAAGAGAAGGGCAATTATTTTGGTACGTACTTGCGACCATAATAAACCAAAATTCATTCTAGCAACCCGTTCCAAGATGAAAATCATTTGGAAACCAAGCAAATGGCTAAAATATCAGAATAATTCATAATTATTATTTTTAATGATGACTTATTAACAATGATAGGACAAAAACTTGTCAAAATATAACTGATCAACCAGAAGATCTTAATTTAAACCAGTACGAAATATTAAACATTCTTAGCGAATCTGAAGGTTTAAACTTCGACCAAAAAGTACAGTTTCCAGCCTGATGTCACCCTATGAAAAGCAACTTGAACACATCGGGCAATGTGACGACCCAAATTAAGGATACGGCAACACCTCCATGTGCAGTATCGGCCATTTTAGTATTAACATAACCTCGAAAACCAATCCACGGTTTACGGAATACGAACAATTTTTGCAGCGGCGCCAACGCCTAATATTTCTTAAATTTAGGTCGCCCATCGTGGGACTACGTCATCAGAGGCCATCTCCCCGTTTTGTAATATTTGATAGCTATTTTGAAGGTGGATTTGATATGAAAAAATTCTGATTTTTTTGGCATAAGGTTTCATATTTAAGCTTTACATTGTGAAATAAAATAAATTGCTTGATAAACCCATTGTTAGTTTTTGTAATATTATAATGATAACCAAAATTTGAAAACAAAATTTAGCTTCACCACAAACCTTGAAAAATTTGAAAAGTGTTTCATTTTTCTAAAAAAATTTTTTGGAATCCAGACATTTTATACGTTTTTCAGTTTCTGTCTATTTACGCAATATCATCTGAAAATAATTGTTAAAGAACTTTGAATATATTATTGTCACTTTCTTGTCATAGGCGGGCGCTAAGGGTAATTAAATGTAAAAAGTAAATTTTGTAAAGATACAATAATAATTGTACACAAAAATCCTAATTTCTTGTTTGTGTATCAAATCGCTGACAAAAAATAGGAAAATGCGCAGCAATTTCGAATTATTAGGACCTTTAGTTACTCCATAAGAGAAATGGGATATTTTTAAAATTTTGGAAACGTTGAGGGATAAAATTCTAATAAACCTACAGCTGCGCTAGTCAGAGAAGTTCATATTTTCTGATAAACTTGGAGTACATCCTTAACATCCCCCCATGTTGATAAATACAGTAATCTCATTAAGGTTTGCTCAGGCTTATTCAGGTTTGTTGTAAAACCTGAATAAAAACCTTACCGGACCGGTCATAAAAAAACAAAAATAAAAAATAATTTTTGCCAATTTTCTTGCTGCTATTTTTCAAATATTTGTATCAATAAAGTAGGTATGTCTCACGAGGTTTAATAAATAAATAAGTAATAAATGTAGGTTAGTACATTATTTTAACATTTTAAACACAAAGTTGTTTTAAAATATTATAGATATTATGATGACTGCATGTTGTGCTATGTAGGTTATTCTTAAAATAAATTAATATTTCTTGAACTGACCGTTATTTAGAGTTACATTATAGGAGTAAAAATACTATTTTGCACAATAATTTAAACATTTTTGTGAAATAAATACCTAGCTTTGGTTCTTAGACAATATATTATGTGAACCTGTCATAAAAACCATCATTATAATTTTTTTCTCACTACAACTAAATAAATTTTCTCAGTACGTTCCAGTGTAAAAATTATTTTAGAAATAAACAAGTCGAATTAAGAATAAAATAAATCACAATTTTTTTTTGAATGGCATATAAAGTGTGTCTGCTTAAGTTCGCTGCATATGGGAAACTTTTTTATTATTAATTTTACGAAAAAAAGTTAATATTCATAAAAAGTTCTGCATGGTCCAAAACCTAAAATGCAATCATCAGATATCGAAATTTCTTAGTCATATAGGAGGTCTGTCAGAAAATATGAATTTTACCCTACAGTAAAATACTTTTAATTTTGACAATATCGAAAACTTTCATAAAGAAAATTTATTTAGAATTGTAAAATAATTTCTAATAAACAGTCTCTCTATTTATTAAAAATTTGTTAAAAATAGAAATTGATATGATTTTGTACATTTTCCTATCCTCTACCCTACAAGAGTGAACACATTGATATGAATGCATTTCTAATTAGGTTGCCATGATATTTACATATCTGCCATTAACCGTCAAATATTATTAACTTATTACGTAATTATTACAATATTAGTACTGTATTTAAGTTGATAATTGTAAAATAAATTATTTTGTTATGTATCAATTATTTTAATGCATCATCAAAATACTGCAACACAGAGGTCAAGAAACGTAAAGGTTATCAAATTTTTAATGAATCAAGAGATAACTCTTTATTAGAAATTAGTTTACAATTCTAAATTAGTTTTCTTCATGCAAGTTTTCGATGTTGTCAAAAATAAAAGTATTTTACTGTAGGGTAAAATTCATATTTTCTGACAGATCTCGTTTATGACTGGGAAATTTCGATATCTGATAATTGCAATTTAGGTTCTGGACCATGCAGAACTTTTTATGAAGAATAACTTTGTTTCCAATATGCTGCGAACTTAAGCAGCTATAAACAGCTTTACTGTTAGGAGTATTTAGCTCACCTGAGCAAACCCGACCAAATAAGACACAAGTTAGACAAAACTAGGAGGACTAAAGTTGAAACCGTCCTGTGTTTTCTGAATTAGCTGGTTTATTTTAAGAAAGTGTAAAAGTACTAAACTTACCCTCTTAAATTAAAACTATATTTTTAAAAGTCTTTTCTTAGAATAAAAACAATTTTACAAAATCATAGATAATGTAGAGTAGAGGATAAATATGTAATTACTAATAATTACTAAATTTTAGGTTAAACCATCAGGTACAAATACTCTATTATGTCATCCCTTTCTTTGAAATTGCTTGAATTTCGAAAAAGTGTGTGAGTTTATTTTATAAAACTAACCAAAAATAACGTACTACTAAGGAGGTCAAAAATGCAATACGCCATCCTACCTTAATATACATTATGCAATTACACGGTACTGCACCTAGACACAAACTAGACGTCTACCGGCCTATAGGTGCTTTTATAGTGTAGTTGACAACCCCATGGTTCTTAATACCATGTCTATAAATTAAAAAAAATTAAAAGTAATTGCATCTGGCTGCATAATATTTGATTAAAAAAATTGCTGAATGCACAGATTGAAAGTATCAAAACTAGGGACAAGGTTACTGCAGTTGTCTATGGTGTGGGTAAAATAGGCGTGCCTAATAGAAGATACATTACTCTTTAAATGCACACAGTGTTTAAAAAATATTTAAAAAGAAAGGGCAATGATTTAATAAATATTAATTTTTTAGTAGTACCTGTAAAAATTTAGAATCCATGAAATGTATTCGAAAACTAAATTTTGAACAATCAAAATATTTTAAAACTAAATTTTCAATAATGAATGGAGGGTGCAGATTAAACAGCTTTACTATTCGGATTGTTTACCTCATCTGAGCAAAGCCGATCAAATAAGACACTTCAAATGAGATAAACTAGGAGGGCTAAAGTTGAAACCGTCCTGAGCTTTCTGTGTTAACTGGTTTATTTTAAGTTAGTGTAACAGTACTAAATTTACCCTCTTGAATTAAAACTATATCTTTAAAAGTTTTTTCTTAGAATAATAATTACAATTTTACAAAATCATAGCATTACGTAGAGAAGAAATAACTAATAATTACAAAATTTTAGTTGAAACTATCAGGTACAAAAATGTCTTTTCTTACAATAAATTCAATTTTACAAAATCAAAGCTTCGCGTAGAGAAGAAATAACTAATAATTACAAAATTTTAATTCAAACTCAGATACAAATACTCTACTATCTCATTCATCTCTTTAAAATTACTTTTACTACTTACTAAGAGGGAATTTTTTTTTTCTAATAATTTTGAGATAATCAAGTCACGCGAGAGCAAATAGAGAGGTGTAGTAACATATTAGAGGCTAACAATGGAAGTTGTCGAGAGATGCGAGTATTTTAAATTAAAATTTGACTGTACAGATAAAAAATGCGCGAGCGCTACTTACTAAAAAGGCGTGATGCTAGAAAACTCATTATTACAAGTAATTCTTTTTAAGAATCACGACATAATTGTTGAAATCGAGTTTTTCGTTTGTGCCTGTATGATATTTATATTCCTGTGTGGAATAGCATTAAAAACAGTAATAGTAAAATGAACCCAATGGTTGTTGCCCATAACGTTAGACAAATTTATTGATCTTGTGTTGCTGAATGAAATTCAGTCTAAGCCCAAAGCAGGTGAATATTATTCTACACTACCACACGAAAAGAACAAAGATAAAAATATTAGAAAGAGTTATCCGCAACCACGGCGTATCGCAAGAGGCATCAAAATCCTAAAACCTAAGAATGGTTATACTTTTTTAAACAATAAACTTTATTATTGGGCTTTTGAAATAGTTTTTTTTAAAGGCGCTAGAACTAAATGGCCTTTCCTCGTCTTATGCGTTACGTTTTGTAGTTCCATCGCTTTTAATGCATTAAAGAAAAACTGGAAAAGGATTTTTAATAATAAATTTTACAATTTAAACCTCAAATACGTAACATAACTGTATTTATTAAAATATTGAGTGGTAACAACCAAATAACAGGATTTTAAACTTTAAAATTGCTTTTCTAAATATTTACAGCCGAATTTTCCAACGCTAGACCGATCTAAATCGGCAACCAAAAGTTTTAAACTGACAAGTATAAGAACAAAACAACTAAGTTTTATACTATGAATTTGTTTCTGAACTTTTTCGCAAATTTATAAAGAAGAGGGCGATTTTTGTACATACTTTGCACAATAATGGAACTAAATTCATTCTAGCAACCAGCCGCGGCCCGTGAGTTTTTTTACAGGTGGGTCAAAATTTTGTGGGCAACTTGTGATATCAACGCAACAAGTAGAATACACTTTTTTAATTAAGAAAGGTTTTTTAATAATGTGCCAAGAAATTATTTACCTACAAATAAACACTGCAAAAATCATAAAATAGGTACTGCAGAATATTGAATATTACTACTCTAGATGTTTATGGCTTTTTTCAATGTGTTTTAATACTCTAGATTCGCAGATTTTAGCGGCTTCCGGTTTGGTAAGTTTAGCCTCTCCTCAATAGATGTCGCGTCTTGTACTAAAAGCCCAGAATATAAACAGAACAAAATTCTGAGCTAAAAGTATGATTATTCGTAAAATAAAATTAGGAACGCTGCCGAAACTCCGTTTTCTTTAATAAATACAATACTGGCGACTAGACATAGTAATACGATATTTGTCTACGCACGTGCAGGCTGTAAGCTGTAGTAAATATGAGATTGCCAACAATTTTAAAAATATTTTATCGAGGAACAACTTGTTGCCAATACACCTTTTAGAGCCGATCTAATTTTTTAAATAACAAAAAATTAAAAAAAAGTTCTTGCCCAACACTGATTCGAACCCTCGACTTTCCGATCAACTCGCTGAGATTATACCTCTAGACTACGCTGGTAATATAAGAAAATCGGTCCGATACCGTAAAAATTTGATGCCTAGCGCGGCCCGACAGAAATCGTATTTATAATTTTTTATGTTTAACCGCTAATTAATATTATTAATACAATGCAAATACAATGCGCATATTAGCTACCTAATCAGTTTTTCTTTCTCCGAACCAAATGTTTTGAAATAGTATATTTTATGGGGCGGTTTGAGAGTATTTCCATAGTGGGAGTGGCCCGATATTATTGGTGGGCCGTCGACCAACTGTATCTCTTTTTAACTTCCTAAAGCGCGTATGTCTGTTTCTCTCTTAGTTTTAATGAATTTATATCGTCGGTATAAACCTATAAGATCAATTTACAATATGACCCAGTCCGGAGCAAGCTTGGATATTCTTTGACGATGGCTTGGCTTGATTCTTTCTTGGAGAGTTTTCGCATGGAACTTTGAAACAAAAGATTCTTTTTTGGTTATAAAAAAAATAAAAAATATATTATCGGGTAGATCACTGTAAATATTAGGTGGGTCATTAACCAAATGACCTTATGGACGGGCCGCGCCTGATAGCAACATGTTCCAAGAAGAAGAACATTATTTGGAAACCAAGAAAATCGTTGAAATATTAGAATAACTCATAAGTTTTTAATGACGACTTATTAACAATGACAGAAGGAACCCCTGTCAAAACCTAACTAATCAACTAGCAGATCTTAATTTAAACCAGTACTAAATGCGGAGCCAAAAACGAGACATGAGTGATTTAATGATAATTGTAAATGAAGCCATAAAAGGAAGGAATAGAGCAAAAAATGAAATGGACAAAAGTAGAGCACAGGTAACAGTAAAAAGTTACAATGAAAAGAGAAAACCATTAAAAAAAAATTGATGGTAGGAAAAAGAGAATACAACTAGAGCAACTAAAAATGGTAGAAAATCATTATGTAAATAAAGAAACAAGAAACTTCTACCAAGACTTAAAAACTCGACGCAACCTGCGAATAAGACATACTACTGCAGAGATAAGGATGGATCACTACTTAGGGAAATAACAGAGAAATTAAAGAGATGGTCACAACACTTTAAAGAAATAAGGAAATAAAATATGAACCGCGAGCAGAACAAGTAATAGGAAACCAGCAAGAAAATAATGATTCAGAAGTGGAAGAACCAACACATCAAGAATTCATAGTCATAACAGTAATAACAGAAGTTAAAAGTAATAAAAGCGCAGTCGGAAATGGTATGCCAGCAGAAATTTGAAAAGTAGGAGGAGAAAATCTTCAAGAAAAATTATATCATCTGATGCTAAAAATAAGATAAAACGAAATTCCAGAACAATGGGTCAATGCTATAATACGCCCAGTATAAAAAATTTTATAAAACACATTGCCAAAATTACAAGGAATAGTATATTCTGTAACAAGGTTAGAATGAAAAAACTCGATACGAGTGGAAAATTCCGAACGCGAGCGCTAGCGAGCGTGAGGAACCACGAGTATTGAGTTTTTTCATTCTAACTGAGTAACAGACTATATTTTCTCCACGACCAGAAAGTATGAATCAAATTAATGAATGTCAAATTCTATATCTGATTCATTCGATTTTTCACTCATTATTTCATTTAAATTGAAGCTTTTCTGACAAAAATTATGACGCCGCCACCATTGGCATCTGTCACTGACAATTTTGAAATCCACGGCAATCTATGTCGTTTGGTTCGATTACAGAATATTCATACCGTACCTTGTTATGGAATGAGAATACATGCGAAACACATAAGAAGTAAGTGTTTCAGAATAAATATTCTAACTCAAGAGTCAGAATTTATATGTTCTATTATTAAAAATGATTTCGGAATTTCTACATTCTGTAATGGTTGTGGAGAAATATCATTACTAGATGTGGCATATAAAATCTTAGCGAAACTAATACATAACAGATTAAAAATATGTGACAAAAAAACAAAAGGAGACTTCCAAGGGGAATTTAGAGCTAGAAGATCACACTAGATCAGGTATTTACATTAAAAGCTATACAAAAGAACAGCTATTAACAGAATTTGGGTTTCCTTCTGCTATTCATAGATTTTAGGCAGGCCTATGACTCCACCATACGAGAAGGACTTTATGAAGCATTATGAGAATTGAGAATACCTACCAAAGAAATTAATTAATCTAAAAAATATGACTCTACGGGTAACAGAGAAAGAATTTTAATAGAATGACATCTTTCAAACCAATTCGCACTAAAATGGGGCCTAAGGGAAGGTGATCCACTAGTCACTGATGTATTCAAACTAGTACTTCAATAAATATTGAGGAAAAGCAAAGTACAAAGATATGAACTAATTTTTCATGATAAAGAGCAGTGTATTACATACGCTGATGATGTCGTTCTCCTGATAAGACCAAAAAGGCGACTAGAAGTACCAGAACAACAAGAATAGATTAGATTCCAAACATAGGGTAGATAATACAAAGTTGAAAAGGTAGAAAGGTATCTAGGATTTATTATTACAAATAAAAACCAAGAAGAATATGGAGTAGGTAAAATAATATTACAAGCAAGTAAAGCAGTTGAGTCCCTGGCTAGGATCCTAAATGCAAAAGAGATTTCAAGGAGAGTAAAAATTCGAACTTACGATGCAATCATACGACCCGTAGTTTTATATGCATGCGAAACATGACAGAACAAGATGAGCATCCCCATATCTTTATTAATGAAGGAGATGCCGTTCAACTAAAACGAAAATTAGACATTTTTTACTTTAATGAAATCCTTATGGGATATATTTATGAACAAGGTCCATTATATATTTATAATTATTATAATATTATTAACACCTTTGTAATTCTATGCATATAGTTGACAATGAATAGAACAAAAAACATTATGTATCGTAATGATTATATCTAATAATATAATACCTTATCAAAAGTTGCTTAAACTTTATATGTTAATATTTTCTAATACTCTGTTATTATCATTTATTTATTTCTAATGCTGTCATTCGTTTGCACGAGAACAATACAATATGGATTTAGACACAGTTGTACTTATTTAATAAGTTAGATATTAACTCCAAGGTGCAAAAGGTTAGAAATTTTTTCCGTGTTGCGAAATAGGATTAGACTATTTTATTCTGCAAGTATATTGCACTAACGAGCCCTCTTATTATTAAGGCCAAAAGATATTTATTTATACACCATTGACCCTAGGGCCAACTGTCAGGAAAGTTATATCGGAAAATTTTGAAAAAAATAATTTAGTTATAATTACTTATTATATAAGTTTCATTTTACCATCTATAAATTCAAAGTTTTAAATATTTTTGTGCGTTACGTGTATTTTTGACGCTCTGTATCTTATCATTTCTGTCTTAAAGGAACTTTTGATTCTGTAAAAAAGCTTAGTGGCGGACACGGCATTTTTTTAAAACAAGGATTGAACTGGCGTGCTTTTAATTTGACAGTTCTATTAACAGAACACTAGCATTTTCGTATTACCACTGCTACGTATGGTTAAGTAAGTTATAAAAAATGCTGGACAAGCGATAACGTGTGTAACCCTCTAATATAGTCTTTGTACGCTGAATAAGGTATTGAAGTTCACTTGGCTCTGTGTTCAAAGCAAATAGCCCCCCATGAAAAGAAAAGTTCTGACAAGATGGGTAATTAGGTATTCAAGAAATATCTTTAAACCCCATCAAATCGCTATCCCTTTTAATCTGCCATAGCAAAGTCTTCTATAAAAAATTAAATTTTCTGATACAAAAAGTAAACGGTTTTAGCGGTTTATGGCTGTAATATTTACACTACCAGAGAAAAATACATAAATAAATAAATAGAATAAATTAAATTAATTCTTTTGTGTTTTTTGCGTCAATATTCTTGTGTAATGAGTAACAATCATTTCGTGGAAAATCAAGAAGAAAAATGTAGAATACATACGAGTACATACAACTCCAATATCATGAAACTAATTAGCTTTTAAAATTTTTACCCTAAAATATTGTATCTAAGAAATAATTTAAAATGTCATTTCTTTAAAGAAAATTAGAATATTTTGACCAAGTTTGGAATTTCTCGATAAAATTTGATATACTTTATGAAAAAATATGGTAAGTAAAATTTTCTTCAAAGCTTTCTCAGATCTCAGGTGGAGCGTCCCAAAACATTAACAGCCAGATTCTCCAACGCTAGTCCGGTCTAATTTGACAACCAAACGTTTTAAACTGATTACTGTAAGAATAAGACAACTAAATTTTCTACTATTAACTTATTTCGGAGCTTTTTCGAAAATTTATAAAGAAAAGGGCAATTTTAGTACGCACTTTCGACAATAATAGAACTAAATTCACTCTAGCAACCCGTTCCAAGATGAAAATCATTTGGAAACCAAGCAAATCGCTGAAATATCCGAATAATTTGTAAGTTTTTAATGACGTCTTATTAACAACGACAGGACAAAAACTTGTCAAAACATAACTGATCAACTAGAAGATCTTAAGTTAAACCAGTACTAAATCTTAAAACTTCTTAGTGAATCTGGACGTAACATTTTTTCGCAAATTTCAAAATTAAATATTTTTTTACGAAAATGATTGTAGAGTACCCAACAGTAACATTTTATAATTTGGTGTGGGTCCCATGCGTACTGCGTAGGAACCGAGATACGACAATCTGAAATTCCAGGAACCGCCACTTGTAGGAAACAGTTGTCATGTTGACAGTTAATTTCACGTTCGGAAGGTGTCAAATATCAAAATTTGAAGCCGTTTTGAAATCGATTTTCAAACAATACTTGAAAACACTTTGACAAGTCGAAACTTCTAAAAACAATTCGAGATTCAAAACGATTTCAGTTCTTCGTGAAATCGCAGTAATAATTTGAATTATAGGACGACTATGAATTAGTGATGTAAGGATACGTATCCAAGTATCCGTTGGATACGGATATTAAAAGAATCCGGATTATCCGGAACCGGCCGAGAACTTGAATACGGATTCGGAATCAAAATAAATTCGCATCGGCTGTATACTAATGCAAAGTGCAAAGAGAAAACGGAATCGGAATCGAGTGTAAGCGAACAACAAGATCTGCGATGTGGCATATTTGATCTTATGCTTTCTCTTTCTAATGACCTTTCCTAAAAAAAGATAGCATAGTTATCGGGGTAACGGGTATCATATGGGATGAGACCCATTGGTTAAACTAGGCCCGCCTCACCCGAACTGGATTCAGACGAGAACGAACGACGCCGACGCGACGGTGCCTTCCTATCCCTAACCTTCGACTTCGAATGATACCGATACCGCATCGACCTACCTAGCCGTGTATCCGAATAGAAAATGTTTTAGTATTGCATGCATACGTATACATACATGATCTGTCGCGCGGTTCAAGAAATGGATTCGTATTCGGATAATGGATACGGATATTAGCTGATTCCGATTCCGTATTATCCGGATATCTAAAGAATACGAATATTTACAACACTACTATGAATAGTCGAACAATTCTGCCCAACGTTAATTAAAGGCAAATCGCCTTAAAGGGATTGTGCAGACATTAACAAGGTAACTGATACGCAATAGAGTTAACAAAACCACTGTAAAAGGTACTATATAGTAGACGTTTTTCTAATGGTGTCATCAGAGATAATTCCTTATTTATAAGAGTAGGCAATAAGTTTTTTCTTATTGATAATTTTAGAAACAAGCCAGCTGACCCAGACATTATACACATATGTACATATTTAGAAGAAACGCTTTTGATCATGTCCTTGACCTCGATAAAGTTATTGCTGACTCATAAGAAAACTTGTATATCTATGCCCATCATAGTCGTTACCAGAATTCTGATTTTGGTAGGGCTGAACTTAAAAAGTTGCTCACAGAATTTTAGTTGGAAAAACAAACCTGAACGATATAATTATTGAAAATTGTCAAGGAGATAAAATTGTGTAATTACCCAAAAATATTTTTATAAAATTCTTGATCTTGACGAACTTCTTCTCATACCCTCTTTAAAATCTTGTTATATTTGCAACTATTTTAAATGGAGGACTAAAACTAAATATACTTACTAAATGATTAATATACCTAATTATTTAGTAAGTGTATCTATCTAGTTTTAATTATCCATTTAAAATAAATTAAAATATGATAAAAAAGAATCGATAATAATTTTTCATAGACTTCTGGGCTGGTTTATGTCGCATGATAACGGAATAATAATTAGTAAGGTATCTTCGAACATTTCATCCTGACACAAAATATAGAATAATATTAATCTAGTAAAAATCAGAAAACTGGTTTTTGTGAAAGAATACAGAAAGGTCATTGCTATTACATTGATCGGGCGGGATGTTAACTAAGAAAGTTTTCAGTTTTACATTTTATCAGTGACGCAATCAAGATTTTAGCTCGAGGGGGGGTGGCGAAATTCTGTTATGATGTGTGGATGTGAACACGAATTATTGTTAGTTAGATTACCTCAATGGGGAGGTGGTGCTAACTCCATTCACCCTTAATTCGAAAAAGTTTCGAAAATCAATTTTTCGAACACAATTTTCGAAAGAAAATTGTTTCGACAGTAAAATTTTTCGAAAACATATTTTTTTGAAAACTTTACAATTTTTTGAGAATATAATTTTTCAAAAATATGTTTTCAAAAACAATTTTTAAAAAATTCGGAAAATATGTTTTTCGCATATAAATTTTTTAGAATATCCACCTTCTCGAAAAAATAATTTTTTGAAAATGTAACAAATTAATCAGACAAATTTTTGAAAATACTTTTTCAAAAAATTTATTTTCGAATCATTCCTTTAAAAAAATTGAAAAATTGGTGCCAAAAGCAAGAATTCTAAAAATCGCATTTTCGAAAAATGTTTTTTCAAAAAAATGGATATTCGAAAAGGTTTTTTAAAAAAATGTTTTTTGAAAAAAAAAATATTTTCAAAATAAAACATTTCGAGAAAATATCCTAGATCGCTCTAAATTAATGACGTGGGAGTAGACGCAGATAAGGATTACGAACGATTAGTAGGCAAGGAGCTCAGGAGATACGGAATACGGACGATTAGTAGGCAAGGAGCTCAGGAGGATCTATACAACCCAGCAGATTCTCCCCCACTGGCTGCGCCACTGCATTTAGTTTTATGTGTATCTTCTAATCTTCATATTTTTAATGTATGTATCTTGCCGGTCTTACCTTTGGACAGTTTAATTATTGGACGTTGGTAGTTTTGAAGCTTCAAAAGGGTATTCTTTTTTTTTGTACCTAAGTTAGGAGATATTTAAAATTTCTGCCAACATTACCACATGATTTGTTAGCTACCTTACGAGGCCTTTAAAAGATTTGACCATATTAAAAATGTTCACACGGTTCTGTGCGTGGGCAGGATCACTTGAACCTTGTATAAGAACAAGCTGTCCTAAAATATTTTTGCAGCTGCTGATGTAACAAAAGTCCGTGCATGGCATATTGAGGCTAAACTGGAACGGTTTTAAACCACCCGCTTTTTACCACAAAATCCTATTTATTTCCATTCTTAACAAATCTAGGTCTGTAATCCGGTTTTTTGATACAAACTGCACAATTAAATTTATGGGGTCGCAAAAGCACGCGCTAAGCGTAATCTGCTACAGGGCGTGGTCTTCGCAATATAACCTACCTGTAAAGCACATATAACTTTCACTGTTACCTCGGAGTGCTAAATTTATCTCCATTTCAGAATCTGTATTCATTGCACTCTTTTAGATTTGTGGTTAAAATCTTGATTCAGTTTAATTCGTTCACGGCTTTGGAATGACAACCTACACAAAAGTAAAAAAAAATATAAATGGACGTATTAATTTAATTATCTTTTCAATACAGGTTATGTTAACATAATAGGAATTTTTACAAAAATTGTCTTATACAGCATTGAAAAATACAGTAAATAAGTACTGAGATAGAGGCTTATTTTAATATAAGTTAATATTATATAACAAATAGAGGAATGTGCCATTGTGCATTTAACCGACCGACATGGGTAACAAGTAAGCTAGTATGTGTGTGTGTGTGTATAAGTTTCAATGGCTCTGGAAGCTTTCCAACAGGCCAGACTAGTTTGCAAACTGTGGGAAGTATGCGTGACATTAGTTATACATGATATTGTCATTTTGATTATTGTCAGTTATGTTTCATCTGGATTCCTCCTGTATATTAGGATTAAACTATTATTGATCAATTCTACCTATATTAACTTTTCTTTACTCTTTTTATAATTTTTGTTTTATTTTTTTTATTATTATTATTTATTTTTTTTTAATTTATTTTGATGTATTATTTTTTTTTTTATTTTATTTTATTGTTTTTTTTTCCTTTTTTTTATTACCTTTTTTTTGGCGGTAAGACTGGGATATAAGAAGGGATTTTTTTGATTCCGGTTGGCTGTCCCGGAAGGAGAGACTAACAAGAGGCCAAATTTTGGGAAAGGTGACACAATGTTACAAAGGAGCCCTATATCTAACAAGTAAGCTAGTAAAAAGGATATAAACCTATTTTACGAATGTAAGTATATTTTATATCTGCCTTTATCCAGGTTGGGTTGCCTCTTATTGGCTTTGTTTCTATTTATTTGGTGCTTAATATCAAAACTGTTAATCATATATAATAAAATTCTTAAAAATCTGTTAAAATAACAGCATATTCGGTGAGGAGTCCTTGTTTCCTTTTAAGATTTCAAGAATGTTCGAAAAGGTCCTTTTCACTTCTTTTCCTTCTTTTTCTTTTCTATTCTTTAAAAAAAAACTATATCATTAGTCCTGTCTGTTCATATAGACATGCATTAATTAGTAACTTTTATTATTATAATTGAAAAATACACTAATGTTGTACTTCGGAGAGCTGTCATCCACAAGTTGATGGCTTGAATCACTTAAGGAAACCCATGACAATCCGTCTAGATTTTCGGTTCCATAAAAATATTTATCTCTTTTGGTGGATCTACTTCTTGTCTTCTTTTTGCTTAGTTTCACTTGTTCTTGGATACCCTTCATCTTTTTGTTCCGCCATACTTAAAATACTGACATGTATACCAAATATACATAGGAACCGTTGCTGTGGCCATCACCATAATAACCGTTGCCTTAATAATCAATTATTATTGATGAGGTGATGGTGTAAAATAAGTTTGGAGTCAGTTAGATTGATTAGGCATTTCAAGCATATCATAGCAATATGTAGGTACCATCCAAAAAAGGTTTTACGTGCATGGATAAAATTCCTGTTTGATACTATTTTCGCTTGTTCAGGTTTTTGGTAGAAACACTTCTACACAGTTTAAATGCATCTTCAAGAAATTTCGTATGGTCTTGCCGCCTAGAGAGTAAGAGTACAGAGGAAAAATTTTATTTCGCATTTCTGTTTCAAAGTTCCAAAGTTGATGTGCAAAAACTGCTGTCTACCCATCATTTGACTCAAGATAAATTCAGTCTCATTTATAGCTATTGATGATACTGATACAGATTTTAGACGGATGTTTATCCTTTCCACGCGTTGGCTCTCTCCATGAAATTCATGTGTATCTACAGGAAAAAAGTAAACCCCATCAAGAAGGAAAGTAAGACAGTCAAAATGCATCTGAGCTAAATGTAATAATATTGTAATATATGTATATTGAGAAAAAACGTTAACAGTCAGATTCTCCAATCTCCAACGCTAGTCCGGTCTAATTTGACAACCAAAAGTTTTAAACTGACAAGTGTAAGAATAAGACGACTAAGTTCTATACTATAAAATTATTTCTCAGCTTTTTCGCAAATTTATAAAGAAAGGGTAATTTTAGTACGTACTTTCGACAATAATATGACTAAATTCATTACATCAATTTGTTTCAAGATAAAAAATTATTTGAAAAGCAAGCAATTCGCTGAAATATCAGAAAACCTCATAAGTTTTTAATGACGACTTATTACCAATGACAGGACAAACACCTGTCACAACATAACTGATCAACTATAAGATCTTAATTTAAACTAGTACCTACTAAATATTAAACCTTCTTAGTGAATCTGAACGTATAATTTTAAACGAATCTTACTCGTGCCCAGACAAGATTAGAATACAAAATAAGTCATTAGTTTTTATTTAAGTAGCAGAATTGAGACTTCCTTACATATTATTTTCACTTTAGTTACAATAAGTACTATTAAACTTAATTGCGTAAAAATTACATAAATTCATAATATTACCGCCCCAGACAAAATTATGTTTGTACACATTCTTGTAGGTCATACCAACGTCCTTGCGTGTGAAGTCAGTCAACTGTGACAAATAGATTTTTGATTACTAGAAAATGTATGTTAACGATCAAGGTTGCTAAAAACTTAGATCATTTTGTTATCGGCTAATATCGTTTAATTATCTTTAATAAACTTATTATTTAAAATAAAATTGTGATTTACTAGAAGCTTTGATCAATTATCTTTTCTATTATCACCTCTATATGAAGTAAAAAATGCAATATAGCTTAATAAAATTTTGTAACTATGTATATCAGATCATTAATGAAATTTAAGCAAGATGGCACCACTAGAACTTTTATGAGAATTTTAGAAGTATCTCTATTGCAATGTTGGATATTTTGAAACAGCGATGTTTTCTTAAGGAACCCTAGAAAAATTCAAATGGAATACATACGCTAAAGTCAAGGCTTGTTCGGTGGTCATTATTGAATGAGTCATGGACAACATTTTTTTGAAGTTTTACACACTACCTATATTTCATTAAATGATATCCAATTATTGTTAATCATGGTACAACTCGCCCTTTGTTGGAAATTGTTAGTCTCAAAACATTCATAATAACATTAGTCGTTAAACCAAGTGCCAGTAAAGTTATTCAAACTTTAGGGAAACAAAATAGTCATTGAAATAACTAGTAAAGATTTTATGTCAACTCTACTATTACAAAAAATATTAAGAACTAATCATAAGCAAGCATCAACATAGTTTAGCTTCGATACAGTTGGTCTGAGCCTGAACAAATTCGTTATAAATAATTGGACAATACAGACGTTCTTTTTAAACAGATCGATATCAAATAAGGAAACAAGCTGCTCGGTGTAAAATTTTCCATTACTATATCTACAGTGAAAGCCAATAGAATTAGCCAAATACCAATTTACCGAAGTTTTTACTTTATTTTTCACCATTTTTTCACGATTCTTAAGTATAAGAATTTAAATTTCAAAAATACCTACAGAGCGAAACACAATGGTGATGAGAAGAACATACGGACTCTACTCTGTAGAAGATTCCTAAAAGCAATATAAATAAAATTTGTTTTGAAAATCAGTTTTATAAGAATAAAAATTGTGCGCAAGTGTGATTGGCTTGTATTGACACAAAAATATTAGTGCAATATATTAATATATAGTTTTTTTTAAATTATTGAGATTTTGACAAAATTTTATTACCGTTATCAAATAAACAATAATAATTCGCTACCTCAATACTTCATCTAGATGTCTCTAAATTCGTAGTCTGGAGATAATGTGATTGGCCGAAGATTCACTTAAGTAAAACTGAGGTTTATGTAAAATGCATTTCGTATTTTTTCTTCATATATTAAACTACTAATGTGATTTTTTTACAGATGTAAAATTTAATTTGAAATTTCAAATTTTGTTGCGGATCTAACATCGAATACATTGTTGACAGGAACTTTCGAACAATGTTTTTCTGAAAACACTATTAAAAGCAGGCTTGTTAACGTGGCATTCTAATGTTAAAAGTGTAATTTTTTTAATAGTGTTAAAAGTGAATTACTTTTAATACCAATGTTAATAGTAAATTGACAGTTGCTTGTCAATAATATCTAAAATAATCATTCGTTTTCTGAAATATAATAATATAATTCTTTCGTCAGTTTTATTACATTTTTTAACCAAATATGCCGTGTTTGTAGAAAAGATAGTGAACGATACATGTGTTAAGAAAGATTTTATTTTGTTCAAAGGAATGGAATACTGGCTGCGCTCATGTCCCAAACTTTCCTTCTCACTAAATAAAATACCTCTTTTAACACTTGTATAGCTATTTAATAATCATTTCTGATACAAAAATTGTCGCTTGTGATTGGTCGGGATTAAAACCCAGGAAATCATCTTTGATCAACATGTTTCAGATTAATTCTCTTGAAAGCAACAATAATAGAATTAACTTTAATTAAACGAATAGATCATGAGTAACATAGATCCTTTTTTAAAATCTGTTTATCAGAAGAACAAGAGACTTGACACAAATTATTAGTTTTAAAGTTTTGGTATACTTAAAAGCAAAACCTCAGTATCAAAATAATAACATGCACCACAAAAACCATTAATATTCTAAATACTCTAGTCTACAATCTTGATATGGTTTTAATGATAAAGAAACATGACACTTATATGTCATGATCTAAGATAATAATTGTACCATGTACCATATACTTACCAAAGAGTTTTGATTGTTATGAAACAGAAAGTATTGCAAGAGGTCAATTAACTAATAACAATACCTGCCGAGACATACTCGTATATAGTGTAATAGAATTTTAAATTAGTGTAGGTAGAACATGTGGTGATAATTATATGTTTGGCCATATTTATATTTAAAAGTTTATGTTTAGCTATGCTATAACGTTTTCTTCTGTACTAACTCACAGTTAATTGGTTTTGATAGATGCATTAATTGATCAATATAGAAGTGTACAAAAATATAACGAATGAGAATCAGCTCTCTAACCACCTGACGATACCTTATACTATAAGGATATGAAACAAATAATGTTAAAACAGCCTGACAAAGTAAGTAGACCTCATCCATTGTTGTAGTATAGAAGTGTTGTTTTTTTAAATATTCTTGTTATATATATATATATATATATATATATATATATATATATATATATATATATATATATATATATATATATATATATATATATATATATATATATATATATATATAATATATATATATATATATATATATATATATATATATATATATATATATATATATATATATATATATATACCGGGTGTCCCAAGGGGGTGGCTCGCCCCTATAACTTTTTTGTTTTTTAAGATAAAAAGATATAATTTGGACTGTGTTTGTAAGAGATAAAATTGCATTTTTTAACAGATGACTTGACCTTTTCCAGCTTCCGGTTTAACCGGAAACGAGATCAACTTTTAATTTTTAAATGGGACCCCCGGTATTTTTATGTTTTGTTTGACTCAGAGTAACATTCTGAATACAACTATGGGCCATTGGTCACTTTTTGTCAATTAAAAAAAAAATATTTTTCCGAAATTTATTTTTTAGTCTAGAGTGCTATGAGAATGTTAAAGTCGTTTATTTTAATTTTAAAAACAAGGGAAAAATTACGTTTTCCTATTTTTATTCATAATTTTCAAATTATGAGTAATTTAATTTTCAAACTTATTTTACCCGTTTTTTTCAAATGGGAACAGGGTGGCTCGTGCAGTTAGAATAAAAGAGCATTTTATTACGAATAATTTGATATCCCACATTATAAGGTTTTAACTCAACTACTCCTAAAAAACTAAAAAAACGTTACCCCTACGTTGAACCAATGCATTGTTCCATAAATGGATTTTTTATGGAGTTTAGTCAAGACAGTAGGTCATGACTGAGAGGACAATAATAGTAATGTTGTGAAATAACCGAACTAAGATGGCTTTGAAACCAAAAGTCTATTGAATGTAGATTTTTGTTGTCAGTATTGTTTAATACTTTTGGAATTTCTAATCTACAAGATGGAAAATTATTCAAGAAGTGAAAAAATTGACATGCTTTTAGTTTTTGGCGAGTGTGGACAAAAGTAAACTGATGCAGCTCGAATTTACACCGAAAGATATCCTGAACGCCGTCACCCAACACGTCATGATGTCTTAAAGCTAGTATTTTACTATTGTTGTTATTATTTCGGTTTCCATTAAACATTAAACATTTTCCTCTGTTGCTAATACCAATATTAACGAGTTAAACATATCCGTGGCACTCTAGACTAAAAAGTTAATTTTGAAATAAATTTTTTTTTGACATAACAAAAAGTGACAAGTGGCAAATAGTTATATTCAAAATGTATCCCAGAGTCAAAAATATAAAAAATAAAAAGGGTGTCCCATTTAAAATTCAAAAGTTGATGTAATTTCCCGGAAAACCGAAAGTTGAAAAAAGTTGAATCACTTGTGAAAAAATGTACTTTAATGCCTTATAAATATCCTTAAAATTGCAAATTTGTATCAACAAAAACAAAAAAGTTATAGAGGCGAGCCACTTCCCAGGGACACCCGGTATATATATATATATATATATAATATAAAGAAATAAAGAAATATCGACAGGACTATTTATAAAAAAAGGTGAAGAAAATATTGGGGAAACTGTCTGTATGGTAGTGCTCGACACGTGTTTCGTGCTTATTAGCACTCATCAGTCGCACATAACCAAGTTATTAGATGGTAAACTTGGAAGTTGAAAAAAACACAAAGAGTTCACAGACCAGGGACCTGCTAGCACATTTGCGGTTGTTTTTTGTCAGGAGACCCAGGGATTTCCGGGCAACACCCAACATCACCACGGAGGCTGCAATAGCACCTGCGTGAAACCTCTACCCCAAGGGATATAACAATATAAAGAAATAAAGAAATATCGACAGGACTATTTATAAAAAAAGGTGAAGAAAATATTGGGGAAACTGTCTGTATGGTAGTGCTCGACACGTGTTTCGTGCTTATTAGCACTCATCAGTCGCACATAACCAAGTTATTAGATGGTAAACTTGGAAGTTGAAAAAAACACAAAGAGTTCACAGACCAGGGACCTGCTAGCACATTTGCGGTTGTTTTTTGTCAGGAAACCCAGGGATTTCCGGGCAACACCCAACATCACCACGGAGGCTGCAATAGCACCTGCGTGAAACCTCTACCCCAAGGGATATAACAATATAAAGAAATAAAGAAATATCGACAGGACTATTTATAAAAAAAGGTGAAGAAAATATTGGGGAAACTGTCTGTATGGTAGTGCTCGACACGTGTTTCGTGCTTATTAGCACTCATCAGTCGCACATAACCGAGTTATTAGATGGTAAACTTGGAAGTTGAAAAAAACACAAAGAGTTCACAGACCAGGGACCTGCTAGCACATTTGCGGTTGTTTTTTGTCAGGAGACCCAGGGATTTCCGGGCAACACCCAACATCACCACGGAGGCTGCAATAGCACCTGCGTGAAACCTCTACCCCAAGGGATATAACAATATAAAGAAATAAAGAAATATCGACAGGACTATTTATAAAAAAAGGTGAAGAAAATATTCGGGAAACTGTCTGTATGGTAGTGCTCGACACGTGTTTCGTGCTTATTAGCACTCATCAGTCGCCCATAACCAAGTTATTAGATGGTAAACTTGGAAGTTGAAAAAAACACAAAGAGTTCACAGACCAGGGACCTGCTAGCACATTTGCGGTTGTTTTTTGTCAGGAGACCCAGGGATTTCCGGGCAACACCCAACATCACCACGGAGGCTGCAATAGCACCTGCGTGAAACCTCTACCCCAAGGGATATAACAATATAAAGAAATAAAGAAATATCGACAGGACTATTTATAAAAAAAGGTGAAGAAAATATTGGGGAAACTGTCTGTATGGTAGTGCTCGACACGTGTTTCGTGCTTATTAGCACTCATATATATATATATATATATATATATATATATATATATATATATATATATATATATATATATATATATATATATATATATATATATATATATATATATATATATATATATATATATATATATATATATATATATATATATATATAAATATATATATATATATATATATATATATATATATATATATATATATATATATATATACCGGGTGCCCACGAGTTTACTGGCCAGCTCGTTATTTTGTTAAGAAATAATATTTCGATTTGAAAGTTTGGGAACTTGTATGGTTGCTTTAGATGCAGATTTTGAATGCTCGGACATCTGACTATCGTTTCCCGTTCAACCGGAAATACAGACAACTTTGTTATTTTGACCGAAACACCCTATATATTTGTTTAAATTTGGATTCTACGTACAATTCTAATTATAAAACATGTATCATACCCCATACCTATCTTTAACAGTTTTCAAGAAAATGGCGTTTGAAAATGTCGAAAGAGCCGCAAACTATACTGTTTTAACATAAAACAAATGAATATGCGAAAAGTTTAATATATTATTTTTAATTCTTTTTAGGGGCCTTGTATGCCTGTGTCATGACAATTTCACTTCCGGTGCAACCGGAAGTGCTACAAAATATGACATTCAGGCACAAATTACTTCAATAATTTCAATTGAACGACCTACTTTAAACCCTAAATTCTAATTTATCTGACTTTTCTCTATAATTTTTGTATACACCATCCCAGGTCTAAAGTTGATAGTTCTTGAGATATGGACAGCTAAAAATTTAGATCCATTCCAAAGTTCAATCTTTCTAATTTTATCTAGGCGGCTATGGAGATCATTTGCATTAAGAAAATGTAGAAAGGATACACATAATTAATAATATCAGAGTAGTGCTTGAAGTAATAATTTTATTAGGTTTTCATTTTAAAAAATAAGAAATTAGCCATAAATTAAGTGTTCAAATTGTTGACCGTTTTCTCTCAGACGAGCTCTTTGAAATTCCCTGAGCACCTTGTTCATTTGTTTTGGGAGTGATATTATTAACAGAAAATATGAAAAGTGTCTTGTATCCATAGTCATCTTGATTAAATAATTGGAAATTGACATGGTTATGATCATGAAGCAGTTCAAGCGACAAATGATCTCCATAGCCGCCTAGATAAAATTAGAAAGATTGAAATTTGGAATGCATCTAAATTTTTAGCTGTCCATATCTCAAGAACTATCAACTTTAGACCTGGGATGGTGTATTCAAAAATCATAGAGAAAAGTCAGATAAATTAGAATTTAGAGTTTAAAGTAGGTCGTTCAATTGAAATTATTGAAGTAATTTGTGCCTGAATGTCATATTTTGTAGCACTTCCGGTTGCACCGGAAGTGAGATTGTCATGACACAAGCAAACAAGGCCCCTAAAAAGAAGTAAGAATAATATATTATACTTTTCGCATATTCATTTGTTTTATGTTAAAACAGTATAGTTTGGGGCTCTTTCGACATTTTCAAACGTCATTTTCTTGAAAACTGTTAAAGATAGGTATGGGGTACCATACATGTTTTATAATTAGAATTTTACGTAGAATCCAAATTTTAAAAAATATACAGGGGGTTTCGTTTAAAATAACAGAGTTGATTGTATTTCCGGTTGAACCGGAAACGATAGTCAGATGTTCGAGCACTAAAAATCTGCACCTAAAGCAACCATACGAGTACCCAAAATTTCAATTCGAAACATTATTTCTTAACACAATAACGAGCTGGCCAGTAAACTCGTGGGCACCCGGTATATATATATATATATATATATATATATATATATATATATATATATATATATATATATATATATATATATATGTTTGCTTAGGTTTCTCGACGTCGACGGTACAAATGCACCATTGTACAACAATAGTAGAAAAATGGAAGATTTCTTGGCCTATAGGTAATATAATAAATGTAAATGCGAAGATTTACTTCTTCGCTAGTGCAGCGAAAAGGCCGTTAATGAAAAATAAAAATAATGAGGACTACCTTTGATTCTGGTCTGGGTGACCTCCTGCTATCGATTTCTGGGCCCTTACCCATCAGCGGGCAGGCTTACACCCAGGGTGGCTGAAGAACAGACCACGATTTGACAGAATCAAAGAGAGTCCTTATATCCAAAATGTTCGGAAAGGATGGGTAAGATGTAGTGGCTCGCGCCAACTAGTTCACCCAGTGTTGCTCCAAAAATGTTTGGCTGCTAACACAATAATACTCGAAAGTATGTCGAATGTCGATTTTCTCGACGTCGACGGTACAAATGCACCATTGTACAACAATAGTAGAAAAATGGAAGATTTCTTGGCCTATAGGTAATATAATAAATGTAAATGCGAAGATTTACTTCTTCGCTAGTGCAGCGAAAAGGCCGTGAATGAAAAATAAAAATAATGAGGACTACCTTTGATTCTGGTCTGGGTGACCTCCTGCTATCGATTTCTGGGCCCTTACCCATCAGCGGGCAGGCTTACACCCAGGGTGGCTGAAGAACAGACCACGATTTGACAGAATCAAAGAGAGTCCTTATATCCAAAATGTTCGGAACATCTTACCCATCCTTTCCGAACATTTTGGATATAAGGACTCTCTTTGATTCTATCAAATCGTGGTCTGTTCTTCAGCCACCCTGGGTGTAAGCCTGCCCGCTGATGGGTAAGGGCCCAGAAATCGATAGCAGGAGGTCACCCAGACCAGAATCAAAGGTAGTCCTCATTATTTTTATTTTTCATTCACGGCCATTTCGCTGCACTAGCGAAGAAGTAAATCTTCGCATTTACATTTATTATATTACCTATAGGCCAAGAAATCTTCCATTTTTCTACTATATATATATATATATATATATATATATATATATATATATATATATATATATATATATATATATATATATATATATATATACAGGGTGTTCCTAAATGTCGTGCTGATAATAAAGAGGGTGATTCTACAAGCGATTTTAAGAGAAAAAGTTCATGTGACCATATGTCCTAAATCATTTAAATTTTAAAATACAGGGTGTTAAAGTTTAACTTTTTTATTCGTTTTTGGCGTATACCTTGTACATTTTTTACGATATTTAATTTAAATTTGGTATACAGTCTACCATAATTAAGCTTTATGAAATGGTAATATTACATTTTAAGAAATTATACAGAGTACTCCTTTTTTTGGGACACGGTTCCTTTAGGCCCTCCCAACTTTTTATTGGAACGCCGCTGGTTATTTTTGCTTCTGGAATCGTATTTCGCATTTTATTTTGTAACTTTTTTATGTCTTGTAATTTTCTGATATTTTGCATTGTTTAGAAGATATTATACCACATCTTCTTCTCATTAACCCTCGCACCCTGTCAAAAAAAATCAAGATTGCTATGAAAACATTTTTATTAAGTTTTTTCTGTTGTCATCTTTGACAGTACAATTCTTTCGTATTTACAACAGAAGTCATTTTATGCTAAGTAAGTCAATAATTATTAGTTAACGTGTAAGCTACAGTTTTGATTTGAAATTTATCTACCTAATAAATATGCCGAATTTTACGAATTCTGAAATGGCTGATATGCACTTTATTTATGGCCTTGCCAATGGAAACGCTTTTGAAGCCAGACGTATTTATGGTGAAAGATATCCGAATCGTGTGATACCTGACAGTAGAACATTCTCGAATATTCATCGACGCCTTCATGAAACTGGGCATTTTCAAAAAGATACAGCTAACGCAGGAAGACCTCGTACTGTTAGAACACCAGCTATCGAGGAAGCTGTATTAAATGAAATAGATAATCATCCAGAAACCAGCACTAGAAAGATTGCCATAAATTTAAATATTTGTCATCAAATTGTTTGGAGAATCTTGTCGGACCAGCAACTTTACCCATACCATCTTCAAAGAGTGCAAGCACTGCTTCCCCGTGATTTTCCTTTACGGATTAATTTCTGTCAATGGTACCTACAGAGGCTCGCAGTAAATCCCCATTTTGAAAGTCAAATCCTTTTTACAGATGAAGCTAACTTTTCAAGAAATCAAATAACTAATTTTCATAACAATCATTTATGGGCTCAGGAAAATCCACACGCCATAGTAGAAGCGCATTATCAAGAGCAGTTTTCATTAAACGTATGGGCTGGTATTATTGGAGATTATTTGATAGGTCCCTTCTTTTTACCTGCTCGCCTTAATGGTCAGTCATATCGCCAGTTCTTGCAAGAAGAATTGCCACTTCTACTTGAGGAAGTACCACTTTTATTAAGAAACCAACATTGGTATATGCACGATGGCGCTCCAGCACATTTCAGTGTTCTGGCACGTGAATATTTAAATAAAATGTATCCTGAAAGGTGGATAGGTCGTGGAGGACCACAACCATGGCCTCCTAGGTCACCCGATTTAAACAGTTTAGATTATTTCCTATGGGGACATATTAAGTCCTTAGTGTATGTAACACCAGTGGATACTGTGGACGATTTAAGAAATCGCATAATCGCTGGATTTGAAACGGTTAGAAACACTCCCGGTATTTTTGAAAGAGTGCGGGGATCAATGAGAAGAAGATCTGAGGCGTGCCTAATGGCAGGAGGGAGCCATTTTCAACAATTATTGTAATTAGTTAACTAACTTGTATTATTAATAATATATTTTTAGAATAATTAATATTTCAGAAAGCTTAGTTAGGTATATTTAATTTAAATATTTGGTACACAGTCTACCATAACTAAGCTTTATGATAGTACTGTCCAAGATTACAATAGAAAACACTTAATAAAAATGTATCCATAGCAATCTTGATTTTTTTTTTGAGTGCGAGGATTAATGAGGAGAAGATGTGAGGTATAATATCTTCTAAACAATGCAAAATATCAGAAAATTACAAGACATAAAAAAGTTACAAAATAAAATGCGAAATACGATTCCAGAAGCAAAAATAACCAGCGGCGTTCCAATAAAAAGTTGGGAGGGCCTAAAGGAACCGTGTCCCAAAAAAAGGAGTACTCTGTATAATTTCTTAAAATGTAATATTACCATTTCATAAAGCTTAATTATGGTAGACTGTATACCAAATTTAAATTAAATATCGTAAAAAATGTACAAGGTATACGCCAAAAACGAATAGAAAAGTTAAACTTTAACACCCTGTATTTTAAAATTTAAACGATTTAGGACATATGGTCACATGAACTTTTTCTCTTAAAATCGCTTGTAGAATCACCCTCTTTATTATCAGCACGACATTTAGGAACACCCTGTATATATATATATATATAAACAATACTGAATAAGTTGGCAATAATGCACTTTCTTGAATTAGAATCAACAATCTGTGACAAATTGCGAACATATCCTTTTTATCTACAACAGTCCAGGCGGACTTCTAGTAAGTACTAATGTACTATGTTACAAAATTTTTGGTCTAAAGAAGTTGATAACTGCGCAAGGCTAGTAGTCGGAAAGTCATTAAATTAATATCCAGTGAGGTGCGTGAGGGCAAGTTTGGAAACCTGGAAATATATTGGAAATGGGAAGTATTAAGGAAATATACAAAAACACGTCGAATTTGACTTTTAGTTCTACACAATATAGTTTTATTAAATTTTCTAAATTTTGACATCTGTCAAATTTACGACGTCATTGTTAATATTTTTAAATAGCAACTTAGGTTAGGTGATACATTATTTGAAAGGTAGTTTTAGCCTTAGTAGGGTTTCCAAATTTGATAATATTTTGTCCATTCTTTTAAAGATGGCAGCACTGAAATCTACAACTTGAAAAAGGAAGGTATTTTGTTGTTAGCGTGTGGTAGTTTCAAACAACAATTTTATGATTTCTGTTTTGAACTACCCTGGAAACCATCATGTGGCAGTGTGTATGGCAGTTGCGTCAATTTTCAAACATACTTAAATAAGATAGACACTTTCAGCCTATTAAAATGTTTCCAGTGAGAGAGAAAACGAATTGAAATCCTTGTGATGTTTGGCTTGGGAGATCGCCTAAGGCGTTTTGACGAAGTTTGCGAACTTTTTAATAACACTAATTATCACACATCCAGAGCGACAAGCAATTACAAAATCTAGGGTTAGCAAAATTGTTTAAAAAACTCCAGAACCATGGTTGTGTAAAAGATCTGTTTAGATATTCTGCTTAGTTATCAAGAAAATTCCCACGTCAAGTGGCATTACATTCAAACGTTTATCAATTATCGGTATAAAATATCCTGCACAAAGAAAAAATCATCCATCCAAAATAAGATTAATACATTAATTAAAGGAAGCCGACTATATGACTCCAGTTTTGTGAAATTGTTCAAGAACGGTGCAACATAGATCCGTTTTTCTGTGTGCAAATGTTTTTTTTTTCGGATGATTCTACCTTTTTTCTCAACAGTACTATCAACCGGCAAAACTATAGGTATCGGTCTAAGTCTAGAGAGAATCTCCAGTGGGCTCAAGTTCATACGCAACATCCTGAAAAAGTCAACGTTTGGGCTGGAATATTTCAAGACAGGATTATAGGTTCCCATTTTTTAAACATAAATTTGACTGGCAAAACTTATTTAGAGTTTTTGCAAAGGAATTAATTCCTGCCTTTGCTCAGCTTTATTCAGGTAATAAGCCCGACACATCCACTTTATCAATATGGTTTCAATAAGATGGAGCACCACCGCACTATTCACAACCTCTTAGCCAATAGCTCAATGAGATGTTTCCTAGCAGGTGGATACGACGTAGTGATCCCATTAAATGGCCAGATTTGACTCCCCTGGACTATTTCCTGTAAGGATATTTAAAAACAAAAGTTTTCTTCAACAGACCTCCTAAAATAGAGGCTTCAAAAAATCGTATAAGGAATGAAATCAAGCAAATTTCACCTTCTTTCATCAGAAACGTACCATGAAGAGTTTATTGATAGATTAGGATATTACCAGGAAGTTAACGGTCAACAATTTCAGAATTTGTTGCGTTAAAGTTCTTTATATTGGCTTATTTTTATTACACAAAAATTTGTAAAAGTAGTAGGGTTTGTTTTATTTTGCGGTTGTAAATTATCTTGTGATAACTTTTTATTGAATGTTACTAATTTGCCAAATTTGGTGATCGTACTTAGACTAAAATTACCTTTTAAACAATGTATCACATATACCTAAATTTTTATTTAAAAATACTGGCCATGACGTCATAACTTTAACAGATGTCAAAATTCACAAAAATCGATATCATAAAATTGTGTAAAATTAAAAATCAAGAACGACGTGTTTTTGCTTATTTTCTTAATATTTCCCGATTTCTATATAATTTCAGGTTTCCAGACTTTATGCCCTCACTGTATAATCAATTATGAATAGGCGTCGTATTACAACATGACATTGTTGTTTTTATTAATGGTCAGGTTAAGTAAAGTAGTGTTTAGATGTACGGGTACAATTTGGTGTGTAAAGCGGGGTTTGCACATGCAATGATTTATGGGCTCCGGTGACATCTGGCGCGCCAGCAATCCTGAAATGCATAAAAAGTACACATTTACTGGCGTGCAAGCTTCATCCATGCATGCACGGATTAAAAAAGTTGGTATCCTTCCAATTTTTATGCGCCGGTTAATGTTTTAAACGCCAGTAAAATAAAATTTGAAAATGTAAATACCTTAATGCATGTCAATTTAACCTTAAAAATATGAGGAGACGCACGCAAGATAGAAACTAGGTGTAAACGTTTACTGGCGTGAAAGTTCAACTGGCGTTAGGACTGGCGCTACTAAATCTTTGCATGTGTGAACTCCCCTTTTAAGATCATAAAGAACTTCAAATAATATTGTGGAAACTTTCAGTGAGTGACGTTGTTTAAACACGATGACGTACGATTTAGCTTCAAGTCCTGTTCTTGCAACGAAAACATTACTTTATTGTCTCAGTCACTTATCAACTTATCGACACACAGATAATATGTAATAACCATAACGATAATCTAGATCAAGGTACAGTAACTTTAAATTTATTACTATAATCTATACATTTTTTCTTCGACGTTTATTGACTGAATAATACTTTGTTACGTAATTTATGTGTGTCTAGAGACATGAGCACAGTTATATTGATTTACAATAAGTTAAAATTAATTACGTATCAATTATTAAGCATTACAAATTGATGATCATTCTTGTATTATTTTTAATTTTTGTGTTCTTATTTTCAGATTTCTTGGAATAAAAAGTGCTTTTTATTCCAACTGAATGTACGTTTTGTAGTAGATGAAGCAATACAGGGAAACATCTAACACATATAACATCGAATAAATTGCTAACAGGAGCTTCCAAACAATATTTCCACTTACAATCAATTTTGACACAAAAATTGTCGCTTGTGATTGGTGAGAATTAAAACAGAGGAAATAGGGTCAAGTGGGGCAATTATGAGACATTCCTAAAAAGTGAGACACAATGAAAATACGTGTTAGGATTAATAAAATTCGATCTGGTGAAAGTGAGACATTATAATTCAAAAGTGATACATATTTTTATTGAAATATATCTCAGTAGATACAACAAAATGAAAAAATTAAGAACAAAAGGAGGCTATTTTATTGAATAGGATAATTAATATAAGTTTAAAGTCTATTCAACATTATAAGTAGAAAGATCAATGTCAAATATTAGTGACTTCTTCCTACGCTCCCTCCCACCATGAGTAGTCGGTGTGGGAAGCTTCATTATTACGTCGGTAACGTCTACATCATACGTTTTTGTATTTGAGGGAATTGCCTTGGCGTCGAAGATAAGACACTACATGACAGTCACCACCAACTGATTCAAGATGTGCTACATAATGCACAATATTCTTCTTCGTGGGAAATTATACAAGTACATAATGGCCCTTATGAATAGCGGAATTATCTAGTATTAGACTGGCTTTGACCTCATCCTCCAAGACATCCTCCAAACTTTCGATGTCGTTTTCGTCTTGACAGTTTTCCTCAAAATTCCCTTCTTCGTTGTCACTTACCACTGATGTATTCTTTTTGGCCGTCTTTTTTTTTCTTCGATATCCCTTGTTTTCCTGTTTTGGAAATAATTTCATGCATGTATTCGACACTAGTTAATACTTTAGCAAACCTATTTATTTTTCGTCTTCTCTGTATATTTGGAGGTGTTCTTTTAACCTTCGCGAGTGATTCAAAAGTAATACCTTGGTTAACGTCGACAATATCATAACTTGTACTAGGAACTGCTGGAGGAATATTAGAGGCAGATCCCGTCAAAGAGCTTGGCATATTTTCGATAGTATCGGTGTATCCAGATTGAATTTCAAACGATTTCAAATCAGCATTTGTACCTTGATCCTCAAAAATTTTAAGTTGGTGTTTGAAATCGGTGGCATTATACCTTCTACATTTTTCTGAATCTAGACGGTCTACAGGGTACTCAGCTTTGTCACAAGAAAATACTCTGGTACTAGAAAATGATGGAATTATTGTGTCTTTATTGAGACCCTCAAGCCACACCGGGCATAGTAAGTCAACAAATTCAGATTTGGACCGTTTTCTTGGATTTTCACGTTACCAGTTACTTAATTTTTCCTTACAACGCAGCCTGAGTGGCCAAAGCAACACATATCAAGAGGCTGTAGGAGGTCCGTGGTGTGCGCTGGAAGATGTATTACCGTTATATTCTCTGCAATGGCTTTTTTTCAATGGTAGTTTTGTCCAAATGTGTAATATGGCCATCAAGTATTAAATTTAAGAAATGGTCTTTCAGGCACAACAACACAAAATTTTATAAACCATTCTTGAAAAATGTTCGTTGTCATTCAACCTTTCTCCGAGCATGCGTACAAAGTGCTTGGAATGTCATGTTGTCCCTTCCAGCTAGACCCTAAGTTCTGCCCTTGAAAGGTGATTAATGGTGGTAGCAACGTGCCCGATGCTGAAATGCATGCCATCAAAGTATTCTCTTTTCCTGAACCTTCTATATTCCTGTGGACTTTCTGCACTTTGCCAGCCACGCCCTCAATACGAGAAGGATCGGATGAGAAACTGGTTTCGCCTATATTCCAAAAATAGTGAGGCAAATTATTTAGGCTTATGTATTGATATTTTCTTGTAAACGATCGTAAAACCCGTAAATCAAAAAAGGATAGCTTGTTGCAGCCCTTCTACTTATTTCTAATTGCTCCATCCTCTTTTGACTTAGATTTTTTCGTTTTCAGAATAAACGAAACCAGTCGTGCCCAGGTTTGCCGTTTTTGAATTGAGTAGGGATGATATTCTCAACTACATATGGTCATTCTCCATTTCGGGCGTGAGACTAGTTTTTCGACCTTGAATTTTATTATGGTTTCCATGAACTCGCCTACTTACGCCGAAGAATTAGCAGAGAGTTTTGCACCTGCTTAACAACACGTTGTAATCACAATCACACTAATACACAAGATAGACTGCCGACCAACGAAGACCAATTAAGAGAAGTCCGGCTTTCTAGTAAGAAGAGATGCAATTTCTTGACATTTCAAATTTAATACTAGCGGCACCACCACCCAGTGAAGTAACTAATGCCGGTAAATACGGTCGTGACAATTGTATCGATCGCTCGACTGACGTAGCGGGTAGGCGGGGTCAGGGGCAATCATGGCGGAGGGAGGTTCAAATTTATTTTAACTGTCTTTCCAAAAACGCATAATTACGAATTTTTGTTGATATCAACAAAAGTCGTAATTGTGCGTTTTTGGAAAGAGAGTTAAAATAAATTTGAAGGCAGAAAGAAAAACTAGTCGAATATTAAAAGGTTTGAACGGATAATAAAAGTATCTTGGAAATTTCAAAAAAAAAATGTATTAACAAACAATAGATAAATACAAAGTTACGGAAATATATAAAAGAGGACGACTTAAAACAAATATCTCTTAAAATTAATTATTGTCTAGGTTCTGTTTGATTGGATCCACTAATGAAGTTCTTAACTGAAACAAAAAAAAAGTTATAAACTGTTCTAAGTTAATATGACATGATCTCACTAGTGTGTAAGCACACAATATGCGATGAATAAACATTTTTAAGTAGAGCAAAGCTGATCGAATCTCGGTCCTATCTTCTTAATGCCTCTGTATTGAAAGCGGTGAGCTCTACTTAAAACTTCTTGAAAATCTTGCAGCGTATGCAATATAGAAATTTGCAGATGTCAGAGCAAAGCCAATCAAAATACAGCTTTGCTCCGACTTCTTCATTGACCTTCATTGAACCTTGCTTGAACGTAAGTTACTATTACGATTAGAAAAAACAGTTTCAGAAAAAAGCACACGAGGCTTGAGGGACATGCTTGCATAGTTATGTTCCATCTCAAGTTGGCATTTTGAAGGTGACTTTGGAAAACAACCCAACTTTAATGTAGAAGGGGCATCAGGGTTATTAAAATCATAAATGCAAAAATGATCCTCGCAAACATAAAAGTTGGAACAATTCTTGCTTGGGCTTATTGTACAGGCAATTTTCCAAGCAGATAATGTGGATGGCTCTTTAGGAAAAACATGAAACTTCTTGTTATTGTAATTTAAACTTTTAACTTTTAAAAAATATGCATTTTTACATGATGGATACTTACATGAAAAGTTCTTTTTCCCAAGGACAGATGAAGCCACAGCCAGACTAGACATTTTAAAAATATTTTTTGATTTAAAGCTATTCGGCACAGATATTAAGAAAGTAATAATCACAAAATAGGATGAATTTTCTACATTAAAAAGGATACGTTACGGTAGTCCAGACATAAGGTTAGCAAAACCTGGTCTCTGCCTTCATGCCATGTGAAGAGCTAAAATTAAATTAAACGCCCTTTAGTTTTATTCATGTAAGTACTTAACAGGAATGTAAACTTTACGCTTAAAAAAATTATTGAAAATAAATAATAGTATGATCAGTCGAGACTCGAGACCCCATATTTACTTCAACAACTTAAATAAAATTAGCATGTTTTTAAAGAAATCTAGGTACCATTTACACTTGCTGTTGCAAGAACAAAATCAGATTTTTAAATAACATTAATGTAAAATTTACATTAATGTGATTTAAAATCTGATTTTGTTCTTGCAACTGCAAGTTTAGACGTCAATTTCTACAAAATATACTGTGGAATGAACTATAATAAAAATTAACAAGAACCATGGAAGTGTATTTAGACAGCTTAAAAAAGAAAACCACAACCTGGTAAAGTTGAGATTATAGATATTGTAAATTTTTGGAAAAACATGTCTACGATAGTATTACGAATACCCTTAACAATATTCCACCGAATTTAGTTTTCGGCATCTGTTAAATTCATGGATGAATTAGAAAAATCCATGGTTAAATTAATACCTGTTCGAATTATTGTAAGGTCAGTGACCCAGAATAATAGTAGTCTTGATGGGGTGGAAAAGGGTTGTACATAAAGAATTTGTTGTGGTATTTGTGCTTGATGATAAATCATTCATTATGTACTTACCTGAAGTATGAAATGATGATCTAATTAATGCCTGTATTAATAAAAAACATAAAAATTGTCGACAGGACCGTTTCAAACGACAGACATAACTCAAAGAGAACGAACAATTTTCATGTTACTCTAAGCGCAACGTTTGGAGCAATTTTAAACGCACACTATTGGCCTTTCTCGTAGGTTAGAAAGAAATAGCTTATTTTTGCACATGATCTGAGTAGTAGGTTGTAGTTAGACGATTGGACTTTCAAGTAACTTGACAGCATAAATGAATAGTATTCCTTTCATTGCGAAGAGCAACTCCTACGCTGCTCCGGTGCGTGACATGTGTTTCTTTCATTTAATATCTGTTGCCGTAACACGCGTGCCATGCGTTGAAGCTGTGAAAGGAATACAATCTGTACCTCGTCTTGCTTCACCATGTGAGTTCCCCTCGCCGGATTGTACATGCGCCAATTAAAACCTTCAGACCCCTGCTGCCGACTGATGACCAGGCAAGCAATCTTATAGGATTTACCGAATTTCTTCGAATCGCACAGCGGTTTGTACACCAAAAGTTAAGAGATCAAATTTAAAAGTTTTATTCACTTAAATAACCATAAACTAGTATGTATATTTTGAAAATTGCTAAATAAATCTGATAAGAGGTTTAATTTGTGTATTAAGAGACCTTAAGTTTCAGGCTATCCTTGACCAAAAAGTAAAATTTAAATGCGTCATTTTCGTTAAAAAAATACCTGTCTCATTTTTGCACCACTTTGTTCTGTCAATAAATCATTAATAACATAGACACTTTATTATAATCTATTTGTCAGAAGAAACAGAGTTTAAAAACAACTTTTAAAGTTTTAGCATATTTACCTCCAACTACTTACTACTTACTAATTAAGTAATTAAACATTATAAATTGATGAAATTATTTTGCCTAATGTTATTCTTGTATTATTACCGATTTTTGTCTTTTTAATTTTAAAGCCTGCTTTCTTGGGATATTTGTGGACATTAGATTACGTTATTTAGCAAAATATTAATAATTTCGACACTAGGTGAATTCTTTGTAAAATTAGCTAAATTATTTTTTCTTAATATAGTCTCAAACTATATTGTTGATCTTAAATTGTTAGATTTAGACACATGGCAAATGCTTAGTTGATCCCTTTTATTCCATTAGTATTAGTCCTAAACCTAGTGGTAACCGAGTTACCACTAATAAATAGCACCAAAGGGAGTGATTGTCAGGGAGATGGAACATACCCGCTTGTCAGAGTTTTACATGATTTTTAAAGTTAAGATTGTCAACCTGATTATATCGTTTTCAAAGTATTTAATATATAGCTAAAAGAAGCTCAATGATTTTATTCGATACTACAACACCTTTGGTCAGAATACGGGATTGTAAGTAAGCAACCCTAAAATATTTATTTGTCAGATTCGATAAAAAGGTATACGATTTAATATTAGTTTAAATTAAGATCTCCTAGTTGGTCCGTTGGGTATTGACAGGTTTTCATAGTGAAACGGGTTGCCAGAATGAATTTAGCTCTATTATTGTCGAAAGTACGTACTAAAGTTGTCCTTTTCTTTATAAATTTGCAAAAAAACCTCAGAAACAAATTCATAGTATTACACTTGGTTGTCTTGTTCTCACACTTGTCAGTTTAAAACTTTTGGTTGTCAAATTAGACCGGACTAAAAGTGGAGAATCTGGCTGTAAATGTTTTTCACGTGACTGGGTACAAAAAAACAACACAATCAAAACTTATTTTTTATTTTTAAGTTTAAGCTTACTTTTATTTTATATAAAAAAAACATAGGTATATCGTCCTTAACGCAACAATACATTTTTACTTTAAAATAGAAAACAAAAAATGTATTGTGTAAAATAGTACTACATATTTGTTTATTACATTTACAAAGATTGTAAAATTATTTGATTTTTTTTTTTTACAAAAAAGGCAGTGGCGGTTGGTGAAATTTCAAAGTTGTTTATCTCTGTTCATACTTACAGGACCCGTACCAAACTTAGGAGTTTTAATAGTGAGCCCACTGGGAATGTTTTGGTAAAGAAAAAACATTTTGTAATTTGCGAAGAAAAGTTAAATGTTTGGTACGGCCCACCCAAGAAAAAAATGGACACGTCTAGGTATGTGATTTCTTTTCTTTCTAAACAAATTTTACATCATTTTGTCGACAGGTTTTAAATTTTGAGAGAAAAAAATGTGTTAGTAGAAAGTTATAGTCATTTGAATTTTTTTAAGCCTAAAATATAATTTTACAAAAAATTCAAATGACTATAACATTCTCCTAACACATTTTTTTCTCTCAAAATTTAAAACCTGTCGACAAAATGATGTAAAATTTGTTTAGAAAAAAAAGAAAGCAAATACCTAGACGTGTTCATTTTTTTCTTGGGTGGGCCGCACCAAAAATTTTACTTTTTTTCGCAAATTACAAAATGTTTTTTTTCTTTACCAAAACATTCCCAGTGGGCTCACTATTAAAACCCCTAAATTTGGTACGGGTCCTGTAAGTATGAACAGAGATACACAACTTTGAAATTTCACCAACCGCCACTGAAAAAAGGCGTAAAGCTCACATTATTGATACTTTAAGCCGATATAAATTATTATGTATATACATTTAGAAAAAATAAATGTCCTAAAAACTATAACATTTAAAATAAATAAAATTATTTAAGACCTTATAACCAGTAAATAAATACTAAATATTTTTAACCTACTATAGTATACACTAATATGCAATGTATATTTTAAGAACTATTTTTTGGCTAAATTATTGCACAATTTTGCAGCATATCATCAAAACTTTATCTTACAGATTTTATGGCCAAATTTGTTGAGGTTAAAATTTTTAAAAGTGAATATAATATTTAAAAAAATATATAATAAGGTAATACAGTTAAATTGTGGTTCTGGGATCAACCGGTTAATGTATCTACATATTATAGCAACCACTGGCATTATGCAGATTAAAATTTGTCTACAACGTCATTTATTTAAGGTAGCGACAAATTAAATATCAAAGTTATTATTGGACCATGCTTATCAGAAAGTAACTTATGTTAAATAAAAGCTTGTTTTTCATAAAATGGTCTTTATACTATATTTTTGCGATATGTTTTATGTTTATTCGAGTTCGATTTAAGTTTATATATTTAAATTATTCGGACCGCCGAAACTAGTCAGCCAGGTTTTTACGTCACTGCTAATTGAACTTAAAAGAATCAACTAATGCCATGAGCTGGTATTTTTTATTTCCGTTTTTACTGTCAAAAATATAGAAAGCAAAACTTGAGAAATACTACTGGAAGTCACTCTGATAATTTACTCATATTTAAAAATATAAACCAAAAATGTAAGAAGTAAAATTTGGAATATTTTATTACGCGGCTAAACTCTTCTATCATTCCTAAGACATGTAAAAGTCATTAAGTTAATTTATAATCACTGATTTGCATTTGTAATTAAACCATTTAAATTTAAATTTTGTAATAAAAGATAGTATCGATTTTATTTATTTAAGAGGTCTCCCAATTTAAAGACATATCATTTTAACTTTTACATTAAATTACATTTTTATGAAATTTAATATTCTTTGTTTCAACTTCTTAATTTAATATACTCTGTTTCAACTCCTTATCGCACTCTATCACTAGGTAAACATTCTAAAATTCATTAAGACCTCCAGTTAAGGGATACAAGCAAGGCCGTATTCTAAGAATCACCTAAATTATTTAATACATGAAAGTAACTGAAAGTAAAATATCATTTTAAAACCGTTGATATCAACTTTTGGTGAAATTTTTTAAATATACGTAAATTAAAATTTTTTGTTTTAAGGAAACCGAAAAAATAGAATGTATTTATACCAATAATATAACGAGTTTAAGATTGTGTTCGAGGTTATCATAGAAAATATTGAACAAAATTTGAATGAAACCAATGATAAAATTAGATAGATCTTATTGCCTTTATCAAGTAGAATATAAACCCATTGCATTCGCCCCACCCTGTTGTATGTTTGGTGTTCAACATAATAATAATTGACATTACATGGGCCACAAAATAGTGGCCCATCTTTATAACTTTTTTCATACAAAACAAAATTAAAATAAAATATTAGGTAGTCAAATGAGGCATATCCTTAAATTTTTGATTATTGTCAAATCTTTGATTTCTGGGTTTTTGGTAGCAAGTCTTGATTTTTAAATGGAAAAATTTTATCGTGACATTTTAAATACAACCATGTCTCATTTGTCATTTTTTGATATCTTTTATTGTTATTATTATTATTATTATTATTATTATTATTATTATTATTATTATTATTATTATTATTATTATTATTATTATTATTATTATTATTATTGTAACCTCTGTAGTTTATTAAGTGGCTTATTTTTCGATTCATAAGGACGGGAAAATACAATTTTATTTTTGCACCTATTACTTTTTCTTGAATGTATACGGTGACTCGTTGAGTTAAACAGCTATTTTTTATGACGATTTTGATACCACTCAAATTAATATTTCTTTAAATTAATATTACAAGCACTGTACTGTATGTAATAATATTCGGTCAACAAGGCTTAGTAATTTATAATCGGAATTTGGTTGCAAAAACAAAAGTTAGTTAAAGCCCCAAGCTAACTTATTATTTTTTCATAATCACGAGAGCTTTGAATTTTACCGAGTCAACTTCGCGTAGGTGGTTTTCCGAAAACTTTTGCTTCTAAAATGTTCGAGACTAAATTTGACGATAAAAACCCGAGGCAAGCGGCTCATTTTTTTCTATAGACTTAAGCCAGTTTAAGTCTAGAATTTTGATTTCAAAAGCTAGAGAAATTTAATCGCTCTTAAAATGATTGGTCCTTTTTACTCAGTATAATAATTTGTGATTGGCGAATATGTGTAAAATGCAGAAACCTGATTTGTTGAATACCAATCGCATGATAAAGAGGTCAAAATCGCATTCTAAATAATCCACAGAGATCTGCCAAAAAAAAAGATACGTTGATATCAAAGACTGATAAATGAGTACCTATTTAAAATGTCAAGCTAAATCAAAATAAGTAAGGGTGTCCTATTTCAAAATAAAATTAAAATCTTAATAACAATAATAATAATAATAATAACAATAATAATAATAATAATAATAATAATAATAATAATAATAATAATAATAATAATGACTTTGTTGTGTCAAAGTTCACAAAAGGATAAAATACAATCATGCGCTATTAAAAATTATGACCTAAAAATATTTACAGTGTTTTAAAAGATAGTATAAACAAAACTAACTATAAACTATAAATAATTATAAATACGCAAAGGTGGCTCTAAACCAAATCAGAGATTTAAAGAAAAATAGTACTAATGAAGCCCTAAATCGATGCCCTTGGCGAAAAGACGAAACGTATCACCGGACATTGCACGATTTTATTTTTGAGATTAACGCGCGAGTCAGCATATTTAGCAAGAAGGCTGTTGGCTATGAGTGGTGCAAGATACGAAAAGCCGGACTTAAAAGAGCCGGTGTGATACTTAAGCACCAAAACTTGATACCTGAAACTCCAAAGCTGAACAAGATTTGGTAACACTCTCAACTATGCTCGATTTGACTACCTAAAATTTAGTTCTTTAATTTACACGAGTACAAGCCATATTATTATTTACAAAAATCTCACAGAGAAGTATACTTTAATTTAAGTGCATTTGTCTGGTTAAACGATATGAAAAGAATATTTAAATTTCAATACTCACTTCCAAAAAAAATTTACGTATTTCTCTTAATACGACCCTGACCTATGGGGTTGCCACCTTGATAATAGCATATCGGCCTTTGGGGTGATTTAGTGAAAAGCGCCGCAGGTAATGCGAGGCGGACGAAAAATTGTTGGGACCACGCCCAAATTTTACCAAAATTTGTGAGTAATTATTTTTAATGAGAACCCGAAATTATGTGAGTATGAAAAAAAACACTAAATAGGAAAAATGGTGAAGAAGATTGTCGGTTAAAAATCGGATTTATTGGAAAAAATCAATAAAATTTAGTTTTTACCCCTTAAACACGCTCCTGAATGACCCACTGCGTATTCATTTTAAAGTATGATTATCCCTCTATAAAATAGCGTTGAAAAATTGGAAAAAACTTGGATAGGAAAAAATACGGAGTGATTTAATGGTACCGATGTCGGCGGACATAATATACCGTATGTTATAAGCTTTTCCGAATTTTTCGTGCTCCTGAATGACCCATTCTGTATTCATTTTAAAGTATGATTATCCCTCTATAAGATAGCGTTGAAAAATTGGAAAAGAATTAGATTGGAAAAAATTCGGAGTGAGTTAAAGGTACCGATATCGGTATTAAGCTTTTCCGAACTTTTCCTAAGGTTAAAGCTTTCCGCCAGCCACTTCTTTTCCAGTTCGGTTTCCGCCGGTTTGCAGGCCGCATTAGGGCATCATTTAATAATACAACAATGAATGAAGTCTACTTGTCAGGGGTACATATAAATACGTAATACGTATTTAATAATACCTATAAAATTTTCAGTCATATCCGAGTGATTTAAGAAACTTGAAAATTGGACAACTTTCAACGCTCACACACACTTTCATCTTCCAGGCGGCTTTCTGCCGTGAGGTATTTATGATCGTTAGTGGGGATAGAACATTTTTGGGAATAATTCATTGATATACCCTGTTGAAGAAGAAAAAGATACGCTATCTCTCCGCCTAAAATTTTAAATGATATTTGATGGGTGATTTTGCTTATTTAATAAGTTCACAAAGAATAAAACTCTGCGAATCCCCGGAAAATAGGCCGAAATTTTGCGACCAAACTACCGCCCTGTAGTGTAATATAGATATGAATAAATAATAAATACGGCTACCCATCAATAGATGGCAGACCGTTTTGTGGTGTCTTCGGCGATTTCATTATTGCTCCGAGCAGCTTTTCCAAATTTGATGACGTATCTGTTTGAGAATGGTAACCGGTAAACCGACTTTGTTTGGATAATTACCGGTGCCCGGCCTTGTTAATGGAAAAGCGACCAGGCCGGTAGAAGACCGGTCAGGTGGCAACCCTACCCTGTCCCGTATACTTTATATGAAGTTGTCGTGTTTGTGTTATATTAGAAATACTTAAGCACTGTAACAAAGGGCACAAAGGCGTGATGCATATGTTTTTAGGAAATGCGCACATAAAAGATATACATAATTTCTAAATTTTGTTACTTTTACACAAGCCTAATATTATTAAGGCCTGTATAAAATTCTTCTTGTATATCTAATGTAACCATCATTTGAGGGTTTTTTGTAAACTTTTGTTAGGTCAGCTCGTTGTCCATTTAGATCTGACACTTGATACTGTGATAAAGGCCTGTAGGGATAACCATAACTTGTGTTTGGTATCTTTGAACTAAACTTGTTAGCAAAATTACTAACTTGTGACGAGTAATGCCTTAAACCTGGACTTGTTTGCGGTTCTTTGTAAGATTTAAAAGTATTTCGTATGGTCGGCTGCGTAATGGTGTTTCTAGTTTTAGTTCTGATTGGCTTGAATCCAGATTCAATAACTGGTTGAGAGATGGCGCTATTTTTACTAGCATAATAATCTGTCAAATATCTATTCAGTTCCTGTTGGGACAACTCATGAGTGGGAAGTACAGCAATATTCTTTGGAGATGTGTTGTGTAGTTTTATTATTTGTGGAATCTTCGGATTGTATTGACCATCTTGTATAGCTTCATCTGTAAAGTTAAATTCTACGGGTTGCACCGCTTGGATATCCAACGGAATTATTTTTTCTAGTGGATTTTTTTGCAAAAGACTTAAGTCGATTGGTAGTTGTGGCACAAATTTATGATTTTTATGTTCTCCTTCGGCACTTATTGAGGGTTTTTTGTACTTGTATTTTGATTTAATGGACACTCTTTGAGATTCCTCGGCTTCAGCTATTTCATCGGGTTTAGCATAGACAAAATTTTGTTGGTCTTGGACATCAGTATCACCTAAGCTTTCATCGGCAGCATCAATACCTGCTGGAAATAAAATATTTATATTATTTTTAAATAAAGAAAAAAATGGTCTACAAAATTTCGGCCCTCGAATAAAACCGTTTATAAACATGGCTCTGTATAAAATATTATTTCCTTTTAAGGCAATGTTCTGTGGTTACAGACTGGTTTATATTATTTACTTGGAATAGCATACAAAATCTATTGTTGTAACAGAAAGCTTAGCGACATCCAAATATTGCAATATAATTTCAAACTTACTATCTTTAACTAAAGAAACAATAAATTATGATATTTAAAATTGCACACCCTTTAATTTTATAAATTAAAACCCATTTATGCAGAATAGAACAAGAATAGACAAAAATTGTGCACCCATACGTGGAAGATCAACAGAATCCTTATTTATATCAACTATCAAAGTCACACTGTAAAGCACTTTGTAAAATTAATGTCTTTGAGTTCAAGAAACACACAGAAAAATATATTTTTACGGTATTCACCCTATATGTATTTTACCAGAAGTGTATATTTCGAGCTAGGCTGCGGCCTAATCTGTGTGCACAAACTGATTTGTTATTCTCAAGGAAGACCCAGTTTTTAAGATTAGACTTCTAAAGACAAACCCACAGACAATCATACTGACGGATATGAGAGATCAAGTTTTTCGTGATCGAGAGACCCTCATATAGGACGATCCGAAAAAATGCCGAGGGGTGATTTTTTCACAAATACAATACTTTCTTTGGCGGGAATAATAATACTTTTTAAAATTGAAAGCCTGAAAAAAAGCACACCTAATTTTAAAAAGAATAACAACCTACTTATAAAGATTGGTATTTGTCTCATATAAATAGTACTCGAACTGGAGCAAAGACAGACAAAATTATATTTTTTAAATCCACTTAAATCCACTTTCTATCTGGGGAATTAAGAGTGCCTTTATTTACATCAACGGTATATATGACCTTTGTAAAATGTATCATATTTGAGTTTAAGCAACAAAGGTGGAAATTAATTTTTTTTTTGGGCTTACAGTGTTAATTCGATAAAAAAAGGAGTTTTTTCGAATCGGACGAGAATTCAGCTATCAATTGCACTTTAAAAGTAGATGGTAAAAATCACCATCCATTTCAGAAGTTGACAAATTTAGTATGATGATGCAATTATACTTCAAGTTACGTACCATGTTCATAGTGTCTGGCGTACTGGTATGCATCGTGATTATGATACTCTTCTACAGGAGTGGCATGATTATTCTGTTGCGTTAAAACCAAATTGTTATGACTCACAGCTTCTTTATTTTCAGCTGTGATATGATGCAAGGGTCCACTTTTTTTAACAACTGCATTAAAACCATTTGTTGCATCTGCTGTATAATCCACAGTCCTTACGGAACCGTCTGGTTCTACCAATGAGTATTGACCTGTAATAGAATCACCTTCTTTCTTTTCCCACTGTTGTTTGAAGTCGTGTGTATGGGGGTCCTTAACACCGTAGCTAAAACTGTAGTCTGTTGGCTTCTGTAATTAAATATAAATTAAAATAGAAAAGATAATTAAGGTTCTACAGAGTTTTTTTCGTTATAAGGTGTCATACAAGGTTAAGTGGTGGCATGTTAGTTGCGTAGTAACATTTATGGTTTTAAGTAAGTGCTAGAAGTAATAAAAAGTAAAGTATTGTAGGTATGACGTTACTAGTCGGGGAGCATAAAATATGTAGATCTTAGGTAGAGACATTTTCGAAAAAATGTCAAAAAATATATTTCTTTTTTAGCCTTATTTAGTGTGACATTCTTCTTTCTTTAAATATCTGCAAATGTTACTTTTAATTTTATATGACAACTCAATGCTTGTGTTTAAAAGGTCAAATAGATTTTACTTTGTCTGCATTATCACGCCTGAAAAATTACAGGAACTGAAATTTTAATAATGGTTGGGTATGGAGACTGAATAAGAAGAAAGTTTGCGATCTATTTATTCAGATTTATCTAAACCCGGATATTAGTTAATTTTAAAACATGTTGTAATTTCACCATAAAATGAAAAAGAAATTTGTTTTTTATTGTTGATTTTTTTTCTTATCTAAGTGTTTATACGGTCGCTTAGATAGGTAAACGACCTACCGAAACCGAAGGCAAAATGTATGTTACCATTTAGAAAAATAACGATTACGTCTGGCAACGCTTACCCCCTCCACATGAATGACCAAGCCCTACAAAACAATGAAACATTCGATCTTGTTGGCATCGCTTTTGAACATGATCTCAGCTGGCACAAACACATTACTTCAGTAGCCACATCGGCAGTTTGGTTTTCTCCTTCGAGCCAGAAAATACTTCTCCCCTTCCAACCTATACACTCTCTAGGTTTCCCAAATAAGACCTAACCTAGAGTACTGCTCTCACGTCTTGGGAGCGGCATCACCTTCGACACTTACCATCCTTGATTCTATCCAAAAGAGAGCCATTCGACTTATCAATGACCCAGCCCTCACGATAAAACTCCCTTCTCTCGTTCATCGCCGCGCTGTTGGGGATTTATCCCTTTTCTATCGCTACTTCCACGGATTTTGCTCTGAGGAACTAGCCGGTGTTGTTCCCCCCTTATTATTATTCCTAATAGAACAACAAAAGGCGCGTTACGTATGCATCCCTTTACTGTCCAGCTACAAAAGCCTAGAACAGACCACTTCTCTCGCTCGTTCATACCTAGGGTCTCCAGATTATGGAACAAATTGCCTGCAGATGTTTTCCCTTCCCGTTCCGACCTCCAATCCTTCAAATCCCGTGTCAATGAACTACATTTCCCTTCGCTTCAGACGCCCACGGTACGTTAGTACTTAGGCTTGAGATATACGTGGGATGTCTTAGATAAAAAATAATAATAAAAAAATATACCTATTTACTCACATCATACTCAGGGGCATATTTATCCAAAATGCTGCAGTTCACTAATGTTATTGTTACTGCTACCCATGTGGCTACTTTCTAAAAAATAAAAATACGAAATAAGTAACACTATCAAATAGATAAAATATTTTACAGTGCAATTCGTTTTTCAAATAGAAACAGGGTGACTTGTTGGGTTTTCTTACGAGTAGCTTTTTTTCAAACTTTTCTTTAAATTCGTTATAAAAGTTCCCTAAAGCAACGTTTACAGAATTCTTTAAACTGTGCCTAAAGGCACTTTATGCATGTAATCATATTCGATCAAGACGGAGTAATCATTCATAATTGTAGGTTAGTTGCAAAAACAAATTTTTAAAGACTTCTCATCAGAGCCCCAAGCCTACTTAATATTAGATTAATCGCATTTTAGACCTTTATGTCAGTGGTATACATACATATATACATAATTTTAGTGTATTCAATAGGTCAAGCTATACCAAAATTATTTACTGCACAGGGTGTCCAATTTAAAAATCAAAACTTAATACCAAAAACTCCGGAACTAAATTAGATTTGGCAACACTGACTGTCATAATTAAAAAATTCAAAACTGTGACCTATAAATAAATAAATAAAATACATTTATTTCCTATTGACTTACAATAATATAAGTATCGGATATTGTCAAATGTGGATAATTCCTTACAGTTAAGGAAAAGTAAATATATAAATATACAATAGAAAGTAAATATACAAAAGCACATCCAGAGACAAACGAACAGTGTTCACAGCACGCTAACTAGTTATAAGTATTATACCTAATACTTTTTTACCTAGGTGTTGCAATCCAAGTACTCTTGAACTGAATAAAAATTTCCAGAGTAAAAAAATTGTTTAATAGCTCTAAGAAATCTACATGAAGCAGAAATTTGCTTTAAAACAGTCGGCAGCTTATTATACAATTTAATGGGCAGAACCAGTCGGCTATTTGCAACAGTCGACGCACGATGCTTAGGGATATTTAAGTTAAAACTTTGCCTCAGTCCATAATGGTCAGTGACATCCCGAGCCAATCCAATAACAGAAGAATTTTCTCTTGCGTACTTAACTGAATTATACAAGTAAAGTGAGGGGAAGGTTGGTATACCCAAACTTGAAAACAGTTGACGACATGGGTGTCGGGGTGATTTAAATAGCATAGTTCTTATGATTTTCTTTTGTTGTATAAATACTTCATTAGCCCTTGAACAATTTCCCCACGACACAATTGCATATGCTAGGCAAGACTGGACATACGAAAAGTAGTACAGCTTCAAAAGATTTAGGTCAACTTTTGGGCGCAGTTGCCGGATAACAAACAGATAAATAGATAACTTTTTCAAAATATGATCAATTTGATATGACCATGAAAGCCTTGAGTCTATAAAAACGCCAAGAAATTTGGCTACTGGTTTTTGCTCTATGGTTTTTTGATTAATTTTTACCAAGAGGCTCTTGTTCAAATCTCGCAATGAAAAGAAAATTAATTCTGTTTTTTCGTAGTTAAGGATTAAGCCATTAGATTGGCAGTAATCCTGAACTTGCACAACAGCACTATTAGCATTCCTGCTAACGTTCTCGACATTTGGCTTTATATAATTTTATTTCAGTAGGTACCTTGTATAAGGAAAAGTTCTGAGGGGTAAGCACTATTTTGTGTTAGCCGGTATATTCGCAAAATGTCAATGTCAATGTATAGTTGAGAAACATTGTCGTATTTCGTAAAACTTGTTGCACGAAACATCAAGCTTGTTTTAGTATTTAAAATCTCCCAAGACTGTACAGAAATAGTCTGTAGACGAAAGAAACCATTTTGTTATTTAATGCGGTAACCTTTAATACCGATGAATTTTAAACTCTCATACTCGTATTTGCAAAAAGTTGGATATAAAAACATTAAATGAAAATAATTCAGAAAATTTTAATCGTAATTATTTAATTTTGTTAGTTGCACTATAACAAATACATTACAATTTCACGGCCAGATTCTCCAATGCTAGACCGGTCTAATTTGACAACCAAATTTAAATTGACAAAAGTGTAAAAATAAGACAACCATTTCCGAATTGTTTCGCAAATTGTTAAAGAAAGGGGCAATTTTACTACGTACCCTTCCGGACGAAAATTTCCGGACACTTAGGTCAACATTTTCTGTCATATTTACAAAATTTAGTAAATCTGGCTCTTTTACCTCTATGGTCACATAGGTAAATAAACTGATAAAATATGTCATTTTTAGAAAAATGGTCCATTTGGTCTAGCTTGTTTTGTTAAAAGTTCATTGAAAAAACCAAATAAATCGATCCAGTTCTAACTTTCATCCGTTAAAAAATAATTGTTTAGTAGTTTCAAAATTTGTTACAACCAAAAGAAAGCACTTAAAGTGTGTAATGTAAGTAAGTGTGTAAATATAAGTAAATTAATCTTCTATTGCAGCACCATTTCGTTAGTAAATTAATTCCATATGTTTGGGCATGGATGCCATCCGTGTTTGAGCATGATGCGGTATAATAATAGTTGTTCCATATTTCTTCTATTTTGTTTCACAAGTGGTCACTATTTTCTGGATGGAAATCATTTATTTTATTAATTTTTTTGACAATGTATCCCCAAACATTTTTAAACTGATTTATATCAGGACTTCTTGATAGCCAAGGTAGTAAATGAGTATTGTTTTTCCGCGCCCAATACAAAATCCGTGTTGCCGTGTGGACAGGACAGTTAACATGCTGATAAATAAAATTTCTTTGAGGAGAAATATTGTTCACTGAAGGCTGCATAACGTTTCCTAATAAATATATCTATACACTGAGGAAAATGATCTAATAAAACAGTACTGCTAAGAATTATTGTGCACGGATAACAATTTTTTTATTAACAAGTATTATTTAAACTATTGGTGTAGTAACACAGGTTAACAACTACAGCAATCCCTAAATTGCTAGAACGGCATTTATAAACAGTATGCATTAATAACATTACCAACAATTCTGTCTTATGCCGTCCAGTCCTAATACAACTTTCACATAAGGGTAAAAATTTAATTTCTTACTTGTTAGGTTTTTACATAATCTATAAATTCAAGCCAACGATTGAGGTTTATTATAATTTTTTTTATTTTGTTTTATTTTTCGGTTTGGTAGTTTCAAAATAATGTTAAAGGAATAAACTAAATTCATTTTGGTTAAGATTTCGTGGAGTTGCGCGTTACAGGAATTGGCCTATGCGACAGACGCATTGGACGAGTACGCACAATATAGTAGTACGAAAATGGTCTTGAAACTGTACCGTTTGATTTCGATAGTTTAAGTGTTGTTCGATGGTTTTTTTTTCTGTGCAATTTGAAAAAGCAGATAATGTGAGCTCACAGAAGAATACCAAAGGAAAAAGGATTGGTAAGTCGTTTAAGCCTTTTTCCTCGTCGTTCGAAATATTTTTGATTCATATCTAATTAATGTTTAATAATAGTTTTCGATATTTCGTATTTACAGTCCACTCTAAAATTGAATTCAGTATTAAACATTACATTTTGGTCCCGTTCGACCCGGATTTTTTGATATTTTGTTTAAACAAATGCGTTTATTCCTTTAACATAAAATTATAAGAACGTTAAAAATTTAAAATTTTTTATACATAGGTTTTTTTTTTGGTAGTTCTAAAACCTGCCATTTATCGATCGATTTGTTAGTACTAAACCAGTTCGGTAGCGCGGTCAATATTTGAATTTTCGTTGCGCGCGACTTATCATCGCGAATCGTCTGCCGGCCGATTGAACAGCTGACTGGTTTGATTTGTTTATAAATTTGACAAGTTGTTGTTGTTATTTACATTGAAAATTTTTAATTTTCTGACTGTTTAAGAAGGTTTTGGTACTGAGTTTGTGACTTTAACAAGTAATAGTTAATTGGAAGTGCTCTTATAATGGCAAATAAAGCAGTAATACTGTGTACAACTCTTCGTAGTGTATCAATTAATCGTATTAAAGAACTATATCAGTGCGCGGAAATTGCCCGACGGTCAAAAAATAGATTTGACCACCTTGAATTCAAGGCTCGTAGTGAATTTATTAAGGCGATCGAAAGGGATTTTAATGAAAATCATACAAAATTGTTAACGAATTTAGCAACGGTGGAAGATGCCGATTTATCTACGGAAGACGGTGTCAGAAGCGACTTTGATTCAAAGGTATCTTTTATTAGATCTGTCTATATAGAATTATTTGGGCAAGATTCCAATACGCCTGGTACTTTAAATAAAATGCATGGGAACTTACCTAAAATAAATTTACCGACTTTTAATGGTAATTGGCAGTCATGGCCTGCTTTTAGGGATTTATATGAATCATTGGTTCATAATCAAGATGGTTTAGATAACATTGAAAAATTCCAATATCTAATAATGTCTCTTTCTGGTGAACCGCTTTCATTAGTAAAGTCTATACCCTTAGAAGCTACTAATTATCCAATCGCATATGACACACTTAAAAAACGTTATCAAAATCGTAGGCTTTTAGCTACTTCTTATTTTTCTGCAATCTGCAAACTACCGAAGATTTCGATAGACTCTTCTCATCTGCTGAGACAGATTTTAGATGGTTTTGCAGAAAATTTAGCTGCTCTAAAAAACTTGGGTCTACCGGTAGACGAGTGGGATTTTGTATTTAACATGCTAAGCCAAAAAATTGATGCTACCTTAATTAAACGTTTCGAAATACATTATGATGCTCATGATATCAATAATGATATACCTGCTTTTACGGATTTAGTTGAATTTTTGCAAAAGCAATGCTCGGCTTTAGATACAGTGGCTTTCACTCACCCTGAAAAGAATACTTCGCGGATTCCTAAAGTTCGTAGACCTGCAGGGTCTAGTTTGTTAGTTGAGGAAACGAATACTAAAGAAAGTAAACAAATATGTGTTATTTGTAAAAGAAGTCATGGAATTTTTCAGTGTGAACTGTTTAGTAAGAAAAGTCCCAAAGAGCGTTATGAAATGGCTAGACAGAAAAGACTTTGTTTAAACTGTTTGGGAAACTTTCACAAATCTGTCGGTTGTCATTCAGAAATAAAATGTAAAATTTGTAAAATGTCTCATCATACTTTATTACATTTTAAACGTGAAAATTTGTCGGAAACTGTCCCGCAGGTGATAGAAGAAAACAAAGTCGATAATTTAGATCAAGTGCGCCAGGTGAGCTTGGCGAGTACTGTCGATGCGAACCGTGTGGTTTTATTATCATCCGCATTAGTGGATATTTTGGATAACTTTGGTACTTATCAAACCGTGCGTGTCTTGCTCGACAGTGGTTCCCAAGTTAACGTTATGACAGAAAGATGTCGTAAAAAATTGGGTTTGCGTATTTATAAAACTTCTTTACCGATTAGTGGGTTAGGTACCAATACTTCTAATAGTTCTGGTCTCGTTCATTGTAGTATACGTCCAGTAAAACTTACATCACCTCGTTTTGATGTACAAGCTGTCGTTCTGCCTTGTATATGTGCTGAAATGCCCAGTGTTTATATTGATAAAAAAAATTGGGCGCACCTTTCTAACTTAAAACTTGCCGATCCGAATTTTAATCATCCAGGTCCAGTAGATATGTTGCTAGACGCTGATATTTTCTCTAGATGTTTGCTGGACGGGCGTATTACGGGTGGAGCTAATGTCCCAGTTGCCTTCAACACTATATTTGGTTGGATTCTTTCTGGAAGAGTTGATCCCAACAGTTCTACACCTTTGCAATCCTTTTTAACCTTAAACCCCTTGGAATCCTTAGATAGTACACTGAAAAGGTTTTGGGAGCTGGAGGAGTTGCCAAAATCAAGGTCTCTTTCACCCGAGGACATTCAGTGTGAAAACACTTTTAAAAGTACTGTATCTCGAGATTGTGAAGGTAGATATACTGTGTCACTCCCCTTTCGGACACCAAATCCTTGTTTTGTGAATTCTCGTTCAGTAGCTCTACGAAGATTTTTTAGTTTGGAAAGACGTCTTCAACATAATGAAAACCTTCGTGCAGACTATTCTGCATTTATGCAAGACTATTTGGACAGTGGACATATGTCCCATGTCAAGTCACCGGTTGACCCTGATCGGTCATATTATATCCCACATCACTGTGTCCTAAAGCCTGACAGTACTACAACCAAGTTGATGCGTCAGCAAAATCGCCCGATGGTGTTTCATTAAATGATTCGTTGCTTGTTGGTCCTAAGCTACAAAAGGATATCGTATCTATTTTGCTTGCGTTCAGGTTACACAAATTTGTTTTGACAGCTGATATTAAGCAGATGTATCGCCAAATTTGCGTTGCTCCAGATCAAAGGGATTTTCAAAGAATATTGTGGAGATTTTCGTCGAATGACCTTCTTCAGGAATTTTGTCTGAACACCGTAACCTATGGCGTAGCTTCATCGCCTTATTAGGCATTACGTACCCTACAGCAGTTGGCTGATGACGAGGAGAAAAATTTTCCGGAAGCTTGTAAGGTGATTAGATCAGACATTTTTGTTGATGATTTGGTATTTGGTGGTGATAGTTTAAAATCTATTCAAGAATTACAGAATTCGTTGGTTGAATTGCTTCGTAGAGGGGGCTTCGAATTAAGAAAATGGGCCTCCAATGAACCGAAATTGTTAAAAGGTATTTCTAAGGAACATCAAATTACTTCCTTATCTTTTGATCTAGATAGTTATATAAAAATTTTAGGTCTACAGTGGGACCCGTCTTTCGATTGTTTCTCGTATATTATCAATCCAATTGACAATGTTTGCACCAAACGCAGCATGTTATCAGATCTAGCACGGATCTATGATCCTATTGGTTATCTCACCCCTGTTATATTTGCTGCCAAAAATTTAATAAAATACTTGTGGACCCTAGGGTTGGATTGGGATGATAAACCACCGGAGGATGTTATCCAGTTCTGGACCAAATTTAAACTTGAGTTTTGATTCCGTTCGTTCCGTTAAAATAGGTCGTCGCCTTGGGTTTGAAAACTGTGAAAATTGTCAAGTACATGGTTTCTGCGACGCCTCGTTGAAAGGATTTTCTGCTTGTGTTTATTTACGATTTTCATTGGATGAAAATTATCGTAGTTTTTTGGTTATTGGAAAGTCCAAGGTAGCTCCTTTAAAGGTTGTTTCTTTAGCACGTCTTGAACTATGTGCTGCAGTCTTATTAGCTGACTTACTTTCATTTATTATGAAGACATATGACGGCAGGTTGGAATTTTCCCATTTATATGCATGGTCGGACTCTATGGCGGCACTTTCTTGGATTCAGTCATCCCCCCATAAGTGGAAAACTTTTGTTAGCGACAGAGTGGCCAGAATTCAGGAAAAGGTTAGTCCATCTTTGTGGCATCATGTTCCAGGCGAGGAAAACCCCGCAGACTGCGCATCCAGAGGTTTACTTCCGGCGGAATTTATAGATCATTCTATGTGGTGGAGTGGACCAGCCTGGTTGAACAAAAATCAAAGATTTTGGCCTCTAACTAATCGTTCTAATCTTGAATTAGATGTTGATCAAGAAGTCCTTATCTCTGAAAAAAGATCTGTGGTATTGGTAGCCGCTTATGAACCAAATATACTTGACATTTTGCTAAATAAATTTTCATCATTAGATAAAATTAAACGAATCGTAGCCTATTGTTTAAGAGTGTATTCAAAAGTAAAAGAAACTGATATCACTTTTCTCGACTTACGTGTATCAAATTCTGAACTGAAAATTGCTTTAGTAATTTTAATTAAGCATGTGCAAAGGGATTGTTTTGGCGAGGATATTAAAAAATTGTCAAATTCGCATTTAATATCTAAACCTTTAAGAAAATTGGCTGTCTTTCTAGATGAGGGAGGCTTGCTCAGAGTGGGCGGTCGTTTGAAACATGCAAACTTGACATTTGGACAAAAATATCCCATCTTGTTACCAAGTAAGCACCGGCTAACTGACTTGTTGATTGAAAGCTTTCATATTCAATACTTGCATCCGGGTTTACAGACTTTACAGTTTTTATTGCTTCAGCAGTTTTGGATTTTATCAGCAAAGCATGCTATTCGGCGTTGTTTGCATAGATGTTTTAAATGCTTCAGAGTAAATCCAAAACCAGTTCAACCCTACATGGGAAATTTACCTTCATGCAGAATAAATCAAGTTAAGGCCTTTTCTTATGTAGGAGTGTATATGGCTGGTAGTTTTCCAATTGTCATATCTAAGATTCGGGGTGCTAAAGTTTTAAAGGCTTATTTTTGTATCTTTGTATGTTTTGCTACTAAAGCAATACATTTAGAACCCGTATCTGATTTATCGACGGATGCCTTTTTGGCTGCCCTTAAAAGATTTATTGCTCGTCGTGGCCATGTATCTCATATATTTAGTGACTGTGGGACAAATTTCGTAGGTGCAAATCGTGTGTTGCTAGAGAATTTTAAAAGTGCGGTAGATTCGGAAAATATTAAATGGTCATTTAATCCGCCCTCGGCACCTCATTTTGGAGGTTCATGGGAAGCTGGGGTTAAATCCGTGAAAAGTCATTTTGTTCGAGTAATCGGTGAGCAAACTTTAACTTACGAAGAGTTCTATACTTTGTTAGTACAAATTGAGTCAGTATTAAATTCGAGACCTTGTTCTGTAAGCTCAGATCCAAATGATTTAAGCGCCTTGACACCCGGGCATTTTCTAACCTTAGCTCCACTTTCCACCTTGTCGGAACCCGAGGTAACAGATATTAAAATTTCGCGCTTAGATAGATGGCAATTAATACAGCAAATGCACCAATGTTTTTGGAAAAGGTGGCACAATGAATATTTACATTCATTGCAGCAACGCCAGAAATGGTTAAAGAATTCTCAAACTTTGGTATCTCAAGGTACATTAGTTGTTATAAAAAACGAATTATGTCCACCTAGTCAGTGGCGCCTGGGTCGCATAATCGAATTATATCCGGGCACCGATGGAATATGTAGAGTAGCTAAGGTTAAAACATCCAACGGTTTTGTGCAAAGGCCTTTAACCAAGCTGTGTCCTTTGCCCAACCAGTAATTTGTTGTTAACTTTTTTATTTGTCTTTAGTTTCTAAATTAAAAGAATTCTTTTTCTTTATTTTATTTAAATTTTTTTTTTTGGTATTTTGCAAAGTGAAAAATATCAAAATGGGGAATTTTCTGAAAATACGTTGTATTTTAGTGGGCGGTAATGTTAGGTTTTTACATAATCTATAAATTCAAGCCAACGATTGAGGTTTATTATAATTTTTTTTATTTTGTTTTATTTTTCGGTTTGGTAGTTTCAAAATAATGTTAAAGGAATAAACTAAATTCATTTTGGTTAAGATTTCGTGGAGTTGCGCGTTACAGGAATTGGCCTATGCGACAGACGCATTGGACGAGTACGCACAATATAGTAATACGAAAATGGTCTTGAAACCGTACCGTTTGATTTCGATAGTTTAAGTGTTGTTCGATGGTTTTTTTTTCTGTGCAATTTGGAAAAGCAGATAATGTGAGCTCACAGAAGAATACCAAAGGAAAAAGGATTGGTAAGTCGTTTAAGCCTTTTTCCTCGTCGTTCGAAATATTTTTGATTCATATCTAATTAATGTTTAATAATAGTTTTCGATATTTCGTATTTACAGTCCACTCTAAAATTGAATTCAGTATTAAACATTACATTACTACTACACGTTAATACGTATTATACAAGGCTTTATTACCTTCGCAAAATTGTCATGCAACTGTTAAAAATCTTTTTGTATCCGTTATTATTTAAAATCCCAAAAGAGGGCGGGATTACCATTTCCGCACAATATCACCACCGAATATGTGTTATATATTCGGTGATATCACTGCCCATCGGCGGGTTATCGTTTTAGTATGGTTCTATAGGAGAAGACCAGGTATCGGCTTTTTGCGTTTCGGTGTGTCCCTATTTGATCTTTTCAAAAGTAAAATTTCGACAGATTGGGGATGTCGTGATGTGATGTTCTTAGTGGGTTTGTGTTTTTTGTTGTTGTTGTTGTTGTCTTAGTTGTTTGTGAAAATCATTGGAACAAGAGAAATCTTTTTATAGCAAAGTATTAATTATTTATCAGTGTTCTATATTTTAAAAATACTTTCAATTATACGAGGTCTATGAAAAAATCCGAATTAATTTTGTGAATAATGTCTTAAATTTAAGTTAACTTTGATATCCTACAGCTCGAGTTCTGACAACGGACTCAGTTATCGGAAAACGAATTGAAGTTTCCCACCACTAGTATCAAGTTCTTTTCTATTTGTGATACTACTGGTACTATGTAGAGTCAGTACTAAGACAATACAGTACTAAATTATAGTATTGAAGCTGAGAGGGAAGTAAGTGATTGATATCTCAAACCGTTTTCGAAACTTCAGAGCTGAAACAGATTAATTGTCAACTGACTACATTTTGAAAACAAGTGAACTTACATAAGTATTGGACACTTCACGAAATTAATTTGAAATGTTAAGAGGAAACCAAAAATTTAATAATATAAATGTTTTTTTTATTTTCGCGCTTTTTTAATAGATCTTATATAGTTAAGATTATATCTAAAACATGCTCTATTTATAATTATAAGAACTTCTTGCATAAAAAGTTTTTTCCAATAATTTTCACTTAACAGAAACCCACTAATAACACCCTGTATACCTACAAGAAAATGTTGCTACTCTAATGAAACAGTTCTATAACTGCAATTCGAAATATTAAATAACCCCAGCAATAAGACAAGCGGTCCTAATACAACTGAATGTTAAGGGTAGAAAACAGTCTCAAATTTTATAGGCAATAAGATAGATGCATACAGCATACGACACAGTTTCGTTAGCCCAAAAAAATTGGGTTATACAAGCTGCTATTTCGTATTATAACGACTATACAACGGAATTTTAGTGGCTATTGTACTGGTTAATAACGGTACGAGAAAGGGGTTATTATTATTGTTGTCCAGTTTTATTACAACTGTAAGTTATATTATTACAGTTATAAAACTACATAATAGTCCCAATATTACTGGTTGGTTACTTTAAAAGTCTAGGGGATTAATGGCTATTAAAAAGCTGTATTTTAGTTATGCTTTCACTTTTTTACTGACTAAGACCATATTGCTACCACACGAAGACGGTCTAGCAATTTTTGTTGTATTGGAGCAGCAGAGCGCGTTGCTGTCCCATATAGTACTAAACAGTTGCATAAAGAGTTTAAGAATTCTTATAAGGAATAATTAGCTTTTTTCTCAGTGTATATATGTATATATATATATATATATATATATATATATATATATATATATATATATATATATATATATATATATATATATATATATATATATATATATATATATATATGTATATATATATACTTCCGCTGTAAATCTTCCATTAATGCGATGACAAAGTCCAAGCCCTCTTGAGGTCATGTATCCCCATGCAGTAACTGAAAATTTACCACTTGTTTTAACTCTTTGTGTGTGTGTATATTTCTTCAAATCTGATATTTGCAGGTCAGTAAACTCTTACTCGCCCACTGTAATAGGATTAAAAGATCTTTTATTTCGCGAGAACAACATTTTCCCAACACCCCAACACTTCGTGTAAATATTGCAAAGCTGATCCCACGCTCTGCTCTTTGTTGTCAGTAGTTAGAAATGGTTTCTTAACAGCAGCACGATTTCTTAAATTAGGTCTTTCTTTTACGCAGCGTCTTGCTACCTTAACAGAGCCAGGAAAGATTGTATCTCTGCGCATCCACGGCTGTTTGAAATGGATGGTTCTCCAAAAAAGTTACCGAGTTATTATTTTGTTTTTCATTTGATATCCGATTCCTTCCACTTCCAGGCATTCCATTTAGGGGGAGTTCGAGTTGGACGCTCAGAGTTCTCCGAGCGCAAATCTCAGACATAGGTTCTTAACATGTCTTATAGAACTCTCCCTTTGAGAGCCGTTATTTTCTCATTTCTGCTTCAATTCTTGAACGGTACTTTTTGGTACTTACTGCGCGAACCTCTTCAAATAAGATCACCAACCTTGCTCTTTGTTGTTGGTTTAATCTGTTCATTTTATCAAAAATTAAACTGACAAGTGTTTTTAAAATCTATCGGCATTTATTATCACTCCGTGCAAACGTTTAGGTAAAATTCAAGTGATCTAAGGGATAGAAAGCTGAATTACATTAGAAAAAATAATGGATCGGGGATTTTTCGTCCGCAACCGTACTTTCCGCGAAAAAATCATATGATAACCGAGCAAATCGCTGAAATATTAGAATAGCTCGAAAGTATTTAATGATGATTTCTTAACAATGACAGAACAAAAACCTGTCAAAACCTAACTGTTCAGCTAGATCTTAATTTAAGCCAGTACTAAATATTAAACCTATTTAGTGAATCTAAACGTTATTGTTTTTAGAAGACAAATGAGTTTGTTCAAATGCCACTGTCACACAGCCATCTTAAATATTGAAACTTTATTCTTCAAAAATATATTTTTTAAATAAACCACAGAATATTCTATAATACTCCTTTATTATGAAATAAACCTTATCTGAACAAGGCCGGATTATCCATTAGACACAGTAGGCACTGTGTCTAGGGCCTATGAAGCCAAAGGGGCCTACGAACATCAATACCAAAATTTAAAAATCGCAATTAAAAATAAAACGTAAAATAAAAATTAAATTCTCATCAAAAATTATTTATTAAAAGGAATAATAATTTCCTTAAACTATAAAACATGAAATAGGTTTGTATTCTACCGTCCCAACTTACACTATGTGTATAATAAGTACCATAACTTTATAGATTTATTTGTTTATTGTATTTTATATTTGTATAAAATACAAAATAAAATATAACATGTTTGTAAACAAAAAGACATACATAAGTCAAACAAAAATAGCACGGGACATTGTACAATATCTTAGTTTAAACTGCAAAATAACATAAATATGGATTATAAACATAAACTAATATTTTTCATCGCGAAAAATATTATTTTTTAAAAGTTCTTTTTCGAGCTTTTGCCTCTGCAAAATCTCTAATAAACTCTATAAAATCCATATAGCGGGTCATGGCAGACCTAGTGACGTAGTTTTGTCTTAGCCCATAGATGAGCGCATACAATTTTTAATAAGTTTAAGTTTTGAAAACGATATTTTGCCTTCTGCGTTTGACCCTAATATTAAAAGATAAATTCGAAAAGCAGTATGAACATTGGGAAAACTTGACAGGAGACAGTCATTTATCAGTAATTTAATTAATTAACTGAGCCACATCAGAGTTAACATTCGGATACAAACTCAAAAATATTAAGACAATTCGTTGACAACATTTTCTTAGATCAATCTCGTGTGTTTATCACATTCATTTTTATTAAGTAAAATTTGAAAAAAAGAATATAGGAAATGGCCTACGCAGCAGTGCCTAGGGCCCACGACAGCACTTCCTAGTGCCTAGGGCCCACGACCGCACTTCCTAGTGCCTACATCAATTAATCCGACCCTGTATCCGTATTTACATAGGCATTCTTAAATTATTGCATTATTCCATCTGTGGTGTTACCAACTCATTTAGGTGTAATTTTTTCAAAATCCAATATGTCAATGCACATTAATATTTGTAATTTTTTTAAACTGTGTATAAAAAGTCCCGGATTATTTTAAATTCTTAAAAAGTTGGCAAACAATGTTCTTGATAAAAGTTCTAGGGCTTTCAGAAATTAGTTGGAATATACAGAATTACTCAAAAATTTGTGATGAATCAAAGTTATATTTTCTTAAATAGAATGGCCTACTTTTGCTTTAGTTTCTGATTTTTTTAATAAAGTTAAATACGAATACGATGTTAAATAAAAAAAGGTTTCAGAAAAGATTAAAAGGGAATGCAAATTCTCTATCTATGTAACCTATTAGTTATCTATCTATATAATCCAATATAAAGGACGGTTCAAAAGTTATTGCTAACCATTGTCCGTTTTTAAAGTTTTTAAGAAGAGGTTTAAAGTGAAAGAAATGCAAATTTTAAAATTGTTTAAACTATTATAAACAGTAATAAACTATATTACAAGGAAGTTCCTAATAAAAGAAATAATATAAATATGTACTTAATAAAAGAAAACTGCTATGCCATAACTTTTTGAACGACTCTGTATGTTTGAAATGTATTTCATAATTAAAAAATGGAATATCCTTTTACATTTTCCCTAGCATTTTCTTTAAAAGGTACTTTTCGTGCAATAATCCGCTTATTTAATTTCATACAAACATTTCTTTGGAACTTTTCGGTTTGGGTAAAAGGAATGGTATATAGTCCCAAATTTTAAGCAGAATCAGAAATTATAGCAAAAAATAGGGCCTTGTATATTCCAACTAACTTTTACCTGAATAATTGTTCGCTAACTTGTCTAGTTTTTTAAAAAATAAGCCACACAATTGTACATAAATTCTTCTTCATCGGAAAAATCCGCCATATTCTATAGAAAAGTAAGCATCAACCTTAGTTTTAAATAAGTACACACAAGTTAGTTAATGTCACATGAGCACTTATCCACATTGCAAAAAAATTTAAGATAAAATAAAATTGATTTGCCAATGAACTTGACACACGGTCGCCGAAACCCACCTGAAGAATCCTCATGTTCAAGTTCAAAGAAATTCACTAAACCACTGTCTACTTTCACAAACTGATACAGGTGAATCTTTACCTTTATTTATAATCTTAAGATCTTCCCTACCATATACGATTTTGAAAATAGTGGTTTCTTTAAAAAGTGTTTTTAAATTTTTAATAATTATGATCTAGTATCTGTGATTGGTATGGTACTAAATTAATATTTTTAAATTCCGCATCTGACTAAAACGGTTATAAATAATCCAAATAAACACACGAGATATACCAGACTGATGGCTATTTTGTTGCTATTATCCAATAAAGTCTGTCATGTTGCGCCTTGTATATATTTTTGTTGAATTTATGTATATTTAATAAACGGGTAGGTATGGAAAGGTATATATGGTATGAAAACCTAAAAAATATTGCATATCCAAGTATATTGACCACTTAAATCAAGATATTTAAGATGATTTGTCGGCTATTTTTCAGAGTGCAAATAAAAATAAATTTGGATATTAATAAAAAGTCGTGCTCGTTTTCTACTAAATTTTAAATTGATAGATTTTTTTTGTGAAATATGTCTATGCAATAATTCAGATTGCAATTGTCGTATAATATTGACAACACATTTTAAGATTTGTTAAAAATTGTCATTCATACACACAGAAACAAGATTTCTATAGTCAAGGGTAAAACACTCTACTTAAGTACGATAATATTACGTACTTGTATATCCTCAAGATGTGTTAAACTGATGATGGCAAGAATTAAATTCTTGTGTTGAGTCAAGATTACGAGTTTCTTGAGATAAAAAGGTAAGTAATTTCTTGACAGAGGTATTAAATTGACTTTTACTGCATGTTAGTAGAATAATACAAACCGACCCTTCTTCCGTTCCATTTTTCTTCAGCTTGCGGCCAACTTTCTTAATCCGATCCCTTGCACGCTATTCATTTGAGGTTATTTCACTACACTAAGCACTTAACACTTACCTGCACTACTCGACCTTGTTTACTAGATAACCTATTCTATTTTTTTAGTGGTAAAGTTTGATCTAATATTTGAAGTTTTCTGTCATAGGAAAATATTTGTAAGATCAAGTTTATAAAAAGAGCCAATTTCACATTATTGCTGTCTTTATAACTTTTACGTACCACAATAAATTTGCTGTGGTTGAGATACGATGATGCCCTTAAAATAAGTGATAAGTGTAATAGGTGCATACATAATATGTCTTTATTGCAATAAAAAATAAAAATAATAAGCAAACCCTACGGCCTGATACATACCCATACACAGTATAATTTAAACTATTTTTAGTATTGAATTAATGCAAATAAAAAATCATAATAAAAGAAACTACAGAATCAAAAAGAGAAAATGTATAGTAAAAAATATGAGAAAATAAGAAATGTATGTATTCGTATGTAAATCAGTTAGAAAATGCTTCATTTTGTGGTTCCTTTTGTACATTTTCATAAAAAAATTACAATGATGGGTATATCGAAACCTGTCAATATGGTTGATGATGAATAAACTACTACTTTATATTTTTCAATTCAACTGGTTTTAGAGTAGAGGTTTTCCTTTGTTCTGTGTTTGCAAAGAGAATTTTTAGAAATATAAGCTTCTCCTGAGAATTATTTTTCAGTAGATCCCTACTCTAAAACGCTACTATCCTTTGTGTTAGTTTTGTACACATTTTATACAACCTTCCAGGATCATCGACAGCAAAATCCTTGGCTTCAGCTATGGATTCTTTACTTTTACACCAAGGATAGTAAGGATACCCCAACTAAATACATGAGTAATCATTTTATAGGTAACAACACAGGTCAGAAAGAGAATCTCAAAAAAACTGCCATCAATATTGATTTAGATGTAATTTCGGTAACCAAAAGTTGTGAAAATTATACTTTTTCTTATGTTTTAAGCAGCAAGGAAAATTAACAAAATTTTTGTAATAACAACAAAAGAGTAAGGTTAGGTAATTATTTACCATTTAGTCTTTTGGGAAAACATGCATTTAAGTAACTCTATTGGTATTATTACACTTTAAAACAGTATATTTAAACATCACTTTAAAAAATTACATTTCAAATTATAACAAATTGATAAAAACATAACACGTTCAAAACGAACTGCAAACACAACGGTTGTGTTTGATTGGGTTGGATTGTGAGGTTGGGTCACAACCTCACAATTCTCACAAACCAAGCCACAGACTATAAATGAATTTTAGAAGTGCAAATATCTCGATCTGATACTCTGCAACATTGCTCCCCCCCGTGACCTTGGTCAATACTAGTGGCACATCCAGGGGGGGCTGTGGGGCTGCAGCCACATTTTCCAACCAGGATAATATGTTCTCAGTCGAGTAATAGGTATTTATATGCAGAATACACTGTAGGTATATTTCTGCCCATGCAACAAAACCGAGCAGTCTGTAGTCATAGAGTCATAGTCATTCTCTCACACAAGGAACATTTGGACACGGGAGAGACACGTATCAGAGAGCTGACGATTAATGTTTTCGGAATTTACAATGATGTAAAGTACAGAGAACATAAATAGGCAGGGTTACAACTATATTGGGCGTTGGCTTGCGAGGCTACTAGTGTAGCTTGGCTACTTTGTTAATGTCTAACATAATATGGTACAAATGTATTGTTTTTAAAGTGTTATATTCATACTAAATTGAATAGTAGGTACGAACGTTTCTGTAAATACTGTACAATTTATTGTAGTTCATAAGCAATTATGGAAATTTATTTTTTTACAGGCTTTTATTTAACTTCACCTGTTAGTTAGTAAGCTTAGGTCAAATATTGCAATTATAATTTCGATTAGTTCTAACTAAGCTTTAAAATTGTGCACACGTGTATAAGTCCGGTGACAATGCCATATAGTATATCTAATATTGTTATAAATCCAATATGGCGGACGCCACAAGATGACGGTCTGACGAGTCTGACAAGTAAAATTCAATTACCTATGTGACGTCAGTCTAAACCCAATATACCTACCTAGCGGACGCCACAAGATTCCGAATTACTTTTTTCTTCACAATCCCCTTGATATGGGTATCAAATGAAATGATTTGACGAGTAGAATACGATAAGCTATGTGACGTCATTTTAAAACCAATATGGCGGACGCCACAAGATGGCGGATAGCTAGCGAATGACTGGATGCTAGATAGCTAAAAGCTAACAGGTAAAAGACCTTGTAATAATGATGCATTATCAGAAATACATAGGTTAACATGTAACTAAAAATTAGAAAATGAAATCTTATATAAAACTACGCTTTGAAAACAAGATTTTAGTACTTAGATGTACTAAAACGGAAAAATAAGTATGGTTGTTTGTTGGGGCAATGCTGAATGCTATTTATAAGTGGACGTAGTTCGCATGGATGGATTCTTATAAAAGTTAGTATCAAAGTTATCACTGAAACAGCTATAATATAAATATTATGTTAAATTTATTGTCTTAAAAGCTTGTCGCGTCAATAGAATAGGAAAATACATACTTAGGCACTTGCAATTTCTGCCAAACAAAATTAATGCCTGGATGAACTTTTCGCGCGCGACAAGCTTTTAAGTTGTGTTTTATTGCCTCAGTGAAAAAACTATACTTATTTTTTTCGCTTTAGAACATCTAAATAATAAAAGTTTGTTTTTAAATTGCTTGTGTTTACATACGATTTTATTCTATACTATTCTACTTTTTCTATGTCGAAATGATTGTCTTAAATAAATAGGCATATAGTCCTTGGTACCCTTACCAAGAATAATTTTCTCAATAGTGTCAAAACCCCAACTCAATTTGCATATTCACATAGGCAGACGGACACTTTCCTACAACTAGCTTACGTAATGTGATTGCAGTAGTGAAGGTCATATAACTTAAATTATACCACAGCAAAGTTAACGAAATATTTTTTACAAGCAGGCCACAACAATTTTGCAGATTATATATGTACATACTTTTAAGCATATTTAATCAATTAGCTGAAAATCCCGATAACTGTTTATTGATTCAAATCAGATATCTATTTGAATACATAACAATAATATATTATTTCGATACTCTTACTTTCTCTGAATATACAGTACCGTTTTTAGCATTGGCGTTAGTTTGCCTGATTTCGAGATGAAATTTGTATAAAATCCATTCTTTTGGTGAGAAAACAAATTCAAAGAAAAAAATGTGAGAAAAATAAATATTATTCGTTGTCAGATTCACTTAAACGGCATACTAATGATAGTACTAAAATGTTAGCTGGAATAGGAAGAAGATTAATGCTGAACTTACATATGTGAAAAACTACGTGGGAGATTTTGATTTTATAATAGAACAAAGAATTAATAAAAGAAAAAATCTGCAAAACCCTTTTCACGGATTTTATTTCCATTGTGTCCAGTAATCCAAAAAAGTGCAGGAGAAAGTCGCCTAATATAAAAATAGTCCCTAATATTCTGGTTTATAAACTTATTCCTGACCATACTTACAGTTTAATGTCGCATTTGATGTTACTACATCACGTCATAACCAGGTTTAAAAGCTGTTGGTATAGTAAAAATTACGAGTGATCTCGTGACATTGTTGACAAATCATGTACAGCAAATACACGTACACAAATACATTCAAATTAATGTCAGATCTGTCTAATTCTAGTTTGTTTTTGAAGGTTTGCGGAAATTTTAAGTACTTTCTAACGTATATTGCAGTATATACACATTAAACATTACCGAGCCAAAATTATACTATCCAAAGATGATTTAATAAAACGCTACTCACAAACAGACAGCAAAACACGGTAAACAAATGAAATTTTAAAACTGGAAGAATTTTAAAGTTACTATGTCATGTGATCAATGTTACTTAGCCTTCTGTCATCTTTCAAAAAACGAGTTGATACAAAAGTTCTTCCATACAGTTGCCAATAGAATTTTATTTTAAACAACAGTCCTTGTCATGTCCTTTGTCGTTTAAGGTTATGCACAACTGCAACGTAGGATTTGCATATAAGTCAAGTGCTGTCTTTTGTATTTTATTCAATGCGTACTTTAGAACGAATAAGGAGAACTTTCGTAAGTGCGGAAAAATCAAATCTCATTTATCTTTCCCTATATGCAGTGTTTTTTTTAATGTATCATGTGACCAACATACCCGCTTGCTGGGATGGGAATTACCGAATGCAAGGTTTAAAATTCACTCCATTTCGGCGTGGCATAGTACTATTTGTCATGTTTTAATACGTTACAAGGCGATATCTCGAAATCGGTTTAAAATATTTTCATGAAATTTTGGCGAGTGAGGGATATATTTAAACATATTTTTGATATTTATATTTTAGGCAGTCTTGGAGATATCGCCTTGTAACCCTTTAAAAAACTCACCCAGTATATGTTGATAAAAATGATGAATTAGCACAGCCACAGCAGATTATTTCGATGTTAACTGTCCATTTGAATCCCCCCCCCCCCCCTGCCACTATATCTTTTATTTTCATTTCGTAAAGTTGATAAGCCTTGTTGTTGGATCGAGAAGTTTGTGATTATTTAAAAGTTTTATATGCGTATTATTTGTTGTGGATACTGCCATGCTAAAAGTAAGTAATTTTTATAATAAAATGTATGTGATTTATAACAAATACGGATTTTTTAAAAACTTTTTATCGTAGAAATAGATTATCGCCGAATTGCCTTCTTTGGGGTTTCATAGGGTACTAATTACTGGAAATTACAAGAGTAGAATAAATACTACATATATTAAAAGTTAGATTTTTGGATGTAATGCAAAAACACCTTTATTTCATTGGCCTACTATAAGAAATTGTGGAAGAGAGAGCAAATAATTGCCACAATCTTCAGCAGAAATAATATATATTGTCTAAGGGCCGCTTAAACATCCAAATTTTAGTGCAAATTCCATTATGGCCTTCACAAATCACCAACTGATCCTAGCCCACGGAATCAAGATAAACTTAATGTGGATGACTATTTGTTATCATTTATTATCATATGATAACGTTACAAAACGAAGTAAATTTTTGAGAAAATTCTTTCGGAATATGGATCATGATTAGAAATAATGCAAAAATTAATATTCTAGCTATGGCACGAGCAACATCAAAAAAGGGCCATTTCTGGTTTAGGAGCCCTTATTCTTCTTTAGTTAGGCTTACATCCAGGATGGCTGGAGAATAGATAACGTTTTAACCAGAATCAAGATCACTCTTTACTGAGCCGTGTAGTCCTTTCTCGTTAGTTACCTGCCGCTTGTATTACACTTGCGAAAATAAGAATTTTTGTATTATTTCTTTAAAGCACTAGTAAGGACTTCCCGAAAGTCCTGGAAGTAACAGCTTTACATTGAGTAACTTTACAAGCAAGTATCTACTCCTTCTAAGGGGACTTTTCTTTAATAGAGAAAGCGTAAAAATTTTGCAAAATTTTTCTAACCACGCCACTGCATGGTTATTAAATTAAACCGATATAATATGTTATTCTCTTATATCTACTTTCCTTGAAAACTAATCAAATACGATACGGCATTTTTGACATATTAATAACACACGTTATGGTAATCTTCATTTAAATATCTTAAGATACAGCAAGCAGCATGTGTTGCTTCTAAGAAATGTCACTTATTTTAGAATAACAATATACTTTCACAATAAGTGTAAAGATGCTAGTAATAAAATGTTAAATCATCTTTGCAATAATATATACTCTTCTGCAGGGTGTTTGGTAACAAATAGCAGTGGCTTTCCTGGCGGAATTTAGGACGATTTGCCCTATAATAGGATAGATAGAGGGTGTTAAAGTTAAAATTGTATTTAACATTTTTAGCGATATGTTGTACATTTGGTATGCGGGTATTTTTTTGCAATGGGAAAAGTCAATTCGTTCTTAAATTTGCTGTATTTTATAGGTGGCGCCACGTAGAACATTAAATGCTAATTTAAAACGTTCCAACTTTTTTTTTGTTTCAGTATACACAATTTCTGAATAGAAATTCTTATTCCCCACCTTTTTTCTCAAAAAAGATATACTTTATTAATGTCGAGAGAAGGAACAGTGTTTAGAAAAATGCATTTGAATTCGGAATTGCGCCCCAATCCCAATCAAACCTATTTATAAAAATGCAAACATCAAGTGAAATGAATAAAAACGAAATAAAACGCGAATGAACAATGAAAAAATTAACTGCTAAGAATTAACTCATCGCATTTTGAAGATTTGCTTGAAAATAAAATAATTAACATGATGCAACATAAGTAAATTTATCTATTTTTCAGCAAATGTTCAAAATGCCCACCGTTTGCGTCGATACGTTTGAGACATCTTTTTAGTTAGTTAAAGTTATTTTTTATTACGCTGGCACTACAAGCTAGACCGAACCACGGTCCTCAGTAACACGACACCCAGAGCATGCATCCCCCAAGGACTATCAACCCTTGGTTTCACGCTACCCTATGATGTCTTTTGTTATCTACCGACTGAGGAGTGTAAAACGGCGCACAGTGGTGCGACTCATATGGAGCTGCGGAAATAATTAAATATTTTCGTAATAAAAATGGATTATAATTATTTTTTGCTTGAATGGTGTTAAATGCTATTTCTTCTTACAAAATTTGTAAAATTTTTGAATAAAATATTTACTGTTGAAAGATTATGTACATAAAAAGTATCATTTTTAATATAACTTTATTATCCGAGGAGAAATAATTTTTAAGTAAACTATGTGTGGCACTATGCAACGGATTTTAACGAAGGATATTGATTTGCATCCTTACAAAATCCAGTTAAACCGGCAACTTAAACCGTGCGACCATTTTCAACGCCGCAGATTCGTTAATTGAGTTCTGCAGTTTCAAGTAAAATAGACACTCCTATAAAATATATTAGGTTTTAGAGAAATAATGAAAAATATTAATTCAATGGGTCCTAGCGTTGGCTAAAATATTACTTCTATTGCTCGCGGACACCCTTGGGAGGGATTTAAATTGTACTATTGGTATTTGTTCGTTGAACCTTCGTTTAAGCTGGCATGCAGCCTGTTTGTTCATTCGGTTACCATCATAGGCGTTTCTAGGTGGGGGCTTGGGGGGCTAAGCCCCCCAAATCTCGGATTAGCCCACCCAAATCCAACTGAGTGGCCTAGCCGCCTATATATAAACCAGGGACTTAAGCCCCTCCAAATATGTAAACCGGGGGCTTAAGCCCCCCCAAAAACATAGGTCTAGAACCGCATATGGTTACCATGATGTGTGTTGGTTGGTACAACAAAGTATATCTTCAATAATTAATAATAGATCCTGTGACCTAAACAAAACATCCCATTTAAAATTACAAAGTTACCCCTTAAAATAGAAATGGGGTAAATGTCGAAAGTATGCCCCCCTATCTCCCTATTAACCCACCAAAATTTTATGAGAATTTTTTAAACCGTTTTTGAGATATCGCCTTGTAACACTTTTAAAAACTCATCCTGTATAAACATACATAGTCCGAGCTCCCATAATACCAAAAAACAGTCATAGAACACCTCAAATTGAGGAGGTGAAAATAATTGAAAAACATGTGAATACTTGTTACGCCCGCCAGACTATTAAAAATGTGTTAATTACTATTTTAATGAATTTTTAAAAATAGTTAAAAAAATGAATTTACTTAAAAACACCTGGTTGAAATTTACACAACTTATGGTAAATAATGTATTATTTTTTTAAATTGTCTTTTTGTTAATTAATATCTGACAGACCATTTGTTATTAAATACATATATTTTTATGAAACTACCCTTCATAACACCTCTTTGGTGATTATTTTAAAATGAAGTTTGAGATCTCCTCTATCTAATAAAACTTGTCTGGCTCAAAATTTTTAGTATTTACCTTGTCAGACTTAATTTTCGATGTACAGAATCCGTTGGTATCTCAAAACACCATCACTGTGTTTTTTTTTATTGAAGTTTAAGGTTCCTTCTACGTCTGTCAGCGTAGAAATGTTTTGGACTGTGTGGAATTTTTAATCGCAGTGCCAGTCTTTGTCGTAAAACAAATAAGCTTCTATAACAGCCGCGTCAAAACACCATCTTCATTTTTTTGTGAAATTAAGTTCGAGATCTCTTCTTTGCTAAAAAATTGGTTCGTTACCGAAAAAACGTTTGTCACTATGACAGACTAATGTTGTAAGCGCTCTGACCACTTTTTTAAAATAAAAAATGCGATATGACCGTTGCCAACTGAAAAGATGTTTTTTTTTTACAATTATTCTAAATAAAAGTCTAAGATAGTTTTTATCTATTAAAATAAGTTTTTTATAAAAAAAAATTTTAATGGTGACTCAATTTTAAATCGTCGCGGTCACGTTTTTTATTTAAAAAAAAATGAGCTATAACCGATGTCGTTTCAAAACACTTTTTTTCTGAAATTAAGTTTGAGATTTCTACATTACTTAAGAATCAGTCTGTCGCCAAAAAAATGCTTTTTACGATTACCATAGACTAAATACTACCTAGACGAACACTGCCGTGCAACGAAAAGCGGGTCTCCCTTGAGACATTTGGTGGGTTTACTAGTTTATGGTTTAAAAGTTCGTTAGTCAACCATTATATAAATATGTATACTATGTATCTACATGTATATATAATGGTGGACAAGCTTTTAAACTAGTAAACACAGCAAATGTCGCAAGACCGGTTTTTCGGTGTATTCGAGTATCTGTCTATATTATTTTTAGTCCCTGCTATTACAGGCTTAATTTTTTACGGGCCGCAACCACGTTTTTAAATAAAAAATTAAGTGTGATTTTTGCTAACTGTTTTTTACTTTTTATCAGTATGTGATAAGCAAAGTATTGGTTTAGGGCAGTTTGGGTCAAAATGTAACAAGCAAATTCCAACGGATCTTCCAATTTCGTACTGTATTATGTTATGGTCATAATTTATTATGTTACTTATAGCATAGAATACAATTGTCCTGATATTAACTGATTTGTTTTATTCAGCGCCACCTTCGGTCTTTTATTATATTTTTACTTTTCATCACTTTAGGAATTAGAAAAATATTGGTTATGCTCGAAAAATCCTGTAACAACGGTTAGAGATGAAAAGTTAGAATTTGGACTGCACTTAAGATAGAGGTAGGAGTAAAAAAGAAAAAAAGGAGGCTTTATGAAATGTACTTTTATTAAATTATTACTTGATAAAAAAAATTTAGGTATTAAATATCAAAAATATTAAACCAGACAAGTTTTAATAGATAGAACAGATCTGAAGCTTCAATTTAAAGACAAAAACAAAAAGGTGTTCTAAAATGTACATTTATTAAAAATAATAATTTATTTTAAAAAGTCTGTCAAATATTAATTACCAAAAATTTCCAGCCAGACAAGTTTTAATAGACAGAGGAGATCTCAAACTTCATTTTAAAATAAACACCAAAGAGGTGTTATGAAGTGTACTTTCATAAAAAATATACTTGATAACTAAAGGGCGGAATATATGCAAAATGCATATCAATGCATATTTTGCATATATTTGTCATTTTTATGACAAACTGCATATTTCGGTAAAAAACGCGTTTTTAGGCATATTTTTATATTTCTCCGTGTTCTTTTATGCAAAGATTAATAGCACATGCGGTCGATCCTTTGGCCAAAGGATATTTTAGGTCACAAGTTCAGGTAGTTTACCCAGATGGTGAACAATCTGGTATTTATATTTTTATTGTAGGTCAGGTATAGGGGTTTCAGGAATTCCCAACTATTATTAAGCAGACATGATACTTGAACCAATTATTATATTTATGCCTAATAAAACTAAATGGGCCCTAATATTGGTTAGTTTAGTTGTTCAGTAAATGTTGGTCTGTCAGTGTGTAAATATTATTTCAAAATGTCTAAAATGCTGAAAATTTCTTTGTGGATTAAAAATTTTCCGGAGTTTGAGTTTAGTGGAGATAAAGTATTTTGCAAAGCTTGTGCAAAAATTATCGTTTGTGAAAAGAAGTTTCAAATTAATCAACACTTGAAAACAGCAATGCATATAGCAAAGTCAGAAAAAATGAAAACTCGGCCTATTCAGCAATGTGTGAAAACCGCATTTCAAAATGTTGAGGACAAATCAAAATCTGAAAGGGTTGTGTTTCATCAAGACTTATGCAAAGCTTTAGTCGCAGCGAACATACCTTTGAAAAAACTTCAAAATACACAATTCAGAGAATTTTTGCAAAAATATTGTAACCAGAACATCCCAGACGAATCTACGCTTAGAAAAAAGAATGTTAGTGCAGTATACGAGACCGTAATAGAAGAAATTAAGGTTTCACTTGGCGATGAATATTTTTATATAATTGTTGATGAAAGCACAGATGCTTGTGGTCGATATATTGCACATCTAATGATCGGAGCACTTCAAGAAGATGAGCCAAGTAGACCCTATTTAATATCTTCCAAACAATTAGACAAAACAAATAATGTGACCGTAACCCGATTTATTCAACAGTCTCTCTCAAGTTTTTTCTTGCCAAACGCGGTCCCATTAGAAATTTTTTTAGTATTTTTGTCTGATGCAGCACCGTATATGGTTAAAGTAGGCCAAAACTTGAAATTATTTTACCCGCATATGACACACTTAACATGCGTTTTACACGGAATAAACAGAGTAGCAGAGACTATTAGAAATGGATATCCTTTAGTGAACAAGTTAATTTCAAATGTGAAAAAAGTGTTTTTGAAGGCACCTTTAAGAGTGCAGTTGTATAGGGACAGATTGCCAGGAGTTAGTTTGCCTCCAGAACCTGTAATTACTCGGTGGGGAACATGGATTAAGGCGGCAATATTCTATGCAGAACATTTCGAAGCTATTAAAGAAATAGTTTTAAGTTTAGAGGACAATAACTCTCAGTGTGTAGTTGAAAGCCAAACCATGTTTAAAAATGTAAGTGTAGCTAAAGATCTGGTTTTTATTAAAGTCAATTTTGGATTTATACCAAATTTAATAACTTCCTTAGAAAATAGAAATTTAACTTTAAGAGAATTTATAAATATTGTTGATACTTTTTGCGAGAAATGTAAGGGGGTTCCCGGAAATGTAGGGAGCATAGTTAAAAAAAAATTGAATGCCGTTGTAGAAAAGAATGAGGGCTTCAAATATTTACAAGCAGTGAAGAGCATTTATGATAGTAACCCATCAAACGAAGTTATGCCTTGGCCTTATACTTTAATACCTAAATTACAGTACTGCCCAATTACATCAGTAGATGTTAAAAGAAGTTTTTCTTTATATAAGCATATTTGACAGAAGGCAAAAATTTTTATTGGAAAATTTTGAGAAATATTTAGTTATTACTTAATTCATTTTATACCATAAGTTAAAATGTTTTTTAGCATCGTTTTATTTTACCATATTTTATAGCGTTTTTTCATTTTTCTCAAAATAAAAAGTTTTTTAAAAATCCTTGTGTGTTTCTTTCACCATTTGACATATAAAAATTACGGCATATTTTTGCATATCTGACACAAAATTATGCATATTTCAAAAGAAAACGATGCATATATATGCGCATATTTTCATTGAATTTGAGTGCATATATTCCGCCCTTTAATTGATAACAAATAAATGGTCTGTCAGATATTAATTAACAAAAATTATCAGACAGACAATATTTTTCAAAAATAGTTCATTATTTACCATAAATTGTGTAAATTTCAAGCAGGTGTTTCCAAAAGTAAATTCATTTTCTTTAGCTATTTTCAAAAATTCATAAAATTAGTAATTAACATATTTTTAATAGGCTAGCGCGCGTAACATATTTTTTACATGTTTTTCAAATATTTTGACCTTTTTAATTTGAGGTGTTCGATGGGGTACCTTTGGTATTATGGGAGCTCGGACTAACAGTAACATAATTTTATAGAAGCATCAAATGATGCCTTAGGCTAAAGGCAGCTTGTTTAAAGTAATAACCTAAAAGAGAGAAAGTGGTTGGCCCGATGTCTCGCAGATTACAAATACTTATTTTATTGTTGTGTGCGATTCTTTTAGGATAATTTTATCCTATAATGCAATTTACATTTTTTAAGTTTCGTTTAGACTTTAACTTAAAACTACAGCACTTTAAACATAGAAAATCATTCGATTTTTAAATTAAATAACACTAAATTGTGACATAATTTTATTAATAACAATAAACCATTTGTCTCGTTTAGACTGCCTCTTTTCATGCAACCAAAAGCAAGAAGCGAGCGGCAAAGTAAGCTGCATGCGTCAAATAAAGGCGCACAACTAGGCGCATGTGCTTCCCGTGCTACATGGGAATCTATTTGCATCCTTCCGCGCAACAGGTGTTTGTTTCTGTTTGGTTATTTGGTATTTTTGTCTAGTAAAAAGTAGTAAAAAGTTTTTTAAATGAAGTGAAATTCGCAGAAGTGCTTGAAGATTATCATGTTAGGCCCGTTTTGTGGCGTTCATGTGACAAGGATTATAAAAACAGACAAAAGAGAAGTGACGCTTTACAAGAGCTAGCTGCTAAATTCTCTAGATATAAAAGCCATTCTACTCTGAACACCGCAACTAATAAACCAAATGCATTTTCTACTATGCGGCGAGCTCTGGGTAACCGATAATTAAAAACTCTACTTGGAGACCCTTTCTGTAACTCCCCCGGGTAGGGTTTCATAATATGGGTGGTCAATGGAAAAGCATCGTCTGTCACTAGTACATAAGGTGCTAAAGAGCTTATACCCGAAAACCAAGTAGGTTTCGATAAATTTACCGTATTTTCATTTAGTGCATTGTAAAATGACGTTCGTTGAATTTCTCCACAATCCGATATTCTTCCTTGAAGTTCAACATGCGCATATTTAAACAAGTAATTTGAATCCGCTATTGCAAGCAGTACAACACTAGACGTTCCCTTGTAATTAAAAAATGAAGTTCCAGTGTTGACTAGCACTGCGACAAAATATGCTTTCCATTAATAGCACCCAAACAGTGAGGGAAATTTCATTTGTCGCTAAAGCCTTTTGAGATTTCTAGCCACTCTTCTTCGTTTGATTATAATTATAAGAATGAAAATTTGTCTCCAGATATCAAAGTTATAATATTTAGTTTATTAAATCGGTATTGTTTTTTAGGATATTCAGGAATCCCCAACAGACCCTACAAAATTGAAGAGAAAACCACTTCTGAATTTTTGCTACCTACAAATATACCTTCAAAAAAATCAAAGAATAAAAGAGACCAATTTACCGACAATGCATGCGATTTGATGAAAATGATTAAAACTAAAATCGCAGAGACCAATCATTTCTCACGTTTTGGTGAGTATATAAATAGTAGGTTACGAAACTGCAATAACAAGTGATTACTATAAAAGTATTGATGGGTGAACATCGCATCAAAAGTACCCTGTGTGAGCTGGAGCTGGAATCGTACAGTTTACTTAATTAAATGGCATTGGGGCTACTACCAAAATCTACACTTCATTCTCAACCTGGACTTTCGAATGTTGCATCCTTTCCAAACACCCATTTTAAAATATCTGCACCTTATTCTCAATCTGAACCTCCGCATGTAACTGCATTTTCACAATCCTATATTTACAATCTGCTCCATCTCCTATACCTATATACTATATACTTATATATTCCCGTTCAAATACACCACTATCCGATATCGGTTTATTCTCCCCAAACAGATACCTAAATTATCTCTCTACAACCACATACTCCCATAGCTGTCTCTCCGGATAGTGGACCTTTGTCTTCAGAGAAATATATTTCTGATTAAACTCGTTTGACCGACATATTTGACTTCTATCTAGTTTTAAATAATAAATGGCATACCTTTCCAAAATGTTCCAAGGTAAAAATAAATGTTATTAATAAGTAGTGCATATTGGTTTTACTTACCTATTCTCGCAGGACATATACCAGAAATTTGCAAACTTACAGATGATATGGATGACACTGATACCTTAAATGTATACCTACATTAAACTTTGGTATGAGTCCCCTGTTGCAAGAAATCGTAAAGTTGTTGCTAATCTAGTACTAATTGGGATGGAGTCTCTTATATTTGTATCTCTTTTCGAAATACTTTTTTCGAATAAATACGAATAAATTTTTTCTAACAGAATTTAAAAATCGCTTTTTGACATTCTAGGTAGTAAAATTATTGAACAAAGTAATACTACCACTTCTTATTTCGTGCAGAATATTAATGCTATTACTGCGAGCTTTTAAAAAATTTCCAATCCAGCATTTTCATTTTCTTTCTTAGTATGCAAAATTATCGCAGTACTTGTAACGGCAGCAGCAAGAAGCATGTTAAACGGAACCATTTTCTAATTAACTGCTTCAACTTGGCCCATGTGTAAACAGATCGACGCATGCCTCCTTAATGCATGCTTCAGGTTCAACTTGTAGCATTTGTAGCATGCATCGTCGCATGGTATATTGCACAGAAAGAGGCGCCACCGCCTAAATGAGCCTTTTAGTTACCTAATATGCTTGAGAATGTTTTGAAACCGATAAAAATTTCGGTGAAAAAAGGGTTTTTACAAAAGAAAATTATAGCTACGCTATGCGTAGCTATAATTTTCTTTGCTTTTACAATGAAACGGTTTCTTATTGGTTACTCAATTTTTTTCTTCTTTACCGTTGTACAAATTATTTTTGAGAAAAGACTTCTACATGGTATCTCGAAAATGGTTAACAATATTTTTATGAAATTTTGGTAAGTTAATAGGGAGAAGGGGGGGGGGCCCTCCTCCCTTGTCGAAAACAAAAGAAATTTAATGTATACTATTAAGGGATAACTTAAAATTCTACCTGCCCACAATATTATGGAACGTAGTTTAGTCAGAAAAAATGAGATTCATTCAACCTGTTATTTTCTTCCATTTGTCTTGTAACTCAATTGAAAAATGTAACGCGATTTTCAAAGTCCTGACCATATGGCTCTTGGTGGAGCGCAGTCTGGTATGGATGAAAATTGTAAATATGCAATATGATGAACAACTGATTTTTGGCTCATTCCAGCATCTACAGCAAGCCGTTTGGTACCTACATGCGGGTCAATAGCTGCCGCTCCTGAAACGCCAACTGCCCTATTTTCGTCCGTTTTAGTTTGCTTCCGAACGCGTGGTTTCGTCTTCAGACTGTCAGTAGTAAGACTTCTGGTTTCCAGCCGGTTAAATGCCATGTGAGATTTCGGTTTATTAGAAAACCTCTCCGCCCACACTCGTGCAGCTTCTCTGTAGTTTCTTCTGTACTCCACCAAAATTAAGAACATATCAACTTGCACATTAAAATTCGCTTCCAATTTTAATTTAGCAATAAACTGAGAAATTATCATTAAAACTTGAAAATTCTTAACTGACTTAAGTAAAAATAGCGCATTTCCATGGAAACAAATAGTAATTCCTAAAATAAGTGATTTATTGGTAAAATTAATTTATTTTTTTCATTCAACCAAAATTTAGTTAAGTATAATTCCGTAACCGAAAGAGAAAATCAAAAGAACATGCGTACACATACGTAGTTTTTTACATATATTCGAGGTTTATAAACAAAATCATCCCATTTAAAATTACAAAGTAACCCCCACCCCTCAAAATAGAGAGAGAGGGGGTAAATGTTAAATATATGTTAAAATATGTCCTCCCATCTCCTTATTAACTCACCAAAATTTTATGAAAATATTTTAAACCGTTGTGGAGATATCACGTTCTAACAATTTTAAAAACTCGGCCTGTATAATTTTTTAATCCACATCCCACGTAGACTTCAGGCCTAAGTACTAATGTACCGTGGGTGTCTAAAGAGAAGGGAAATGTAGTTGTTTGACACGGAATTTAAAGAATTGGACGTTGGGATGGGAAGGGACACATCTGCAGGCAATTTGTTCCATAATTTGGAGACCCTACGTATGAATGAGCGAGAGAAGTGGTCTGTTCTAGGCTTTTGTACCTGGACAGTAAAGGGATGGACACGTAACGGGCCTCTTGTTGTTCTGTTAGGAACAGTCCAGGGAACACCGGCTAGTTCTTCAGAGCAAAATCCGTGGAGGTACCAGTAGAAAAGGGATAAATCCCCAACAGCGCGACCATGAGCGAGAGAAGGGCGTTTTATTGTGAGGACTGGGTCATTGATGAGTGGAATGGCTCTCTTTTGGATAAAATCAAGGACGTTAAGTGTCGAAGGTGATGCCACTTCCCAAATGTGGGAGAAGTACTCTAGGTTGAGTTTTATTTGGGAAACATAGAGAGTGTATAGGTTAGAAGGGGAGAAAGTAGTATTTTCTGACTCGAAAGAGAAAAGCCTAGCTTTTTAGCTGCCGATGTGGCTACTGAAGTAATATGTTTGTGCCAGCTGAGATCATGTTCATATACCTGTAGAAAGATATTCCTTGTTGTATGCTTTTATCTTTAATAAGTTTATTTAAAAAAGAACTTATATCTTCAAAAAACGACAAAGAAATATTATTTCTGGTTGATACGAAAAACGAATGTGTTTCGAGAGGCATGTATTAGAATATAATTATTCCAATTATTGTAAGTGTTAAAAAAAAATGATTTCTATTTATGGCAGCTATCAGTGTGCTCATAAAAAAATATTACAGATATTATATACCTATTCCAAAAAAGAAATCAACTTAGTACAATACTGCGCCAATATTATTTTAGGTATTTCATATGTTAAGTTAATGCTTTAAGACTAGCAATTTCGTAAATTCTATTTCAAGAAAACATTGTGAGGAAAACTGGACCTAAATCTTTTTGATCAAAGTACCTATGTATATGCTATGATTTTGCTTTTTTATAGCCGCGAAAAATTTCCTAAATAGGTAAGAAAAAGTATTTATTTACTCCAAAACATAATATTTCAATATGCGGCGATATTTCAATTGTAAGTTCCTCCATAAATAACCGCAAATAAAAGACGCAAACAAATTAAATAATCTACATTTTTGTGCTAATTTGTAGTGTACTGACATCTTTAGTTCATCGATTTAACTACGAAAGTAAAAATCTGTAATGACTGCGATTCCTACAATTGGAATTTATTTAATATTAAAGAATTTTAATTTAAAATTGCTCATGGAGGTAGAAACAATTTAAAAAAATAGAGAGTTGATTCTCATTTAATTAGATAGCGTTAGGATGTTCGTCATTTAATTTAATTTTAGAATCCAAGCAGTGGACAAAATTATAAAAATATGCGTAAATAGAACATTGAAAAATGGTGTTTGCTAAACAAAAGTTTAGAAGCTACGGTAACAACACTGTTAATACTGACAAACTCTACAAAATTGCCATTTCTTAAAAACTGTTTTGAACATCTTATATTTCAGTTTCCAATGATAGAGCGATTTATATACTTTTTAAGATATCTGCTGTTGGATAAATACACGATTTTACTTGCTTCTCCCCCCTCGGTGCAATAGTTATTACTTTCCACCAGCGCCCAAGCCTAAGACCTATGAACAATTTTTAAATGAGTATCATAGTATAGTTTAGACTTTTAGACCCTTGCAAGCCAAGATTCTAGTTGTACCTATATGGCTGAGATACTGGGACTTATACATGAAGTATTAGTAATTGCTGTTGATTAATAAATTCTAGCAAATTTACTTATAAACAAAATCATAACCAGTTACTTAATATTCTACTAATGAATGATTAATTATAACACAACTCCTGATTATGCTAATGTTAACGATGTGTGGTAAAACAGTATAAACAGTGCTAGTATGCCAAAAGATCCATAATTCCAATGTAGTGCCGAACATTTTAAAATGATATTCAAGCTGATAACTTGGCGAAGGAATTAAAAATGCAACAGGCCTGTTGTGATTTCAGCGGCATCTTTGGTTCTTTGGTATATTTAAAACAGGCATAACCAGTTGCTTTCCTCCGTCAACTGTAGGAGTGCTGTAATAAGGTACCTAGCTCAAGGTGAATATAGCAAACCATATAGTTGATGCTATAGTCTCTAGAGGGCGCGTAAATATTATGTTATTAGTTTTACCTGTTGAAAAGGCGACGGATAATTTTTATACATTTTTAAGTTGGATTCATACACCTTGTACTTTGCTAGTTCTTCTTCAAGCAATACTTAATGACAAAGTTCAATATTCTTGACATTACCACATTTTCCATCCGTTACAGTTGTCTACGGTATCTGAAATATTTTTGATTTGACTTCCTTCGCTCTAGAATTTTTTACATATTTATACTTTAAGGGTTCTTTAATTACGAGAATTATGCACATTTCCATTTTCTTACGTCTGTCTGACTGCGCAAAACTTAAAAGCTATCTACTTAATAAAATAATATTTCTTTAAATTAGGTTAGGACCTAATTTCATTAGGTAGTACATTTAACTTTCAACGATAAAACCAAGATTATTTTAACAAAATTATTAAAGAATCAGATGCAGTGGCGTGTCGTCGGAGGGCTAGAGGTGCGCAAGCCCCCCCCCCCCCCCCACCATGTTTGTAGCGGTGCCCCCGCGCCCCCTTCCATGAAACCATCACTATTTTGCTACACAGTAGCTTTGCTGGATGCTGAGAACTACTGACGCAGTAAAATAATATTTGTTATGATTTTATAGCCTAACAACAATAACTCCTTACCTATGTATATCACTGTTAAAAATCCTATAATTTACAAACCAGTGAATTATTTAAATCTATCTGGATGTCTTTCTAATTTTAACTTTCTTTTTTTTTCTATCGGCGCCTTCGAATTTCTTCAAAAAAATTATCTGGAGATTCACGGCCTACTAGTAGTAGCGGATTTAGAATTTCGACAAGGGGTGGGGGTAACGTCACTTCGAGCTACACAGAAGTACCTACCTATAAAAGTTCTAAGAAAAGTACACTTTTCATAATGGACGAAATATGTAAACCTGTTCTTGCGAAAACAGAACGGTTTGTCATCTTGATTTACCAATATTCTATAATTTTTTTTATTTATACCTTCTGTTCGTTCGGACTGATATATGAAAATTTTTCGAAAACACATTTTTGGAAAGCACGTTTTCCGAAAACATATTTTCTCGAAAACAGAACTTTTTCGATAATACAGTTATTCCAAAACTGTGGATGTTTTCAATTTTTTTTTCCGAAACAAACTTTTCAATTTTTTTTAACCACTTTTTGAAACTACATTTTTTTAAGAAACCATGTTTTTAGAAAGTACATTTTTCCAAACATTATTTTGTAAAGACTTCGAATATTCATATTAAAAAAAAAACACTTCTTTGAAAGTAATTTACTGCAGAGTAACATAGCAGACACAAGGAAACGTAAAGGTATATTTTTACTTGTGCGTCTGGCGGTAGCGTCCGGCGGTAACCGCTAGCGGTAGCGTACTGCTTTCCTATATTTTATATGGCGCTATTTTCATTTATGCGTCTGAGCCGCGCGGCCCGACGTCCGAACGCGCGCGTCCCTGTCTCGACTGCTCATAGTAGCAGTCTAGCCGCCGACGGTCGCGCAATCGGTACAGTTTAGGTAATTGTTTTAAGTCTGTAAACGCATTTTTCGGTGTTCACTGCTTTTTTTTACATCATGGCTCCACAATTTACTGCAAATGAAGACGAATTACTAATTAAAGAAGTTAGAAGGTATCCCGCCCTTTTTGATGCTCGTCTTGCTTTAAAAATGGGATCAACTTTTTGACGCTTTTTTCTCCGTAAAGCCAGTTCCTCTTCTTCTTCGTCATCTTTAATTAAGAGTACAGCAGCGAGTTCTTTTTTATCCATCTACTGTACGAGATACTGCACTTAACTGTCGTTTCTAAACAAGCGCCAAAATGCCAACGCTTTTAGCAAAAACACACAGACGCGACCGCCAGTCGTTACCGCCGGAGGTTACCGTCGGACGCTGCCGCCAGACGCCTTCAGCGAAACCATACCTTAAATCTGACCGCACACACAAACGGTTCGTTTAGGTTAGTCTCTGTGTTCAGTTCTGTCATTTTTCATTGCCATTTTGTAAGCCAGTAGAATTCATAAGATTCTAAAAAATATATTTTCGTAGATTCTTGTAGATCCATTTCCGAAGAAGCATCTTTCGAAGAAGCTGCTCTTCAAAAACAAATTACTTAACATAACATCAAAAAAGATGTTTGTTAAAAGATCGAATGTATAAAATATTTTATAAAAACGTAGGACGTAGTTCGCGTGGGTGGATCCTAATAACAGTAGTATCAAAGTAGTCACTGAAAGAGATGTAATAAAATTTTATGATAAATTTATTGTCTTGTAGCGCGCGATACGTTCATACAGGTATTAATTTTATTTGGCAGAAATTGTAAGTACCTAAGTAGGCATGTGTCTTTTTTTTTTAATTGCGCGGCAAGCTTTTAATTCAATAAATTTAACATAATACAATATATCTCTTTCAGTGATAACTTTGATACTACTGTTATTTGGATCCACCTGCGCGCACTACGTCCACTATAAATAGCATTCAGCATTGCCCCAACAAAAAATATACTTTTTTTTTTCGTTTTAGTACATCTAAATAAGAAAAGTTTGTTTTTAAAAAATATTTTTTACATAAGATTTTATTTTCAAATTTTTAGTTACATCTTAACCTATGAATTTCTGATAATATGTACATCATTTTTAGAAGGCATTTTACCTGGTATCGTATTCTACTCGTCAAACCCTTTCATTTGATTTTTTTATCAAGGGCATTGTAAAGAAAAAGGTAATCCGCCATCTTGTGGCGTCCGCCATATTGAGTTTAAAATGAAGTCACATAGCTTATCGTATTCTACTTGTCAAACCTTTTCATTTGTTTAGGAGAATGTGAAGAAAAAGGTAATTGGCTATCTTGTGGAGTCCGCCATATTAGGTTTAAAATGACGTCTTATCGTATTCTACTCGTCAACTTATTTGATACCCATGTCAAGGAGGTTGTGGAAAAAGGTAATCCGAAATCTTGTGGCGTCTGCCATAATGGGTTCAGAATAACGTCGCATAGCTTATCGTATTCTACTCGTCAAACCCTTTCATTTAATACCCATATCAAGGGGATTGTGAATAAAAAGATAAGCCGCCAACTTGGGGCGTCCGCCATATTGGATTTAGAACACTATTAGATATACTATACTGCATTGTCAGTTGCCACCGAACTTATACCACGTGTGCAAATTTTCAAAGCTCTAGCATAATGAAAACTAGTAGAAATTTTGATTGCAATATTTTACCTAAACATACTACATACATAGAAGCAAACTAACAGGTGAAGTTAAATAAAAACTTGTAAAAAACAGAACAGTCGGTCATCTTAGTTTACACGCGACAGGATAAATTGTTTGATTAATGTAAAAGTGTAAATATTGTAGCATTTTTTTATTTATGCCCTCTGCTCATTGGGGGGATTACGAAAGTACACTTTTTCTAAAACCAATTTCTTAAAGCACTGTTCAAAAATGCATATTTTGCAGAGAATAAATTTTTTCGGATATTAATGGTTTCAAGCAACGCAACAGTTGTTTGAAAAAGTAATTTACGAGAAATTAACGCACCTTAGGTTTGTTCAGGATTTTTTTTCGTCTTTTTTTCATTAACGTTTTCTAAACTACTAGAGTTCGTAATTTAATTTTTTAATGCTGTTTATATTATTTTCGGAAAATGTGCCAATTTTTTAAAAATTATTTTTTGAATACATTTTTGAAAAAAGTTATTTTCGAAATACGTGTTTTCGAGAAAATATTTTTAAATTATTTCATAAATCCGTTTTCATAAAAGCATCTTTGAAGGAGTTGTCAGGATATTTTTTAAAGAAATATATGTACCTTTGAAATGGGTAGGATGTGTTTTCGAGAAAATATTTTTGAAAATTTTCAGTAATCCGTTTTCAAAAAAGCTGTTTTTCGAAAAAATTACTTTCAAGACAGATGTTTTTTGAAAAAATAAAAACTATTTGGTTATTTGTTTCCTTTAGAAGCCAAAACGATCCGGCGCAAATTTTGATAAGATCGCAGTGAGACGTGAAAGGAATGTTTTCAGAAGAAACATAAGATTAGTAAATCAAAAATGCAAAAAAGTCTTACAGTTTTGATGCTACATACAAGTATTGATCTATTATTCATATTTTTGTGGTATAATTCATTTAAAAGACCTTACATAGACGGTATATGTTTGTTTTTGTTTAAAATATTTTGTAGAATATGTAGGAACGGTTAGGTACTGTTTATGTTACAATATTTATTTTTATAAATTTCGTTATTGCAATCCTTTTTGTACGAGACTCCGGGAAGGGGCTGCGCCCCCCTAAATCCGCGCCTGCCCACTATGACCACATACTCTCCAATAAGATGAAAGTAATTTGGCGCCCCACAAATCTTTGTGCTAAAGGCCACTGATCAGGTGTTACTTTTTAGCACCTTTTTGAGGCTGTCTTCTGGGGCCTCTTCCCCATGTCTGTGTCCTGATTGATGATGGCATCAAGAAAGCTTAAAGAGTTTAATTTATTTTTAATTTATTAATTACTTTTTATAAAAATTTAATGCTGAATGCCATAGCACGTTTTAAGTTTAATACTTAGCCCACAGGTGGATCTGGCTGCCAAAAGTTGTAAATTTTAATATATTTGGAAAACAGATCTAAGTAGTTTGAAACGTGCGATTCTGTTTGCATCTCTTTCTTTGTCCGTTCCTAACCAGCCAAGGCTGATTGCATAGACTAAAAGGAGGACTCGGTCTCGGTATCTCAAAACCTTTAATTACATAATAAGTTTAAGGGGCCTTTAGAGTTACCTCTGGCAATGCTATTAACATTGCGCTATTGCATTACAAATGGCCACAAGGATAATTTAATAATTAAATTGTTTTTAGAAATTGACCACGAATGAAATATTATTCTATTGCGCCGTTGCAGATTAAAATTCGTAGAAAAATTACTTTCTTCTAGTCAAGAATAAGAATACCAATAAATTTTAAGAAAAACCCAAACAGCCTAAAAAACTAATAATATGTTTACTATAATATTAATTTCGTCGGTTAAAGGCCGGATGAAGAAAAATATTCATAAATGGCGCTTCATGATAAAAAAAAGTAGATATCGTCCGTCAAAATTTTTTTTAAAGTAATTGCGCACCACTGGTAATAAACACATGGCCATATAAAAAACAACGAGTAATGTCAGTTACAGAAAAAAAACTTTTGTTTTGACGTCTGTCAAGTCAGTCAGTCGCTGTGGCATTGCCAAGTCTCTCTGTAACATTCCTATGTAAAAGGTTTTAAAAAATAATATTTTTGTTATCTTTAAAGTAAGAAATCTAACCAATTACAATAAATTTCAAAAAGTTAAAATACTACAACACAAAAAATAAAAAGAACAGCTGTTCAAAAGTAAAATTTTAGTCAAATAAGAAGACAAGAACTTTTTGGAGGAAAAAGAGTACCTATACAAAAATTTTAGTTCAAAATTAGCTTTAAACAAAAAAATCCTAATACTTAAGCATGTATTTTTTATTTGCCTATTTTTAATCACATTTAACAAAATATTTGGCTTTTATTAACAGGTTTATTTATATTGTCCTTAATTTTTAAGCGAAATTCTTCACAACTTAAATTAATAATAAACTTTACCTTCATAAACTCTTCCAGTGTTGAAAGTCATATTTAGCAGTAACAACACAGGACAGTCAATAATAGTAAAAAGAGCACTCAACTAATAATTAAAATTAATGAAAGTTAAACACAAATACTCAAGACTTTTTTAATCGCTATCCGCCATATTAAAAACGAAAACTAATGTTTTTGTAACTTGCAGTAAAATCTAAACAAACACTAAAACAGTAGGTAAGAATAGCCATTAATGTAAAAAACATTCCACTATGTAACTAATTAAGACACAATGCTTAAAAGAATCAAAGGTATTTTCAACACTGAAAAACTAAAAAGTTATTTATTAAACAACACGACTCTTCTCGCCATTGACATTATAGGTATGTCATTGACCCTTAACAAAAGACAGACAACCCAAAAAAATACTACAAATAGTAATGGTTGCATTACTAGTAGTTTTCTGGCGCATTCGCCAGTTTATAAAATGTCTGGTTTTGGCTTATTCCAAAGTACTCTGCTACACAAACACGCGTCAATAGTGGATATGCCATAATAATTAACCCTAATTATATGTATATTATTTCATATGACAATTGAAAACTGTTTAATAATGATAATATACCATGTTTATGGGTATTGCTAGTTCATTATCAGCTCGTAAAACGCAGTTTTGGCTTAAAATATACTTAAATATGCTTTTTTTAATAGGTTTTAGATTAATTTTGAAAAATACATAATGTAATAATGTAGTGTATAATAAAATATATATAATAATGCAAAATATTTATTCTGAAATAACAACAGTCATAAAAAATAAAAAACAAAACAAAAAATGTGGGTTGGTAAACATAAATAAATCCAAAAAAAAAATATTCCTTTGGTAAATAAAAAAATAATAGTAGCACTTTCATATTAAGATAAAGATACGTAATAATATTACAAAACCATAACAGATTGAAACTCTACAAATACATGACAAATCAAATGTTATTATAAGCCACTTTTCAAAAATATAACCATTTGTAAGTGCTTTGCTGAGAGTCTATTCCTTCTACATTGGCAAGGTGGCCAGCTTTGGAAAAAATCCTTTCACTAGGGACCGATGTTGCCGAAACACATAAATATTTATGATGTAATGTGTATATTTCTGGCATCATAAGTTTGTGTTTCTCCCAAAAATCCAAAGGATTACCAGGGCCGTCCATAAGGTCATTTGGTCAATGACCCACCTAAAATTTTTAATGATCTACTAATTTATTTTTTAATTTTTTAAAACATAGCCAAGTTTGTTGATTGATAGTCAGGTATATCCGCAGTATACAGATTAAACAATTTTGGTGACAACATAGTGCCCTGCGGAACTCCGGCATGTATTACCCGTTGGTGGGAGAATGAATGTTCCACCCTGACTCTAAACGTTCTCCCAGTTACATACGAATGCAGTAATGTTATTATAAACAGTGGAAATTCGTGGAATTTGATTAACTTATAAATAAGCCCATTTAACCACACTGTGTCAAACGCTCGTCTAATATCCAGAGCGAGCAATACTGTATTTTGTTAAAGCTTTTTGTACGACTTTTGCCGCAAGAAGTGTGGTGTTGTGCCCGCTCCGAAAACCAAACTGTGCGCTTGGCACCCTGGGCTCCAAGTTTAGTTTAATTTTATTAAAATATTTTTCCGACCACTTTTAATAATCCGCTATGGGCCTAAAAGATTCTGCTTTCGCAGTGTCTATTCCAGGTTTATGAATTGGCACTATTACCGCTTTTTTCCGCTGCCTAGGAAAGTGTTGTAGTAACATTACTGGAGTTCGTTATATAGGCAAGTTGCACTAGTGCTTTCTTGGGCATGTTCTTTATCAGGGCGTATGAAACTTCATCTTCCCAGGCGTCTTGTTATTGGGTAGTCGCCGAATAACACTAAGAACCTCTCTCGGGGTTGTGAAAAGTATCTGTATCATAGGCGTATCATGTACGGAGGTACTGGGTATTTTCTATGCACGGTTTTATTGACTAAGTCTGTATCGTCTTGTTCTGGGGTTGTGTTCGGTTTTCCCCTACAAATGTTTGCAAGATAATCGGTTAATATTTCTGCTTTTTCGGTGTTTGTTTGTGGCGTCTGTGAGTCCAGTGTCGGGATTTTCATGAATTTATTTTTGAGTCGCCTGGTTAGTTTCCACAGGAAATTGTCAACTACAGACAATCCCCTTAGGACACCAGTCCGGACCTCATTTTTGTGTTTATTGATCTTGTCCCATATTGTTGTCTGTAGTTATCTAACTCTAGCACTATCCTGGGGTCTTCTTAAATGCTGCCATCTTTTATTGACCCCATTCTTAAATTTTATTAAATTAATAATATCATCTAGACGATTGTCTTCCTCTAGTTTTACTTCCACTTTTTTAGCCACCTTGTTACATGCAAGTTGGAGACTTTTAGTCAGCCTCTCAATTTCTTTTTCTAGCTGTTCTACTGTGTCGATGTTGTTTATTTTTATTTTTGCACCTTTATAAATCCATGTAGTTGGTCCACTTTCTTTTGTTACGTTTGTCTGCCATTTAAACAGTACTGGATCAGAGGACAGTTCATCCATAACAATTGGGTCAGGAAAATTTAGCACGTTCTCATTTAATGCTATGTCTATATATGAAGGTAACATACCGCTAATTGGATAGTGCGTTGGAGTTGTTGTCGTTAAGATCTCTATGGCGTAATCGGCCCATTTCGGTTGTTTTGCTGAGTACGCCATAGAACATGACGTGCATTAAAATCACCTAGCGCCAATACCCTTGGTCCCTGGTTAAATACGGCATCCAAGTCATTCTCAGCTATTCTTAGATAAGGATGGGCGTAGCCACCACTAATAATTTGGTATACCATTTTTTAACTGTATAGAAACTGTTTCTATTTGTGTAATGACTGATGCGTAACAACGTGTGTGCAATACAGTTTTTTACTAAGATAGCCACGCCTCCCCTTCTGCCTACTTGATCAAATATATGTACAAAGTAATTTCTAATTTTAAACCTATCATTAGCATTAAATTTGGTCCCTGTTACAATCATTACGTCAACCCTAAAATGAAAATGATTTAAACAATGGATGAGTTGCCAACTAGTATTTTTTAAATTTCAATAATTAAAACTTTTTATTCATGTGAAAAAGGATTATAAAACAGTATGAATTAAAATATTATACGATACACGTACGTTAGGTCTTACTACAGTACTCGTTTATATTCCGGACTCGTACTCTAATAAGTCATCTACCGGATTTATAACGTAAATTAATCAAATGGAATTAAAAAATGTTCAAGTCAGTGCTTGCTGTATAAACCTAAAATTTGTTAATAACGGTAAACAATTGCTCAAAACCTAATTGGGTAGAACACTGGTCTTGGACAGTAGTGGCGGCTGGAGAAATTTCAAGCTTGTATAATATCTCTGTTAACAGGATCCGTACCAATACCGTAAGGGATTTGAATAATGAGCCCACTCGGAATGTTTCGGCAAAGCAGAAAAATATATTGTAATCTGCGAAAAAAAGTTGAATTTTTGCTGAACCTCCCTTGGGAAAAAATAAACGCGTTTCGATATTTTATTTATTATTTTTCCTAAACAAATTTTGTCCAGAATTTTTAAATTTTAAGAAAAAAAAAATGTTTTAGTAAAAAGTTATAGTTATTTGAATTTTTTAAAATTATATTTTAGGTTTAATAAATTCAAATGACTATAACTTTCTACTAGTACATTTTTTTCTCTTCAAATTTAAAAATTCTCGATAAATGATGTAAAATTTGTTTAGAAAAAATAATAAATGAAATACCGAAAAAATATATTTGTATATAATATTTTGTGCTTAATATTAATTGTAGTAAATTTCCTGGATTTTAATTAAAAGATGGGCTATTCAGAACCGATTTAACGCTACTAATCGATACATGCGATTCGATTCTTCGTTTCGATTATTAGCTTTGAGCGCCAAAATTACTGTTTTATTCCTATTTTAACAGACTCCACAAGAGGTCATCAACTCGACCCACATCTATTTTTTTTTAATGTATGTTCACGCATAATTCTTGAACTGATTAAACGTATACGAGTTCTCCGAATGGCCCATTATAAGGGTTTTTTGCTGAAGTGGGAGGAAACCTAAAAAAACTGCGAAAAACTAAAAAAAAACTCTTAAAATCGACAATTTTTGTGTATGTACTTCGGAATGGCAGCACCAATTTCAATAATTTTTTCTCCGTTGTGTTTAGCATGACACTCCGGTGGTCCTGGTATTTGACTTTAAACAATAATAAAGGGAAGGGGGTGAGAGTGGTGGGTGGCGGCTTAGAATTTTTCCGAAAATGTTGACAAATATCTCATTTTCGGGGTTAATGAGGGCATAAAATCTAGGAGGAGCCACAGTCAATTTCTTCAGAAAAGTTAATTAACGGGCTATTTTCTGGGTTATGGAGGTCAGAACAGCTTACTTTATGTAACGAATGTAAATAAAAAAAATTACTGCGTAGAAGGGGGCGAAAGGAGCGGGTTAAAAATGTTAACTATGTCATTTTCGGGGTTACTAGGGTCTAAAAATCAATATTACATGGTCATTACAAATTTAAAGGCGGCGATAGGATGAAACGGGGAGGAAAAATAGTTGAACTGAGAAAGTATAATTTTTCTTTCAAAAAAATGAACCGACTTTACAAAAGAAAATGCACTAAAAAGTATTAAATAATATTTTTACATAACTGTGGTTAATGGTATACAAGTTACCTAATTTTGTTCAAAGTTAGGTAACTTGTGCACCGAACTTCTAAACTTTGAAGTAGGCACAATTTTAAAGAATAATAGGAAGCCGTAATGATAATACATTAATAAATTGTTAATAAAGAGTAATATTTTTAGTTATTTATTACTAAGCCTAATGAATTGTGTTCGACTTTAAGTAATTTTCACACAAAAGTTCTAAACTTTAAAGTTAGTGCAACTCATTAGTAATTGTGTATGAATTATCATTAGGAATCATTATAGGTACTGTTAAACCCAACCGACTACATAGTTTAAAACTTCGGTGTACAAGTTACCTAACTTTGATCAAAATTAACCACAGTAATAACTACGTAAAAATATTATTTTATACTTTTTAGTGCTTATTCTTTTGTGCAGTCGAGTCGGTTCATTTTTTTGAAAAAAAAAATATTATTAATAGTTTTTTCGGTTAGTACTCGTAGATAGATATCTAAATGGAAATATGTTCTCTTGTTTGTAGTTTGTTTTCAATAAAAGTTTGTTTTCTCTTGAGTTATTTTTTTTCTCGTTGTGTTTCAAATATAAATTTTGGTTTAGTAAAAAAAATATTTATTATGATGCATCGCATCATCCAATGAATCAAAAATAACAAAACGATCACCTAATTGAATCGAAAAGGTGGCTTTCCGATCCGAATCGATTCAACCGAATCGATTTATTTCATATTATCGCCCATCCCTATTTCCATAACAAATTAATTATATACTTTTCTGGGTTTGCCGTTTAAAATATATCTGAGAAGATAAAATATAATGTTTAACCTAAACTAGTTTTTAGGTGGGGTCTAAAGGTAATCCACTGACGCCAAAGAATTGCTTTTTTGTTAGCATAGGGACATAAAAAACTAGATTTTTGATAGGTGCAATGTATCTGGTTGTTTCTGGTTGCTCAGACCGGATTACCTTGTTAACAATCGGGTTGTTATTAGTATTTTTTATTGGGTATTGAACTGCACGAGCTACTAAATTAATACAGATCGAATAAAAGTACGGAATATAAAGTTTAAAATTTAAATATTGGTCTTGACCAGTAGCGTAGCTAGGGGAGCTATAAGAGCTCAAGTCCGCCGTTCAAAAAATAGATTTTTTCCATTTAACACAAACATTTTCTAAGAGTGAGTTTGTGTATTGCATGGCCATGATCCAAAATATTTTTTTTAAAGTAAGTACTTGGAAAATTTCTTGAGAACTAAACAAGTATGATTATGACAACTAAGTAGTTGAAAAAACATAACGACTTACATTATATTTTAGTCACTGTCAGTGGCATTTACATTTTTGTCTACCAGTTGCAAAATTTGGAAATGTAACACACGTACACAAAAGAAGTCTATAATTTTTTGGATATTGGGTATTATAATAATATAATAACCAATATATGTGCCCACTACTTCTCCAAGTTTATAGTAATAAGGCATGCTCCAACAACCAACAATACAACACAGATTTTTCATACAATAACATCAATATCACTAATCACAGCATCTTAATATCATGTATTTGCATTTGCACTCCTTGACCATCAACAAGGGTTCAGGTTGCGATGGTTTGCCTCCTTTACTACTCAATCAGTGTGGTTTTGTCCTGGCTCGACCTAGGGATGTTCGATCAAGATCGATCTATTCGGAAAAGTATTATCTTGATTTCGATTCTCAATCTTTTGGCTTTCGATTAAAAAAAAATATATAACTCAAATGCCGTCATGCAATAAACCTATAAAAAATTTGAGGTTTTCCGAACTAAATAATAAATGTTGAAAAACTCTACTATGATAGGCGAAACATCAAACTAAGAATTTTTATTTCACACAAACCTACATCCAAGAATTAAAAGAAAAAACACAAATTTAAGAAAAGAAGAAGTATATACAGGGTGTTATGAAGTTCACTGCATATACTTAAACTGATAAATCCTGATATGAATTCAGATTGAAGAAAAATAGTCATAAATGGCGCTTCGCAATAATAAGCTGGTAATCGCCCCTTAAATTTTTTCAACCCAGCGGTACCCGCCACTGGCAAGAAACGCATGATACGGAGTAAGTTGCCAATTCTATCAATATTGTTTTTTATGTAACAAGTTAGCAAAATAAATAATGTTATTATAACCTATTTAGTAAAATATCTTTAAAATACACTTCTTTTGAAAATACCAATATAGGTACCAAAAAACATTGACAACCCAGTACAGCCATTAATTTAATGCAAGGAACTAACGCCTGACTACACTAAAAAAAGTTCCAATACTGCATCAAACACAAAATTTAAAATATTCCACGGTATTTGTCACTACTCTTAATAACTGAAAACTTATGTTTTCTGTAAAATTCACCTCCCTTATTATAAAAAGATGTTTACATTAAACTTGACACACTACACAATACTAACAAAACCGTAACTATTGTCAGTAATGAAAAAAATATTCCAGTAACTAACTAAATACAATGCTTAAAAGAATATATATATATATATATATATATATATATATATATATATATATATATATATATATATATATATATATTAGGAAAAGGATATGGTTGTGACATAGCGGACAAATAAAACGGCGTTTCGCTCTGGCATTACAGTATGGGTATCAAAGAACTAAATGTGCAAGCCCTGGCCCCTACCGATGAAATCCATACAGCACTTACAGACTAAAAAATAATTTTTGCTTTTGCTTCTATAGACTTAACTCAAATAAGATTAATTTTATAAGTTATTATTTCAATACAGCTAAGGCTTTTGTCAATGATATATAGGGTGTCTAAAATAGGTGATACCATTATTGCTATCTCCGAAATGGTAAAAGATACGAGGTCGGTTAAACTAGAGAAAATGTGCCGTTTCTAGTTCTTATTCATATTCCGTTTACGGAGTTGCCAAATTCTCTATAGTTTCTTATCTACAGGGGATTTTTTAAAATTAGTCAAACATTTAATTCTTAAATATCTCGAAAACTATTATAGTTAGAAAAAAGTTGTTTTTACAAAAATCACACGATTATTTACCTTCTCTAAGATAACGTTATTGTTTTGTTTATACCAGTTGTTTTTACTGAGTTACTGATACTAACTTGTTTTTTTCAAATACGGACCTGGATTTTTTGCTGCATTTTTTGAAAGAATACTTCATACCCTTTACGATTATGTATCACTTGATTATGGTTTTCGACGTTTTGATCAGGAATAACAACATCATCAGGACCTGGAATTTTCCATGTTAAGGCACAATTTCACAACCTATCGCTGAGGTTTAAATTATGCAACTGATTAATTTTAAACTATGTTGATGATTACTAACCAGAACCCTATGGTCATTAAAGTTTGTCAAATTGCACTTAAGCCAATGGGTTATTGAAAGCTAAAAAAAGTTTAGCAGCCTCAGATCAGATATTATTAATGGCCTTTATTAACAGCACCTAACTAGTGGTTAAGTTTACTACATATTGTAAATGGCACCCTTGATGATACGTCATCATTATTTACGTTTTTAATATTTTGGTATCCAAAAATCACCTTTCAGTTCAAAAGATAATACTCAATAAATAATCCTATTTTACCTAATGGTTTCATTTCTGTTGCAACTCATTCTGCTAGTACAGTTGAATTACTATTTACTGGCTTTGAAAACAAACCATATTATCTCAAATTAAAGACCTTTAACTATATTCCAGCATGAAACCATTGTCATATTTACTGGGTTCGGATTATAAGGAATTCGAGTCTAAAATCCGTTTTCTGCTTTATTTTTTGACGTTGCGTTGAATTATAACATATGGATGGGCGGACGAACAGGTTGATGGACGCGATTGGACTGACCACACGAAGCCAATCACGCCTCTAAGAATTAATTATTAGGATTTGTTATAATTAAAACTAAGCTTATGCTTTTTTCAGTCGTTGGACCAATTTTACAAGCTTGAGGGTACTGGTTAGTAATCATGATTATAATTAAAATTTACCAGTTAAAACAATTTACTCCATAGTTGCTGATTCTGACCTAATTGTCTCCATAATAGGTCGTGAAATGGCGCATTAACTTGAAAAATGCCAGGTCCGTACTGGTAGAATATCCTGATGATGATACTATTCTTCACCAAAACGTCGAAAAACATAATCAAGTGAGACACAGTTGTAAAGGGTATGAAGTATTCTTTCAAAAAATGCAGCAAAAAATCCAGGTCTGTATTTGAAAAAAAACAAGTTAGTATCAGTAACTCAGTAAAAACAAATGGTATAAACAAAACAATAACGGTTCTTTAGAGGAGGTACAAAAACGTGTGATTTTTGTAAAAACAACTTTTTTCTAACTATAATAGTTTTCGAGATATTTAAGAATTAAGTTTTTGACTATTTTTAAAAAATCCCCTGTAGATAAGAAACTATAGAGAATTTGGCAACTCCGTAAACAGAATATGAATAGGGACTAGAAATGGTACATTTTCTCTAATTTAACCGACCTCGTATCTTTTACCATTTCGGAGATAGCGATAGTGGTATCACCTATTTTAGACACCCTGTATAGGCACGTGAAGGGTGAGCAACTTAAAATCATTATTAAGACAGTGTATATTTGTTTTATTAACATTTTCTTAACTATCAGAGATCAAATTTCAATATTCAAAGATATTTTTTTTCCAAAATATGTGCTCTTGAAAAATCTATGCAAGAAACATTATCTCTTCGAAAACAGGTATTTTGAAAAAAAATTAGTAGGTCCACTTTGTTCGAACCTGGGGATCACAATAAAGTGCATACAAAGATTGCCACAGTAGCTTATGTGCGTGTTTGTAAAATTCAACGATTTGGTCAATTTTGCCTTAACTATTACGTGTGTTAATAAAAGATAGACTGATCCACTCGACATCCACCACCGCAGAATAGTGAATTTACCAACAAGCGATATAATTTTAAATTTAGAGCACTTTCCTATAACATTTGTAATGTTTTCTTTTAACTAGGTATATGATGATTGTGCATCTAGTTAAAAATGTCGTATTTCTTTGGCAGTATTATGTACGAACACCACAAAAGGTTAACCACATTTTTTGTAAGACACACGGATATAATGATACCTGCTTGCATGACCCACCCAAAAATTTACATATATACATAATTATTTATATTTTACACAATTTTACAAACCATTCATTATAATTTATTTTTGGAATCGTTGGTTAAATTTTACAGTTAATATACCCACATATTTTAATTTTTGGTTCTTATATCTGTCTTGCAAATTATCAGTGAACGAATGAACTGTATAAACAGATTTGTAGTACACTACACAAATACATTTTAACAAAAATAAACATAAAACTAATAAATATTATACAAATTTATTTATTTACTACCTACATTATGGAACAAAAATAAAATCACACTTCTTGCTTTAAAACAAGCTACTTCAGTCGAAAATTTTCTCCACAGTCCCAACAACATCAACTTTCTAAAAGCTTTCCTCTTTAAATATTTTAATTATATTGCAATTCACCGATGATGTGTCCTCTCCAATTTATGTGGTTCTAAAAAACTTCTTGGAATTGTACTTACAGGTTCCAATAACCATATGGGCCGTCGAAAGTCTCTTGGGAACCTAAGGTGTCCTTTGAAACCATCTAAAATCATTTCAAAATATTTTTACCTTTGTTGAATCAAGTTTTCCTCAGATTATTTATATATATATATTATATTATGTATAATTTTAAAATTGTATCGCCAAATTCACAAAACTTAGCATGGTATTTTTCTAAGATGCAGATTAACAAAAACATAATATATTTTTACATCTCAAATTGATTCCAAGTTGCCAGAGCGTGGGTGGTGGTATTTTATATAATCACATTACAGGATGCCATAAAAAATTAAATAGGCCACCAAATTTAAAAACACAAATCTGTTCTGATGTATTTGCTTTAAGTTTCGAAAATTTAGCTAATAATTAAAAAAAAATTAATACAATAATTAAATTACTACTACTTTCTGTTTACTTCGTTTATTACACACGGTGTTGCAAGACTCCACCCACAAAACATCACAAGTTTATTTAAAAATAAAAAAAATGTAATTAAAATAGGTCCGGAAAAGCTTCCTGTCCAAGAGAGAGCATAACCAAATTTATTAATTTTGTCTATTTGTTCTTACTTATTTTACACGTTGTCAAAGATAGTGCTTTCAAATTTTGTATGTGCAGCACCTTCTGGAGTATCTATGGAATAACCTATTTGCAATAACTGAATTGATTCGGCTTTTACTTGGTGGAAATCCATTATCAAACTGAAGTTTTAACACTGTGGTAAAATAATTTTACACTTTCCACTAATTTGAGATCTTTATTTTTAAACACTCGACATGTTTCGAAACACCGTTTCTTCTTCAAAGGAGTAAAACAAAGTGGTATTACTTAAAAGTATAAAGGTGTGTACATACAAAAAGGTTCAGGTATTAACAATAAATCTAAATTGAGGGAAAATCCTGTTATAGTAATTTACGTAACAAGTTCCGAAAGTGATATTTTACGGGAGGAGTAGGAATTTTCCAGGACGAGCCGCAGGCGAGTCCTGGAATCCTGCGAGTCCCGTAAAATCACTTTTGGAGCGTGTTACGTACAATATTTTTTCTGCAGCCGTTTTGCATGTTAAAAAGGATATCGATGGATAATAATGTATGAACTTTATATAGATAATTACATATAACAACCACTCTTATGAATACATTATTTATGAATATTAATTATACAATTATAACAATTACTTATATTAATATTATTAGGGGTATTAACAGAAGTGGCAGTGTTGAAATTAGAATTAGACGTATTAGTAATTGTACTAGTTTTTAAGATATTAATTTCTTTACCGCCCTTTTCAATCTGTGAAGCTATGTGAATTTTGTTTTTTAAAGAATTTTCTATGTATCCCTCTGCTACACTCGTTGATTTCCATCCTCCGTGTCTCTTCAAGTTGGTTATACTACCACCACTTTCAGCGAGTAAAGTGGCTGAGCTTCTACGTAAACAGTGCCCGGTGTATTCTTTGGGATTCGGTAATTTAAGAAATTCAGCAACTGTGCAAGCGATTTTTCCAAAAGTGTGAATACCAATAGGTTGTATAGTACATTTTCCGTTTTTATAATAAACAAATAATCTACGATGTGGTGTGTTTGCTGGACGTAATGACAAATATTTTCTGTATAAAGAAATATTATTTTCTCCAATGACGACAAAGGTTCTTTCCATATTCGTTTTAGAATTAGGAATTTTAATCACTAACATGATTGTTTTATCTTCTATATCATCCAAATTCATTTTACAAAGCTCTTCACGACGGCAAGCGCCTGCTAAACCAATTATTAATGCAACCTAAAGTAAAAAAAAATAGTCACAAGGAAGAAGAGGAATTAGATTTAAATATATTACCTTTGTCATTAGGTAGTCATTATCTGCAGCTTTTGATACGAAGTGATCTATTTCTTCTTTATTCAATACTTTTGATTTTTTGGGTTTATAGCCAACGGATTTTCTTTTAAGGAAAGCAATAACTTTGGGATAGCGGCTTATATCTATATTATTTTTAATATTAATTGTGGACTTAAGCATCGAGTAGTTGCTCCAGAGGCTTGACGGCTTTAAGATTTTAGATTTTTCCATTAAATATGCAAGAATTACTTGTTCATTTATAGTATGCACATTTTTATCTTTGCTCCATTTATGAAATGAACTGTAGACTAATTCATACCTCTCTCTTGACTTTACCGGCAATAATTCATTAGTAGCCGCTTTAGCAGATTCACTAATCTCATCTGGAATTATTTCAGCCTCACTTTCACTACTGGTTTCCATTTCTTTGAATTAAAAAGCGAAAACACACACGAATATTACATGACAAGCGCTGTCATAATTAAATACAAAGTTTTTGTTATTGTTAAAGCCGCCTACTTAGATATCTAAAATCGTCCCGAAAGTGAAATAAATCGTCCCGAAAATGCTACTTTCGGTACGATTTTTTGTAAAAGGGTACTTTCGATTTAATAAATCATACCGAAAATTCTATTTTCGGGACGGCTGCAGAAAAAAGTATTTACAAGCTAAGAAAAGATATTCAATAGAGGTGATGAGTTTAAATCTAATTGGTCGTTCAATAAAACATTATTATTTTTAAGTTTGTTTATTTCCAAGGATTCGAGCAAATTCAACCTTTTTCCCTTGTTCTCGGTATGCAAAATATCATAATTATTGTTGAAAGTATGGTTTTCTTGGATTAAGTGATTTGAATAATTTGAGTCTGTTTTATTATTTGTATAACTAGAGTAATGTTCTTTAATACGTTTATCAAAGTTACGGCCTGTTTGCCCTATATATACTTTAGGGCAATCGTGACATTTTAATTTGTATACACCAGTTTTATTTCCTTTGTTTAGTTTTGTTTTATTGTTTTTAATATGTTTTTGTTTTACTCCTTTGAAGAAGAAACAGTGTTTCGAAACATGTCGAGTGTTTAAAAATAAAGATCTCAAATTAGTGGAAAGTGTAAAATTATTTTACCACACTATTCGCAATAGTTTACTAAGTAATGTTTTCTTGAGTGCCACGATCTAATCGATTCACTGAAATAATAAAAATTCAATTTGGCCTGGTTTTGTCATACTTTGCTACATATCATCCAAACAGTAAAAAATATAGAAAAATTCAAGATATCAAAGAAATATGGGATAAAAAGAAGAATAATGTCTTTCTACTAAAGGAGAGATGGTGTTGACGCAGAAAAAGCCGGGTTATCAATAGGATCGTGACCCCTCAAAAAATACCACGTTATAGAATATTTAAAATGGTGATAAAGACATTCCATTGGTAATCCGAAAAGTATTTTATTTTAGAGATTTAAGTGAATTACCTTTAAAACCTTAAGAAGTAAATAAGAAAAACCGAAATTAAATTAAAATTTTATTTCCGCGTATCTCAGAAAAGAAGCATTTCGTAAACCGTTCTCAAAGAATCACCTGTAGAATTTCGTCGGTTGAGGTTTGCAACACCCTGTATTCGTATGAGGCAAAGTAGGGTTATTTCCCCCCTGTATATTTAGACAAAATACTTGTCTTTAATAAACGGCCAAGATATAGGGGGTAGAAACAGGTCTTAATTTTATTTTTAAAAAATTTTCAAAAAGACAAATAAATATCTAAAAACCGCCAAGCTTGTTTTTTAAATTCTAAAAATAAAAAACTAAAGTTTACATTTACTAAACAGGTTTAAGATTTGGTACTGGTTTAAATTAAGATTTTATAGTTGATCAGTTAGGTTTTGACAGAATTTTGTCCTGTCATTATAAACTATACTTTTTTTTTATCTGAGACAGACCACAGCGCGGCGATGAGTGAGAGAAGGAAGTTTTCTCGTTAGGACTAGGTCATTGGTGAGCCGAATGTTTTTTCTTATGTATAGAATCAAGGATGTTAAGTGTTGAAGGTGATGCCGCTCCCCAGATGTGGGAATAGTACTCTAGGTCAGGTATTATTTGGGAAATATAAAGAGTGTGCAAGTTGGAAGGGGAGAAGTATGTGCTGACTCGAAAGATAAAATCAAGCTTTTTAGTTGCTGATGTGGCTACTGAAGTAATGTGTTTGTGCCAGCTGAGATCATGTTGTGTAGGGCTTGGCTATTCATGTGGATGGGGTAAATGTTGAAGGAGTTTTTGCTTGGTTGGGAGCAAGACTGGACTGTAGGCGTTGAACTGAACAAGGTTCCCCAGGGTCGCGCGGAGATCGCGTGGCGTTTTCGCTTAAACGGTTAGATACGCAACGCTCGAACAAGGTACGACCTTGTTCGAGCGTTGCGCGCGACGGTCTTGTACGGACGTATATTTTGATAGATCCTGGTGGTATCGATGCAAATTCGATTGTTTCATTTTTACATATCAGACAGCATGGAATTGAAATTTAAGCGGAACAGGGCAAATTGTGTATTTTCTATTATATCTAATTTTGATACCCGACTGTCTGACGCGTTAAGGGACTGATATCCGTAGCTATCGATGCTTGGGGAGTATCGAGTATTTTTGTACAATACTATAATGGGAACAACAGAAAAAAAATTAATACCAGTTGCATGTTCTGGAGCGCATTTTTTAAAACAATTGCGGGTATTTCATTAAAAAAAACATCAAAACTAGATAATTTTCCTCACGCTCGTAGAAAAAACATTGTACCCAACACGTGCGGAAAGTGTCTTTTCACCACTCGACTGCTGACAGAGCGACGCGAAGCAAACTGCAGTCGCGTGCGAAAAAGTATCACTTTCCGTACTTGTTAGGTACATAGCTATTGAATCTAGTAAAAAGTGTAAAACAATGAGTGACGACGAATTTTCCATTCGTGAATCTCCTTCAGAACTGGCGTATTTTTAATGACTTTTGCATTGCACTGAATATTATTTTCTTACAATACAGAAATGAACATTTCGTAACAATTTGTTATTTTTCGTTGCCCAGCAATGACTGTATTGTAATATTAACTTTTTGTACAAAAATCGTCTCAGAAATGAAACTTCTGGTTGTCGGAAAATTATTTTATTTTTGAAACAGGATATTGTTAAACTGTTTTTTACCACGCATTAAGAAAGTGTACATATCCACTTAACTTAACGCGAAAATTGATTATGTTGGCTTAGTAGTGCGATTGGCAAATTAGAAATAAGTATATCATGGAACAGAGGATTCTGACAAATTGCTTTGGATTTGGCGCCTTTTCGTTAATTTTAATAAGGTAAATATCATTAAGCAGAAAATCTCTTAAAGTTTTTCTTTTTTTGGATCTTAAATAATAGGAAAAATATCGTACAAAACTTGCTGGAAAGTCACTTTCCATCCTAGTTTTGTAATATACTCGTTTTACAATTTTTGCTTCGCTATTGGCATTGCGGAAGTTTTAGCGATACTTTTCTGTGCGCCATAACAAGCATTCTAATGGTCTTCAAAAGATAGTTTTCTGATAGTATATTAAACTACAAGTTTTAAAAAGCATCATTGTAGAAAACGGCGAGTTTTCTAACGGGACAAGTACGCTTCATAAAACATATAATTTATACAATTTTTTTCTATTTTGCATTTTTTAAATTAAAAAATCCATATTTAAAAAGAAAATATGCCATAAAATTTTGTAAAGTTTTATGTTCAAATTTGATGTTGATAAAATTGTGATGTCGTTAGTTGTAATTGTTGTTTTTGTTAATTCATAGATTTATGCAACCAAACATACACGACTACCCACCGCATTACCAACTTTTAAAAAATAGTTAAAAAACGGTTTCGTAAAAAGCTTATTTCGATGACGAGAAAGCGAAAAAGTAGATTTGGGGTTTGCTCAGGTTTGTTATTTTGCATAGACACTATGTATGACATTTGCTTATGCTCGAAATTTTGAGTAGTACATATGAGATTAGCAATTATAAAACTTAACACACTAACTGGCGCTAACCCGCGTGAATGCGCCTTTTATTGTCAGTTTTATCTTCGAAAATAATTCAGAAAATTGCAATTCAGCTTTTAAAGTTAGTCTGAAGTCTTACTGAATTCCATTTTTTTTTTGCTTTTTAAAATTTTTTATTCAATGAACTTACAATAAAAGGCGCATTCACGCGAGTTAGCGCCAGACAGTGCGATGTTATACTGTCCCGTTTTGCAGGTCCCGCAAAACGGGAGCCGTTCGGTGGGATTTCCTTGCTCGATTCACATGCTCCTGCAAAACAGGACAAACCGTGGCAGTTGTTTGGTGGCCGTCTGGATACGAGTTTCTGTTGTGTTTGTTGAAACAACGTTTTTTTTTCAAAATCAGTCATTTCGGCCCAATCCGGAAACATACTATCTCCTATCTGGACCCAATGTTTTTCACGAATATTTCTATCTGGTTTGTCATGAATCAACTGTATAAATTTGTCTACATCGAACATTGCGAAAAATGCAAAACGGATGCCGGACAACAAGACAGTCTGACTGAGAACATTCAATTAAACGTATTTTTGTTCTGTTGCCGTCGTCCTGCTTTACCGTTTCGCGGCAGCAAGATGCCGCGGCATCCCGCTAGTGCGATTTTGCGGGAAAGATGTGACAGTGTAGATAACATAAATGTATTTTTACCATTCCGCCGAACGGCTCCCGTTTTGCGGGAACTGCAAAACGGGATAGTATAGCACCGCACTTAGTGTGTTAGGTTCTATTTATATAATTGCTAATCTCATATTTCATACTTAAAATCTCGAGCATGGGCAAATGTCACACAGTGTATATGCAAAATAACAAACCTGAGCAAACCCGAGCAAAATTTTTGGAAAAATTTGTGGAAAAATGATTTGTACATTTGACAATCCATGAAAAATATGCACTATGTGTATTACGGGTTGCGTTTATATTTATTTAGTTTTTTAACGTTTCCTTTGATTTTTAATGTTTTTTTTATATATAAACTTGCTTAAAGATTTTTCAGAATAATAGTGTGATATGACTTGTATAGATGTGTTTAAGCGAAACTGTCGAGATTTAAAGAAATCCATATAAAAACCTAACCGGAAAGCAATTTTCTTTAAACCATACGAGACCGCCGAAAACTAATTTCAGATTCGTGTTCTACGACCCAATTAAGGACTACGTAAAATTTCATTAAAAAATTCGATGTTTCCATTATTCCGAATAACTACCAAACCCCTACCTACCCCCAAAACGTGAGTTCTAGAATTTCCAAGCCCATCTCAACTCTCTTACATTGAGTAGAGTTCAAGTGGAGGAAGTATATTTCATAAAGCACCATTAGGTTATGACTATGGTAGATGGCAAACTGATCAATGCAATAACGGACACGAACTCTGCCCAACGTTGCTACTTATGTGGAACAACGTCAAAGGACTTTAATACACTAAAATTTTGCATGGGCAAGCCCATTCAGGAGGATAATTTAAATTATGGCATCTCATCATTGCATCCCTGGATACGGTTTACGGAGTGTATCCTACATTTATCCTATAAACTGAAAGTTGGTAAATGGCACGTAAAACAGTTAGGGATAAAGAAACATTAATTGCCGAAAAGAAACGCATTCAAAATAGATTTACGCAGAAGCTTGAATTACATGTGGATAAACGAATACAGGGTGGAGGAACATCTACCGATGGGAATACGGCTCGTACTTTCTCCGGACATGACGAGTAAGAATTTTTTTTGTGGTGCGGGCCCCTTTGTGGTGCGGACCCACAGGCGGCTGCCTAGATAGCCTGCGCGTAAATGCGGCCCTGGATGATCCAATGTAATAATTAGGCTGTCTTGTGTTCTCAGGGCACAATCCAGGGTATTCGCGGTATGGTAATTTGATGAAATCTGAGGAAATCATAATGCATTTGACCGTTATGCGCATGCTAGAAGAACCACGCATTTTTACGTCAAAAAAATTCAAGGTTTAAATAAATTATTGTTTGGATATCTTGGAAAGAGATTCCTCATAATAAAAAAGGATAGGATGATATTTTAAAGTCCGCAAGTCCTTCCCTTTCACGAGAAAAAATGTCAAAATATAATTTTTGTTATAAATAAAACCCTAGCAAACTTCGGGCCGTGTAAACAGTAAGCCTTCTCCTGGGGGTGAACGAACTAACTGTTGGAAAACCCGACCTTGGGTTTCCGATTAGCTCTTGGATACCCTGTACTTAAATGCAAAAATAAATACACTTTTCTCTTTGTCCGCTAAGCCGCTATACTCTTCTTCCTCATGTCGACACTATATTCTTCTTGTTTTGGACAACATATTTTTGATGACGCAATATACTTAGAGCGCTAAAAAATCCAGAGGGTATTCGAATGATAGTGCAACAAAAAACGTTCTTTTTAATGTACATTCAAAAAAATTAAATAAGTATAAACTACCAGAATCGTAATCTCTAGCAGATGTACATAGAAGATAAAAAAAATTGAAAAAAAAACTTTCTATAAAAAATATTATATGGGGTACTTTTTGTGGTGTAATGTGTCTTTGAGTTACTTAATATTATGAATCTTTTATTAACTTCCTTGCAAATGCGACCAAAAAGGGATTGAGTTATTTTTAAATACACTTACCTTAATTATAATTAGTTGCTCGCTTTACCAAATTAATTACACTTAATTCAGTTCACTGAATATGTGCAACAAAGGTCTAAGTGGTTTAAATAACAGGTTTGGCAATAAGAAAACCAAATAAAAAATAATTTTGAAAAACATTTTGACTATATCAAGAACATCCAGATGGTCTTAATCACTAATACGCCTTTAACCCTAAAACAACCAACCAACCAAACTGCATTTGTCGTCAAGCAAAATCCTTTTAATTATTAACTAAATTTCAAAAATTAATTCTTATCTCGAATTTCTTAAACCGTCTCTAAAGATTCGACTCCAAATTTACTATTGTTATATGTTAAAATCAATAATGTTCACTTATTTGTTTTGTTATTATAATAACAGGATTGTCACTAAATAGCAAATATTATTAACACTTAGTTCTAATATTAAAAAACTGAAAAAAGCCCAATTTATGCGGGTTTGTTTAGATTTACTCAGGATTTTTTCCGGCTTTTTCAATTAACATTTTCTAAAATTAGCTTTAAATTCAAATGGTGATTTATATTCTACAAGAAAATAAATTTTATTATTAAATTTGGTAGCTGAAAAGGGAATAAATAGATAATTAATTGATTTACTCACACCAGTCCTAGCTATAAGTATTTTTTTATTACTCACTTTCACATTCGATTTTGCTTCCGCTATATTATATGCTTTTTCTTTCACTCTTGTTTTTGCTTTCGAAGTATTTTTGATACTACCCGTTTTTAATTTGTTCAATTAGTACCTAAGATAAGTTTAACGCGTATTGAGTGTATTCATTTTCTTACTATGGCTAATACAATCTAGTTCCTATCGCCTAGCAATAAAATTATCCGAAAATTTCTTAAAAACATCTGCAAATAATATACACAAATCTGAACAAACCTAAATGACCTTTTCCTGCAATTGCTAAATTCCGAAACTGTAACACTACCTATCTAAAATCAGTCGCCCAGTACAAAAACAAAATCTTTTACATAACCGGACCTAAAGGTCACTTGAACTCTTAACTGATACAGTTTTGTTTATTTGTTGATTTAAACTGTTTATGGAATATCGAGTACAAGGTGACAGCCGTCGAGACGAGCTGCAAATTAAATTTTAAATGTCACGTAACATTTTAATTGAGGAAAGGAGTAATACCTACAATATTTAGTAATCAGTAATTGGGAAGAAACTACATTAATTTTTAATTAGCGTTCTTATATTATAATAATAATAATAAACCTTGGCTTGTTTGAATATTTTCTACTCAATTTTTAATTTTCTCATCGGACTGTTTCGAAGTAACAAATATTTATTTATAAAGAAATTAAAGAGAAATTCTAGCCTTCACCAGCTTTAAGAAATCGCAGATACCCGTTCATGAATTTTCAAGAGCGAGCATTGTATATACTCGTATGTACCTAAGAGTTGTATTTGTCGTTTGTCACTTGAGGTTTCCTCAAGCATGGGTGACACCATGCTTAAATCATATCTTAATATCTAATAAATACTCAAGGAACGACTTTAAATACGACAATAAATTTTTCGACTTCATAAAACTTCTGCCTCAGGCGCTAATAAGAAAATATAACTTTTTGATTTAGACAAATCATATCGAAGGACCTGTACTGGCTAATAAGAAGACCATCCGTTGCACCACACTATTAGGCGGCTCTCACACTGAAGCAACAGGCAACCAGCAATAAGCAACTAGCAACGCGCAATATGTATCGCATAATGAAAAAACACGGCATAATGTAACATCTCACATTACGGCAACAGCGATATCGCCTTCCAAAATATTGCTAATTTCAGGCAATATATGTTACAGAGTGATATCGTAAAGTCAATTGTGTTGCGAGTTGGGAAATTTTTAGGAGTACCGGCCTTTTTCCAACACCTGTATATATACATATATACAGGGTGTTGGAAAAGGGCCGGTACCCCTAAAAGTTTCCTAGGGGAGATGTTTATTTAAGGATGTCCCACGCGTATCGCACAAGAAATTTTCCAGGGAATCGAATGGCATTGTCATATTTTGGGCCCGATAAGGCCCCTGGGCCCAATCGAAGCGAAGGATTTTAGGGAGCTGTAACCATACTTATTGCTGATTGTAGCCACAAACAGCAAATCGCTATAGATAAGCATGATCGCGTGTTTAAATTGCCACGCACTGGTCACCTCCATTCTCAAATTCCTTCCATCTGACGGTCCCATGATGATGTCACAGGCCTACCAAAATGGCTCTCTAAAGGCGAAGGTTAGTATTTGGCCCGATATGGCCCATAAAAATTTGAGATCCGCGGATCTGGACGCAAAATTGAATCTGCAAAAAACGGGGGTCCCCATATGAAAACTCAAACTTATGCCTCACAGGGCCCAGGCCCTTATCGGGACCAAATCTGACAACGTTATTCGATTCCCCGGAAAATTTCCTATGCTATACGAGTGAGACGTCCTTAAATAAACATCCCCCCTGGGAAATTTTTGGGAGTACCGGCCTGTTTCCAACACCCTGTATGTGTATATATATATTGTTTATATAAATTCATATTTGTACATGTATATGTATATACAAACCCCTCCTCCGCCGTGATTCTGACAAAAATCCTTCGGAAGCAGAAAAAAAACTGGTTTCACCACCTGAAAGGGTAGTTTCGCCCCCTCAGGGGGTGCGCTCCGGATCGGATGTTAACCCCTACCCTCCCCACCTCTCACTTTGGAATAAACAAAGAAGAAGAGCAGAGGACACCCGAGTCAGATGCTGAGCAACCCTAGAAATTAAGGGGGTAGTTTACGGTGTCCAATGACCTGATGGGGTGAAACGGATGTCGGATTCGGATTCAGCGACCTCGAAAACATATAGACATGGGGATCTAGTCCAGTGGACATGACTTTTTTTTTCGTGGGGCTGTGTAATTTTTGGATGGTTATTTTTAAGGTATTTCCAATCCAATATTTTACTACATATGTTAAATTGGACCTCTTCGGTCTGGGATCCCGTGACGTTAATTATTAGCACACGAAGTCTAATTAAGTGGCGTAAAGGAATGTAATTGTTGATGTATTGTTCCCCGCGTCAGTGCTGACAAAACTTTCAGCACTAGTGTTGAAAATATGTTTAGCACTAGTGTGGAAAAGCGCAACTAGCAACACGCATATAAATGCGGAAAGTAGTTACTTTCCGCTTCCGCACGCTCGTAGAAAAAGTATATTTGCACACGCCAGGTTTGACAATACAAAACTGATGTTTCCATACCACAAATTTAAATAGTAATTTTAATACATCAGTTGTTAAGAGTTTTCCATTAGGAGGTGTCATTTTAATGTAAAGCAACAACATGTTTTTTTTAAAGTGCCAATATTTATATTTTAACTTTAAGTACAAAACTTCCGATTATATATGGAACACGATATCTGGTAAGTGGCCGCCTCGGCTTCTGTGAGAAATGTCCATCCTTTTGAGGAAGTTTGCGCATATTTATGGCTCTATTTCTCGAATATCAACTCGAATATTGTCTTTGAGGGCTTCGATTTTTTGTGGACTATTGGCATAGACTTTGTCTTTGACGTAGCCCCAAAGGAAAAAGTCCAGCGTCGTCAGATCACATGTTTTAGGTGGCCAATTTACGTCCTCGTTTCGCGAAATAACACGTCTAGAAAATTGTTCTCTAAATAATGCCATTGTTTGACGGCTTGTGTGGCTCGTAACGCCATCTTGCTGGAAATAAACATAGTATATGTACATATCGTACAATGTAGGCCACAACAATAGCATTATTAACAGAAAAATTTCCTGGACGTGTTATTTCGCGAAATGGAGACGTCCATTAGATCGTGTAATCTGACGGCGCAGGACTTTATCCTTTGGGGCTGCGTCAAAGATAAAGTATATGCCAATAGTCCACAAACAATCGAAGCCCTCAAAGACAATATTCGAGATGGTATTCGGGAAATAGAGTCGTAAATATGCGTAGATATGATGCAAAACTTCCTCAAAAGGATGACCATTTCTCACAGAAGCCGAGGCGGCCATTTACCGTGTTCCACATATAGGTAATTGGAAGATTTGTATTTAAAGTTAAAATATACATATTTGCACTTTTTGAAAAGAAAACATGTTTTTGCATTACATTTAAATGACACCTCCCAGTGAAAATCCCTTTATGTGCTTAAAATTAGTCATATTTTTTTTCAAAATTAAGTAAAGTTTTAGTTCTTTTGTTTTTTGAATGGTCGGCGGAAAAATATTAAGTGTACCTCGTAGGAAAAGCAACATTCCCGAAATCTGCTATTCTCGGCTGGTGGCCCCCGACCAGTAACTTCACGTAGTTGTCCGGGAATGTAAGACTTTTCCACCTAGGTCCACAATATACTTTTAATCGAGTATTTAAAAGCTATAATTATTAAGGACAGAACATTAGACAGGATTAATAATACTATTACTTACGTGTTAAAGATCTGTATTTTATATGAGTCTTAAAACCTTTATTTCCTTCAACTAAGTAATGTACTACTCTGACTTTACCATCTGGCTGCAAGAAACTGTAATATCCTTTTACTACGTTATTCACCTTTTCTTCTATGTGTTGACTTACAATGTCTTTGGTGTCTATAATGTAATTAAAGACGTAAGAGCTCTAAAAATAAATAAGCGCTTATTTTACCCAAAATGGTTTACGGATATTAACAATCACCTTATTTTCAGTTGCAGAATGATATTTTTCTGTGTTAGTTAAAGAATATTAATTAAAATTTATTATATTTGATACTATAAAACTAAGTTAGTGATACGGAGTACCTCGAAGTACCCTTACTAAGCAAGATACAAAGAAAAGCTATTTTAAAGAATTATTTGGAAGCATTTTTTCTTTCTAAATACGAAATCACAGCCACCCACGAAAACAATTAAGAGTTTTATTATAAAACAAATATATTACTAATGAGGAGCCCCATTCAATAAGGGGACATGCACTCGGCCCGGCCGGACTAGCCCTGAATGTATGCAATCCAACCTTTGTGCGTAGCGTTTTAGAAACAATTAAAAAACAATACCTTAACGTTGATTCTCAGCAAACTTCCAGTAGGAAAGTTGTTCCTTATAGTCTAAAGAACAATCGTGCGGGAGCACGAGATATTTTGACAAAAAATAAACAAATTAGAGCAGGTTTAATCCAGCGTTGCGCGCCGCGCGTACATTTCGATGCGTGCGTAGTAATGTTTGAACATTACAGAAGATAATTTGACGTTTAAAATATGACACAATAATTGTAAAAAAGTGTTACAAGAATAAAAATTGTTTTATTAAAATGATATTATCAAATATAAATTTTTGTTAACACAAAGCATTTTAATACAAAGGATTTTTTAATATGAAACATTATAGCATTCATTTTTAAAACGTAGGAAAAGCATGCATCATAATCATTTCACTTTTTTGGACTTATTGCCTTTAACAGCTGTGTTTTACAAAAGGTTTTCATAAAATTTTGTAAATTTAGAAACATCGTCGCTTGCTAAAGATGTCGGAATTTCTCGCGAAAAACTGAATGATTTGAAAACTTTGGTTAAATATCTTAGTCCTGAAGGTTGCAAATTTTATGAAAACCTTTTTTAAAACACAGATGTTAAAGGCAGTAAGCCCAAAAAAGTGAAATGATTATGATGCATGCTTTTCCTACGTTTTAAAAATTAATGCTATAATGTTTCATATTAACAAATCTTTTGTAATAAAATGCTTTGTGTCAACAAAAATTTGTATTTGATAATATAACTTTAATAAAACAATTTTTATTCTTGTAACACTGTTTCACAATTAAGTATTGTGTCATATTTTAAAAGTCAAATTATCTTCTGTAATGTTCAAACATTACTACGCACGCATCGAAATGTACGCGCGGCGCGCAACGCTGGGTTAATCCTGCTCTAATTTGTTTATTTTTTGTCAAAATATATCGTGCCTTCGCACGATTGTTCTTTAGACTATAAGGAACAACTTTCCCACCGGAAGTTTGCTGAGAATCAATGTTAAGGCATTGTTTTTTAATTGTTTCTAAAACGCTACGCACCAAGGTTGGAGTGCATACATTCAGGGACTAGCCCGGCCGGGCCGCATATTTCCATTTCCTATTGGGCTAGCGCAACCAGGTGCGCTAATCGTACAGGTAAATTGGGACCAAGCGAATCGGGAGGCACCCTAAGGTCGGAACAGGGTTAGCACCTGGTTAGGGGCCCTGACAAGTCTCTTTCCTCGCAGGCGAAGAGACTTGTCAGGGCCCCTAACCAGATGCTAACCCTGTTCCGACCGCATTTTTCCGTTGGTTAGGGGCCCTGACAAGTCTCTTCGCCTGCGAGGAAAGAGACGTGTCAGGGCCCCTAACCAGGTGCTAACCCTGTTCAGACCTTAGGGTGCCCTCCGATTCGCTTGGCCCCAATTTACCTGTACGATTAGCGCACCCGGTTGCGCTAGCCCAATAGGAAACGGAAAAATGCGGCCGCATGAGCGCATGTCCCCTTATTGAATGGGGCTCCTCACTTATGAAGAAAGAATAAATTTACAAAATTCAAACTTCAGTTTAGCCACCTTTCTCTTGGATGCAGTTTATTAACTTTTGAAATAGCTTTTCGCAAAACGACTTGGCGAATTTCTAGAGCACATCGGATTATTACTCTTTTCAAGCTATACTTTCAAATGGTCGGTGAGAATGTACTCCCTCCTTTAAATATCCTCAAAGAAAGTAATGAAGTGGGTTCAGATCCGGCGACCTCACCGGCCAGTGATTTTCTGAAAATCTCCCCATCCAACGCCTCTGGAACATTTCATGAAGAAACAGCTCGAGAACTATGACATGGCGCACCATCATGCTGATACCATAAATTATTTCTAAAAGTAAGTGGAAGGCCATTAACAAAACCTAAGAGCTGATTTCTCTAAAATTGAAGGTAAATATCCGATGTTATATTGACTCGCTATATTGCCTTATCAGTTGGTTATTTAAAATACCGCACCACACATTTGTCTTAAAATAATCTCGGCATTGATCCCGGATTAGTTATACTCCACCAACGACAACTGTGGGAGCAAACTTCTCCATTTGATGTAAAACATGCTTCATCAGAAAATATGATGTTTTGCAAAAAGACATACATGCATACTTTGATACCAGGTCAAAAAGCCAAATCGAATATTAAAGTCTCCAGGTTTCAAAGTGTGGACAAAGGTAGATTTGGATGGATGAAAATGATTTGCTTTAAGAATACTTTCAGCAGTGGATTTACAAACAGAGTATCTATCGTTTCCAGGAAGTACTTTTTCTTCTCAGTTCACAACGGCTTGGATAATTTGTAGCTGAATATCCTCATTATCTTGGGCCTGAACTTGATTCTATTTATTGAAGCGGTTTTCCACACTTGCATTACTTTTAAACTTTGCCATTATGTGTGCAACACATTGATGGGATACAGATATTTCAGGATACCTTTCATAGAAAATCTCAGCGGCTTTCCTATAACTTTTGTAGTTGTCGCCAACGATTAAAACAAATAGTAATTATGTAGTATACGGTTTTCAGCTATTTTTGCGTTTTTTGGGAAAATTCTTTTATGGTTACATTCTACTGTCTTTCCGGATTGCAAATATAAGTGCGCACATAATAAATTAAGAGCAAACCTGGTCACCTTTTTGCTCACCACCCAAGCGATCCTGAGCAAAAAGGTGGTCAGGTTTGCTCAGTTTTGATTGATATAGATACATATATATCTATATCAATCAAAACTGAGCAAACCTGACCACCTTTTTGCTCAGGTTGGTGAGCAAAAAGGTGGTCAGGTTTGCTCATAATTTATTATGTGCGCACTTATATTTGCAATCAGGAAAGACAGTAGAATGTAACCATAAAAGAATTTTCCCAAAAAACGCAAAAATAGCTGAAAACCGTATACTACATAATTACCAAAATTTTTGTTCCGTGGTTAGTTTTGGGTGCATAAATCAGGAAAATGATAAACTAACTTATTAGAGCTATACTGCAAAGAATGTCAATGTCATTCTTAGCATATTTACCTGTGTGAAAGATAATCATTTTTTATTAACGTGTACTAACCTTGATTTCGTAACCTAAAGTAAAAATGTAAAAACATTTATTTTGTAGGTGGCTGTAATTTCGTATTTAGAAATAAAATACCACCGCACTCCGTGGGACACGCTTACGTTTCTTTTTTTAAATTCGATCAAAATCTAGTTGAATTTATACAAATAACTTACACTTTTACTAGTTTTGCATTCTGCCACTACTACAAACTTGCAGATCAAAGCAATTGAAACCTGAAAAAGTAATTATTGTACTTGCTTGAGCAAATCAATAGATTTTATAGGTAACAGTTTATGAGTAAAAGTTAATTATTTTGTGCACACAATTGAACCAAATAAAACCCCTCTTAGTAGTGCTTTTTTGTCAGTCCTATACGTCATATACAGATAACCAAAAGTAAACTAAAAAATATAATATTCCTTAAAAGTGCTCTGTATCCCAAAGGCAAGAATCGTCGATGTTGTAACATACTAATTTCCTGTTGCTCAAAACCTTTAATCCCTCTGTAAGTATGCTACTTGAATTTTCACAATTCTGGTAACGGTAAATTTAGCTTTTAGGTAAGCACCAACTTTTCATAATACCTACATTGTGATAAACCTATTAATGCAATGATTTCACATTTGTTGCGAACTTTTTGGAACACACTGTAAATACGCATTGGGGTTCGCCAGCCAGACTCTGATGTCAGTGTTTAAGACCGAATTTGCATCACTCGATATTTTCATTAAAAATTATGTAGTTTTGACGTTGCTAGATGTAGGCTATAAATAGCTGTGCGTTGTAAAAAAAGCGTGTTAAAAAAGTGTTGTTAGGTAAATTACTTACATGTGCAGGGTTGTTGATTATAATTGGACCAATAGATAACTTTTTTATTTGAAAAGATAGAAAAATGTTTAACTTAGAAAAATTGTAGATTTGTACAAGAACCATCAGGCAGCGTAATTGGAAACACAATTGAACATCAAATAAGCGAACTTCGAACTAACTTTAACTTTTTTCAGAGGACTCGCCATATTTTTTTTTGTTTTTAAATTGTACCAGCTAAGAGCTCTATTTTATGTTAAGTTGTCCTATAATTTTTTTAAATAAAACGAAACTCAAACAACCTTTCATACCCTTCGTATATGAGTTTATGCAAGTCGTAGAGAGTTTCTACGGAAACACAGACAATATTTAGTTTAGTGGCAGGTGCTCTACCCAGGAGCTTCAGTAATTCAAAGAAAGTCAGTTTATTATGGACTACAGTCAGCAAGAAAGGGGTGATATATTTAGAATATATATACAAAGCAACAAAAATAGGAGTGAAGCAAGGACAGTATATGCAAGACTGTAAGAGAAGCGGCAAGTTCCCATCCTAAAAACCTTTGTAAGGACCTACAGGAAAATAGTAAATAAATAAATAAAAGTAAGATTTCAAAATAGAAAAAATGGACAGCGCACCAGACTGACGAACACATTTATCTAGATGTTCTGCTTTATTTTAATAAAAACCCACCTAACTCTAAACCGGTGGCATGTAAAACATGAAACACTACATTTTACAGAGTCCAATGCACTCTAAAAAAGTTCAAATGTAAACCATATAAGTTCCGTAAAGTACAACAGCTTTCTGAAGAAAAAAAAAGTAAAACACAGGAATTTTCTAATGTTATGTACGTATGAATCAACTACACAGGGATGAAACGTTTCTTGATAGGATGATATGGGCAGATGAGGCCTGCTTTGTTACAAACAGTAGCTATAATAGACATAATGCCCATTATTGGGTTTAAGAGAACCTTGGTGTTGTAAAGGGCCGACAATACTTCAGGATGGAAAGATTTCAGTATTTGGTGTGGCGTTATTGGTGACAGGGTATTAAAGCCATTTTTTTGCGAAGGTGTCATAACTGGTGATAGATATTATCACTTTCTCAATGCAGAAATAGAGGATTTTTTAGATGAGTTACCGCCTAAGATCCTCAACCGAGGTTGACAACAAGATAGTGCCCCTGCACACACCACGCCAAATGTGACTCAATTTTTCAACCAGAAGTATCAGACTGGGTTTAGTAAAAATGGTTCTATTCGATGGTGTCCCTGTAGCCCTGGTCTGACATTAATGGACAGGTCTTTCTGGGGATGGCTCAAAGATCGAGTACATAACCAAAATACATTTAACACTTTAAAAGAACTAAGGAAACAAATTTTTGAATAAATAAATTTTATTAAAACATACCAGAAGGAACAATTTAAAGACATTTTATCGCACTTGCATTGAGTAAAACGAAGGTCACTTTGAACATGTGTTACAGTCATAAACGTCGTAAAATAAAATAGACTACTAACGCCAATGGAGCTGTCATTTCAAAAGTGTCTCCAGTATGCTCGGCGCCATGTTGGGTGCACAGACTTATGGCAACACTGAATTTCATTGTCCCCAATGCATAGGAAAATAAAAATTTCAGGCGAGACATTTAAATTTAAAAATTTTAATTGGTGGAAATACTGAAACTTCTAATTTTTTTTTTCAGTGGTTGGCAACATTGTGCTTCCATGAACTTTGTCAGTTGTCACTTGTGACTGTTTACTGTTTTATTAGTTTTATTATTTATTTGGAGATTTTCGTATCAGCAACGTTTAGTTTTGTGTGTGCGTATAAGTTATAAGCCGAGAATAATATATTTATTTTCAGACTTCATTTAAAGTCCGTTATAAGATGCCTCACTATTTTGTATTGGGGTGCCCTAATAACACAAGAGCAAGAGATGGGCTTTCTTATCATAGGTAGGTTTATAAAGCATTATTTACGATCTGTACCTAATTATGCTTTTAGGTTTTTAATATGCTAGAGCGTGATACAAGTTTGAATTAATTTTTTTAGCGTGCCTAAAGACAACCAACTGCGATCTCAATGGCTAAACCTTATTGGGCGTGATCCAAATTCTTTAATCATATATGAAAGAGTATGTTCAGATCATTTTTCTGAAGATGATATTGTACTAAGTGGTAACAGAAGATATTTAAATCCTAACGTAGTACCAGAGCAAAATTTACCAATATTGCATGTGTTAGCGAAGATGGCGGAATTTTAAAATTGCCAGTTAAAGGGAATGTAACTGAAACTGAACTTACAATACAACCAATTAAGAAAAAACTTGGGTTCTTGGTTGATAATGTCAATAAAGAAATCAGTTCAGTTTCCAAGTGTGATAAACCTTTAGATGAACCTGTACCTAGTGGGTCAGAGAAATGTCAGAGAATTTTGTGTTAGCAAATCGCTGTAAATCCTGTACTCGGTATACTATTTCGTATATTTTATTTTTTTGTGATTTATGTCTAATACAGTCCGATCCCTAACTGATTGATAATAAAGCGTTCTTAGGGACATTCTTATTCATAATAGCATTGCCAGATGTATGATGTAATTTATTATTATGTCACAATATCTCCTTGGTAAAGTAATTGTAAACCTTCTAGAATTAAGTTTATTCTACTTGTAGTCAATAGAAATTAATTTTTCTTGCTTTACTTTCATGTTAAGATTTGTTTGTTTATGTTGCACGAAACTACACTAGTTTTTTTGTACGAGTGTCTTCTACAACTTCAAAAATATTGTAAGTGCAGTTTGTGCAGCACAAACGACCAGACCATTATAGTATACGGATTTTTTATTTGTATTTATTTTATTTTTGAAATAAAAAAAAAAAGGATTAATTTTTTGTCTCTTTTGGTTTCGAAACGTTTCCAAGAGGAACAAAATGACTACTAAAACCTAGTTATTATTATAAAGTGCCACCATATATTTATTTGCTAAGGGTGGGTGGGGGTATCTATCGCCCTAAGTTTGTTCTTGTGCCAAACAAAGATCAGATTTATGAATACCTTTAACCGTTACTGGCAGGGAAGGAAAATGAACGCCCATACCCACAGGGACTGATGTATCAAGATAAGATGTGTACGTTTTTAACTTTGGGTAGGTACATTGTGCTATTTTTAACAGAAATTCTGTGTTTGTAGTAATAGACATATTTTATGTCGTTTCTACACAAAATGATTTCCACACATTTAAAATATTTTAACGTCCATAACCGAGTTTAAATAATATGTACATTGTACACTATTTTTCATAGAATATTGAAATGCAGAGTTGTTTCAAATGTACAGTGTCCCACGCGGTTTCAAAAATACATTAATTATTTTTCCAGAATTTAAACAATTTAATATTTATCTGTATTAACAAATTTATAAAAAATACGTTTTTAAAACTCATTTTAGGTTTATTTATATTTTAAAAAATACAAAATACTACGTTCTCGTACACTAGGAGCATACAAAAGATTCACCTTAAGTTCATTTAGTAATAGTGAAATAAACAAAATTAAGCAAAAATTTAAAAAAAAAGAAGATCAATTTCCACCAATTAAAATTTTTCAATTCAAAAATCCCGCCTGCAATTTTTATTTTCCTATGCATCGGGGACAATGAAATTCAGTGTTGCCATAAGTCTGTGCACCCAACATGGCGCCGAGCATACTGGAGACACTTTTCATCCTAAATGTCAGACATCCAGTTTATTTTACGAAATCCGTGGTTACAGTAAATATTCGTCTTACTTTTTATTAATCCATGTATTTCAGTTTAATATAAAGAATATTGTAAAATATATTAATCTTTTCTTACTGACTATCAGGCGCGGCCCGTGAGTTTTTTTTTATAGCTGGGTCAAAATTTTGTGGGCAACTAGTGATATTAACGCAACAAGCAAAATACTTTTTTTAATTAAGGAAGGTTTTTTTAATAATGTGCCTAGTTTTGCCAAGAAATTATTTACTTACAAATAAACACCGCAAAAATCATAAAATAGGTTCTGTGCTATATTAATAATTGCTACTCTAGATGTTTGACTTTTAGTATTACTTTTCTATGTGTTTTATAGTCTAAGATTGTTAGTGGCTTCCCGTTTTGATACATCTGCGCCTCCTCAATAGAGGTCGCGCCTTGTACTAAAAGTATGATACAGGCTGCCAGCTGTAGTAAATATGAGATTCACCAATAATTTTAAAAATATTTTATCGAGGAACAAGTGCTAAACTTGTTGTCAATACACCTTTTAGAGCCGATTTAATTTTTTAAATAACAAAAATTTAAAACAAAAGTCTACCCGAGCGCAGCCTCGAACCCACGACCTCTTGGTTCACTAGCTGCAGCCACGTTGCTAATATGAGAAAACCCGTAACGATGCCGTTATATTTGATGACTAACATTGGCGTGACTGAGAGATCGTATTTCTATATGTTTAGCCGCTAATTAATAATACATTAATACAATGCAAATACACTGCGCATATTAGGTACCTAATTAGTTTTTCTTTGTCCAACCCAAACGTTTTGAAAGAGTATACTTCACGGGGCGGTTCAAGTGTATTTCTATAGTTCACTATGGTTCAACTATGGTTCAATTAGTTTTCAGTCACGTTTCCTGATGGTTCTTGTACAGGGTGTCCCATTTTCGGCACTTTTGCGGGGTACCTCCCTTATTTTTAAAGATTGATGGTTGCGGTTTTCGCGACAGTGTGCTACTTTTTGATGAAACGAAAGATGGCATAAAAATATTTTTCATGGCCCCCTTCGCTTTTGACATACAGGACGAAATTGATTTTTTTCCATTTTCGGACCCCCCTCACATTTCAGTTATCTTGTAACTTATAAAAAAAGTTAAAATGGATCCTATTAGAGTTTTCTACGTAGAATCGAGTGGCGTGGTTAGATTTTCATCAGATGTGATATTTTTCGAGATATTAACCAAATAAATGTTTTTTTAAATGGAACACCCTGTATATTTCTTAACCATTAAGTTTCCCCTTCGAGAGCTTTTCAAAAATATATAACACTTTATAGTTAATTTTTATTTTTAGCCCTTAAATCGAACTATTTAATTTTAAACTTTAATTTTGCGTAGTTGGCAGTGTTTAACAAGTGGTTTAACGTCAATTCAGGTATTTAGATTTAAAAAAGAAACTGGTTAAATCCTGTATTTTCATTAATTTATTAAAATTGGTATTATTTTTAACCTACAACACTACTTGGTATCTAGATATATAGAAAATCCTAACCAGAACTAAAACTGTTTAGTTTTTAATCACTTAAAGATTAAATTAGTTGTCTTGAATTATTAATAGCAAATAAAAGTCAAATTTAAAAACAAAACATACAAAACTTTAGGTAACGAAAAGAGCTAGAATGGATTAAATGGACTAACTCTTTTCGCTACCTAAAGTTTTGTATGTTTTGTTTTTAAATTTGACTTTTATTTGCTATTAATAATTCAAGACAACTAATTTAATCTTTAAGTGATTAACAACTAAACAGTTTTAGTTCTGGTTAGGATTTTCTATATATCTAGATAACAAGTAGTGTTGTAGGTTAAAAATAATACCAATTTTGATAAATTAATGAAAATACAGGATTTAACCAGTTTCTTTTTTAAATCTAAATACCTGAATTGACGTTAAACCACTTGTTAAACACGGCCAAGTACGCAAAATTCAAGGTTAAAATTAAATAGTTCGATTTAAGGGCTAAAAATAAAAAATAACTATAATGTGTAATATATTTTTGAAAAGCTCTCGAAAGGTGAAACTTAATGGTTAAGAAAAATACAGGGTGTTCCATTTAAAAAAACATTTATTTGGTTAATATCTCGAAAAATATCAGATCTGATGAAAATCTAACCACTCCACGCGATTCTACGTAGAAAACTCTAATAGGATCCATTTTTACTTTCTTTATAAGTTACAAGATAACTGAAATGCGAGGGGGGTCCGAAAATGGAAAAAAATCAATTTCGTCCTGAGTGTCAAAAACGAAGGGGGCCATGAAAAATATTTTTATGCCATCTTTCGTTTCATCAAAAAGTAGCACACTGTCGCGAAAACCGCAACCCTCTATCTTGAAAAATAAGGGAGATACCCCGCAAAAGTACCGAAAATGGGACACCCTGTACAAATCTACAATTTTTCTAATTTAAATATTTCCTTTTCATCGAATAAAAAAGTTATCTGTTGATCCAAATATAATCAAAAACCCTGTACTTTGGCACGAAATATTTTCAGTTATTATTACCAGTAGTGAAAACCAGATAAAATCACTATTATTATATTTTTCAATGTACTTTTAGCCATCAATGTATGTCGGTCTATTTAAGTCAAAATTTTGATTTTTTTGGTCCCTGGAGTAGAAGAAAACGAAATAGAATTTTCGACGCTATTTTTTGAGAAAATAAAATAACAAATAAAGTCTTGTGATAAAACTTCACAAATATATCCTACATCACAAACTATGTTTATAAGCTCCCTTTAAAACGGTTTGTCAATTTTTTTTTCAAATCTCACGTAAAAAAGTAAATAAAACGGCTGTAATTTCCCAACCGATTTTAAAGTTCAAGCAGATTAAGCAACAAAAATAATTCTTTTTTACGTTTATCCCTGCTATTTACTAAAACCACACTCTACCATTTTAAAGAGAGCATATAATCTTACCAACATTAGGACCTTAGAAAAGGCGGCTGAACAATGTCAATGCTTTTAAAATTTAATTTTTTAGACAAGTGCCACGATTCAATAATTTAATTCAATCGCTGTTTTCTGTTTATTTCTAACATATTCCTTACATTTGGAATAGGTAACTGAAACCCGTTGTATGTGTTTTCATTTATTTTATTTATTTTCATAAATTTGATTTGAAAAATATTTAAAAGTGCTTAAAATATAATTAACTGGCCAAACTCTTTATATGTGTCAAGGCTGTAACATCCTCAATCGTCACTTAATTAAAAATAAAGCTGTCAAATGCTGACTCACGTGACAGTTCAGAACACGTGACTGTAAAATGCTATTCGATTCGGTCGCACACCAACCGCTACGTCATTCCCTAGAGTTATTAAATTGAATAGGTTTTTATTTGTGGGTTAGTAAATTATGGGATGCTCCAGGATTCTTTTTACTTAAGTACATATAAAATGCCCCGATATAAGGATTATTAAAAGCAGGTTAAGAATAAGAGCCCAAGAGCAAAATATCGTTTATACATTTACTTTTTCTTTATATCAAAGAAAGTCAAGAAAAATAGGCATAAAGGGCCCTAATTAATTTAAATTACCGCCAGTGCAGTCAGTTGATAGCCCCATAAATATTTAAGCCAGACTATATGGCACCCCAAGCCCCAAAAAACGTATGAGAGACTGAAGAGCAAGGGTTGTAAAATAGTACATTATCCGAAAAAAAACAATGCCTACAAGTTATTTGTGGTTATAATAATTTTAAGTTGTGGCATTACAAAAATTGCTAACAAAAATTTGAAAAAAATTAATTATCTTGAATCGTAAAACGCACATAAGTATATAACTTTCTATACATAAAATTACTTTCCGATTCACCTTTCTTAAAATTTAATTACTTAGCAAGCACTATTCGCATTTGCCTCAAATAATACATACCAGAATTTTTACGCGTTTGCAAAAAAACATAACAACAGAAAATCGTGAACTGGATAACACTACAAACTATTGTAAATTGAAGGTATAGTGATTGTTAGATGCACCTAATGGCATCTGCGATGGATTACGGGGTAGGGAATTTATTACTCGTGATACATTCTAATAAAACCAAATAAAGAAGTATTAAGTGGGCAATCTAAGTCAATACGAAATACATGGTATGGAAACATTAAAATTTAAAACCTACCCATTATTTTAAACTGTATTGCATAGTTTAATTATCTGATGATGCATTGAAGAGTTAACGACATACCCCAAATATATTATTTGTTGAAATGTATATTTGTTTTTCACTGACAATAAAGATGTAGATTCCGCTGGCCTGAGTTATTATAATTCATATTTCACGCAAGCAAAGTCGTGTATTAAAATTATCTGTGGTAGGTTTTTTAATAAGATGTTCTTAACCTGGACAAGGATGTTAATCTATGTCAATCGATTTAACAATACACTAGACCATTTGCTATTGATTCCATTCTTCGATAAAGTAAAATAATTAATAATCTTTGAGATTTATGTTAAAGCAAAGATTTTGTATCCCCGAATTTAAGCTAGATACTTTAGTCAAGGTTTCAATAGACAAAATACCATTTGTCGGGTTCAACTCTCAAAACCTTTTCTATATTTACTATATTACAGAAAATATTAATAATTCTTTGCTAAGAAAATATGTGCCCCACTGACATGGGGCGTGAGCCACGCTTTCATAAGTCACACCTTATATTGGCGACTCAAATTATGGAAGCCAGCTGCAATCAGCTTATTTTTAACGAGGATGAAGGGCTCACTAGACGACAAAATTGGCACAGATGTCAAATAAGACGATAATGAAGACAAAGATAACACGAAGACATTTCCCCGTATGGTAGAGGACGCCACGTGCTTAATTTGAGTCAAGAGTAAACCGATTATTCGTGAAATACGAATAATATTTTCTGTACAAACCCTAATAATCTCATTCGTGACTGCATCGGCATCATAATGAGCAGAGAAAAGCTTTTTACTCTACTCAGGAGCCATGATAAATAGAACTTGCTTAGTTCTATTCATTAGGGCTGCTCATATCTTGAATATGAGTCCAAATAGTCCAGTCCAATAAAATCGTAACAAAAAGGCCATCCGCAGTGAAGGAAAAAATTAGTTACCAAAAATTCTCATACATCTTTAAACAATTATTAGAGTTTTTTTACCAAAACGAAAACAGTTTTTCGACCATAGCGCTGAGTGGTTTGATCTGATCAAAGAAAGGTTAATATGAAAGTTGTAGGTATTGAAAATATCTTTAAAATGGACCATTTAGGATTTGTTTGGGTTTGCTTGGGTCAAATCTAAACAACAAAATACCTTCCTCAGAAAGTTTCACAGTTGCACGTTAAATTTTACAAAAATTATAAATTATTTAAAAATGGGTTTGACCCAAGCAAACCCAAACAACAAAACACCTTTTTTTTAAATAATTTATAATTTTTGTGAAATTTAACGTACAACTGTGAAACTTTCTGAGGAAGAAGTTTTTGCAAAAATCAAACTTTTTTTAAGGAAGGCTAACGATTTTCATAAAATTACCGCATGTATGTTATCATTTAAAAAATATATTGGGATGCGGTTTTCTGCATTTTATTGAAAGGATCTTTAGGATTGAGGATTTTTCATTTGAGTTTTTATTTAAATTTTGTAAGGGACCAGAATTCAGCATAAAAAGTAAATTCTATTTTAAAATACAAATAAGTTACAACGCGTTATCTCAAAAACCGTTTGGAATATTTTAATAATTATTTATTTTCACATTTAGCCGCATCCTCGTTTTAAAAGGAGGGTGAAAAGTTTGAAATATCAAATGGAGAGGTAATTTCTTTTATAAAATTCTACTCTTCGCCAAAAACTACGTGCATAAGCAGAAAATTGTTAAATATACATGGTTGCACAAGCAATTTAATCACGAATTAAACTAATTGGACACTTGTAACGTTACAGCACTCATGTTAGTGCAATTGCCAAAGATGACTATAAACGTCAATTAAATTTACTATCTTGATTAAAAGTTTTGTGCAACCGGCTGTAGGTTTGTTGGTTGCATAGTTACGAATTCTTGAATAAATAAAAACATACCTTATATGTAACGACCGTCGCGCTTTAAAAGGTGTTCGAAATGGCCTCCAATTCCTTCCAAACATTTTAAAATTATTTTTGACAGAAGTTGCGTACACGATGTAACATTTCGGAACTTTCTAATCTCCATGCTTGTCGAATCCGGTCTTTCATGTTTTCTAGTGTAGTTGATGCTTTAGCTTTTTCTTTTATAAATAAGCTCATATCAGGAGACCTTGCAGGCTAGTTAACAGGGCCAGTGGCCCACCATGATGACCAATCTTTCTATCTCTAAACATGCTATTTAGGGTGCATCGGGGCATCATCTTCTTTTCTTTTTAATTTTCATCGTTATTCGGAAGTTAGACAGCTCTAATCTAATCTAATCAAAACTTCGTAATTATGCAACCAGAAGAGCAAATTTAACAATTTTCTGCATTCACGCGTAGTTTTGGACGCAGATTCGAATTATTGAGAAAATACCTTTCTACTTGAGATTTTAAACTTGCCACAAGCCCTTTTAGATGTAAAGGGGGAGTAAATGTTTAACATATTTTAAGGACCGTGCGTATTACAACGGTTTATAAGGGGAGGGGAAGGAAAAACATATGCAGGCAATGTGTTCCACAATCTGAAGACCCTGGGCTTTTGTACCTGGACAGTTAAGGGATGTATACGTAACATGCGTCTTGTTGTTTGGTTAGGAACAGTCAAGGGAGGAATTACGGCGGCTAGTTCTTCAGAGCAAAATCCGTGGAAATATTGGTAGAAAAGGGACAAATCCCCAACAGCGCTTCGACGAGCGAGAGGAGGGAGTTTTCTCGTGAGCACTGGGTCATTAATGAGTCGAATGGCTGTCTTTTGGAGAGAATCAAGGTTGTTAAGTATCGACGATGATGCCGCTCCCCAGATGTGGGAACAGTACTCTAGGTTAGGTCTTATTTGGGAAACATAGAGAGTGTGTAAGTCGGAAGGGGAGAAGTATTATCTGGCTCGAAAGAGGAAACTAAGCTTTTTACATGGCGATGGGGCTATTGAAGTAATTTATTTGTGCCAGCTGAGATCATGTTCGAAAGTGATGCCAACGTGATCGAACGTTTCTTTATTTTGTAGGGCTTGGCCATTCATGTGAATGGAGTAAGTGTTGCTGGATTTTTCGCACGACAGGGAGCAAGACTGGGATTTGGAGGCGTTGTACTGAACCTGAACTGATTTCTACTTACTAAATTAAATATTTGTGGTGGTTGTTTTATCCATTTATTTTAGGTTTTATCAAAAAAAAAATCTATTTCCGTACAAATTTAGAAAATTGGTTGTGACGTCACATATCATGTAAAACTACTGCTAATTTGCTTTCTTAATTATTTCTCAAAGACTATGAGATTTCGTGATTTAGAAACATTGTATTTGATTAAAAAGACTGTTTAACAATGTCCACTGGGACAACCAGATAACTTGCGGGTTAAGAAACCTATTCTGTTTTCTTCGTTACCCACAGTTGAATTATTTACGATGACTGTGCACTTTTCTACAAATCCTGACTTTACGTACATCTGCAGAAATAAAGGAGTAAAAGTTTGAAGGTATTTGTTTAAAATAATGTTACGTACTAATAAGCTCCAAATAGGTTTTTCTTTTCATTTATATCTTACGCTGTACTTTTATAGTGGCATATACGTATTACTACTATATTGTTGGCATCAAATCTACACGTTGTTAAAATTTGAAGCAAAGATAAAATATTCTTTTGTTTGGGTTTGTACCACGTGATGTAACAGAGCTTTTGAAGTTTTGACGGAACTGTCACTGTCAGTTCTGACAGCAGTTTAAACTGTGAGCTTGTCGGTTTCCTTTTCGTCATTTTACCTTTCAAAAGTAAAGATTAATGTGTTTTTATTTGTGAAAAGTGGATTAAAAGTTAATTATTATAACTATTTAGGATAATGACATAGCTAATGTACCGATAATGCCAGTTTTAAGCAGCAAGAAGTGAAAAAACTACTTGTAGTTTCAGCGACGTATAGTCTTCATAAGAATGTAAACTGAAGAGTGAATACATCATTTTTAATTTTGATTACATTATGTAAATAAAGCGAGGCCGTCGTTTGGAAATATAAAAAACACACATTATTTAAGCTCAGCTTGATTAGCTGGGCAAATCACGTGGTTGTTTAGGAAGGATGTTCAATACGTCATGTGACTGGTTAGCAATTGTTTCCGAAGGCTACGTCTTTCCTTCATCATTTTTTCGCTGTTCGCTGCAAAAACCTCCCCAGGGTATGTTCAGTACATCACCTGACTGGTTAGCAATTGTTTCCAAAGGCTATGTCTTTGCTTCAACATTTTTTCGTCGTTCGCTATATAGTAGTAATACGTATATGGATAGTGGTAAATCATAACCTCATTTGTCTTCAAACTTTTGTTAGGATGTATTATCCCATTAAAATAAATAAATAGCCAAGTAGGCTTACTTGAATTCCGCTATACGAAAATTTAATAATATTTGTGTTAAGCTTTTAATTGACCTTGCACTAGTTTCTTCTGATTTCGGCTGTCTTGGCATATGAAAAAAGAGTTTGTTTGGGACACTTGCCGTGACAGTTCTGCATAATGGCACACTACAATTGTTACAGGATAGTTTTTAAGAAATTTTATTTTAAATAAAAATAATTACACACAAATTACACTATAATCATAAAACGAACATTACGGAACCAACAAATATTTTCTAGTGTTGTGAGTATAGACAACTGAATTTTCACACTCGAGGCCATGTTTTGTATTTTTTGGCCGGCACGTGAGTAATGGTTGTAAACAATACGATTGAGCACATGGCTCTTAAAAATTCCGAGCAAGAGATAAAACTGATGAGTTTAAGAACGTAGCACGAAACAGCGCCGAGCACTTTAGACAATATCTGATGTAATTTACCATTGCTCAAATTGCTGCTTTTTAAATTGTAATAAATTATATCGAAAAGCAAAACATTTTTTTCTATTAACTTATTTCAGTAATTTTCTTTAAAATAATATTTTTGGGCTTGTAATAGTAATGACTTGCTTGAACAATTTATGCAGTAAAAAATACAATACATTGTTGAAAATACATTTTAACAATTTATAAAAGGGGCACTCATGGGGATTAATAGCAGGCTGCTTTTATTAAAAAAGTGCGAAACCTAAGAAAAAAGAAAATATGGAACATTTTTGAAAAAAAGTATTTTCTTAAAATAAATCTAAAGTCTAAGAAATTAGTTTTTGTCAGTGGGAAACTTGGTGATGAGTATAACGTTTTTTAAAATATTATCTCTGCCTTATTAAAGTACACTTAAAAAATGTTTCTCTAGAATGGGAACTACCGCATCCCGCTATATCATTTTGTTTAAAAGTAAAACCATTTTTAATTTAGAAAAATATTTTTTTATTTCAATTCAATTTCAATTTCAAATTTCAGTTTAACTGAAGTTTAATTAAACATTGTTATTATAAACAAATATTATGTAACACTAAAGTGATGTAATAATTATATAATGTTTCATCTCTGTTGTGACAATTCTATTAAACTATCTAATTTTCAAAAAAAAAAAACACGATACAACAAGAATAAGAATAATTTAAAACTTTTATTATAATTTATTATATATTTATGAATTTCAGGGAACATATTTTTATTTAATGCCTATAATATGTAAATAGGATTGATTTTAAGATTGGCCTGCCACTTTAAACTTCCATAAAAATTTTTAATTATGTTTAATTTCATTAAAAGAACTTCGTCTATGACAGGGTAATAAAACTAATTTAGGAAGAACTACATGTTAGAAGATTTAAAATAATTATGTCTTATTAAATCAAGACAATTGAAACGTAATGGACATGTTATTTATTTTTTGTCAATTCCTCACTATGACGCTAGCTGACCGATGTAAAAGTATGATACACAAACAGTTGCGTAAAAGTGAGAGTAATTTTTTTCTTTTTATCTAAAAATATCTTTAAGAAAACACTAGTTGCCTGTTTTTTTTGCTATATTGCCACTTTAACAAATGTTGCCAAAAGAAATAGAAAATAAAACGAAAATATTTTGTAATATTTTTTTATTCAAGTTAAAAAACTTGACGTTTTGGCACCAGATCTGGCCCCGTTGCCAAAATTCAGAGAATTAATTTAAAAAATACAAAAAATTATATCGATATAATAGTACATTCAAAAAGATAAGTTTCTCTTTTAATATTATTGGTTTTGAGTACGAAGCGTTTCTCCAAATTTTTACAAAAATATCTGCTAAAAAAAGTTTCGTTGATATAAAAAGGTACTTCTGGTCCCCGTGACACAGGGTGAACAACTTAAAACATTAAATTTGGTTTGCTTTTACTCTAATTTAAAAACAATGTATCTGAGACAAATATTATTTATTCGGCCTCTGTATTTTGATGTAGGCTGGTATTATTTAAATAAGGTGTTTATTTATACAAAATGCACAATTTTAAACAGCAAGTGTTTTTTAATTGTTGCTTAAATTCAGGAACGTAAGTCTAACAAAATTCTTTTAGTCAAATTTTACAGTCAGATTCTCCAACGTTAGTCCGGTCTAATTTGACGACCAACAGTTTTAAACTGACAAGTGTGAGAATAAGACAACTAAGTTTTAGACAACAAATCTGTTTTGGCGCAAATTTATAAAGAAAAGGGCAATTTTAGTAAGAACAAATTGATTAACCCTCGATTACTCGCGCGGTGATTTGTTACACGAACAGTCGCGTGGGATACATTTGTATCCCAAGTAATTTAATGACCAAACTTGACAAACTAATTGGCGGTACACAGAGAAACAAACAGAAATGTTTAAGAAATATATTTATTATAGAAAAAAAAATAAGCTAGGGTAAAAAAATACATTACAGAGGAGATTTTTATATATCATCGGTCTCTCCACATTTAATACCAAGAATTGGCAAATTCTTCTGATGCTCGTTCCAAACCCTATTGATACATGCAGCGGAGTAATTTCTAGCCCTTTTGTACCTTTTTGAGGACATATGTAACATCGACAATTTCCCTTTTTGAGTTTCTTCTTCTCTGTTTCCTCATATTTTGTTTCAGTGGAACTTGGAGGCTATTCCATGTCGAGAATTAGTCGAAATTTTTCGCTTAGCTGTTTCGGAATACTTTGGATGTATAATACTTATCCCCTACTAATTTGCCGCCTCATTAGATCCAATGCTAAAGGGCGTAAAAAATCGCGCCCAACTTACCAACAATGACTGAAAATAAAGGTTACTTCAACGGTAGCTTGGAATACACTTGTATCCCAAAGACAAATATCGACGCCAAAAACAACTTCTAATTAAAAAAGCACAACCACAATTAATGACAACTACAAGAAAACTATTTTGGAGGATTACCTAAAGGCAGGTCTATGGAGTACTTCGAGTAACCGCGCAATCGTGTTTTTAATGCAAGTGGGATACGTACGTATCCCACGCGAGCACTGAAGGGTTAAGGAAAGTCGTCTTTAAGTCTTTATTTTTTTTTAACTAAGACATCCCACGTAGACTTCAAGCCTAAGTACTAACGTACCGTGGGTGTCTGAAGAGAAGGGAAATGTAGTCTATTGATACGGGATTTGAAGGATTGGAGGTTGAGACGGGAAGGGAAAACATTTGCAGGCAATCTGTTCCATAATCTGGAGACCCTAGGTATGAATGAGCGAGAGAAGTGGTCTGTTCTAGGCTTTTGTAGTTGGACAGTAAAGGGATGCATACGTAACGCGCCTCTTGTTGTTCTGTTAGGGACGTTCAAGGGGGGAATAATACCGGCTAGTTCTTCAGAGCAAAATCCGTGGAAGTAGCGGTAGAAAAGGAATAAATCCCCTACATCGCGGCGATGAGCGAGAGAAGGGAGTTTTCTCATGAGGGCTGGGTCATTGATAAGTCGAATGACTCTCTTTTGGATAGAATCAAGGATCTTAAGTGTTGAAGGTGATGCCGCTCCCCAGACGTGAGAGCAGTACTCTAGGTTAGGTCTTATTTGGGGAACATAGAAAGTGTATAAGTTGGAAGAGGAGAAGTATTTTCTGGCTCGAAAGAGAAAACCAAGCTTTTTAGCTGCCGATGTGGCTACTGAAGTAATGTGTTTGTGCCAGCTGAGATCATGTTCGAAAGCGACGCCAACGCGATCCAATGTTTCGTTGTTTTGTAGGGCTTGGCCATTCATGTGGATGGGGTAAGCGTTGCCAGATTTTTTGCGTGAGAGGGAGCAAGACTGGGTTTTGGAGGCGTTAAACTGAACAAGATTCTTGGCACCCCAGTCTAAAATTAATTGAAGATCTTGGGAAAGGGATAGGTACATAGATCTGCGTCCATTATCCAACTCCTGATTCGAAACTTGTCTGGAAAAATGAATATTGGAGTGAAGAGTACCATCGTCAACATAACTGTGGATGGGATTAGTAGTTGAAGAGAGCAGGTCATTAATGTAAAGAAGAAACAGGGTGGTGCCAGGACTGAACCTTGGGGGACACCAGGATGGAAGTTAGATGAGTGACCGTCAACCACAACAGATATGCGCCGATTAGAGAGGAAGCTGCCGATCCAGGTCTGGTACATAGTTTGGTAGGAAGACCTTAAGAAGGTAGTTTGTTGAGGAGTGCGGCATGCCATACTTGGTCAAAGGCCTTGGAAATATCGAGAGCAACAATCTGAGATTCGCCATGAAATTTAAGGGACTTGTTCCAGTTATGTGTGACGAATTATTGACAAATGACTGAACAAAAACCAGTCAAAACCTAACTGATCAACTAGAAGATGTTAATTTAAACCACTACTTAATATTAAACCATTTTAATGAATCTAAACGGTTGATTCTTCGTACAATACAGGATGGTATGTTAAAAACTATGTTCAATTTTGCTAAAGCTCTAGAGTATTAACTTAAAAGATATGTTTTATATAGAGCTGAGTATTTTACGTAGCAAATGAACTTTTAAATTTTTATATAGGGTAGAAAATTTAAAAAAATATAATAAATTCTCCCATTGTTACTATTAGTATGCTTGACCTTAATGCGTACATAACTATTTCATTCGCAAAACTACGTCCACATTTTATCTTACATACAGGGTGAACAAATATTATTGCTACCCTCGTTAGGGAACGTATTGTATGTAATTTTAAGTTTTGTTACTTCAGTTCATTTTTAACAATTTAACAAAAAAATATATTTTTTGTACAGCCAAAATTTTTTACGTTTGAAATGAAACTTTCATGGGAATTTTAAAATTTAACGCGCAGATTCCGTAAACCATACTTAGTACTGGTTTAAATAAAGATCTAATTGATCTATCAAATTACCATCGTCCAGCAAATTTCTGATTTCTGGCCCAATAAAAATGCCTTCTTTTAATTTGGCGTCACTTAACTGGGGAAAGACTTGTCTTAGGTATCAGTCACCCTCTTTATTCATTGCCTTTACAAAGTTTTTCATCAGTCCAAGTTTAATGTGAAGAGGAGGCAAAAGGACATTTTTGGGGTCTACAAGGGGCACATACCTAACATTTTGAGATCCCGGTTGAAATTCACTCCTTTCCGGCCAAATTTTCGTTACATAATGTTCATTCACTGCACGACTGTCCCACAAACAAAGAAAACAGCAATATTTTGTAAATCCTCTCTGAAGTCCCACTAAAATTGTTATAACTTGTAAATCCCCACATATCTGCCATTTGTACCGGTTGTAGTTTATTTTATCTAAAAGATGCGCATATTTTCATAGTTTTCTTTCATTGTCATTGAAAGGGCAACTGGTATAGACGGTTTTAAATTCCATTATGTAATAACACAGCTTTTAAATTATATTTCGATGAGTCTATGAACAAGCGCCACTCACAAGGAGAATGCTCGATATTGACTTCCTGCAGTAAACCAGCGATATCAGGACACGCATATAATGAACTTTCCATATTGTAAAATGCAGAAAACGTAGCATTTCTATTTCTAAAAGTCCTAATTTTTGTTTCTTTGTCTAATAAATTTCACTCCGTAAGACGGAAACCAAGAATTTCTGACTGTTGCTTTGACAATCCCAAATCACTTACTAAATCATTTAACTCACTTTGAACAATCAAATGTGACTCGCCGGAACTGGGACCTGGAGTAAAAGTGGGGCCGGTACACTGTTCCTCGGAGCTGTCTGATGATGCGTTATTATCTCCATTATCTCCCAAAACAATATCTTGCCAATCTAAAGCCGCAGTCGGTACTGGTAAGTCTGCATTGTGAGGAACAGGTCTTATGGCAGAAGACAAATTCGGACATTCGATTTTGCGCTTTTCTTTTTTGGAATAACCTTCATTCCTTGTCATGCAACAATAGCAATCGTCAAAATGATTGATGGGTTCTCGCCATACCATTGGATCTGCAAAAGGCGTACTTTTCTCTTCCATTTCATCCACTGCACTAATGACACGCTACAGCTGGTACATCAGACATGGGGAGCCCACTGACATGGGGAGCCCACTGCTTGTCTTAGTCTCCGACTAAAACACCAAAATACATGAAATTAAGCTTTTTCACATTGTGACTTCACCAGAAATTCTCCACAAATATAACAAAACTTGTCAGGACAAATTCTGCAACTGCGGCGCGTTTCACTTGACATTTTCGTCGTTGTCAAAACTTAACTACACAGAACCACTCAATAAGGAATATGCACATTTTTTTTTTATTGCATAAATCGTTTAAGGAGGTCATTACAACCCCAAAACTGCTATTTTGAGGAAAATTACTGCGTTAATTTAGCTAAAAAAAAATTTTACTTTTCGGTATAATTTATTACAATTTCAAAAGGAGCCATTTGCCGGCTCAAAAAAGTTACGTCACAAGGATAAGTGGCAATCTACATGTTAACGTAAAGCTGAACCGAGGGCTGCCTACCTACAAACGTCTAGAAAATCAAGAATTTCTGTGATAGTCCGAAAGCAAGTCAGTATTTTCTCGAATGATTGTACCTCTATCCTCTATCAATTGATTTACCAAACTGATTGTTAATATTGTAAAGTTATATGCTTAGGAATAGAAAAATGTCAGTCGACAAGACCTAAAGTCAAAAAGGTGATTTTTTTAAAATAATTATAGAACATTTTTCTGGGAGAGGAAACACAAGATGATTACCGACTCTCGGACTAAGACAAGAAGACAGCTGACAGCTACAGTACAGAGTTATATGGAGACCGGCATTAGTTTCCCAGCTGATTTAGTTGTTTATGCTGGTAGCGGGTGTGTTTTTATTACAGTGCTATTTGTGTATAATTCTTTTTATTAAACGTTAAAATGTATTAAAAATATAAACTATAAATATTGTAGTATGCCAATGTGCAAAAGTATCACTGTGTGTGCACTGCAAACCTCCTTTTTCATGTGCCCAAAAAACCGATGTCGAAGAAACTACCTACTGCAAATTTAATCAAAAATTTTACATTAAGAGGTATCTGTAAAGGTTAGTATCGCTAAAGTCAAGTAACCATATGTTGCTGTACATTTATTTTTATAGTATAATAAACAATAAGTGTTTTTAACTAAATTGTAAAGGCAAATCCACCAGCACTAACTTCCAGCCAATTTTCCGATTTTCTTTGCACAAATTCCGTTTTGGTCATTTATAACCAGTCTGTTTAATAAAACAAAAGGTTTTCTATCGACTAAATATTCTAGTCTTTGGGAAAAACTCAAGAAAATGGATTTACACTGAAATTTACATTACACTAGCCGTGACTAGCCATTATAAAACGTTGACGTAATAAAAAAAGTGACGTCACAAACAAAAGAAGTCCGTTTTACGAGATGTTGGATTTTGCAGAAAAATTTGCAAAATAAAACCTTGTTTTTTGTTAATAAAACCCAAAATAAAGAGATAACAGCAACTGCCATAAACATTTAATTTATGTAGAGAATACAAAAAAAAATATTTCAGGATTTTTTGGATTACATGCATATTCCCTATTCGAAACTCAACAGAAGACTGAATAAGAAAATAAGTTTAAGGTTATAACCAATCCATTTTAAGTTATCTTTCTGTTTTACAATGCACCCCTTTTAAATGACCCCTCACAAAATTTACTACCTGCCACTATAAAAGGATCTAATGAGCCCATTGGAAAATGGTACGTATTAGGGCTTTATGAATATTTTTTGTATTACATATCAGAAAAGTATTAGCATTGTGAAAATAATGTACTGAACTGTGCTAGAAAAATCGTGTCGGCCAGTGTTATCTAAGAATGCCTCCAATTAATTTAAATCGATAATTTTTTCGTTAAAGTTATAAATAAATGGGATTATTTGCATTGGGGACATGCAAAATTAAAAAATTTTTGAATTTTCGAAGATTGCCAGCAAAGAATTGCATTTTATTTACTCGAAATTATTAAGCTAAGATGTGTCGAAATTTGCAAATGTTGCAAAATTGAAAGGTTCCTGGACCGATTTGGGCTTGAAACATACATGAATAAGGTTTTAAGAACCTTCTACTTTAAGTGCAGGGATATTGCATTGGATGAATTACGCATTAAATGCCATTTTTATTGATTTTCGATGATCCTATAACACTGGAATTTGCCATGTACTTATTATGAGTCATAAAAACATTTTTGACGACACATCCAATGGGTCACGTTTTACAAGTTTCGAAATGCGCGCGAAAATTTGCTGTAGATTTTTTTTGGTTAGTTAATAAAGACCAAAATAAATGGATAACAGCAACCGCCATAAACATTTAATTTATATAGAGAATATAAAAAAAATATTTCAGATATACTTGGGTTATTTGCATATTCCCTATTAGGTAACTTACTGACAAATGACTAAATTGTGTGCACTTTTGAATTTTATTATACCTACTTACTTAACTTTTACTATATATTTTTGCAGATTATTTCTCTATAAATTTGTGAGATATAAATTTCTCGTAAAACGTTGTATAATTCTTAAACTTGTTAGTCTAAAGCCTTCAAATCAGCCTATCAAATTTCACCCTTTTAAAAAATAAATTTTAGTGATAAATTTGCCCGTAAACTGTAAACGTTTTAAAATATGTCTCATTGTTAAACCACTATTATGTGTAATATTAAAGATAAAACTTTGACATTAACTTTTTAACATATGTTGGTAATTTAAAGCTATTGAAAAATATTAGCCTTATTAACAAATCTGTGTTACAATTAATTAGTATTCATCATCACCTTGAGTTTAAATTACTATTTAATTGCTGAATTATTACCCGAACTGATTTAATCTATAAAACCATCACTCACAACCAATACTTAACCCCACAAGTTGCATTTTATTATTTCACTTACGAAAATTAAAAACAATATACAATTAAAAGGATATAATATGTCATTATTTCATTTATATTTTTTGATTTGGGACAGTCGACAATGTCGACATCCTAAGTGCCGGGGGCAAAAACTGTACTATATTTATGTGTTTAAAATTATATCTACATACCAGATATCTTCTGATTATTTAATATTATGTGCACAACTGGAAATAATATTTAAAAATGTAAATACAATATAACTATTGTCATATATTTTGCTTCTGGCTGTAGAGCTGAGAAGATTGTATTTAATAATCTCGTTTTGTTTAAAATATTATTCTCATCCTCTTAGTATCCACATTAGCATTGATAATTGACTGTCATATAAGCCTAGGAGATAGTGAGAGAAAATTGGGTATGATTGCCGGTAGTTATCTTAGGAAAACCCCTTACTTTTCTTTTTTCCTTGTGAGTAAAAATTAGGGAAATGAAGGCATAGTCAATTGGCGAGTACGACGCGACGCGACGCCGACGTCTTAACGAACGTCTATTTTTTGATTCACTTTTTGTAATTAATTCCTAATGGTTCAATTTAAAATTGATTTTACTCTTTTTGGAAATGCTTTATTATTTGAGGATCTGTAATCATAGGATTATATGTGGCCAGAAGCAAAAAAAATCGGTTTAATTTGTAATTGTCAGCTATGATAACCTGAGTGTCTTCCGAAGATACTAGCAAGCTTACAAAAACGATGCTATGTAATGACGAGATTTCACTTTAGGTTGGGGTCAGTCTGGGCGTCAATTCTTTCACTTACAAGGAGTAAATATTTTCTTGACAGAGGGGAGTTAACCTGAAAATTAGCAAAAAGAATCTACCGATCACACATATTTATCGTATTCCTATATTGATATTTTCGTGCTTTTTTATGAAATTCCGAGAGTGCTTTCTCGTAAGTTTTATGTTAATAATGATCTTCATACGGAATTTAAATGATTTTATTTTTTATTAGGGGAAGGAACAATCTCTGCAGGCAATATGTTTCAAATTCTAGAGACCCTAGCAATGAATGGAGGTTCAGGACTTGCAGTAGTATTAGTAATGACGTCTCTCTTAAAGCGTCATACCGCTTTTTCCCTCCTTCTAGGGAGGACTCCAAAACAACTACCAGTGAAATATGATAAGGAAATTAAGGGTAGAGGTTTTAACATTTTGAAAACTTTTGATTTCAGTGGTTTTTTGACTTATTTTTATGGATATGTTTTTGGTCTTGAATTTAAAAGTACATTTACGTTGATTAAAAATAATGTATATCAGGGATTTTTCTTTACATTTGCATTTTATTTTTTGCGTTTAGTCTTGGTTATAACATATTATTTGGCTTTTGCAGAAAAAATCCTAAATATATAAATATTAGAAAAATATAGAAAAATTCTAATATGTTATTAGTATTGTTCTTACACTGTACTGTAAACACTAATTACTTATAAGAGAAAATATATTTAGGAATAACTAAATTTCTAACAGAAATTGATTAACGTGAGCTATCAAAGTAAGAAGAAGAAATTAAATCTTTTAAAATATAAAATAATAAGAAAAAAGTTATATAATGATTTAAAAATTTGCTTTACTTCTCCACCAATGGATTCAGAATAAAACTGACGTATGGCAGATATTTGTTTAATTATTACCGATGGCTCCAAAACTAGCAAGGGTATCGGAGCTGATATATATGGCAGTGGCACAAAAACAGAGCTGATGACAATTTCAGGCAGAGGTGTATGCCATTAAGGAAAGTGTAAGAATCCTAGGCCAAGCAATTGAGCGATTTGTCGTGACATTAACCTTATTAGAAAACCGCCTGTGCCATCATCTGAAAGACGATCCGTAGATGATTCCTGATATATTTCCAACTCTGAAATTTTTTCCTTTATTTTGTTATAAACATTTTTAAGTAAAAAAAACGCGATTTTTTTTAGTTTTTTGGTTATAAAATGGAAAGTAATGAAGCAATCTTAATGGTGTCAAGGACGATTTGTAGAGAATAAAAATGCGAACAAAATGAGAGGTCGAACGTCCCGATAGGATAAGTAGCAACGGAGAAAATCCGGAAAATTAAGAGTTTTTGTTTTTAATTCATAAATCGACCATTTTTAAGCGTAGAGGGCTCAAACTTTGGGAAAAAGTAGTAATTTATAGCTACTTTATGTGTGCAAAACCTCGACGCTGTCCGACGATTAGTTTTGCCACAATCGTCATTTTAATTTTTCAGCACACTATTTTGCAACAGGTCAGGATGCTCTATGGATCGTCCGATTTTAATTATTGAAACGGATTAGAAAAGTACAAGTTTAATTGAACAATATGCATGTTTTAATTTTTCCATAAAATGCTACGAAACCGGTTGAAAATGCACGTAAAGATGCGTGAAAATGGCCGAGCGCGCGAATATTGGCTCCCCTTCGCTCCGCTGCTCTCCCGCTACGCGACATCTTTCGCGCGCTCGGCCATTTTCACGCATTTTTACGTGCATTTTCAACCGGTTTCGTAGCATTTTATGAAAAAATTAAAATTCACATATTGTTCAATTAAACGTGTACTTTTCAAATCCGTTTCAGTAATTAAAATCGGACTATCCATAGAGCATCCACACCTGTTGCAAAATAGTGTGTTGAAAAATTAAAATGACGATTGTGGCAAAACTAATCGTCGGACAGCGTCGGGGTTTTGCACACATAAAGTAGCTATAAATTACTACTTTTTTCCAAAGTTTGAGCCCTCTACTTTTAAAAATGGCCGATTTATGAATTTAAAAAAAAACTCTTAATTTTCCGGTTTTTCCGGATTTTCTCCGTTGCTACTTATCCTATCGTGAGGTTCGACCCGTCATTTTCTTCGTATTTTTATTCTCTACAAATCGTCCATTCACACCATTAAGATTGCTGCATTACTTTCCATTTTATAGGCAAAAAACTAAAAAAATCGCGGTTTTTTGCTTAAAAATGTTTATAACAAATTAAAGGAAAAAATTTCAGAGTTGGAAATATAACAGGAATCATTATCTTTCAGATGATGGCACAGGCGGTTTTCTAATAAGATTAATGTCAAAAAATCGCTAATATTTTGCTCTGTTGCTTAGCCTATACTAGCAAAACGGCAGTACACACGTAAAACAGTTAAAACCTTCCCTGACATGTATTGATACATGAACGCATGTTGATGTATGCGCGTTGATGTTCGCCAGTGTGTACCAAGTAGCTAACTAATTTGCATCAGATTTAAACACCAAGATAGTTCTGCAGTAAAGCTTTTGGACATCCTGTGTAAATTTTCATTTTTCTCGTAATCATCGACTTAGTTGTAATATTATTGCTTTTAAGCTAGTGTTCTAGAGCTGTAGCAAAATTAAACAGATTTTTTTATTTCATCTTGTATTGTATGAAAAATGTAAATTGTAACTGAAAACCTTTATTCCCGATTTAGAGCAAAAATAAAAAAATTATATGTAAAATTGCACACCCTGTGTTAGAGCACACTAATTTTATAAATAATTACAATATCCTTATGCAAAATACAACTAAATAATAAGTAATCTCACAATGGCATAAATTTAACAAGCAACAAAATTTATTGTTGAGTTGGGCTGCCCTCCCTATATCTAGGGTATGCGGTCCGCGGCTTCTTTTTCTGCGGCCGCAAACCTTTAATATTATGTCTACTATTCTTTTGATGTACTTTCATCTATTATTCATTTGCCAAAGTTAACTTATTATTCCTTCTATGATACTGGTCAATAAATGACGAACTGATTTCTCTTTCAAGAGATTTGGATGTAGTTTCTGGTAGATTTTTGGTCGCTGATTACGAATTTAACCCTAATCTTCATATCACGTCAAGATTTTGAGAAAAATGAAAAAGGATATGCGAAAAACAGGGCTGTCGGCACTCTTTGATTACTTATAACTTCCGAATGGTACATGATCTACGAAGACTTAAATTGAATGACAGGACTCCTAGTTTCCAGCATAAGCGCAAACATTCTTGAGCAGAAGTTTTCAACAAAATGTGTGGTGCAAGACTGTATATTAATATTATACATTTGTATCTCATTTCCGCTGGACCGTTCGACCATCAACAGGCATTTGTTGATCGTTAGGAAGTTTCGCAAGCTGAGTACTTGAAATGTTGTTTTCAAGGGCAAAAATGGTAACTCTTTTCATTTCTGATGGATTCTGATTCTAATTATTCCCTAGGGTGCCCAGAGAATCTGCGATGGCGGATTGAAAGGGTGTAATTTATAAACCATAAACACAAGCCTGTATATTTTTTTTTGTTTTGGATCGATATACCTTTCTTCACTGGAACCAAATCTAGCCACAGAATTTAGCCATAATATGAGATTGCCAAGTATTATGACATTAAAGTTCCAAAAATGCGATTTCGAGGGCAACTTTCTGATCAAAAATTTTTAAAAATTCTCGTGCAGATAAACATCATTTAGTAAAATGCTGCTTAAGAATTTTCGCATTTGTATAGGAAATTATAAGGGTTTAAAATAGACATATATTTCGTCATTTTTTTTTAGAAACCTGACGTAAGGCACTAAAAATGTACCGGGAATGATTTAGAAAGTTTCAACAGTGAATTACTGTGCTGCCCGCCAGCTTTATTGTAATTTAATAGTGGCCCGTGGACTAGTTGATACTGAACATGCCTGGTCTACATCATTTAATACCAGTCCATCTAATTAAGCTAAATCCTTCTAATAGCTACGAGTTTAAATCTAGCAAGTTCTTGAAAGACACGGTAAGCTAATAACGCATGGTATTTACTCCGATTCGAATGAGGCTTTTTATAAACGAGACGGCCCAAGAAATATCGCATCTGTAAAGGTACTCAAATCGGAAAAATTCTATTATGACACCTGGTTGGTAGCAAAATTAAAATAAGGTGCTTCGCAGCAGCTTCGATTTCCAGTTAGAAATAAGCCGCTTAGCTGACATTTTCATAATCGGATTTATTATTTTTATTTAAGAAGTAAGTGCGTAGTGTTTAGAGTGTGAGTGTGTATTTACAATGCATTTTCTTCTACTCTCTACTATAAGTAACTTACACGCGACAAATAAGGCCCAGTAGGTAATAAGGCCCAGTTGACAGAACTCTTAATTACAAGTTATTTCTATAGATGGTGATACCTCTAGGTCGATCATGCCACCTACAACAATCATCAGTATGTCAAAGAGCCTCACGCATTCATGCGCATTGTTATAACAATGGTTAAATTTAGGATTAACAATCTTATTTTGCTTCGGCAAGTGCCACTTTAATTTTGGTGGTAAGTAGTGCTCAGTTACGTAGAAATTGTATAAAGAAGTAACTAACAAAAAGTTGTTAGTTTTATTTTATTAACGTAACATTAAAAAGAACATTTCAGAAATAAGGCCTACAAAAAAATTAAGGCGGGTCTCATTTCTGATTATTTAAAAATGTTCTTTTCAGAAACATGGGAAAAGTTTGCCAAAACATTAGGGCTCAGTGGAACTTAGGGTCTTTAACAGCGGCAATGAATGCGGTAAATAATCGAAAAATGGGACAGCCTAAGGCTCCCGAGAGATTTGGTATACCTACCCAGACGGACGTTACGAAATCACTTGGAGAGTGGTAAAGTTGAAAAAAAATAGGAAGGGGTTCAATTTTAACAAAACAAGAAAAAGGCTTAGTAAAGAGACTAATTAGACTAGCAGAGGCTGGGTACTCTTACACAATTAGCTCCACGAACTATAGAGCCCAAAATGTAACAAAACATTATTTTAAAAAGCGAAGAGCCTCTACCAAGCATGTCCCTTGTTCAAATTAAGAATTTACAAGTTACATCAACAGGCTCCAGGTTTTGTCTAGTATGCCGGGGATCACGGCACCGTGGTATGAGACGTTGCATGTCCTGCCACACTTGGACACATGAAAAGTTACACTCTCTGATGACGATGACTACATGTGTATATCCTGCGAACCATAAATCGACATTTTTACTAATGGAATCAATAAGATCTTGCAGTTTTGCAAAAAAAAAATATATATGTACATGTAATTTTTTACATTCTGAATCATGAACCTGGAAGTACCTCTTTCATACTTTGTCACGACACTGATGGGACTCGTGGTCAGCTTTTATATTTTAAGTCATTTTTGTTAAAATCGGAGAGGCCCGATTTCAAGATATTTTGATGAGCAGGCAATTTCAATAATCCCATGTGTTTTTAATACAGAAAACAAAAAACTATTTAAGCAATGAAAGAAGGCTACTTGTCAGGGGTACATATAAATAAATACGTAAAATTGAGAATAATTTCTCTAAACCACCTGAAAATTCCTTATACTAGCCTTCTTTCATGGCTTTAATAATTTTACCTCACGGTAAATTCTACTGCGACTGCTTGAAACTGCTAATGGATGGCGCTGCCTGTGTTATACTGCTTATGCAGTTCGACAGAGTTAGCTTTAAGGATATGCTGTTTCGGAAGGTAGGTAGGATTCATTCAGTGTTCACCGACGCGCCGTGCAGAGTGGTCGAATCGAAAGCGAGCGTAGTGCAGTGAGATATAGTGTAGTGGGAGAGACAAAGTGTAGTGGAAGGTGTATTACATTAAGGATTAGCTGATAAATACAACTAGATATAAGGGTGAGTGTTATCTTTTAAGTTTATAGGCAACGGTCCCCGTTGCCTATTTTTGATTTTAATTGTACTGTATTTTATTTACTAGATTAAGAAGTGAATTTTGTGATATAAAGTGAATTTTGTGATTTTAAAAAACTCTAAATAAATAAATATGACAGAACAAAGACATAGAGGACATACTTCTGACGATGATGATTTCGAAATAAGGAAATCAGATTCTGAAGATAGTAATGACTCACAGACGACACCAACTTTAAGATCTCCTGTCAGGAGCAGAGGCTCATCGAGAGCCTCCTCCGTAGAGACAGAAAGAGAATCTAAGCGATTAAGGGAACTATATGCAGCGTCACAGGCTGAAAATGCCAGACAGCAGGCAGAAATTGCCAGGCTGCACGCTACTATAGCAAGCCTACAAAAATATATAGAACAAATGCAAATAGAGGAAAGACAACAACACGCAGAGCAAAAAGCTCAAATGGCAGAGCTGATAAACCAACTAAAAGACAAACAGACACCACAAGTACAAGTACATGAACCAAACATAAAACAAATACAGCAAGAACAGAGACAAGAACAAAAACTAGAACAAGAAAGACAACAAACACACAAAAAACCGAGACTGGACAATGAAACAATAAAAACGCCGCCGGCGATCAAAACGCCGCCAGCGTTCAAAACGCCGCCGGCGTTCAATAAAATAGTAGCGGGAACAGCCACTACAGACAGACAAACAAAACAAAACAAGACGACGGAGGAAGATATAGAGATGGAGGCTGAAAAAGCCCCAAAAATTCCCCCAATTACAATTGAGACAAGTGACTGGCTGAAACTATCTAAAGGTATAAGAGCCAATAAGATAGATTTTACCAAAGCCAGAACTGTCGCAGACGGCATTAAAGTGTTCCCAACTACAATTACAGATTTTAGAAGCCTAGTAAGGCTTCTAAATAATAATAATGTAAGTTACTATACTTACCAGACGGAAGAGGAGAAAATGATCCACGCGGTCATTAAAAGCCTCCCGTTAGATACAGACATACAAGCACTGACTGATGATCTTAAAAATCAAGGGATTATGGACGCTGAAGTCACGAGAATGACTTCATTTAAAACAAAGCAGCCAATACCAATATTTATTGTAAAAACTCAAAATAAAAATATTTACAATGTGAACGTTCTCTATGACTTGAGCGTTCAAATCGAGCCTAAAAAACGCGTACCAGGGCCAGGGCAGTGCCATAGATGCCAAAGATACGGCCATGCACAGAGCAAATGCACATTTACACTCAGATGCGTGAGATGTGCAGGAAATCACACTGCAAAAGAGTGTACGCTAACTAAGCCAAAACCACAAGAAGAGCGTAATGCCACCTGCGCCCTGTGCAAAGGAAAACACCCTGCAAATTACAAGGGGTGCGAAATCTATAGGAAAATAACGAAAAAACCTATATCGCCTCAGCAGACTGCCACCAAACCCGCAGAAAAACCTGCAGCAAAAACTGCAGAGAAGCCCTCTGGCAAGGGAACTAAACCTCAGAATGAGGAAGCAGATAAAAAGTCAGCCAATATTGCAGTTGACTTTGAAAAAATAATGTCAGAGACGATGGAGAAAGTCATGCAGAACATGATGCAGGCTTTCTCAAAACAAATGGAGAATTTCTGGCGACGTTAAATGGCGGGCAAGAGACAGCCAACCCTATTAAAGATCATTTCATGGAACGTCAACGGCATTCGACCTCGGAAAGCCGAGATTATAGAACAAATAGCCGAGAGACAACCAGACATCTTAGCCTTGCAAGAGACTAAGATACGTCAGGACATGAGGATCTCATTTATGAACTATGAGATCTATAGAAACGATCGAAATGACAACAATATAGGGGGGGGCGTAGCCCTACTAGTGAAGAAAAATCTGGATCACCACTTCATTGGAGGAAATGAAGATGCTGATCTAGAGGCTGTCTCTATTATAGTTAATACCCAAGTAGTGAAAGTTTGGGAGTTCTGCCCCCACCGCCCACCGGTGGGATCTTATCTTGTGATCTATGACGTCATATCTCAGCCACCTTTGCGCATGTGCAAATTTCAAGTACGTCATCGAAGTCTACGTCACTGGATCTTACGTCAGCAAACCCAACCTGCGCGCGCAGCTGTCAAATGTCACCTGTCAACTGTCACCTGTCACTTGTCAAATGTCAAAATTAAAATTTGACATACGTGGCGTATGAAGGATGACGTCATAAGACATGTGTAAAAGCATGTCAGCTGTCACCTGTCATTTAAGATCTGTCAACTGTCACCTGTCACTTATGAAACGCCAAAATTAAAATTTAACGTAGGTCACGTGTTCAAAATGGCGTCATAAGACATGCGTAAAAGTATGGCGGCTGTCACCTGTCATTTAAGATCTGTCAACTGTCACCTGTCACTTTTGAAACGCCAAAATTAAAATTTAACGTAGGTCACGTGTTCAAAATGGCGTCAGAAGACATGCGTAAAAATATGTCAGCTGTCACCTGTCATTGAAGACCTGTCAACTGTCACCAGTCACGTGTTAAACGTCAGAATAAAAATTTAAGATACGTCACGTATTCAGGGCGGTGTCCGAAGACGTTTAAAAAAAGAATGGCGTCGATCGGCCTTAGGGTTCCGGAGATATAGTTTTTTGCGATTAGCGACCTAACGGCTGATGGTGGAGAGCCGAAATTCGCATGGGGGGGATAGTGACGGAGCAGATCTTTCGATTTGTCAAATTAGTTTTCAAAAATCTCGACTTTGAGGAAAAAATTAGATTTCAAAATTTTTACATCACCCTGTATAGTAAATTTTGGATTAATTATATAAGTTATGAATATTAGGGGGTTTGGTAATAGAAAAATAGGTATTAGATCATCGGAACTAGTAAAAAATTAGATCTCAAAATTTTTATATCACTGAACATAGGAAATTTTTTAATTTAATTATAGAAACTATGAATATTATTTGATTGAATTTTACGGACTAATAACAGCAAAAATATGTATTAGTGCCGCGTGAAACATAGGAAGCTGCGGTTAGCAGTTTCCGGTGATAAGGCTGGCTGTGTGGTTGCCATTTCCGGTCGATAAGGTGAACACTTGTTTTAATTTATGCATGATACCCGCATCGTAGGTAGCAGATGTAGATAAATAAAACCTTGAATAGGAAAAAATCAGTTTTTTATTTAATAATGTTGTCGAATTGTCTTACAAATATTAAATATTACATTACTTAACAATAATGAACAAGCTATAGTTATAAATATAAGTAAATTCAAAACTGTGTTTGATGATGATGATGATGATGATGGTGTGCTAGTTAATGTATCCCCACGAAGTATTGTCTTCCAATCGGTTTCGCCAACGGTGTTATCTCGAAAGATGAACTTTACTTTGTAGCGAAGAAGGCTGCTTGATGCTGCTGCTGCTGCCGTAGGAATCTTCATAGAGAAAACAGGCGTTTGCTGATGGTCTATTCTTTCGTAAACCATATGTAACCACGTATTATTGGAGGGAAAATCCTCGGTTTCCATCATGATGGCGGCATCCTTAACATTATTTGGCATGTATACGTAGAAGACGTTTTGCACTAACGCAACGAGCAGAATGTACGTCGAACTTAACGCTGCCATGACTGATGTCAAAATGATTTAAAACTTGGAATGATAGAGATTTATAAGGTCGTATATGTGTATCAGTCCGCTGTACGATAGTACCAAAAGCGGTATTAAGAACAGAGAACTAACATGGAGAGTTGGGAGCGGCTCCTGCTGTTGTATCTTCGTCTTCTTCTTCAAGCTTTGGGGTGATGATGATGGTGGAACTGCCATTTTCAGTTGGCGACACTTCCACAATACTTTAGCTAACGGACAATGTTGGGAGTACTTGTAGTGGTCGGCCAGCGGATCATCTCCCTCTTTCCAATCAGTAAACTCACAGCGGCAAAAGACACATTGAACGATATCCAAACGCTGGGTGTAATAAAAACCAGCCTGTGCTAGGTCTTTAGGACTAACTTTATTGGTCCAATTTGCAAACGTGATCAGTCGTTCTTCAAAAGTACGAATAAAGCCAAGACCGTCGTCTAAGCAATCAGTACAATCTACACTGCGACCAGCCATTTTACAACGGCTTTCTACTTAGACTAATCGAGCTATACTAAGAAATAAAACAAACAAAATCTGTTATATACTTTCATTCCAGATCATTTAAAAAACAATGTCGGAAATTATACAATAACTTAGCATTATTACAGGCACAATGCCAAACATTAAAGTCCTTATGGTGGAAACATTCCACAACTTTCTTATATTTACTTAATTTAGGTTCGGTCTTTAAAGGAATACTAAATATAAGGGAAGAATCAAAAATCTGCTTTAAACAAGCTGCCTTTAAATCGCCCTTAACCAGAAATTTCGGAGAGTCATACTGAAGCCATATGTTACGTAAAACACTTTCAAATTGATTCAAGTCCAAACAGCCAGACTCCCACATTAGTCCATGGTAGTTTTCCTCCAAATATTCGACAATCTTGAGATCTTCAGGCTTTAAAAATTTCCTGCCATACGGAGGTTTGAAGAGAAAGCTGCAAAATCGTACGCCATCATACACAGCCAACTCCTTCGGTATAAACCCACTGGCTAAGGGGTAACCTTGAAGATCGATGCAAACTTCCTGACGTTCTTTTGACATCTTGCACAGACACGCTTATGAGACTCAAAGACGTGTGTTTTAAGGTTATGTAACAAGTCACGACAGGTCTGAACAGGTTACAACTGACTGCAAGGAACGTCGGAACAACTATGAAAACTCTGCCGGAAATCGAGTGGTTTTATGAGGAACAGTAGGATAAGGGTGAGAGGAAAAAAAAAAAGAAAGGAACCGAGAGTTGTAAAAGATTTATTATTATAAGTCATCAGAATACATATACAGTTTATCAAAGTCATCTAACAATTTTTGCAGGTTGTAATGCAATAATTCCAACATGTAATAACTTTGTTCAGATGGGTTTAAATTACAGAGATTGGTTACAATTTCAAAAAAGGTGTCCTTAATATTAACAAAACATTTTGCATACTGCAAAGTATCATCATAATAGCTTCTAAATTGTAAACGTTCGACTAACTTTAATCTATAGTTAATTAAATGCCTAATGCTAACAATAGATTTTATATCATTGGAAGAAAACGTGAAAGTTACATCATCATCATTAATCTTGAGTCTAAATAATCGATCGTTCAAAAGAATAGCACTGGATACGGTAAAATTTTCCGATGAAGACATCTGCGTTGTTGTCACACTTCCATCAGTATCGGCAATCATCTTGTCGATAATCTCCAAAAACTCGATCCAATCAGAATGGCAGAGGGAGAGCTGAAGATGTTCGGGTGTTGTTGTTGTTGTTGTTGTGGTTAGTTTTACACTTGGCATCATCCCCCTGGCAATACTAAGGCCCACAATTACTGTAACATTGCCAGTAGGATAGCAAAATTCACCCAAGAGTTTCTTCTCGTTGCGAATTTCTCGGTTACTTCGGAGAATCATACTGTCCAGATATGTCCAATAGGGCGATGAGCTTCGGGAACTGTCGTCGTTGTCTTCCATCACCTCAGAAGCAGCAGCAGGAGCGGTACAACGTTTACTGGCCATGGTTCGCACTAAAATAATGACGTCAGCCAACGTATTAGGATTAGTATGAGTTTAGAGGAAACTAGACCCCCACTCCACATTTATTGATGTTAAGTTCGAGAAACAGCAGTTTGGATAACGCCCATCCGCTTCCCATCTCGGTGAATTCGGAAGCTTTTTTCACTAGAGAGATCTGATATTCGCTGTAAAAGTCGTCCAAATTAGTGTTGGGAGAAATAACACTAAATTTTGTATTAAACGATTTTATGTCTTGTTCCTGTGTTGATGCCAACAGATAACGTCCATATAGCTCCATATTAACTTTAAGCTGGGGAAAAGTCTTTAAAGGATCAGTGAGTAAAGTCATAACCGTATCTTTGAGATCTTCTAAATATTGCTTAACATCGGTCGGATGTAAGTCACTTGTCAGATGGTAAGTTAGTATCCGTTGTTTAAAAGCAGTTCGAACTAATTTTACCCGAGAGTACACGTTCTCACTACATTGCTGCTTATGTTTTAGAGTGCGGTTATGAGCACTATGAGATAAAATTTCACTATCACACTCTTTGCAATACGGCATAGTTTTAACTGATCGAAAGCTGGAAAAATTCTGTCTATTTATACAAAGAACAAACGTTTAAACCACATCCTTCACTATATCTATCCAACTGTTATGAGACTTATCAAACCCAAGCCATTTTACATACATCTTTTTGCCCTTTTTACGCAAAATTTGTTCAATAAGAAATACATCAGATTGTTTGGTTTTTTGCAATTCCTCTTCATAGAATCCACCACTAATGGGTTGACCGCTCGTGTCCTCGAGCAAATAAGTCGTTGGATTTGTAATCTTAACCTGAGATACTTTAAACAACTCAGTGGTCCAATTAGGTACATAACCCTTTTCAAACACGTGCTTGGCCTTACTGATGCGAACAATGTCGCCAACTTTGAATTTTTGCTTTCCCACAACCTTTAAACGACTATAAACCGAGTCCAAGATTTTCTTCTCATTACTCTTGCTAACATCCTTCGGTTTCATGCGGATTGTGTGATGTTTGGTGTTATTGTAAGTATTTGTAACTTGTTCCAACAAGTCGATCCATTTATGATTACCATTCAAGGTAAACAACTTAAACAGGTGTTCTTTGAGCGTTCGAATTACTCGTTCAGCAATAGAAGCCTTTAAAATACTAAAGGTACTGTAATGATGTATCCCATGCTTCTTCATAAGACTTTGAAAGCTAGCGTTGTAATATTCTTTCCCATTATCAGTCACCAGCTTTTTCGGAATCCTCCGAGACTGTTTGAGTATATGATCCATGGCATTAGTCACATCCTGAGCATTTTTCGACTTGAGAGGCCGGGTCCAGAGAAATTTGGAAAAGCAATCAATTACAACCAAGATGTATTTAAATCCCTTGTTTTCACGAGCGTACTGATCGAGCTGCGCAAGATCGGAGGCAAACGTATCGTCTAAACCATACTGGATAAATCTGCGACGTTTAAATTTGATTCTAGCGGGTTTATGTAGTTCCTTAACAACTTGTTCTCTAGCCTTCGTAATGCCCTTGGCCATTATTTCTCAAAGAATGAGGTTCTGCAGCAAGATATCGAATTATATACGTCTACATTTTAAACAGTTGGTGGACGGGAAGATCCTTTCTTTAGCAAATCAACTGTTTGTAATAATTTGGAGAGTTCTTCACGAATCTTTCCCACATCCGTCCTAACTGGTCTGAGAGCATTTTGAATAGCCTGATTGGTGTAAACTTTTAGGCGTTTTTCGAGATCCTTGAATTGGGTAGATAGGCGATCCAGGTTTTTATTCAAAACTAAAGTCTCGCTCTTTAATTTGTTGTCAAGCAGCTTAAGTTGGTTGGATACCGAGTCTACAGAACCCTTATTAGTTTTTGTAAATGCCTCCATTTGCTTTCCAATACTACCGTTAGAGTTGTTTACTTTTTGTTCCAACCCCGTTACTTGTCTCAACATCTCCAAGTGGGATACTTGTATTTTATCATTCAGCGATCTATCAATGGTAGTAGAAAGTGAAGTTAGCATACTCTCTACAAACTTTTTATTTACAGCATCAGCGATATCTGCTGGTGATTTAACGTTACAAAGCCGATGATCTCGAATATTGTAATCACCATCTTTTGTAAGAGTGATCAAGTTGGGTGCTTGCAACACTCTCACTCTCTTCTGATTAGACGACGTGGGCAAGGAACGTCCAAACTTATTCATGATTACTGCGGTACTAAGGCATAACAGCTTTAACAAACTTATTTATAGAATTCAATTACTCCAAGGTGTTCCAATTCATGCAAAATGCTCAAAATCTCGTTCATGTTATTATTGTTGCCAACCTGATTGGAAGCGTCTAGCTTTTTTAACCTGTCAACCAGCTCATTTACGTCATCATAGTAGACATATTCTTTGGGTTTTTCGTTGTATTCCATTAAGGCAGATCCGGATTTCACAGATCCAGATTTCTCAGACTTCGATCTGGTTGCTATTCTAACCCCGGGCGAAGGAATTTTACTGGTAGAACCTTTCGAAATTAGTGGTTTCACAATGGCATTGTATTTGTGGGATCTATTACCTTTCAACTGACCATTGTCTTTCACGTATAAATCTGATCGCTTTAAAATATCTTTGTATTGTTCTTCATCGGCAGCGGTATTAAATTGAGGAACCTTGAGAAACAATAAATCGTATAGGCCCAGAGTTCCTTTATACGTAAGGGGGCCAACTTGAATATCACCATTCTTTAAGAAATTAACCGGTTCTGAACCTAAGCTCCAAGAATCAGTCACCAAATCATATTTCAGGCTGTTAGCATCTATTTCGCTAGAGTGCGACCAATATAGTTTCAGATATTCTTGAGCAATCTTCGGATACTGCTCGATAAAAGTCTCAAAGACATCAGATTTTCGAAGAGAATCTTCAAAATTCTGTCTTATGTGTTCCGCAGGATTCTGAGCTGGTTCTTCAAACACAGCATCATCATCATCATCAGCAGCAGCAGCAGCAACATCCCCGTAGTGAGTTTCCTCGGTTAAAAATTTTACAGGAGGTTTGGACGGTTTAACTTTGGGTTTTACACCAACACTCTCTTCCACTTTAATCTTACGTTTCTTAGCTTTTGCAGTGGTGGTGGCGGAAGCACTCACAAGCTTATTCAGAGGATCGGTAATCGGCATTAATAATTTATTAAGAGCTTCATCTTCTTCGCCTCGCTCCAACTTTAATGCTAAATACTTCTTTCTTATTGTTCGTGCAGCTTGGATAATCCTACGTTTAACGTCTTTATCGAGCTGGCTCATGGGGGTAGACATACTTAAAAAACAGACCCTGTTTCGGGAAAAACAGCTAAAAAACAGGCCCGGTTCTGGAAAAAACAGCTAAAAAACAGACCCTGTTCTAGAAAAACAGCTAAAAACAGACCCTGTTCTAGAAAAACAGCTAAAAAACAGACCCTGTTCTGGAAAAAACAGCTAAAAAACAGACCCTGTTCTAGAGAAACAGCTAAAAAACAGACCCTGTTCTGGAAAAACAGCTAAGAACAGGCCCGGTTCTGGAAAAAACAGCTAAAAAACAGACCCTGTTCGGGAAAAACAGCTAAAAACAGACCCTGTTCTGGAAAAAACAGCTAAAAAACAGACCCTGTTCTGGAAAAACAGCTAAAAAACAGACCCTGTTCTGGAAAAAAACAGCTAAAAAACAGATCCTGTTCTGGAAAAACAGCTAAAAAACAGACCCTGTTCTGGAAAAAACAGCTAGGAAACAGCTAAAACAACTACTAAACAGACCCTGTTTCTCGAGACTTAACACATCTAGCTTCTAGAACGTCAAGTGTCACACTGAGTCCCGAGGGTTTAGGGTATGATATATGTATCAAACTTGCTACGATATCGGCCTTTAGCAATATCATTGTCTTTCACCATTACTAGGAAACCATACCGATCCTTCCAACATTCGGAGCAAATATGTTTAAATGCATCGAATGTCATGTCTGTATTAACGTGATCGTCGTAGATATGTTTCAAGTTTAAGTCGTCCTGCTTAAATAAAATTAATACATTGGCATTGTCACGAACCAGCTGTTTAGGTATTTTCGAGTAAGTTTGCGATAAATAGAATGAATCAATCGCATGATGTCGACCCATACAAAAATAATTACGTATTTTATCCTGCTTCTCACATGCTACGTCATCAAATATGAATACAGAGTGAGGTCGGGCACTGGCAGGATCTAAAACTTCATCATTATCGCTGTAGCCGAAATAGCCTAAACGGGAATGTTTCATAGCCTGTTGAAGAAAGTCGTACTTGTCTTGCTGTAGAGATTTAGAATACACGTACACATTCTCGAATTTTAAACCATTTTCATCAATCAAAAGACTAATCATTACATTGGTTTTGCCACAATTACTCGGACCACATATTAACGCTCGAATTGTAGAAGGCAAAAGTTGACCATGTTTGCTACTGAGACACTTTTCTTTTTTCATATCGCAATTATAAACTTGGATTTTGAGTTTCTGCTTCTCTTGACGCATCTCTATAAATACTACTCTACACCCTCCCAGGGCTTCATTACGAATGAAGACTCTGCAGGGTGCAGGTGTGTTAAATACAGCTATCAACAAGCTCCCGTTCGAGCTTCATTTGCCTGGTTATTCCTATTGCGGACCGGGAACCAAACTTCAAGAGCGACTGGCTCGAGGCGATCGACCAAAGAACAAATTGGATAGTGCTTGTCGCGATCACGATATCGAATACGCCAAGTCGACAGAGTTGGAACAAAGACATAGAGCCGATCGAGTGTTGGAGAACCGAGCTTGGGAACGAGTAAAGGCAAACGATTCCAGTTTGGGTGAAAAAGCTTCAGCGTGGTTAGTAACGAACGCTATGAAGGTAAAACGCAAGTTGGGTGCTGGCAAGAAGGTGAAACGCAAGTTGGGTGCTCGCAAGAAGAAGATGAAACCCCTATCATCAGTGGTCACTCTGCTTAAGAAACAACTTCGACATACGGGTACTGGTGGTGTTAGTAAGAACAGAACTCTCAGTAAAATACTTAAAGCTGCACGAGTAACGGTCAAGAAGGTGGGAGGACGTAAGAGGATCAACGTACCACGAATAATACCCTTACCGAAACAGGGTGGGTTTCTACCACTTATTCCCATATTTGCAGGACTTAGTGCCCTGGGAGCACTCAGCGGAGGCGCCGCGGGGATAGCTAAGGCCGTTAATGACGCTCAAAGTGCCAAGGAGAAGTGGAAAGAATCGAAACGACACAACGAAACAATGGAAGCGATTGCATTGGGAAAAAAGGGTAGCGGCATGTATTTAAAGAAACACAAAACTGGCTATGGATTGTTTTTACGAAAACTGCCAAAAAACTACCAATAAAGCTACCTGAAAAACCGTTATCCGATCATGATATTAAGTCGTACGTCACTCGATTAAAAATACCACATTTTAGAGGAGTATTTATGCGAAACACTTTACCGAACGCACCCCTCAAAACAGAGTGTGGTGTTATTAATTTGGATCGGAACACAGGCTTCGGAACACATTGGGTAGCTTACAAGAAACACGGTAATCGAGTTGTTTATTTCGATAGTTTTGGCAACTTGAAACCACCCAAGGAATTTGTCAGGTACATGAAAAATGTGAAAATCTATTTTAATTCCGATCAGTATCAGGATTATGGAATGACCAATTGTGGACATCTTGCTCTAGCATTTCTCTACAATGAAACTTTATAAATGCAGGTGTTGATGCTTATTGCTCGCAGTCATGTCACAGACATTCACGTTAAAAGGTCGCTCTCATCGACTTGAAGCATACTTTGTACCTCCCATAGAGCTCGATTCCAGGTTTGATTACTCGTTAGCATTAATTTCGCTAAACACTTGGAACACGATTCCCAATATAGAAGAGGGACGAAACAAGTTTTATTATATTATCAATAATCAGGAGGAGCGAGTACTGGAAATACCAACAGGGTCCTACGAGTTGGAAGATATCGAGCAGTTTCTACAACGTAAGCTCCTAGATCCCAGTGCTCCCGCAGACGAACGGAATCGCATCTTATCGCTTAAACCCAATAACAATACGTTAAAGTGTGAGTTAACCAGTGTCTACGACATAAACTTTAAACCAAAAGACAGTATTGCAAAGGTGTTGGGATTTTCACCTCAACTGTTAAAGTCTGGTAAATTCCACGAATCAGATCAACCTGTGGAAATTATACAAGTTGTTACTATTCGAGTAGAGTGTAACATCATTTCCGGCTCGTATTACACAAATAATCCCTCACATACTCTGTACGAATTTTCACCAACTGTTGACCCCGGCTACAGTATAAATATCGAGCCAAGGAATCTAATCTATTTGCCTGTGAACCAGAAAAGCATCTATAACATCACTCTCACGCTAGTAGACCAGGATTCTAGACCTCTTAATTTTCGAGGTGAAGAAGTAGTAATTCGATTAGAACTTAGACGAAATGGTTCTAGTATTTAAAAGGTATTTAAACACTAATACCTCAGCCGGCAGATCATTCAGTGGTCAGAAGTCGAAGGGGTCACTCACGTTTTCAAATATCTTATATTTGCAGTCTATAAGCAGTCCTTACGGCTACCATGTCAGAAAAACTTCAAATCTTCAATCAGATCAAGAGTGATGAGTCGGTCATTCGCGAAGAATGGCACACTTATCACCCCTTTACCAACTCCTTTAATAACAATGACGAAATCGAGATTGTTATCAATCAGCAAGATGTCTTTTTGGATATGAGTGAAGCTCAACTCTACATCGAGGGTACGTTTAAGGTGGAAGCAGATGCCACTGGTAAGACCGGTACTTGCGATCTAACCAATAATGCCGGAGCCTTTCTCTTTGACAACATTTCCTATGAAGTTAATGGTAAGGAGATTGAAAAGATTCGAGATCCTGGTATTGTTAGCACCGTTAAAAATCTGCTATGTTTAAATGAGCAGGAAAGCCGTGCTCTAGACATAGCTGGATGGAATTGGCCAAGTGGAACTGTCAAGACCTTGGATGAAACATCCAAAGACTTTAATTTTCGTATCCCCCTTTCCCTATTGTTTGGCGTGTTTGCCGATTACCACAATGTATTAATGGGTAAACAGAAAATTAAACTGGTTCGTGCTCGTCATGATGACAACTGCTACAAGTCCACTGGTACTAAGAAGGCGACAATAACCTTAAAAACGGTTGAGTTGAAAGTGAAGCATATTTACCCGAGTGATGCAGTGAAATTAAGGCTTTTGGATGAAATTGCCAAGAACAAACCGATATATATTCCGTTTAGAAACTGGGAACTACATGAACTGCCTGCTTTGAGAACAACAAAGCGTGATATTTGGACCGTTAAGACCATGTCTGAGAGAGCCCGATACGTCATTGTATTTTTTATGAAGAAGCGAAAAGATAACTTTGACGCTGATTGTACCTACTTTGATAATTTAAACATCACCGACGTCAAATTACATTTGAATTCTGAAGTTTACCCCTATGAGTCGTTAAACCTAAACTTTGTCAATAGACAGTTTGCAGAAGCCTATCAGATGTATACGGACTTTCAAAAAACCTATTTGGGGAAACAACGATCGGAGCCGCTCTTGGATTTTCTCGCTTTCGCTGGCAGAGCCCTATTTGTTATTGACTGCTCCAAACAAAATGAAGCCCTCAAGAGTAACACTATTGACGTTAAGTTGGAGTTTCAAAGTTCCGAAAACTTCTCGAAGGAGTCACGAGCCTTTTGTATAATTATTCATGATCGAGTTCTCGAGTATCAGGCTTTAACAGGTCAAGTACGTGATCTGTTGTAATCAGTTACTATTCAACCCTCTCAGCACGATGAAGTTTGTTGTGGTTGACGTTCAGGGATTCAGCGTTCCAGAATTTCAAGCTAAAGAATTGGCTATTTACGATGGAAAGCAAATACGGAACTATCTTTTCAAACCCGTTAAGCCGTTTTATGAGCTGTCCTATGATTGCCAGAAGCAAGTGATGTTTCTATATGGGAACCGACATGGTTTATACTACAATTCCGGCGAAACCGATTACAATGAACTTCACCGCATTATCTACAACGATCTACGGGATGTTGATGTTATCTATGTGAAGGGGCATGTAAAGAAGACCTTCTTACTGGAAACTTTTTCCACGATGAAATATCTTAAGCATATACCCGATATTGTTAATTTAGAATTTACTGGGGGCAGTGTTGCTGTACCGAAATTAGCTCTAAGTAAAACCACTTGTTCTTATCATGCTTTAGAATATTGTATTTGTAGTGCTAAGAATTCAAAAATTTTGTATGAATATATTTATGATTTTTTACCTAAATAAAGAAGTTAAACTGTATTACCTGTTTAATTTTATCCTATATTATTAGACCCCCTTGAGAAATTTGATCATTTAGTCTCGAGCTTATGACAAAGACAGTCGATTTGTCAGTTAGATTAGACGAGCATTTGAAAAAAATACGCAAGCTGAAAAGAGACATTAAGTTTTACCAAGAATATAAATCTGTGGTTAGATTGTTTTCGAAACTTACCATTTCAACTTACCAATGGCGGCCTCCTCCTCCTCCTCCTCCTCTTCCGGCTGGGATAAGGTGTTTGAATCGTCCTCTAGATGTCCTGATGTTCCAGCGAAAGTTCTTAAGACTAAGCCTAACCGAGTTTACGAGATTGATGACTTTATAACTGTCATTTTTACTACGTCCGAAGAGGAACGCAAACAAGTAATTTTGGATACTATTGGTTATGGCAAAATTTCTTTCTCTAGTGAGGAATTTGAAGAATTTTTAAGCACTTTTGATTGTTTCAATACCCATTGGGTAGATATATTTATGATAATTGGACAGTACACGCTAGTGTTTCATCGCAATGGTGAGAAGAGAAGTCTCAAGTTTGAAGATGCCACAACAGACAAGTATCTATTTCGATGGACCGAGAAGCTAATACACCTATTTGCAAAACATGTTTATGAATTGTATAAGCTTAATATTGAATATTATACTGTTACTAAATAAATAGTCTAACGTTAATTTGTTTTTCTTTGTTCTAACTAAGGAAATAAAACACCAATATAAACACAAAAATTTATTAAAGTGGAAAAAAAGTTCAAAAAAACACAAAATGTGACCGAACAGTGGTCTGTAAATAGAGTAAAATAACAAACAATATAAAAATCAAAAAAGGGTAAACTTGGGTAAAATAAGTTAAAAAAGCAAAAAATCTGACCGAACAGCGGTCTGGAAATAGTAAATATAGTAAAATAAACAAACAATATAAAAAATCAAAAAAAATAGGGTAAACTTGGGTAAAATATACATAGAAACAAACAATATAGAAATAAAAAATAGGGTAAACTTGGGTAAAATATACATATAAACAAATAATAGAAAAATAAAGCTAGGGTAAACTTAGGTAAAATATACATATACAGTAACTAAATGAATACAATAAATAGGGTAGACTAGGGTGAAATACATTAATACAATAAATAGAGTGGAAATAAATGAATACAATAAATAATAAAATAAATAACATATATGCTTAATCTAATATCACAGCCTCGAAAGTCATACATTTAGCTACCAAAGGGATTAAAGGAAAGTTAGCTGCCCGTGATCAGTCTTCGCTCATGGAATTTCCGATGATTCCTTATACTTTTCAATATCTCTATGACCCCAAGCAAGCGTGTTCTCCAAGTCGCCGGGAATAAGGTAACGCTTATCGTCCGCGTGTGATAGCGCTACCTTATTTTTCAGTTCGACATACATATCGTGTAAATGAGAACGGAAAGTGTTCATCTGACGATGAATCTGAGTTCCTTCTACGTCAACCGCTTCCCTATAATCGTCCAGAGTCAGTTCGGATTGGGTGACGTAGTCAGGAACTCCCTTAGCTTTTTTGGTTAACTTTCCCTCCACATTTACACAATATGCCTTCGCCCCGGTACCGTAGAAATCCCAAATGATTTTTCCTGCATACTCATCTTTCATTTTGCCCAAAATTGACTGGTTTACAGGAACATCATGTGGATTTTCCTGTGAGAAATTAGACGTGTCGAATCTATCTAAATTTTGTGTCATATCGCTATAGAAATTTTCGGTTGTAATTTTCAAAACAAGGGAATCGGTGTCAGTGTAGAGTAAAACCGCGTTGTTGCCGTATTTTGGCTTAATATACCCGTACAAAAAGTCATACATAATAGTCTTGGATATTTCCAAGATGCTGAAACCCACGTAAATCGGTTTATTATATGTGACTTTTTGTTTTTTCATCTGGATGGCTACCAGGTTCTCGTTAAAAATAGTGCGATCTTTAAAATGAGGTTTTGAAATTAACGCTTCGGCTCCCAACCTTCTACCAATATTTTCCCAATGAGAAACAAGTTTAACATCTACCCGTTTCTCCACATTTTCCATTGTTTTCCCAAACACGGCGTTGTTCATAAGTTTGAAAAAGTCTTTTTCAAACTTATTTTGCGCTTGATTGCGCATCGCTGTGTTTAGGTCAATGTATTTCTTTAGCCACGGTGATTGGTCAAAAGATATAACGCGATGAATTTTGGTGAGCTTAAGCCCATAATCTAAAGCCTGACGCAAATTTTGGTAATGAATTATATATTTACTTTTAGGTTTAAAATTTGGAATTAATTTTTCAATATCTTGGAATTTTGATTCTGGTGGAGCTATTGATTGTGGACAAAAGGGTAGTTCGTTGTGTAAATAATGCAACTGTTCGGGATATTCTAAATCTACCTCTAATACGTAGCCAGTTTTAGAATCATTCGCGACATTCATGTAATCTAAACTTTGAATTTCGGTCTCATCTAACCACTTAAAATTCCCCGTTGGTAAATATTGAGACATAGCCGCACCATAGAGGTTGGTAGCGTCCAAATACATGATGTAGGAAGTAGGTTTGGAAGCGTCATAATGAGGTATAAATTTATTATTTGCAAAAGCTTTTCTAACACTACACTGACTGACCCCACCGCGAATACCGTGTTTAAAGAAGTGTACCATGTCTAGATCTGTCAGTAATTCCAAGCAAATTGATGTGGACTTGAGTGCGGCGTCCATCGCAAGAGAGGGCGCGGTGAAGTACTGCGCAGGATCTAGACCGTAAGTGTTAAGGCACACGTCTCTAAAACTTTCAAAAACATCTGTTAACAATAATACGTCGGATTTTAAATAAATATCTGAATATTCGCCTAAAGTTTTACATTCAAATAAATTCCATACAGCCCCAGCACGCTTGTAATCCTCGTCAGTAATATCTTCTTTTTTGAGTTGGTTATAAAAGTCTTTTTGTGATGGAAGCTTTGTGTCATTCAATTTCGCGAAACTATCCACGTAATTATATGGGAAGACACCCTTCTGTCGAATAAGCTGAAACTTATTTTCTTCCGCGAAATATTTTCTCACTTCTCGACATTGTTCTGGTTTTAAATTTTGACTCAGTTTATCGAGACTGCTGGCCATGAAACGAAAACTGTCGAGGAAGCGTAATTTTAAAAATACCTGATGTTGTTTACCATCTCTGTTCTCGATGTTATCCACCAAAACATGTTTAGTAAAGGAGATATACTTTTCCTTGTTTTGAGGGATAACATCCAACTTTTCTTCGTTGGAAGCCAATTCCTTAACAAACAGGTGGGAGTCAAAGTTGGACATGTTATGGAAAAAGATGGGTATAAATTGAGGGATTTTGTAATTCAGGTTGCATACAGAGTGCGCGGTACCTCGATAGGAGCCGTCTGTATGATTATGTTCGTGCACACGATCGTTTAACGCTGCATCAAATGGCTTTTCGCAAATATGACACACCCTGGCTTCTTGATGCTCCCTCTCTTGTTCCGCAGAAATAGGTGTCATGGGTACTACTTCCTTCATAAAGCGATTATAGATTGATTTAGAATCAATCTCTAATCGTTTTACGAATTCTTTGTGAGCATCCGGACCCCTATAACTTTGGTAAATCGAATGAGCATCGTCAAAGTCACATTTGATGTAGTAACCGAACGAGTACGGAACATGTTTGTGTGTTCTCACAGTGTATGACGTATCGGGATCCTGCGCATTTTCCTCTGTATCCAGGGGTTCAAGGATAGTTTCGAAATCGGCATAAACAACGAAAGGTACTTTTAATTTTTTTTCAAAGTTTGTAAATTTCAAAATATTCTCGGGAATCTCTTCACCATATTTATTTTTTTTTAAATTTGTCGTTGGGACTTTAGCTAAAACGTGTCCGCAATCGTGCTCCTGATGAGTCTTTAATTTTTGTTCTGAATCAAAATACGATGAACAACCATCACATAAATACTTAACACCATGATGTAGGGATAATTGACTTGAGATCAGGCGAGATAAACTTCTTACTAAGCAGTAATGACTATTTCCATAGTCATCACTGATTACTAACAAATTTACGTGTCGCTCCCTATTACGAGATTTTGTAAAGTATAAGGGACCCACGACTTCAATAATATTTTTACCATTGTCAAAAACCCTTTCAAGTCCATAGACATTAATAGAAATATTATTGAGTCGCTCAAACTTAGCGATGTCGATAAGTTTAATCGGAAATTCTATACCTGTAAAGTCCAGTTCGTTCTCAAAAGGCAGATAGTTCGCGACTCTCTCTGCATGTTGAGTTCGATCCAAAGGATGTAAGGCAGCTAGGACTGACCACATGAAACATTTTTGATCCGTGTTCTGGATGTTCAGAACAGCTTTCTTTGCTTCAATCTCCTTTGGCAGCGGGATGTAGGAAGATGGCTTTAGAGGCTGGATCTTGTTGATACCTAATTCTAAGTGGAGGAGTTGTTGGAGCGCCCACCCTGTAACAATAGAAATAGGTATTAGTAAGAAATATTAAACAGTTTTAAAAAAATTTTTGCAATAGTTTTACACTTACCACTATCCTTTTCCATAAATTCCGAATACTTCCGGTCCAGGATAGCGCTGAACTGCTCAAACAGCTCCTCCAAGTCCGTAGCCCTGCTCACCAGCTGGTATTTGGTGTTGAAGGACTTCACCTCCTCCGACTCGCTCGACTGCAGGAGAAAGCGACCGAAAAGCTCCAAGCCAATCTTCAGGTAGTCGTACCTTAACACAACGGCCCCAACCAACTTGACGAATTTTTGTTTCAGCTGCTGTACGTAGTTCTTCACGTTGGTTGGGTCTTGGCTTGAAGTGAGTCTGTAGGTAGTGATCCGGTTTCTAAATGATGTTTCCACCCGCACCACTCCTTCTTCCTCCTGCATCCTCACACAACACTTCTCCCGATGGATTAACGTTCTCAGATGTCCTCCCCATCGGGAGACTGGAACATCCAGTTTGCACTCCTTGCAGTGTTGCGTTGCTGATGTAGATGGTTCTAGAGATAAGAAAAAATAATTAGTATCAAAGTTATCTAAAAACAATTCTAGTCTTAAAAGAAAATTTCAATTTTTACCTACTCACCATCTGTCGAAACGAGTCTTGCTCTTTTCGCCATGGATGTCTGCGTGGTCTTCGCTGGTCTTTTGGGGGCCGGGTGCTTCTCCTTCTGGTGGCGAAGAAGAGCCCCCTCCGACTTGAAAATCCCACTGCAGACGTCGCAGATCTTGACTGCTAAGCGGCAATCTCCATGACGATTGAGGCTGTCCTTCCTGGCGAATGCACGGCTACAGAAGTTGCACACAAACATTTTCTGGAAAATAAAATATTTTGACTGAGGAAAATGTTTCCGAACCCTTGTTGGTATACTCCTACTATTATGTGACCCCGAGATGCGAGTGGAAACCGAACATACATCATCTTTCCCTACTCGCCGTTTGATAAATTTTTTCTTTCATTAAATTTCCAGTTTTAGCCTAACTTCAAGCAAAACTAGCGCTTATACATACCCGATAGATAAATTATTTTTTAAAACACTATTACATGCATAAAGACTACTTCGTTCGGTTCTAGTTTCAAAGATTTATTGTTTGGGCGTTACGTCGCTCTACTTCTAAGGTAAATTAATATTTTAAAAATAATAAGTCCCTGCGTTTAAACAAAAAAAAACAAATAGTGAAAAAAGAAATGTTTTGAACACTGTCAGCGACTTTAAAATTTTTTCAAACAATATTACATGTATGAAGACTACGAGTGCTTTGTTAGGTTCTAGTTTAAAAGATTTATTGTTTGGAAGCTATGTCACTCTACTGCTAAGGTAAAATATTTTAAAAAATATTTTAAAAATACTCAAAGTCACTACGTTTAAACAGCAAACAACTAATGAAAAAAGAAATGTTTTGAACACTGTCAGCGACTTTTAATTCTAAAAAGTATGTTTGATCTTAATCTATATAGTTTAAAAAATAAAAAAAGGGTTTCAGACCAACCTCCTTTTCTATTACTCGATCCCGATTCTAATATTACTGTAAATAATTGAAGATTTCCATGCTGTTACTTAAACGCGAAATTAAAATCATAATTTTGTATACTAAAGTTGTAAGACAGGCACATAGACAGACTATTTTTGATTTTCCCTGACACGACGGCACTAGGTTGTAAGACAGACACATCGATAGACTATTTTTATTTTCCCTGACAAAACGGCACTAATATTCTTGTAAATACTCGACATTTCATTTTTGTTCATACATGCAGACTACAAAACTTTAAGCTAATATCAATCGGTACTTACCCAAAAATTTCACAGTACACTTTCTTCACACAAAAAACAAAAGAACAAAGAACACTCCGACTGGCTGGCAACGAACTTAACGTGCACACTAGGAGATTCAGACGCCAACTGTGCTTTGCAAATTGCCTCTTTCTCCCTTTTATGCTTTTCCTTATCAGCCGGAAACTGACGGGTCCTAACAAGTTAACGACGCAGTTTGCTGCTTCAAATAAAGTTAATAATTTCTAATTGTGTGTTTTATTTATCAGTACAATACTAATATTTTGCAATTCTTTCTGTTGTTCGCACGTTCGAGCCCACCTTATCACCAGAAATGTTAACCGCAACTTCCCGAGTTACACACGGCACTACTACATATTATTATTCACTTAAATAATATTAATACATTCTATTTCTTCAAAAATTTTAAAATCTTAATTTTTACCGATCGGTTCTACGTACATATTTGCTTCGATCTAAACACACATACCGACTGTTATTTTACAAGTAAATAGCTTTTTCAACTAATTAATATTCTCCTGATAAGGACGGAAGTTGTGAAGGCTGACGGCTTCCACCGTCCTTATCGCTGTATACTCATTTCTATTGCCACTAAACGACATGTAAATACGTTTTGATTTCCTTGCAAACAATTTCAAATTAAATCATTAATTTTCTTTAATTGCTAATGCCCTTACCTCTCGGAATTAAGAAACCCGAATAGTGTTATTACTTTATTTAAATTTTTCTCTTTTCTTTGATATCCATCACGACTTTTACCATATTCGACCCCCTTATCATCAACCGGAAGTGCTACCGTCGACTGTTTAAACAGGAGTGTTTAAACAACCCTGTTTAAACAGAGGCGTTTTTAACAGGGTAGTTTAAACATGGCTGTTTGAACAGGGCTGTTTAAACAGGGGTGTTTAAACAGGGGTGTTTAAACAGGGGTGTTTAAACAGCCCCAGTTTAAACATTGACGATTTTAACGTGAGTTGTTTAGTTGTTATTAACTTAAATAATATTCCTAAATTATATATATTTCATCGAAAATTTAGTATACAGGGTGCTGTAAAAATTTTGAGATCTAATTTTTTACTAGTTCCGATGATCTAATACCTATTTTTCTATTACCAAACCCCCTAATATTCATAACTTATATAATTAATCCAAAATTTACTATACAGGGTGATGTAAAAATTTTGAAATCTAATTTTTTCCTCAAAGTCGAGATTTTTGAAAACTAATTTGACAAATCGAAAGATCTGCTCCGTCACTATCCCCCCCATGCGAATTTCGGCTCTCCACCATCAGCCGTTAGGTCGCTAATCGCAAAAAACTATATCTCCGGAACCCTAAGGCCGATCGACGCCATTCTTTTTTTAAACGTCTTCGGACACCGCCCTGAATACGTGACGTATCTTAAATTTTTATTCTGACGTTTAACACGTGACTGGTGACAGTTGACAGGTCTTCAATGACAGGTGACAGCTGACATATTTTTACGCATGTCTTCTGACGCCATTTTGAACACGTGACCTACGTTAAATTTTAATTTTGGCGTTTCAAAAGTGACAGGTGACAGTTGACAGATCTTAAATGACAGGTGACAGCCGCCATACTTTTACGCATGTCTTATGACGCCATTTTGAACACGTGACCTACGTTAAATTTTAATTTTGGCGTTTCATAAGTGACAGGTGACAGTTGACAGATCTTAAATGACAGGTGACAGCTGACATGCTTTTACACATGTCTTATGACGTCATCCTTCATACGCCACGTATGTCAAATTTTAATTTTGACATTTGACAAGTGACAGGTGACAGTTGACAGGTGACATTTGACAGCTGCGCGCGCAGGTTGGGTTTGCTGACGTAAGATCCAGTGACGTAGACTTCGATGACGTACTTGAAATTTGCACATGCGCAAAGGTGGCTGAGATATGACGTCATAGATCACAAGATAAGATCCCACCGGTGGGCGGTGGGGGCAGAACTCCCAAACTTTCACTACTTACCCAACAAGGAAAAATAAAAATTTCCTCAGTGTATAAAAGACCCCGAGTCGATTTACAACAAGGAGAATTTCATGATATTATTAGCGGTAGATATCCCAGTATCATGATAGGAGATCTAAATTGTAAATCGAAAGAATGGAATAGCAGATGTGAAAACATCGGCGGTAGACTATTAATAAGATACACTGAGGAAGAGGGTGCCGTAGTAATAGGCCCCGAAGTCCCTACTTTTATTGGAGGACGTGGATTACCTGACGTACTAGATATAGTCGTCATGAAAAACGTAATCCAGAACTTTACACTGGAAACTTTGGAAGAGTACACATCGGATCATAATCCGATAGAACTAGTACTAGGACAAGGTATTAACGAAGCTGAGGTGATATACAAGAAGTACACAAACTGGGAGACCTTCTCAGAAAAAGTACATGAAAAAATAATCATAAGACCGATTAGAAGCGCTGATGACCTTGAAACAGCCGTAGAAAGCCTGGAAAATCATATTCTGGAGGCCTATGACGAAAGTACTGTGACTAAAAGACATTTACCACCGAAAAATCCCTACGGAGAAATCCCGAGGGAAATAAGAGCACTAGTTACAGAGAATCGAAGGCTCAGGAAAAGATACAGGCAGAGTAAACGGCAAGAAGACAGGGTAACTCTAAACAGAAGCAGCCAGGTGCTAAGAAATGCGCTAAAAGAACATCGTGCTAGTAAATGGGATGAGCGAGTGCAGAGTCTCAAACTCGAAGATAACTCTGCATGGAAAATGCAGAAAGCTCTAAGGCGCGAGAAAACAACTATACCACCTTTGCATGGAGCAAACGGGATGGCTTATACCAACGCCGAGAAGGCAAATGCACTCGCTGATTCCATTAAAAGGGAAGCTAGGTTAAACGTTCATCCAGATGATGACAACGATGATCTAGAAGATCTCGTTGAAGAAAATGAGGCACTTATGTCAGTGAGACCTCAAAACGATAATATACCTAACCCCGCAGCACCAGAAGAAGTAAAAGCCATCATAAGAAGGCTAAAAATCAGGAAAGCACCTGGCAGAGATGGGATCACTAACCAAATGATTAAAAAGTTACCCAGAAAAGGCATAGTAGCCCTGACCAACATCATAAATGGGATTATGAGAACAGAACACTATCCTCAGACATGGAAACATGCACAAGTGATAGTGTTCAATAAACCAGGAAAAGAGAAAAAGTTTCCTCAAAACTACAGACCCATAAGCCTGCTTGCAGGACTAGGGAAAGTAGCAGAGAGAATTATAGCGAGACGCTTAAATGAGGAAACTGAGACACTGAACCTCATGCCAAACGAACAATTTGGATTTAGGAGAAACCACTCAACAGAATTACAACTGTTGAGGATAGTTGAATACGCCACCGAAGGCTTTCAAAAGAAGGAGGCCACCGGAGCCGTCTTTTTAGACGTAGCCCGGGCCTTCGACAGAGTTTGGCATGAAGGACTAACTTACAAGATGATTTCTGCAGGATACTCCTTGAAAATCAGCAGAATCATCAGAAACTATCTAAGAGATAGAACGTTCAGTGTCAAAATTGACGAAGAGTTCTCAAATCCCAGAGAGATAGAAGCTGGAGTGCCCCAAGGTTCGGTACTGGGGCCGCTTCTGTATAACATATATGTACATGATATACCTAGAACCCCACCTAGTATGCTAGCACTATATGCTGACGACACTGCCATCTTGGCACGTAGCAAGAACACAGGCATAATATGCAGAAGGCTACAAAGTAGCCTCGATACGATAATTGACTGGTGTATTAGGTGGAAGATAAAAATAAATGGAGAAAAGAGTCAGGCAGTGCTACTACAAAAAAGACAGCTAAGACCAGTCAGAAATATTAATGTGGATGGTACAGAGATAGAATGGTCAAACCAGGCTAAATATCTTGGAGTCATCCTAGATACAGGACTCACGTGGGGAAAACACGTTAGATATGCTATAGCCAAGACCAAGGCAGCTATGAGCCGTCTCTACCCGCTCATCGGTAGACGTAGTCACATGAACAGAAGGACAAAGCTCACGATGATCCGAGCCATAGCTAGATCACAACTAACCTATGGGTCCACTGTGTGGGGCTACGCGGCTAGAACCCACATTAATAAAATAGAGTCAACTGAGAATCGATACGTACGTATGGCAGTTGACGCACCTTGGTTCGTCAGCAATCGGCACATACAAAGAGATCTGAACTGGCAGAACATTAAAGACTTTATGAGGAATAAAGCAGAGAAGGTCTTCCAAGTAGCTGGGGAGCACTCAAATGAACATTTGAGACAGCTTGTCAACTATAACCCAGCAGAACAGGCCAGGATGTATAGGAGATACAAACGAAGGCCAAGAAACCAACTAGGATAACGAAGGCAAAAGTGAGTGCTTGTGCGAGTGTGAGTGTAGCGCGGGTGTTAGAAATAGCGCAGGCGCGAACGCGAGTGCTAGTGCGAGCGGGCCTGTATACCGATTTGAGTCAAATACCTAAGTTACCATATCTTAAGATTGCTTAGGTATAAATTGTAAGTAGATTGCATGTCATTTACACATAAGTTACTTAACACCGTATGTAACATACAAAGATCTTAAGATAGAGACATAAATATTGTTTTAAGTAGGACTATAGTTACCTTAAGGCAATATTGTATAAAAATTATAAAAAAACCCAAAAATATATTCCTTTTCAGGTCAGAGATTATCCCCCATATTTGTATGCGAAAATATGGGAGGGTTATAAAGGTTCGGCATGACACGGGTCATGCGAGCGCTTATAATCTTACGAGAGATACTTGGTTTATAGACCCTAGGTCCGAAACCAACTAACTCTAGGGGGAGTGTTTAGTCGGTAGGAATCCGACATAACCCAGTTTTTCGCATATGGGTATCTTATGCAAGATTCACTTCCTCTTACCCCAAACAAAAAAAAAAAAAAAAAAAAAAAAAGGTAGGTATGTTCGTTTATCCTGTACTGATGAGAACTAAGAGTTCGAAACCGGTATGCAGGTAACGACATCCTAACTAAAGAAAAAGCTTCCTTCTTCCTGGTAGTTTCTTGCAGTCAAACCAAGTATTTTGTTGTCTAACAGTGTTAGTCAAAATACGGCAAATTTTGGTATGTAATCCAGCGCTCGGAGGGGCATATAGCCCGGAGAATAGCTGTTTTACCATGATTTGTTCAAACCCTTATAGTATAAGGAATTTTCAGGTGGTTTAGAGAAATTATTCTCAATTTTACGTATTTAAAAAACTATTTAACTATCCCTCACTGACGTTCATAATTTAGCTTTAGTACCGTGCTTATCTAACATCCTCAATTAGATTTTACGTAACTGACAATATCTTATACTTATGCTAATTTTGAATGAACTAATTAATATTAAATGGTATAGTTCTCGACCTTGTAAAACGATAAAATATGTTTTGCTTAATGTCTTGATATCTGATGCGGCCATTTGCATATTATTAACAGTGAAATAATAGACAACCGAGGAAAATTACTGAGCAAGCACGACATATTTGATCAACGGTCCTTCACCATTTTGTTGTTTACTGTTAAGGAGATAATGGGATCGGATAATATGTTCCTTAAATTCAACAAAACAAATAATACATATTTTTTGGTACCCTGAGATAGGCGCCATCCATCCGCAGCCCTTTGAAGCTATGAAAATTTTCAAAATAAAAATCGAATTATGAAGTACTGGCTACTAGTTAAAATATAGTTCGGTGTAAAGATTTTTCACTTATCCAATTATATTCTATCATGCAAAACGGTTTGATATGTTTTAACGTTGATAAAAACTTCCGCAAAAATTCAGCTAAAACCAGATGCAGTCCTCTCTTCTTTGCCATATTTACATTAATATTTGTCAACTAGTATTTATATGCAAACAAAAACCTTATAAAGATGAGAATCAGTTCCCTAAACCAATCCTTATTGTATAAGGAATTTTCAGGTAGTTTAGAGAACTGATCCTCAACTTTACGTATTTATATGTACCCCTGACAAGTAGACTTCATTCATATTTTTAAAAACCTTAAATGTACGATTTTAAATTACATTACCAAAATTTACATGTGAGTCACATGATGTGATTCCTTAGGCCATATTCTTGTTATTCGGTTCCTGAAATAACGTTGCCAAAGTAGGACAGTTATGACTGGCTACAGTCAAACAAAAGTTTTCTCAAGAACGAGGCTCCTGGACAAACAAAGTTGGAACTAATGCTAAATTTTTTTTTATACTTTAAATCTAACAACATACCTACCTGCTACCTTGCTCCTTCTGGACCCGTCTTTGCATCCATTTTGTTCGGCTGCTATAACATTATTGTTTTCCAGATGCCCTGTAATTTTTTAAGCATAATAGTTTGGTAAATAGTTTGTAGATATTTGACAAAAAATATGTGATGGGCGGTAGTCCGTTAGTCCTCTTGCATTTTTCGTTTTGGGAAGCATTGTGACGCTTATTTTACATTTAACCAAAGAATAAAAATAAAAATGTGACGCTTATTTTACATTAAACCAAAGAATAAAAATAACTTTGAATTTACAAAAATCCCTAATATCAGACTAGGTCAAGTTTAACTACAGACTTGCAACAAATTGTTCCAGGGAACAATGGTGGCCGCCAGCTTTTAAACAGCGAAGATGGGTCGGAGTTAAGATGATTTATTTTTAGAGCGCCACGTGATTTTAAAGGTTTTACACCATGCCCTGTATATTGATGTTTTACGTGAAAGGAAAAAAATCACGAATTGTCAAACCCCTGGCTGCAGTCTGTCTTCCACCAACTCTCGTTCCGATACTAGTATCCAATAAAACAACAACGCTTAAAACAACAAATTGGTTATATTAATAACAACGTAAAAATGTAATACAAATTGGATCTTAATGACCAATTAAAATTATAATACACATTGGTTATATTAATGTGACCAATAAAAAAAATATAATGCCGATTGGTTATATTAATGTCCAATTAAAAAAAAATTATACTGGGTAATTAACCGGCGCGCGCTCAGTCCCCAAACGTGATCACTTCTAGTTTACAGTACTTTCGCACACCCTCTATTATTACCCCTGACTTAAATTTAACATAGGGAACACGATTCCCATCGGTTAACTACCAAAACAAAAGAAATATTCAATGCACTTATAGCTAGTATCAGTAAGTTGTTACATTAGAATTATATAGGTTACGGTTAATTTGGTTACTTGGCTAGTTTTCAAACTAACCAGCTAATTTGCAAACTAACTAAAGACCCTGTTATTTTGAAGGAATCGGCCATTTCCCACAAAATAGCAGATGATCAGTGGATGGTTTAGAAACTATCTGGTTAGTATGAAACTATCGATTTGCTTCAGTTAAGATGAGGATTTTATTGAGGTATAACATAATAGCTGTTGGTTTAGATACTAACTGGCTAGTTTACAAACTTTATTTCAGTTCATGTTAATATATGACGGTTAATATGGTTACTCAATTAGTTTTCAAACTACCCAGTAGAAACAAATTTGTTGTTGATTAATGGTTTTTATTTCTAAACAACTTTAGATAGAACAAAGTAAAATTTAAGCAAGTACCATAGCAAGTACCTACACCAAGTTTTGAAAAAATTCACAAGATTATTATAACCTAACTTTATATCTCGGTCTGACTAAGGTTACGTTAAACGTTTTAGGGGGAACAGAAAAAGTCTCGTGTTGCTTCTCGAGGTAAAAATTTTAGATAAGTATACTTATTCTTAGTTGTCGAGCAACAAAATAATGGGTCGATATAAAAAAAAATGTATTAAAAACTTGCGGTCTCCTTGGGCTGGTAAGGGCTCATCCTCTTCTCTGTGGAGGGAGTGGTGAGCAGCACCAATCGCTTGAGGTCTGACAGGTGTAGAATGGCCAACCTAGGTGGTATTAAGTCCTGGACAGACGTGGAGTCCTGTAGTAAAACTGGAATAGCTGTGAATGATCTTCAAAATCGGACCGGATGCAAAGAAGGACCATACTAATCCCAGGAGACGTAACTGCACCAGAAACCAAAACTAACAAATAAAAAACCCCTGGAAAGAGAAAATCAATCAGAATAAACATTCTCTGTCCATTAAATCTGAATTATCAGTCTCTCTACGCTATCTACGAACACAATAAATGCACATAAAAATTTACCTTTAGATCTTAAACGGGGTGGAGAAGCACGTGGTGGCGTCGATAATCGTGATCCTCACAATGAGAGTGGGCAATCAAACTCCATAAAAACTAACACAAGGTTCCACTATATGACTTATGCCCACGATTAGTTAACTGGAGAAACTCCCTAACAAAAAGGGAACCATTGAATCACTCATATAGTAAAACTTTCAGAAAACTCTGTTCTCGCGCCCACTGCAAAACGTGTCTTGCTGATGAGATCTTCAAATTACGTCTAATCCAGATTCTATAAACCAGATTATTCCAGACCTGTCCTTTCGAAACCTACTCATGCGCAGAAACCAACGCTTCGAGATTATTTTTCAGTTGATATTCTAATTTAAGTCGAAGTTAAATGTAACTCTATAAGGAAAAGATTCCTCAAGGCAAAACAGGATTTTTAAGGGCTTTCTGCAAAATTTCTGCTTTTTAAATTCAGAGATTTTCACCAAAGCGTACCCTGAAATTGGGGGTTCATGACTATCTTACTAGATCTCTCCCTAGATAACAAATCCCCCAGGAAATGGATGTGCCAGTTGTTTGATTGTTTTATCAGATTGGCACCACTGTCTTGCTAACTTCACTCTATAAATGGCAAGTGACATATGTCAGAAAGTCAGAAATAAATAAAACAAAGGGAGGAAATAATTGCAAATTTCAGTATATGATTCAAGAACACGAATGAAACCGCAAAATATCCACAGTAAGTACCCCAAATCACCCTTCAAATCCTGGTGTCCTGGTAGTGGAAATTAATCCAATGTTTACGTATACACACACATGGCCTTGCTCTAAGCACTAATTATTTTAGGAAAACTGACCAGAATCCCATCTAGATCATCTCTAGAACATTCAACAAAGTGCAACACTTATCCACAAATAACGGTGATCAGTACAAACCAGAAATATTTGGGCAAACATAAATTGTAAACAAACCAACCCGAGCACGGTTAGGCAAGAAAGGGGGCTCTCCAGGAGAAGCCCGTTAAATACAACAAAGATGTACGCCAATGATGCCCGAAATTATGCCAACAGTTGTCACACATACCCGAAATTCAACAATTAATGACAACCAGGCATCTGACTAACCAACTAATGGAAGCCGTCGAGTGACCATTAAGGTAACAACAAGTAATAATATCTAAACAACACCCCTACTTACATTCCTTCTTGCTTTTCTTTTAGTGGTAAGAAAGCACCGATTCAGAGTAGTATATCTGAAATCGATCTAACTGTGATCTTATAATGAAGCGTGTAAACTATGGTAAAATGATGTAATTTTTTTAATTTAAAAAAAAACTAGCCAAAAAGACAATTTTAGAATAGTTGTATGTTACTTATCGTCAGTATACTGTATTGATAACTTGTAAATGTGGTTACGTTGATGAATAGATAACTGAAACAGAAGGAAAGAAGGCAGAGACCTGTATATTACTGCAATTTAGCTTCTCCAATAGTTCTTCCTTTCTTTAATAAAAAAAACAACTTACTGGTTATTTATTTATTTGTTTATTAAATTACGGAAATTAAGAGAGAAAATTATACCCCGCGCATTCGCCAAAATATAAAACATAAAAGTAGAATTTTAACACATTACAGCATGAATATCATAACAGAGCATATCGTACTCGGTAGTTGTTTGGGATTATCAATGATACCTTGGAACTGTTTTGCCAGGCTCTCGTGCATTGCTGTGAAATTATTGAATTCAAAAATTATAAAATCCGTCTGGACCGGGCGCTTTCCAGTTTGGTGCTTAGTTAATCGCATTTATTATTTCGTTCTTCGTGATCTCTATCTCATCTCTTCTAGCCTGTTGGTTCTGCGTTTCTCTTCTTTCAGCCAATAGGATATTTCATGTCGTCCTGCTTGACCCCATATGCCATTTCAGTAACTCCGCATTTCTCCCTCGCTTGGCCACAATTATTGCTTTCCTGAGCTATCAGTGTTCTATAAAAGAGCTGCTGGTCTTGTTCAAACTTTCTGAGTAATTTTTTTTATTAGCTTCATTATTAACAGCGTTATGTCCTGCTGTCTGTTTGGAGATTCTCTTGGTATTTTTGCTTCATTCAGTATCGTATTTGCCTTTCTGTGCACCTTGTTGGAGGGTGCTTTGTTCTAATTTACGTAATTAATTAGTAAGAATTCCTACCTTTGGTCGTGTCTCGTTGATGTTGTTCTCTATTCTTTGACGCCAGCGGGGTTGTTAATTTTCCTTGGTGAGTCTTGCGCCTTACTAATGCGATTTGTTTTTTGTTTTGTATTATTATTATTATTAAAATTAATATTATAATTATTATTATTATTATTATTTAAAAAATATTGTGACTCTTTTCCGTTATGTGACAGGTTTCAAAAACTATCGCTCAGATTTGCTCCAGATTGCCCATGTTTATGTATCTACCTCTTGCATACCATATGCAGCAGGAGCACAAATATTTACGGTCAGATTCCCCAACGCCAGACCGGTTTAATTTGACAACCAAAAGTTTTAAGCTGACAAGTGTAAGAATAAGAAAATTAAGTTTTAAACTATGCATTTGTTTCTGAGTTTTTTTGCAAATTTATTGAGAATAGGGCAATTTTATTATTTACTTTCCACTGTAATACAACTAAATTTTGTAGCAACTTGTATCGTGTTCATTTGGAAACCCAGCAAATCTCTAAAATATTAAAATAACTAGTAAGTATTTAATGATGATTACGAGTTATTAACTGTGATAGGGCAAAAACCTATCGAACCCTAACTGATCAACTAGAAGATAGTAATTTAGACCAGTACTAAATATTTAACCTTATTTCTTAAAAAAATATTTAGTTTGTCAGTTAAGATATAAAAAGTATAATTATTTCAACCTTTCCATTTCAGGAATACCGCAAATATAGCATTAAAACCAATATTGCTGGTATACGAAAAACAAAATATAAATACCAACAAAAGATGCACTTCCTAGTAAAGATTTACAATAAGCATAGGAAAACAAAATATTATCGATATCATGGATCACAACATAAAACGAAAGTTGTTTAAATCGCCTGTAAATAAAACCAATGGTACGATGGTACGTCCAAAAGTACCGATAACAAAAATACAAGGGCGTTATTACGGGGGGTTATCGGATAATTACCCCCCCCCCCCCCCCAATCCATGAAGACAAGATTTTTGTCTACTAAATCTATTTTACATTAATCAAATTCAAGGCTGTTTATGTCATCATTATATTTCATGCATATTTTATCTTAATTCATCATTATCCCACGCACCCAATTAAAGAGCTGGTGAAATCTTAGCCGATGTTTCCAGCCCTGAGTGTGTGATTCGTTTTTCATTCCCTTTCCTCTTCCCACTGTCATTCTTCTTTTTCTGTCACAATTTCTCTTCAACAAAAAATCAAATTTGAAAATGATGATGGCGCCCCCAAGGATAAAAAATTCCGGAGGTAAACTACCCCTCCATTCTAATCTCTGGGTGAGGGGTGCTCAAGGGAACCCAGAAAAATTCCAAAAGTATAATAACCTTTACCAACATCTGCGGGCTTAATTCCAATTTGGACTCTGTCCACCACTACCTCCAATCATGAAACCTCACATCCTTTTCCTGACCGAAACCCAAATCAGTCCCAAACTATCTCCAATCATCAACCAATCATCTCCTGTTTCGAGGTTATGAACTTCTTACATCTTGTCATATTCATGGTGGGATATGCACCTACGTTCGCAGCAGTTTTTTTTTGCACCAGACTTCCGAATCTGGAATCAAACAGGCCCGATGTTCTCTGGCTAAGACTAACCCTTAAATCTTCCAATAAATTTATCTATTCCATCTACTGCTCCCCATCAAACAACTCCTACAATGAGTTATTTGACTTTCTCTCTGCAAAAGTAGACCTTCTTATCTCTGAATTTCCCTCCGCTGAAGTCATCGTCCTAGACGACTTTAACGTCCATAGCAAGGAATCGCTAGGACCCACAAAAACCGACTCAGCGGGCAGAACGGCAAAAAATTTGGCAATCAGCATCTCGCTCACCAATTTAATCAGGGAGCCAAGATACTTTTCCCGCGCTCCACACTCACTAGATCTTTTCCGTATCACCCATCCTCAGCTAAATTTAACATCTGTGTGCGCTCCCCATGGTCATTCAAATCACGGCCTCATTACCGTCTCTTTTCCTATACGCCCGTAGTTCGTTGAAATCATGCCGGAACGCAGGATTTAACACTACAATTCTAGCGACTGGGATGGTCATCGAAACTTCTTTTCTGCTTTCTCTTGGAACCCTGTCTGTTTTTCCACTTCCGATCACTCCGAAATTTGCTCACATCTCACAGATATCATTCAAGTAGGTATTGAAAGTTTCATTCCACATACCCGCAAGAAGCCTAAACTTCACCATTAAAAGCCCCGGTTCTGTGATGCCAGACTCTAAAAAGTGGTGTTTTTTTCCAGCTTTATATTAATGAAAGGTAATGATATACATAACCTTTTTTTATTACACCTGTTTAGGTATTTATTACTGGCATTTCCAAACACAGTTTATGCTTGATTTCTATTAACCGCAGCCCGCGCCGACCGTCTCCAGGCAATCGACAGTCCATGTGCTCCCACTATAGAGTTATTTGTCATGAACCCTACCCCCCCCCCCCCCCCCCCATTCTTTTTGCATCGTTCCAGGATATATTATGTGTTTTTATTATTATGGTCTACCACTTTGCCAGCCATACTGTTTTTGTCTTGCTCTCTCCATTAGGTTTTTTTACACATACTCGTATTTTAGAATTTATTTATTCCGAGATTTAAGTGCCCAATCCCGGGATTTTTCGGGGCTGAATTTTAAACTGGATCCCGGGATCTTGGGATTTCGGGATCCCGGGATTGCAAGCTCTAGTTGCAACATTATGATAAGTAGATAAGTATGAAATTGCCGTTTTATGGTACTGTAATAACGTTTTTATATGGTGACCAAATAAAATCCATATAAATTGTAAAAAAAATGAATGAAATATGTTTAGTGTAGTTTTTTTACCTAAATATAAACGTTTCAATTTGACTAAATGTGACAAAACGAATTCATTTAGATTAAAATATTAAATAACTTTTGAGAACTTGTAAATGTGGGTGGTCTTTAAAGATACCATAAAATTACAAAAGGGGCTTAATACCCAGTGTTGGAAATTAGAATCAATATTTACTATATTTCCCATTATAAACAGGGGTCAGTTACGGTAATATCGAAACGGAAATAAAATCCTGTTTCTCGTTTATGTAAAAGAATATACCATTAGAGTACAGGGGCGTATCTATAAACGTTTTGTCTATTTATTAATTATCTCGAGTTAACGAATATTCTCCTTTTTTTTGAAAAGATGGAATGTTAATACGGATATGAGTAACTGCTAGATTTATCAATTTCGAGCTCCTTCTGTATAGGCTTATTGGATGTGATTTTTTTACCTTTAGAAAGTAACAACAGAGGTTTTTTTTCGATCACGTATTCAAGAGCCTTAGCATAGATTAGTATAGTATTTTAACCTGTATACAATGGATAAACCGTCCATTAAACAAAGAAACATTTAATTCAATCTTATTCTGTATAAAATTCGACGTTACTTCGGTCCTGTAACAGTAGAGTGGCTAGAGTACCCACCCTACAGCTAGGTATAGAAATTGAAATACAGAGAAGTTAGTTCGTACCGGGTCGTTCTAAGAGATGTAGGGTGTAATAGAAATGGTAAGTCGGTAACTTCTCTTATAAGTCGCGTCGCGTATTTCGCGCGGGAAAAGAACTTAGCGAATTTGTAATAAGGGGTTTTGTATAACTTCACTGGGTTATCTATTTTAAGGGTAAATGTGTTAAAGTTATTCATATGGGGAATTTCTATATATCACAGAACAATGATTTTTATTTTGATATCTTTTGTAATTCGAATCCGGTAAACGCTTGTCCTGCATTGTTCATTTCATTATTTAACATTCGTTAACTGTTTCTTTGTTACCTTCTGTTTTTATTTTTATTATTTTAATCTTTTATCATTTATCATATATTTCTTTGTACAGTTAATTTTTATTTATTCAGATAATATATATCTATTTGTGTTACAAAGTCCAGGGTTTTATTTAATGGCAGATGGACATTAATTACTAAGTTCAAATCTTCGTTACCGACGCCGCGACGGTGTTGAGAAGGAGACGAGACAAGAGAAATCGTTATAGATGACCACTTCCAGAGCTTCGATCTTAAATGGGCGACAACGTGTCTACAAGATCCACTGCAACAACTTGTCTACAAGATCCACTGCGAGATTTAGGTTTGGAGTAATGTAGAGTCATGTACTAATATTCACTAACTTTAGCTCCCTTTCAAAAGAATATTACTGGGCCTACAGAAAGCGTCTTTGTCGAATGCGTGATTTCTAAACTAGATAATTTATAAAGAACCCAAAAACAATATGTCATAGGTTCCTTTGGCCTTATCTGACGTAAATAATAAAAATAATTCAATCTGTGACATATAGAAATTGGCGTCAGGTTTGTAGGTAATTTTGATACGGTTTTTATAATTATTCGCGGATAGCTTGCGATGTATTCAAAATTTATTAAATTGTCTAGATTTTATTTATAAAAGTAATTGCGCTAGAGAGAGAATATCAAGTGCTTAACGTTCATTTTTGTGAGTTATATCATTTAACGTGCAGTAACTAAAAAAAAAAGTTTTTTTTGTGCTCATAAAGCGTTCTTATAAGGTTAATTTGTGTTGATATAGAGAGTAATGTTATAAGACCATAAAGGGTTAGTTTAAAGCCTTGAGAGACGATAAAAATGAATTTGCTAGTTTTTGTTTTCCGTGTAGAGATGTGGTTTCGTGTATTTTGTGGTGATATTTTACTGATTTTTCATAATTTATAGTATGATTTTTTTTTGTTCATATTAATTGCCAATTAGTTGAGAAATTTTCACTTAACTGTGTTTAGAAACTAATTGATTTTGTTTTATAAGAATTTATCATAATTTCATTGTTTTAAGTAATTTGACTAGAGTTGCACAGAAATCTCTAACTATAAAGAAAATTTCAATTGATTAATGATTTTTTTTGTTGGGCATTATATTTTGTTTTGCCAGAATATTAAATTATCACAGATTAATTAATCCATAAACCTTTAAAGCATTTCTTGTGAAAAGCGTTGTTTTTCAGTTATGTTTATTTACATTTATTTTTAAAGTGAAAAATGTGCATTTAATTTGCTATAGCAGTATTATGACATGCTATTTAGTTTTTAAAGAATATTTCAATAAGTTTTCGTTAAAACTTCTTTTTTCTGTTTGAAAAGCTGTGATAAAAGAGTAAGTTTTACTTTAGAGTTTTTTAATTTTTGGATTGGTAATTAATTGTGTTTGTCTTCACACTGTTTTGCTAAACTTTGTTGTGTATGCTAGCAGCTTTGTTCTTTATTGTTGCGATCGTTCCATTCGATAAGAGAAACCTAAATTCGGATACTTTTGATTTTTGTTTTAATGTCAGTAAAGTAAATTTTGATTTTTGGTGATAAAATTGCACTTAAATAAATGCGCTATCATTTTATTTTTATGGTAAATATGTTATTTTACCTTGTTTCTGTAAAATTTAAAGCACGTCTGACAAGTTTTAAAAGTTTTTAAGAAAAATTGCGTTCAAAATTATTTTTCAAACGTTTTATTGTAGAGGAAAATATAGGGATTTTCAGGTAGACAAAGACGAAGCAAGAAGATCGATGAAGAGAGAAGAAAAATTGCATGAAATTGTGTAGAAATTAACACTAATAGAAGATGTGTAACGGAAATTTTTTTTTTGTGGGAATAATCCGTTTTTTTTTATGAGACTTAAAGTATAAGGGGAGAATTATTTGTTAAAAGAGAATAAATTAGGTGTAAATACACAACTTTTATTAGATTTGAAGTAGAACTAACGGGTAGAACGCCTTTGGTACGATTTGGTGCAGTATCGTACTAAAGTAATGCTTTTATATTTGATGGAAAGACAGAGGTTGTTATTTTATGTAGAGTTTTTTTATTTTTTTGATACAATATACCATGAAAATTATATTATTTGCTATATTTTCGTATATACAATGTGATTTTAAAAAAAATGTTATTGGGTTAACAAATCAATATTTTAGCGGAAATATTCGAAATTATTTACAACTCTTAATTTTTTTTTTTTGCGGAATTGTGTTAAAGATTGTTTTCAGGGGGGTTTTCTTGGTTATGTGGAGATAATGGGAAACGTGGTTGTTCGAGCTTGTGTGGAATACCTATTTAGCAACGTTAGTACCAATTACAGACAGTGGAGAAACAGAGAGAGACAGTGGAGTCCATAGGCCACATAAGGAGTTTTTTTTAACAGGTTAGAATTTTTAATTCAGAAAAACATCTGGAATTGCATCAGCCAGAAGAAATCGAGAGAGTCGAAGCAGACGCCATACATTACAGCAGCTGAAGCCGCGACCCAGAGAATAAAAGGGGACACGTTATGTTATTTTCAAGTTGGTAGAACAACCTTCGTTAGCAGAGTTTTTGGGTAATTACGAGAACGGGACAATGAATTTTTGTTATCACTAGAGTCAATTTAAAAGATGCCATGTTCCGGAGGAATATTTTTTTTTGGTCCATAAAAGTAAGGATTTTGTTTGGAATTGTATTTGTGACTTTATTTTTCTAAGATTCAGGTTTTAATCAGCTCTTACCTTGTTGATTTGGTTGGTTTTTAAGAGTTTTGTTCGTTACAAAGTGAAAAGCGAATTTTGGAGCTTTAAAGGAATTTAAAGTGCAGTAAAATAATTTATTTTATAATCAGGTAGAATGCTTTACCCTTGGCAAGCGCTTACATCTTGCAAATTCAGGTAAAAATAGTATTCAGGCGTCCATTTTATTAATGCTATTGAAACATGGTAATTTGGATAATTGGCTGATTTGAATAATTCTTAATGATTTTCTTTCAGGTAATATATCAGTTTAAATACAGAGTAGTACGTTTTACATTTGTGTTTTGCGTTATAAGGTTTCGTTTTAAATCAGTTCTGTTGATTTGGCGCTATTTGAATTCATAATTTGAAAACTATTTATTTCATTTACTTGAGAATTGGTACATACAATCCTACAAAAATAGTGGTTGTATATAGAAAACAGACATAATAATATGGCAAACGGTAAGTTTTAAAGAAAAGGTTCTAAAAGGAAGTTTCGTAGAATAAGATGTTATTACAATATTTCTTAGATTTTGTTTGTTTAGGTAGATGTAGCCTGTTTTTCTATTAAGTATAATAAGTACATGCACAAAACAAAAGGTTTGTTTATGGAGATAGAATGGGGACAATTATTTGTGTTGATATTGATTCTGTTTATTTGGGAACATAAGATTTAGAGACAAGTTTGAAAGATTATTTTAGCTAAATTTTGTTATTATGAAAATATTTTGGGATGGCGACATAAGCCATAAACCAGTCTAGCACTTTATTGACGTAAAGTTTTGGTTTAATATAATGGTACCTATCTGGTAATGTGACTATATCAGGTATAAAGGGATTTTATATTGGGTTTTTTCTAAAAGAGTTGTTTCTTAATTGAATAATTAAATGTGTTTAAACGAATAAATAGCACCTTATCCAGAACGGCCATTATGTTTTTATGTTTTAGATTTTTGAACATAATTAGAACGATATGTTTAGCGGAAGTTGTTCAGGTACATATAAATCTCGGTCAGAAGTAATCCAAGTTTAGAGAATACCATATGTATAGTTTATTGCCCAACGACAGAAAGGAACAAAGGTGTTTAAATTCATACGGAATTTTAATTGAAGCTAAAGGAATAAGAGGTTACATATGAGGTAAAGGGATATAATTAAAAAGTAAAGCGGCATATTGGATTATCGAGGTAACATTTAAGGTCAAAATAACGTAGGTACTACAGGTAAATTTTTTTTAAATGTGTAATGTTTTGTTTTAACGTAGTGTAGAAGGTAGTACCGAATTATAAATTTTTGTTGAGGTTGGTTTTGACTGACAGTTAAATTTTGGGCATGTAGAGTAGTAAGGTATACAGAGAAGTGTATACGAGGGAAGTTAGAAGTTGATATGTTTCTGTATTCGTCAAAAGTCTGTTAGGTGTAGTAAAACAGTAGCTTTTACGTGGCAGAGATAGGGCAATAAAATAAGAAGCTATGGGTTTTGTGTAGAATTTTGACGCATATTATGTTGGTGTCGCGGCAAGCATCGAGTGCTTGAGCGAATATGTTACATGCATTGTGTTACATGGGGTAGGCTTAAAGCTAGTGTGCTTAAGTCATTGCCGTTATGTGATTAATGGCGAATAAATAGTGAGTAACTCGTGAAATAGAGAGTTAGTTTCCCTTCTTACTTTCTCAGATATCCGAGAGGATATTAGAAAAACTATAGCAGGAAGCAGGTTCCATTAGTATTTTATAACATGGATAACCATAATGGTTTTAAAACTGAAATGAGAGAATTGCAGAAACAAGTACTTGAGTTGCAAACCAAGCATTATTTTAGCAATAAACGGAGAAAATTCAAAGTTTATTGAACTCAAGATTCAAAACGCAAGTTTTCTGATTGATGGTGGTGCCTCGGTATCACCTATTAAAAATAGTATGTGGAAAAGCTTATGGTGTTAAAAATCGAACCTTTACAGTTTAACTTCACAAATATATCAGGAGAAAAATTAGAAAATTTTTGGGAAAATAAACATATCTTTAGTGCTTGGCAATTCTTCGATTGTGAAGATACTTATTTATACATCTATTATTATTTGTGAACAAAATTTGAGTTTTTCTACCGATGGTTTACTCGGTATAGACTTTTTATGGAAATTTCAGCCAATACTTAATTTGAATTCAGAAGCGGTGGAGCTCTGTGGGTATAGTTTCATCCTGCAGAATGGCTATCTAGAACGACCCTACCACATTGTCGACCAAGGCAACGATGTAGTTGAATTAGCGCGTAACATAGGGAGTGTTAACGGCGTATACTACCATGGCGCAAAGTGGCGTATACTCAGAGGTGAAAGTGAGTTTGGCACACATGATGCGCACGAGGGCGAGGGGTTAGTAGAAGGAAGCTAACCTCAATAATCGCCAGGAAATTATGGTACCATCCTCTGTAAGTAATGTATGTCTGACTAATTCAACTAGTTCACCAACCGACAAAAATCCCTGTGTAAAGCTTAAAGGTGGTAAGATCTTTAAAGAAACCCAGGAGATTTTTCAGTTTTACAATAGACCGGAAAAGTTTGAGAGTTAACTACTTGGTTTGAAATAGTTTTTTTTTCTTCACCAGTCTTAGACTATTTGACTGATCACCAAGAGTTTTTCGACTGCGTGAAATCATGGAAAGTAAGATTCACATGTTTGTAGTAGTGATATTCTGAAGACGTCGAGATATCACGATTACTAACTTTCATATACGCAAGTCTGCATACGTATGACTTGTCAGTTTAATCCATTAACCATAATTAAGACAGTACTTACAAAGTTAGACTCAAACTTAGGATTTACAACACTTCAGACCATTATAAAAATCCCACCCCCCTTATTAACTTGGTAGACGTGGATAGGCTAGATAGGGTTGATACGACGGAGTCTCTCCAAACTCCCTAGTTAAAAAAGTCAGTGACTTATGTCCCAGTGGTGGACGAGAGATGCATTTTGAAAATGCATTGGCCCATATGCAGGATGGGGAAAGGAGATTGGAGAAGGAGAAGAAGGAGGTGCGTAGTTCGAGAGGAATTACGAATGTTTGTGTATTGTAACACGTGTGTAACGAGGACGTAATTCAGGAGAAGAATTGCGAGTTTTTTTTGTTTTTTTTTGTGTCAACAGGAGTGTAATGTATGTAATTCCAAAGAACTACAAGTTTGATTTACGACGGTAATCTGAGAAGCAATAGTTTGGAGAAAAACATAAGACCAGGCACCTATACAGCAAAGAGAAACGATATTTTCAGTAGAAAATATAAGAGGGACGCAGGGAAATTGAGTTTAGGAAAGCACTATCGTTGAAGATCTTGTAAGCTTTGTAGCCACGCAAAATTTGAGTATGTAGAGGTGAGAAAACAGCAGGAGTGAGTTTTCTTGAGAGGAAAATAAAAATGGATTGTAGAACATCTAAGTATCTCAGGTAGTATCAGTGGTCTTAAGCAGTGTAAAAGTAGTATATTGGTAGCATTTGTAGCTATAGATTATAGTGTGTACGGTTACTGAATGTGTAGTAATCAAAACAGGTAACATAAACGTGTAACATTTAAAAGTACATTTTAAGACATCCTAGTTGTGGATTTTTTTTTCATTATTTGTGACTTTGGCAGAATAAAGTAAAAAATTGAAGAAATATTACAAAATATTTTGAATGTTTTTCAAATATAAAATAACGAGTAAACGATTGAATTCGTAGAAAATTTATTAATTGACTTATGTAGTCATGTTAACCTATCGGTATTTTAGTCGATAGTGATGTTCAAATATCGATATTTGGATCGATAGTCAAGTTTAATTATCGATATGTTGGTCGATAAGCATGTTCATTTATAGAGTGGGATAAATACAGAGTTTCTTTTGCCTGTTATAAGCCGTACAAGTAAAGTAACTAGTAGGTGATAGTATTGTATTAACAGTGTGTTTTAGTTTTGGTAGTTCTTGTGTTAGTAAGGCTATGTCCGGAGTAGATTAGAGTAAGTTAGAACATAACTTGTTAGAATGACATTACTGATATCCACTTGTGTCAAAAGTAAGTTTCTTGTTTGACTTATAATGAAAGCTTTATAAACATCACTAGAGTGTTAATTTTGTGAACCATGTTTACTTTCATTAAATTTCATTTATAAATTTTTTTAGTTGTTTATTAGTGAACTTATCCAGTTTAAATGTTTCCGGTCTTTAAAGACATTGTTTTTTTTCAATGTTTTGAAGTTACACTAAGCCACTTTGTCTTAGAAAGTTTTTAGTTTCGATCATTTCAGTACTTAGTAAAGACTTAATAAGAGAGAATTGATTTCATTAATTTGGTTTAAGAGCTGATTAAGATATTTTCAGTATATCGATACTTTTTGTTGTTAACACTCAGTTTTATTCTTTGGAGAGCTAGATATGTATTTAATGAATATAAATAAGTATAGTAAATTTCATAAATTTGGTTTATAAATGGTAAACAATCAGTAAAGTCATTGTACAGGGTGTAATTTTGTTTATTGTAATATAGTTTGCATTTCATCGTAGTGCGATATAGCCGACGTAGTATATTATTAGTAGTTTAAGATTAAGATTATTTAGTGACCACTTGGTAATGAGAAGGGTTTTGGTTACACATAAAGTAGAAAGTATTGTCGAGTCATCCAAAAGACCGCGGACATCTAGAGATGCAGGAAGTGTAGTGTTGGTTGTACCGTAGAGGTTCCCTCTTGTTAGTAGATTGTAGTTCGTAGAAGTTCATTTGTGTTTAATTAGTGGAAAAAAGTAGTTGTTTTTATATTGTGCTTGGGTTTTGAGTATTGATCAATGGTGGTTGTGTTTGACGAGGTCAAAACATGATGGTTATTTTCAATTTTCTTTTTATAGATCGAGGTCAGGATCGGACTTGGGTGAAGTCGGAGGATCCAGTTGAGATGGAGGACATCAGCATCCATCCCGGGGAGCTACACCTTATTCAAGACGAAGGCACCGATTTTGGGAGGACGCATGGGGAACCAGGAACAACGTTGGACATGGGACAACCGAGAGTATTGAGAGCTACACTGGAAGAGAGAAGCCACCAGGGTTTAGTTTAGGAAATGTGTATTAAAAAACCGGATGGAGAATTTGTAAATCTACAAGGTTGATATTTCATTCTTCATCTTTTCTCTGGAATAAGAATATTCGTTCTTAAGGGGGTGCTAATTGTGACAAAACGAATTCATTTAGATTAAAATATTAAATAACTTTTGAGAACTTGTAAATGTGGGTGGTCTTTAAAGATACCATAAAATTACAAAAGGGGCTTAATACCCAGTGTTGGAAATTAGAATCAATATTTACTATATTTCCCATTATAAACAGGGGTCAGTTACGGTTATATCGAAACGGAGATAAAATCCTGTTTATCGTTTATGTAAAAGAATATACCATTAGAGTACAGGGGCGTATCTATAAACGTTTTGTCTATTTATTAATTATCTCGAGTTGACGAATATTCTCCTTTTTTTTGAAAAGATGGAATGTTAATACGGATATGAGTAACTGCTAGATTTATCAATTTCGAGCTCCTTCTGTATAGGCTTATTGGATGTGATTTTTTTTACCTTTAGAAAGTAACAACAGAGGTTTTTTTCATTATTTAACATTCGTTAACTGTTTCTTTGTTACCTTCTGTTTTTATTTTTATTATTTTAATCTTTTATCATTTATCATATATTTCTTTGTACAGTTAATTTTTATTTATTCGGATAATATATATCTATTTGTGTTACAAAGTCCAGGGTTTTATTTAATGGCAGATGGACATTAATTACTAAGTTCAAATCTTCGTTACCGACGCCGCGACGGCGTTGAGAAGGAGACGAGACAAGAGAAATCGTTATAGATGACCACTTCCAGAGCTTCGATCTTAAATGGGCGACAACGTGTCTACAAGATCCACTGCAACAACTTGTCTACAAGATCCACTGCGAGATTTAGGTTTGGAGTAATGTAGAGTCATGTACTAATATTCACTAACTTTAGCTCCCTTTCAAAAGAATATTACTGGGCCTACAGAAAGCGTCTTTGTCGAATGCATGATTTCTAAACTAGATAATTTATAAAGAACCCAAAAACAATATGTCATAGGTTCCTTTGGCCTTATCTGACGTAAATAATAAAAATAATTCAATCTGTGACATAAAAACAATTATCTGCAGTTAATCCACCCCCTGAATTGATGCCAGATTTAAGGGTCTTGCGACTGTACGACCTTAGATTAAAAGCAAAAGTCAAGTTGTTAAAAAAAAAATTTGTGTGGTGCGCGATTTCCGAAGCAGGTGTTTCTTAGCCGTATATCGGACGTACTCGTGATGAAGCCACTAGTGCGGACATTTATATTAAGCAGTGTTTGTCAAATCTTCGTCAGTTTATCACTGCTAGTCACCCTAATGACAAAATTATTTTCTGTCTTCGTGTCATTATGTAAGACAAACAACAGAGTGGTTGTCTGCCAATAATATCAAATTTTTCCCAAAGGTAGACAACCCACCAAACGTGCCTGAAGTGAGACCTATCGAAAATTTTTGGGCCCTACTACTATTTATTGTAAAATTTACAATAATGGCTGGGAAGCTCAAAACGTAGAACAGTTACGTCTCCGGATAAAATTCAAGAAATCGACATTGGTGCCGCCCAAAAGCTACTGGCACAAATTAGGGTTAAGTTGCGTGCTATTGAAGACTTGAAGAGCGTGGACCCCTATCCGTAGTTTAAACGTATAATTTTAATAACAATAAATGTAGAGATAACGACCTATAATTTAATATAATTATTTTGTTTTTATCTAAGACATCCCACGTAGACTTCAAGCCTAAGTACTAACGAACCGTGGGTGTCTGAAGAGAAGGAAAATGTAGTCTATTGATACGGGATTTGAAGGATTGGAGGTTGGGACGGGAAGGGAAAACATCTGCAGGCAATTTGTTCCATAATCTGGAGACCCTAGGTATGAATGAGCGAGAGAAGTGGTCTGTTCTAGGCTTTTGGAGCTGGACAGTAAAGGGATGCATACGTAACGCGCCTCTAGTTGTTCTGTTAGGGACATTCAAGGGGGGAATAATACCGGCTAGTTCTTCAGAGCAAAATCCGTGGAAGTAGCGGTAGAAAAGGGATAAATCCCCTACAGCGCGGCGATGAGCGAGAGAAGGAAGTTTTCTCGTGAGGGCTGGGTCATTGATAAGTCGAATGGCTCTCTTTTGGATATAATCAAGGATCTTAAGTGTCGAAGGTGATGCCGCTCCCTATATGTGGGAGCAGTACTCTAGGTTACGTCTTATTTGGGAAACATAGAGAGTGTATAAGTTGGAAGGGGAGGAGTATTTTCTGGCTCGAAAGAGAAAACCAAGCTTTTTAGCTGCCGATGTGGCTACTGAAGTAATGTGTTTGTGCCAGCTGAGATCATGTTCGAAAGCGACGGTTTCGTTGTTTTGTAGGGCTTGGCCATTCATGTGGATGGGGTAAGCGTTGCCAGATTTGTTGCGTGAGAGGGAGCAAGACTGGGTTTTGGAGGTGTTGAAATGAACAAGGTTTTTGGCACCCCATCAGTCTAAGATTAATTGAAGATCTTGGGAAATGATAGGTACATAGATCTGCGTCTATTATCCAACTCCTGATTCGAAACTTGTCTGGAAAAATGAATATTGGAGTGAAGAGTACTATCGTCAGCATAACTGTGGAACTGGGAAAAGTTAAAAGAATACAAAATATGAATATTAATAGTTTTTCTCAGAACTTATGGGACATACGTTAGTCTTTGGTACCTTAATATGACGAAAATGCAAAGCGCTGTTCTTTCCAAACTGTTAATTTTCTTCTCAGTCTCTGTACATAATTCGGGGATAATTAATTGGCCAAAAATTCCAGTATAAAAAATATTATATATCAAAATGGTGTCGAAACGATTTTAAAATATGTAAATATATGGTTGTTGTTCAGCTGTTAAGCTCAGTAATTTTCCTCAGTTGCAAATTATTTCAGTTTTGGTGTTAATGGCTGCATCAGATATCACGACACCAAGTAAAAAATTTCATCATTTTTGAAAGTCGAAAACTATGGCATTTTATATTAATTAATTCATTTAAAATTAGCATAAGTATAAAATATTGTCAGTTCCGCAAAAACTAATTTAGTAACTTAGATGAGCACTGTACACAAACTAATTTTGAACTTCACTGTGGCACAGTTTTTTTGTTTATTTTTTAATAAACTTACATGGGAGTACTAAAATTGTCTGGTCATCAAAATGTCTTAAAACCAGGCCTTCCCGGTTTTAACAAAAATGACTTAAATAGTAAAAGCTGACCACCAATCCCAGTGTCGTGACAAATCATGGGAAAGGTACTTACAGGTTTGTAGTTTAGAATGCAATAAATTAAGTATTAATTTAATTGACTACAGTAGATAGTTTAGGAAAATACATATTTAGTCCTTCACCCTAAACACTATGTAGGTACTTCCCAAACAAAAAAAATATTAGTATCGAAGCTGAGTAGCATTTTGTTTTAAAATCCCTTTTGTCGTTATTTTATCTCCAAAATTTTGTTTTATGAAGTTTATAATGACGTTTAACGCTTAGACTAATAATAAATTCGCAAGATTTTGCTCTTGTTAAACTTATTAAATACGAGTATTTTAGATATTGCGTCAAAATTTTAGGGTAATATGATTCAATAAAGTATTATGTTTTAAACAAAAATAATAATACGAAGTCAGTATTTTAGCTTTATTAAAAGAACGAAGGTGTCGAGTCTTATTTTAAAAGCGTACTCATCCTCAATCCACCAATAAAACCTGTTTCTACAACAATTTTAAACTTGTTGAAACTAATGAAATCACTGAAAATTAATTAGAAAACTCGTTGCCAAACATGTGACTTAAACTTGATTTACATAACTAAGGTGTCAAATCATAGTTTAAAGGCTAAATTTGTCCTCACGCTATTGCTCATATTTGTTCTTATAGAAATACAAAGTAGTCACCGCCAATGATGCTACTGGAAAATAATTGACAAACCCATTCCCCAGTATTTTAAACTTGATGAGAGCTGACTAGTTTGTATTAGATTTTTAACCACTCACCATTTTCCATCAGTCCATCAGCCAAGACACTTTTGTAGTTACTTATGAAACTCTCAACTTGGAACCTGATAACTGACTTTACTAGCTTTGATGTCCAATTGGAAAGTTTTTTGTTACTAGACAACCATAAGTTGAAAATGCAAGTATTTTCCTAAAATGACTCCGAATGGGGCGACCTATCTGTTAAAGTGTTTTCTTAAAAGTTTCTACTTCTAAATAAATTCATGCATCATCATAACATATTGCTAACATATACAAGTCAGGACACTGGGGTTCGTGATCAGCATTTATTTTTGTATTGCATATATACAAGAAATGACTGGGATCTCATAATATCTTCTAATCAACCCAGTACCCTGGCTTCGAGTATATATCTAGTATAAGGACAGTCATTGTCAACGGCTCAAAAGGTTTTAGAGCACACACATACTTTTTTTACAATCGGAAATATGGAGTTGTGAAAATGTGGTTAGCAGTCTAGGTTCAGGTCTAGTAATTAAGAAGCTTTAAGTATCCGCAGATGGCAAATGTTATTTTACATTTTATACATTATATACATAGTACTTGTTTCGATTTCATATACGTAGATCTAATTATTTTTAAGTTGAGAACAATCAGAAAATCTTATAATATTAATCTACAAAAGCCCAAACTGACTTGCCCAAACTATTAGCTAAAGCTTTTGCAAAAGCACTTTTTCACCTTCATTATCTAAAAATAAAAATGTCCCTACTATTAAAAATAAAGCCATCAGCCAAAGAATTTGCTACCAATTACCCTTACTCCAGCTGCCAATTACCTTCTTCCAACAATTGCGCCTGCCCCTACAAAATGCCCGAAATAATATTCAATGTGAAGCAAGGTCATAGAATTCTTCCATCTCTTGAAACGAAAAATCCTAAACATGTGTATATGGGTGTATTTTCAGGCGGCTTAAAGAATATCGTATACAGTCTGTTTCTATGAAAGTGTCCTCCATATTAATGACCTGTTTTCTACTACCAATCATATCTATATTTATGCTAATGATAGAACATCCCTCTCCAAAATCTATTTTCCTAAAACATCACATATCTTGAATAATAAGCACATGTCCCTTTTGCAAGATCTAAAATTATTCTTAGACTAGGGTGCTAAAAGCCTTGTTCAGCTCATTGTTTCCAAAATCCAGATATAACTTAAGATAAAAAAAAACGTCCTCAAAGTATGCCGTCACGCATGTCTTGAATTATTACTCCTGAAAGATAACATAGGTAAAAAGTATAGGTGAACGAAAAATAGAACTGTCAAGTTCTGAAGTTTTTATTTTTAAGGAAATTAAATATGGTAATCACGGCAGAACAGAAAGCTTTTATGATCGAAGGTTACTTTAGAAATGGTAGAAGGGTTGGTGACCAGTGGGTTTATTCAATACGGTACGCCATTCAGGATTTTTAAACAGAATTTCTACACATTGTCATGGATTTCGACCAGTTTCGCCAAATTTTGACTAGATCTGTGGCTTTGTTTAGAGAAACAGTAAGTGTGAATAGAAAGGAAGGCAGTGGGAGACCCAAAGTCCGCACTGCTCAAAAAGTAGAAGAATTGAGGCAAATTGTTAATGAACTCCCACAAACCCCTATTCGGCGTTTAAGTCAGCAAGAATATGTATCCTGCGGAACCTGCAATACAATCCTGAAATGTGACCTGCATATGAACGCTTATCGTCTAAGCTCAGTCCAAGAATTGTTACCAAACGACAAGGCGCCCCAGTCAATTTTCAGAGTGGTTTATGGGTAATTCGCATAATAATAAAAACGTATAAGAAAAAACCTTTACTGACGAGGCAAGGTTTTACCTCTTTGGTTATGTAAATTCTCAACAAATGAGAACGTGAAGTTCTGAAAATCCACATTTCTTTATAGAGAACCTTCTGCATTCGGAAAGTTGCCGTGTGGGCGGTAGTATCGAAAAGAGGGTTAATTCGGCCGACTTTTTTAAAGGGACTCTCAATTCGGCGCGATACCGTAATGAAATTTTAGAAAATTTTGTAAACGCAACTCAATGATGTAGAGATGCGACAAGGCTACTTCCAGCAGAACGGCGCGCACCAATTCACGTAACTCTTGATAATTTAACTTTTTTGGAAGAATTTTTCGAAGACCCAATCATTAGTCGTAATATGCCAGTTAGGTGGCCACCACGGTCCTGCGATCTCACGTCGTGCGACTTTTTTTATGGCCACACATTAAAAACTCGGTTTTCAAAACCCCTTGTGAAAATTTAGAAGACCTACGGGCTAGAATTACAAAACAAGTATATATATATATATATATATATATATATATATATATATATATATATATATATATATATATATATATATATATATATATATATGCAATGACAATGACAATAATGTTATTTTCTTAAAAATAAAAACTTCAGAAATGACAGTTTGATTTTTCATTCACCTATACCTTTTCCACGGCATACTTTGATGACTTTTTTTATCTTACATTACTTTCTATCACACAAGCAACATCCATTTCATCCACACCAATGACCTAGCCCCGTTAAATAAACAATCATTTAATCCTGTTGGCATCGCTGTCGAACATAATCTCAGCTGACACAAACACATTATTCAACAATATCAGCTGCTAAAAAGTTTAGTTTCCTAGTTCGAGAGCGAAAACATTTTTCGTCTTTTAACCTGCATCACCAGACATCACCTGCGGTATTTAGCAGTCTTAATTCCATCTAAAAGAGTTCTTACAAGAAAACTTTTTTCTCGCTCATCGCAGCACTGCGAGTGCTGTGTTCTATATATAGAAGGAACTAGCCTTGATCTCCTTGACTGTTCTAAACAGAACAACAAGAAGCGCGTCACATATGCATCCCTTTACTGCTCAGCAACAGAAACCTATAATTCGTGCCTCCAGATTAGGGAACATTTACCTGCCCAATAGCACCTAATAACCTCCTGTCTCTTAAATCACGTATTAGTAAATTGTTTTCCAGGCGTTAGTACGTTAGTACTTAAAGCAGTGGGTAGTCTCAGATAAAAGAGCCAGTTATAGAAGCCGTCATTTAAAATATGTCTAAGAATTTTGGATTATTTTATGGAAAATTAGAGCCATTTCTCTTGCTTGCTTGCCTGCCAAATTCTTATATTTGAGGTTGACGGAGTAAAAGCTAATTAAATATCTTTAAAGTTTAAAAGAAATCTTCCTTATTGTAGAGCGACTGTTTAATAGCTGTTTCAGAGAATGTGTGTGTAAGGGATGCCGATATTGGCAAAGAAACCTATCACAACACTTGTTCTAGCGCTTTCGAAAGAAAAAATTCAGTGATAATAAAATTATTCATCTATATGCCTTAGCTCTAGTTAAGTTACAACTCGGAGTACCTACACAGGTGGTTTTTCAGACTCTCCGTAAGATTCCTATTACGATGAAGCTTGATTGTAGAACAAAATAAGATCGGTATGCTTTTTTATGATTCAAAAGCTTAATTACTCATTTGAACAAGTAATTAAAGAGTTTTTTGGCAGATTTGTGGTGAAGTCTTGTAAAAGAATCTGTCTTTTTTGTTGAGAATTGTAAGGACTTAAGTCATAAGACTACCAGGTAATGATGATGTGGCGTAATGGAATATTGAACATTACTTTAGGAAAACAAATAATTCATAAAGCGCCGTACAGTTTTAATTCAACTCTTAGAAACCTTGATTGTTCTATATTAGACTAGAATGAATATAGAACCACAATATACGAGACAGGAAACTTGAAACATCAATCGTTGCCTTTATTTTGTACTTTTTCGTAATAAAATGTTGATGTTCTCGAACATAAAAACAATATATTGGTATATGTAATTTTATTATTTTACATTTTTACAATGTTTCCTTACATTTAATATTTACATCATTATCGGTACTTTATCAAAACATGGTTTGAATCTAAAGTTACTCGTATATGTATTTTTGTCAAAGAAATTATAAGTCAACTCGATATTTACATTTCTGGACCTATTTATAGTTTTAGCATTTTGTAGTTACTATTTGTAATAAAAGTATACAACCCTTGTGGTAGTCAATCACTAAAAAACATTAATAAGGTATGACATAAGTAAATAGGATGGCTACAACATTTTTAAGTGTAATAATTTCATTGTGACATTTTCTTAATTCATTTTCACCTTAAAAATATAAATTTTCATGTCTCATTTTCTAAAATGTATAAAAAAATTTAAATAATCTTTCCTACTGAAGTATATATTTCATTATTTTTAATAACTCAAGGTCACATTACAAAAAATATAATAAAACTGTGGGATAAATTTTGTTCCAGTAGCAAAACTCAAGAAAAGTGAAAGAAAGTAAAGAAAAAATCTTTAGGTAGTAGATAACATTCAAAATGTTTTAATAATAATTCTTGGTAACCAAGATGAAATCAATGCTTCTGTAGAAAAGACAATGTATAATCTAAGGTTTTTTGAATAATAAATAAGAAACGGTTAATTTATCGTTTTTTTGTACTTTGGACACCCTGTAAACGAAGTCGGTGATTTATGTCGAAAATTGTTACTTTAGAATTATTAGACATTATTAGACATTATTCCTGTGATGTACCATATTCTGTCAGTATCTTATAAAACCCATTTTTCATAGCACATCTCCCGGATTTATATTTATCTGGTTTAAAGGTAATCAACGATATTATAATTGACAACAGCTCAGTAATAAGAAACATGGGATCCCAAGACAACTACTTCTTTGGTTCTATGCAACTGTCACGTATTCAATTATATAAAATATTTACAAGACTCCAGGGCGAATTTAGAAATTTTGAAGTTGTAATCTCTGTTGCTACTTACGGGACCCATGCCAAGTCCAGGGTTTTTAATAGTGAGCCTACTTGGTACAGAAAAAAAATTTCACAATTTGCGGAAATAAGTTGAATTGTTGGCCTTCCTCCCCCCTGGGAAAAAATGAACACGTTTAGGTATTTATTCGTTGTCTTTTCTGAAACAATTTTACATCATTTTGACGAAAATTTTGAAATTTTATGAGAAAAAATGTGTTAGTAGAAAGTTAGTCATTTGCGTCCAGATTCACTAAGAAAGTTTAAGATTTAGTACTGGTTTAAATTAAGATTTTATAGTTGATCAGTTATGTTTTGGCATATTTTTGTCCTGTCCTCGTCATTAAAAACTTATGAGTTATGGTGATATTTCAGCAATTTACTTGTTTTCCAAATGATTTTCATCTTGGAACGAGTTGCTGTAATGAATTTAGTTCTATTATTGTTGAAAGTTAGGGTTGCCACCTGTCGCGGATTCGCCGGGATCATCCCGCAATTCTGGGCTACGTCCCGGCAACAAAAAGTGTTAGCCGGGACCCGGGATTATCCCGGAATCATATATTCAAGCTAAAAAAATGTTTTTACAAAATTAATAAACATGCCTATTTTCTGCTGTTTTATAAACTTACGTTTTATTACCTTATCGATCAATATAAACATACCTAATTTTATATTATTGATATTGCGGTGCGATTCCTACCTATATTCCTATCTGGGTTCTATTTACGTCCAGGAGTTAGTCCGAGTAGCTTACCCTTTTAAGCAATTCGTTCTTATTGATTGGAATATAATCAGTATTATTTCCTTCTTAGTCATCGTATATTTTAATGTAGTACCCCAGATAAAACCAGACGTACTCTATCGCTTTGGCCACTAGCAACTTTTAGTTTTTATACAAAATGGTGAAGGTGCAGATTTTGGAGATGACGTCCCGGGTAAGAGTGCCTAAAAGGTGGCAACCCTATTGAAAGTACGTACTAAAATTGTCCTTTTCCTGATAAATTTGCGAAAAGCTCAGAAATAAGTTCATAGAATAAAACTTAGTTGTCTTATTCTTACACTTGTCAGTTTAAAACTTTTGATTGTCAAATTAGACCGGACTAGCATTGGAGAATCTGGCTGTTGAATTTTTTTAAACCTAACATATAGTTTTAAAAAAATCAAATGACTATAACTTTCTACTAACACATTTTTTCTCTTCAAATTTAAAAATTTTCGGCAAAATTTGTTTAGAAAAAATAACAAATAAATACCCAAACGTGTTCATTTTTTCCAGGGGGAACGCAATAATTCAACTTTTTTCGCAAATTTCAATTTTTTTTTCTTTACCTAAACATTCCTAGTAGGCTCACTATTAAAAACCCTAAATTTGGCATGGGTCCCGTAAGAATCAACAGAGATATACAAATTCAAAATTTCTAAATCCGCCCTTAACAAGACTTTGGGCGGCTATATCAAAGTTCTTACAAAGTTACCAGCAAGATAAATGATGCCTCTAAAATTACAACTGGCAAGAACAAGATTCTCTATAATTATATATAATTTATATTGCTGGTAACTTTCTAGCACATGAATATAGCCGCCCTATAAGTTATATCTATCCATATTTATCGTTTGATTTTTATAGGTGAGGATCTGGGCCAGTTAGGTTCTACCAAAGTTCCACGTATCTAATTACATTTTTTAATGGGTAACTACACAAATTTTTCCCTTGTGAGGCCTTCCAGAAAAAAATTATCAACAATAAGAAAAGAAACGCTACAGTTAAAAAATTGATTTGCAATATTTGTCAATGTCGGCCAATAAAATGTGATATCTGTTGTTGGTATGTGGCCGAAGAAGTTGTATTGGAAATTCATAATATGTTGTACTCTTACTTTAATATAGTTATTCTTATTGCTTAACAAACAGTTTTGTAAAAGTCAAAGTTAACAACCCAAAACTGAAAACTAAAGATTCTTTTTATTTTATATGCTTTTTAAAACAAAAATTAAATCACTACAAAAATAATTTAGTTATATGGCGTTATGCTAAGTGTAGTCAAATACATTTTTGTTTAAAAGCTTGTTTATATTAGAGGCATTGCGATTCAAGCACTTTTTTTAACACTAAAGGATGCAGATTTGTTTGCAAGAAAAATGAATAATCCTCTTTATACATGATTTGTACTTCTGATTGATTTTTCATTTTTATATACTCAACGAAGGTAGCAAGCCTGAGTACTTATTAGTACTTAGGATTGCACTATACACCCACGGTTTATTTACTCTGGCTGTATAGTATAGTTCAAAGCCCAATCACACATCCAGTGCTTTTAAGGGGACCGATCGAGGAAGAATTTCTCCACCAAATCTATAACAATAATAATCTGCTTCAATAATATTAACAATATCAGCTTCGTAATACAATATACTGCTTCAAAGGTACCAAACTTTTGCAATGCATCTAATGTAAACCTCTTAATAAATTTTATCATAATACTGAAATAACAACAGTAATACGTAATGTCTATTGGCACTTACTTTAAAATACAGAATGTTTCAAGTTTAGTGTAACAGAAAACTGCAACGTGGGCAAACCTTAATTTTATCTAACACGAAAAACTGAAAATATTATAAAAGTTAATTCAAATATTTTTAGGGTTTCGTTACAAGTATGTGGAAGCTTATGTGTCTGCACGAGAATAACTCAAAAACTATCGAACCAATTAAGCTGAAATTTAAAATACGTTACGTAAAATAACCCCATTTCGTAGAAAATGAAAAAATTTCAATAATATTATTACTTACCTAGAAAAAAATAACTTGTTTAGGGGTATGATAGAGTATTGTCCCACTTGTGCCCCGATTAAAAACTTGTTTAAATGTTAACTAGTAGAACATTGTGAATCCTGCGAAAAATTGGAAGCAACATGTCTAACTTTTAAGCTACTTAAATCAACATCAAAGTTTGAAAATGTGATCTAGTTTCAACAGAATTTACTGGCTGCTTTAATCCTCATAAAATTATATTCAAATTATGTTTATATTGTGTAACATTTTACTGTTATACCTAAATTGAGGAAATAATTTACAAAAACTAATAAAATTTAAATATTTTCTTTTCTGCTTTAATACAGTTAGGCGTAGTGTAATTTTGCAATATTCCTTTTTGCTCTTAAATAAACAAAAAACTTAAATTTCATATATAAAATCAGATCAAAGAAAAAGCAGATAAGGATACAACCAGCACTAACTAAATTATTACCTTCCTTTGAAATAAATAATAAGGAAGCTTTTCTTAAAACATTAATACACACATTTTAAAATAATCTTCAACACGAAAAAAAAACAAAGAATAATTTACATGAAAAGAATAAAATAAAAAAAATCTTAAAAAGTGTTTTAGATTATTGGTGTTTTGGACCATTGGTATATATTTTAAAAGTCAAATTTTGCTGTGTAATTGGAAATAATATGAAAATACATTTAACGAAAAATTACTTTTATGTTTTACTCGAAATAGATGGGAAACAAAATGCACCGTTAAGCACATTTTTTTAACATTGTTTGGCAACCTAAAAAAGAAACATGCAAAAATTGATAATCATTCTCCAAACCACCCGAAAATTCCTTATACAATAAGGATTTCAACAAATGATGGTAAAACAGCTATTCTCCGGGCTAGATGCCCCTCCGAGCGCTGAATTACATACCAAAATTTGTCGTATTTTCTTCTAACACAGTTACATAATAAAATACTTGTTTTGAATGCAAAAAGCTACTAGGAAGAAGGAAGCTTTTTCTTTAGTTAGGATGTCGTCACCTGCAGACCGGTTTCGAACTCTTTGCATGGTTCTCATCAGTACAGGGTAGACGAACATACCAACCTTCCGAAAAAGTAATTCCTTAAAGCTACAATGTTTTTCGGAAGGTTGGTATGTTCGTCTATCCTGTACTGATGAGAACCAAAGAGTTGGAAACCGGTCTGCAGGTGACGAAATCCTAATTAAAGAAAAAGCTTCCTTCTTCCTAGTGGTTTCTTGCATTCAAAACAAGTATTTTATTATCTAACTGTGTTAGAAGAAATACGACAAATTTTGGTATGTAATTCAGCGCTCGGAGGGGCATATAGCCCGGAGAATAGCTGTTTTACCATCATTTGTTGAAATCCTTATTGTATAAGGAATTTTCAGGTGGTTTGGGGAATGATTCTCAATTTTTGCATATTTATATGTACCCCTGGCAGGTAGACTTCATTCATATATTTAAAAAAAAAAAAACATTTAAATTTGAATACCAAAATATTCAACTCAATTCACCAGCCAATGATGGCATGACACTTTTAAATTTTTAGTCAAATTAGTTTTTTGTACTTTGTTAAAACTTTCTTTGGTTACTCCAGCACTGTACCTAGGGAAAGTTTTTATTTGTGTCGAAATCTAACTTGGACAGGAAAAAGCAATTACAGTTTCAGTCAAAATAAAAAAAATCATCATATTATTGATTTTTGGTCATAATGCCATTCAGAATTTAACCTAAAGTAAACAAAGTTATGTGAAATGAACTAGAAAAAGTATTGCCCTTGGTGATATATTTTCTTCCCTAACACCAATAAAACATTCCGTATTTTACGTTTTTACTTTCTTACTGTTGACCATTATAAACATAATACTTTTCATCGTTTCTATCATAAACAGAATTTTCTTCTTCCCCACTTTCACCATTTGGTGTAAAGTAAACGATTTGAGGAACATAGTACCGTACTCCACCGGAGTACACAACTCCTATTTGAGGAACATATTGGCTCTGTTGATTAGTTTTCAACCTATGTTGAAGATCTTCCTCACTGTACTTTACGGAAGGTTGAAGGGTTGTTTTTTTAATCTCGTAAATTTCGTAATCCTGTTTGTCAAATGTGTGAGGCCCAGTGTAATCCAATCCAAGATTTCTAGAGTATTGCTTTCTATGAACATCATATTTTGCTAAACTAGGAGTGTATTTCTGGTCTAGCGGTGTTCCCAAAACAAGGTTTTGATTGGGTTTGAAAGAGTAGAGTCTAGTCCTGTATTGGTGAGGGTATAACGGCTGGTATTGATTAGGATTTGGTATGTCGTCTTGGACTTCGCTAACAGGGGCAGGACTTCTGGCAACCACCGTCTTTGGCTGAAAATTAAAAAAAAATTATAGTATTTTACAGTATTTAATAAATAATACCGCGTACAACAATTTTATAAAACGATTGTACTAGAGTAAATTACATTTTTAACTGACACTAATTGGTCCATAAGTAATGGGACACACAGTTGGAGATGCTATAGGTCAAGATAAAGAAGCCCAGTCAACTGTAACTTAGTAAGATTTTACTAATTGATGAGATACAGGATATTGAATATAAAAAGCTATTGTTAAAATTTAAGAGCAATTTAAAAAGCATTGAATCAAAATTCGCGGGATGTTTTGAAAGTGAGAAATAAAGCAGATCTGTGCAAATAAGATATCTCTCAAAGGGCGCCCATGAACACATGTTAAATAAATTGTTTGTGATTTTTCACTATAATGATGTAAAAGTTGGGATCAACAATTATAATAGCACCTCTTTTTTTGAATTATTTGGTGTAATCTCTTTGTTCATATGTCTAATATCTTCAGTTGCTCTATGTACCGTTACTTATGGACCACCGTGTAGCTTTGGATGATACAGCTGGCTAATATAAAATTTGTAGTCAAATCTGGAAAGGCTAGAACATAACTTGTCTGCTTAAAGTACGGGCTACTAATTTTAAAGCGGCGATTTGTATACGAGTACTCTTAAAAACACACAGATGCTTTATCGTAGCGGTGAATATATTTAGGTGGGACGATTGTTTCATCTTGTTATCCATAGAAGGAAGTAATTTCAAACCCAAAAATACGATTTTGAAGAAAATTACTAGTAAAGGGTGTCTTCACAAGAACTTGAATTTTGAATTTAAAAAACATCACAGTATTTAAATGAAATTCTTCGAAATTTGTATTAGGTTTTCCAGTGTAAGTATTGACATTAAACATGAAATAAAACGTCAGTCAAATGGCCACTGCGGCTTCGTTGGCAGGTGTGTACTTATTCGATAAAATTTCGGAAGACGTTTTGGAATACAGGCGGCTGGATTTCACGAATTTTACGTTCGATTTCTTCCTTCAGCTGTTCAATCGTCTCAGGATGGTTCACATAGACTTTATTTGAAAAAAAAACAGAGAAAGAAGTCCAGAGGGGTTAAATCGCAACTTCTCAGTGGCCAATTTTGGTCTCCAAAACGAGAGATCACATGACTTGGAAACTTCGTTTGCAATAACGTCATTGTTTCGCGTGTGGTGTGACAGGCCATCCTGTTAAAACCACATTTCATTGACGTCCATTCTATCCAGTTCCAACTAAAACAAGTTTGTTAACATGCCACGGAAGCGATCGCCATTGACAGTCACGGATGCACTTTCATTATTTTCAAAAAAATACGATCCCTGCCCATATAGCACACCAAACTGTCACTTTTTCAGGATGCATCGGAAGTCCTTGCATGATGGCATGTGGCTGTTCAGCTCCCCAGATTCGACAATTCTGTTTGCTGACGTAGCCGTTTAAGTGAAAGTGCGCCTCATCACTAAAGGTGATTTTGGTATGGAATACATCGTCAACTTGCTGTTGTTCCAAGATCCAGTTGGCGAAGTTTCTGCGCCGTCTATGGTCGGCTGGCTTCAGTGCCTGTGTCAACTGCATCTTGTAAGCATGAAGGTGTAAATCCTTGGTAAAAATTCATTGGAGAGTGTTGCGGGTGATGCTTAATTCCTGGCCGAAATGCCGGATGGAATGGGTGGGTGTTCTGTAACACTGGCCCTCACGGCGGCGATGTTTTCGGCCAACCTACGCCAAAGGCTTTCCTCTCTTTTTTAATGAAAAGGTCCGCTCAAATTTCTTTATTAAATTTTCAATATCGGGCCGCAACTGACGATTATGCACACCAAAGTGATCACGTAATCGGCAAATTGTTACTGTAAAATTTCCCCCATTTTCTTACAGTACCAAAGATGGATTATGTTTGACAGTCGGAAATGGGGCACGATTTAAAATTGAAGTTCTTATTGAGACACCCTTTATATCGTAACTAAAAAAAATTTTACTTCTCGGTATACTTTATTAAAATTTAAAAAGTAGCCATTTGCCCTCAGTGTCAAGCAAAAATAAGTGCCAATCTACATGTTAACGTAAAGCTTGAGCTAAAGTTGAACAGGTTTGTTATGAAACACAAAAAATATCCACATTGTCCTAGCGTCACATACTCTATCCGATTTATTTTTCCTTTTCGCAACACATCAATCAATCAGACGAGGAATTTAACTTCGGAATCAAAGGTGTGCATTTAAATGAGTAGCATGAGGGGAGCCGCCTTATTTGCCCAGACAGTAATAATAATTGTTCTTTGTGTTTCGGTTATTTCTTTTCTTGCAGTGCAATTTGTGTAAAATCTATTAAAAAACTACACTAAAAAGATATTTTATTGTGCCAATGTACAAAAGTATAACTGCAAGTGCCCTAAAAACCTTATTTTCTATCTTCTACAATAGCCGATGTTCTAATAAAGTACATACCTAGTGAAAAGTTAATCAAAATTTTTTTAGAAATATGAATCATTGAAGGTCAGTATCGTTAAATTTAAGTAAGCATACTTGGCTGTAAGAAATTATCCGATTTAATCGAACAGATTTCGTTCCGGTCATTGTTAAACATTCCTTTTATTAAAATGTAATGTTTCTTATCCATGAATTCTCCTAACCTCTGGCAAACAATTAAGAATTATATAAATTAACACTGGAATTCACCATGTAGTAGCCATTATAAAACGCTTTTATTTACATGGCATGTGACAACCAATAGTATCACGTATTGAAAGTTTCAAATTTTCTATGAAAATTTGTAGTAGAATTTGTTTTTGTTAATAACGACACATAAATGGAAAAAAAACAATGGTCAATTATTTAATTTAAGTAGAGAAGACAAAAAAAAAATTTAGGTTAATTTCGATTATATGCATATTCCCTATTTCTGTTCAGAGTATAGGTTAGATTCTCTTTTCTTTCGTTTTTATGATATTAAGATATTTATACGTCTTTGAAAAGATGCTTAAATCCGGATTTATTACATCAAATTTTATCAATTTGTCAGAAGTACAGGGTCTTCCAACGAGGACTGAACAGGGGCTCATTTTTGAGCTTCCTTGTATTTAAAGAAAAATCTAAAATAGCCAATCGATGTACTTTTTCCTGCAGAATTCAAAAATGAAACCAAAAATTTATTTGAACCAGAAACAAAAGAGTTACGCTATGGATAAGGTGTTTTTTAAATGGAACGTAGCTTTTTTTATACGATTTTCGGAACGAGTGATTTTTTTTATGTCCGTTCTGATTAAAATATTTAAGATTGTGACAGCTATTTTTATTAAATTTTAATGTTTTATCCAGTATAATTTAACTTCAACCTGTTTGAAACATACACTAGGTAATAAAGGTAAAATCACCTTGAAATCCTTCAAAGTCAAAAAATTTGACAAATTTACTATAATATTGCCGAAATGAAATATTCATTAGATGAGAGATTGCAGATTGTTATCTTGTTCTACAAATGCCAAGAAAATGCAAGAGAAGCAAGGAGAAGATTTATTGCAAATTTTCACAGAAATATATCCGTCAATACTATTCTAAGGATAAAGAACCTATTCGAGGAAAATAAAACATTACATGACAGAAAAAGAATTCCAGAAAGGAAAAGAAATCGAGACCGTGCCATTGTGAATTATTTTCGACTGAATCCAACCAAATCAATTTCGGACGCAGTTCGGGACGTTCAATACGGCGGCGGTGTAAGACGCAGAAGAGTTACCCAAGGAACAGTTCACAGGACTTTAAGAAATCATAAATTTAAGCCTTATCATATCCTTCCACTTCAACATCTAACACCGGCACAAAAAGAACTTCGCTTCCAATTTGTTTCCCAAATTGTGATTCGGCAAGAAAACGAAGACCCTAATTTATTCAGAAATATCTTATGGACTGACGAAGCCAGATTCACAACATCGGGGGTTTTCAATAGACATAATAATCATCACTGGGCCGTTGGAAATCCAAGAAAATTTCAGACAATTAAATTTCAGGGAAGGACTTCAATCCATGTTTGGTGTGGCATAAAAAATAATAGAATTTTGGGACCAATATTTTTTAACGGCACTTTAAATGGACAGAGATACTACGAGTTCTTAGAAAACGAAATTGAGAACTTTTTGGAAGATTTACCATTGGAAGAATATCAAAATTTAATTTGGCAACATGATGGTGCCCCTCCGCATGCCGTGCGTGAAGGTATTCAATATTTAAACGGACGCCACGAAGAATGGATTGGTAGAAATGGAACCTATGCTTGGCCACCCAATATTCCCGATATATGTCAGTATTAGACTCATTTCTTTGGGGCCATTTATAGAACGTGGTATACAAGCAGCGAAACCACGATATTGATGGGATCATGCAGAAAATTGTGAACGAAATAAATCGCCTTAACCAGGAAAATCACATTATAACAGCAAGTTTGGAAAGGCTACAAAGAGGTTATCGCTCTTGTTTCGAGAACAACGGAGGTCACATTGAACATTTAAATTATTAGTGTTTTTTTTTAGTTAGTATAGAGTTGGAATTCGTTTTCTATCATGTAATGTTTTATTTTCCTCGAATAGGTTCTTTATGCTTAGAATAGTATTGACGGATATATTTCTGTGAAAATTTGCAATAAATCTCCTCCTTGCTTCTCTTGCATTTTCTTGGCATTTGTAGAACAAGATAACAATCTGCAATCTCTCATCTAATGAATATTTCATTTCGGCAATATTATAGTAAATTTGTCAAATTTTTTGACTTTGAAGGATTTCAAGGTGATTTTACCTTTATTACCTAGTGTATGTTTCAAACAGGTTGAAGTTAAATTATACTGGATAAATCATTAAAATTTAATAAAAATAGCTGGCACAATATTAAATATTTTAATCAGAACGGACATAAAAAAAATCACTCGTTCCGAAAATCGTATAAAAAAAGCTACGTTCCATTTAAAAAACACCTTATCCATAGCGTAACTCTTTTGTTTCTGGTTCAAATACATTTTTGGTTTCATTTTTGAATTCTGCAGGAAAAAGTACATCGATTGGCTATTTTAGATTTTTCTTTAAATACAAGGAAGCTCAAAAATGAGCCCCTGTTCAGTCCTCGTTGGAAGACCCTGTACCTATGCAGATATTCTTATGGTTGTTACTTTTTCTTTGTACGTGATCGTATAATGTTGTGTGCACTTGACTTGTCTTGTTTTGCTTTAATTAACTTTAATTTTTTTTAATTTACATATTTAAAATTATAGCTGATCTTGTAAGTAAAATTCTTGTACTATTCACAGTTTAGTTATAGTAATAGTTCAAAGATGATAAAATTTAAGTACTATAGCTATTAAGCAAATCTAAGCAAGTGATCAAAAGAGGTTAGAAATTTTTGCAAGTTTGACCTAAAATAGAATTGAAAAAAATACTTTTACGTGAAAATGTCACAATTTGCATTTCTTTGAACTGACGCAACATATCTACCTGATATTTGGACTGTTCTGGTTAGTTGGTTTCACCGATAAGAGAAGATTGTATCTAATTATTCAAACATTAAATTTATCGAATTGAAGCTAAAAAGGGAGAGGCATTAAGATATTCATTATTTTAAATGCTAATTAGGTTAAAAAAACAATCAATGGATACATTTCTGTAATACCTTGTCATTATGATAACTAATTAGCAATAAATTAGACAATATTGTTTATGCTCGTGCACCGTATCCAATTGCTCTACATGAAGAATCATAATGGATTACGCTAAGCTATTAGGCTGGTTTAAAATAATTTTTAAGCTGGTGAAAGGTTATTAATACTGTGGGTGAAAAATTGTAAGGAAAAGTTTCGTAAATAAACAGTGACTACGGTTGTTCAAAATGTGGTTATGCATTTTCCTGCATACGAGTTTCGGTCTATCTAAAATTTTGGTACCAAACTGAGCAGTTTGGACGTCTTGCATTATCACTGGTCTATTCATGCCCAAAATATAATTCACAGCGTAAGAAAAAACAGCAGAAAACTCGGAAAAGGAATAATTAATTAAGGAACTGTCCCTCAGTTCAGTCGTATCACTATTCATTATTCAATGAGCAAGTTAAAGTTAGTTTCTCTTAATAGTAGTTCAATTCTGACTCGATTGTACCACGATGTTGCTTCTGTGAAGCAAGAAATTACGTATGTATGTAAATCAAACCACGGACTAAAGGCTGCCTTTAAAAAAAACCTTTAGTCTATTCTTATTCGTGTTATAATTTTGCTCATTGGTAACACACAGATAAATGCATTTTTTATTACTTGATATGCAGCAATGTAGCCGTCTATGACTTTGACATTTTTCATAGAAAAGAATAGGTACAGGTTTTTATGTATAAACTAAAGCAGCAGTTCCACCGACTTTGAATGTAAACATGAATTGCCGAGCACTCATACTAACTTAACTAAAAGGCTATATTTCTTAAGACTAATATTTTAATGTTAAAAAGTAATCTCTTTTGATAAGGGGGGCGAGATAAGGTTTTTTCCAACACAATAGTCCGAGGACTGTTTTCGATCAGAAATAGAGTTGCCCAGATAAAGATTACGTCATGGTGCACAGCGACTGGCGCGTTTAGTTTCGACTGCTTGTTGGAAAATATCTATAAGCTCCGCTCTACATCATATTTCATTTATTGTGAGAACGACAAAATAATCCTAAACAAATATTAAACTATTGTTGTCCGGATTTGGAGTTTTAATTTACCAGAAAATTCGACACATTAACAGCTAATGGTCAACAGTCAAGAGCACTGGCGAAGCTATGGCAAAGGAACCTATACGACGCATAGGGGCAACGGGGACTGGGGACTGGGGGGGGGCGACTAATTTTACTTATTGAACCCTACAACTTTAGAAACTTTTCATACGACTACGAATTTGCACGATAACTAAATCTAAACCTAAGCAAATTGACACTTATAAAGAACTATTTGTGTTTGACAATGAATCAAGGCAAACTGTCAAATCTGGCTTTAATGCCCGTTGAAGCAAATAGGACAGGAGAGCTAGATTTGACAAATTTTGTAAATAAATTTGCTAATAGCTTCAAGGATTTACCTCCCAAATAAATACAAGTGTGATGATTTTTTGTACATACCTTGACTTTGACATTACAAATAACGTGCAGAAAGTCAATTTCAAAATGTTGTATACGCTAAGAGAATTATTCAAGGTCAAAGGTCTAGAAAATCAGTTTTTTGCGAATATCTCGCTGTTTTGTTTTGTCTTCTGACAGCCCACGAAGAACGAAGCCTAAGTACTATGTACCGTGGGTGTACTGGGAAATCGACTCACACATCCAGAGCTGGAAACATCCCTAGGGATTTCACCAGTCCTTTAAGAGGATGTGTGGGGTGGTACTACCTCGGTCGAGGACGAATTCCTCTACCACCTTCCAACAGTTAACAATGACAAAATATCCATGGTCGAAGCGGGATTCGAACCCGCGCCTCTCGATTGCATAGCTGACGCCGTGCCAACTCGGCCACGGGAGACCCCGTGGTTATTGGTTGTATGATAATTTAGTTATTAGAAAAATTGTTTACCAGAAAATTATCTACAAAAAAGGTTATAAACATATTTTACGCACGACTAATAGTTTTCGAGATATAAAGTCGAGAGAGTATGAACTGCACAATGCATGGCTTCCCTGTTAGGTCTAATCCATGTTCTATTTAATGATGACGTTTCTTCATCATTTTCTTCATTCACTTCTTCTTCATTATTATCTTCATCTTCAATAGAGGTGACTCCTTCAGTCATATTTGATGTTAAAATATCAATAGGATCGATTTAATCATCGTTTATATTTTCGAAAGATTCGGTAGTGTCAGGAGAAGCGACATTTAAGCATGATTGGCCACAGCAATAGCCACAAACTATGAAGCATGGCAATCCTATTTTCCTGCATTCACAATTTGAACCACAACTTTTTGTACAGTTAAAAAACAATAGGTAATGTAGTAATTGGCTCCAAGAAATTGTTTTTGAATGTCCATCCCCACTGTTGAGGATCTAAGTCCCTTCCCAGCCAAGTTTGTACCTTATAATATATACGACAAATATATTGTTGTGCGGCGGCTGTTGTGGGTGGAAGTGATGACAATTTGACTGGCTTGTTAAGTCTTGAAGACTTAGCAAAACTCAAGTATGTTCGAAGATTCCTGGAAAGTGTCAATTTTTCGTATTTCGTCCCGTAACTTTTTTAATGACTCGAAAGCGAGTATACCATCCGTATTCACCATTCAATGTAAGCAACATCAGGGAGTTCAACTATCAGTCAAAATTTGAGGTAAATTGAGTTAATACATTTTTGGCGCATATTATGATATAGTTTCACTGCAAAATGTGAAAATGGCAGAAGACATTTTTGACACAGACATTTTTCACATGTGGGAATATGTGGGGTCATGTAAAAACGTTTCAGCAAAAAAAGGGTTTCTGATGCGCAAAGACCCAATTTCACGTATTTTATCTTCGGCGCTTCGGTCAAAAAATAGTTAAAATGAGAAATAATTGAAAAACGGGAAAACCACATGTTTTTGCCATTAAAAAACAGTAGATTATATTAAAATTTGCAATGTGGAATTATATATTTTTTAGTCAAATTCCTGTAGATTTATATTTCAATCAAAAAATAGTATTTTTAATTGTGAAACTTAAATAAAAAAAAACTTTTATGTTGCGCCTCATTTTGCTGTGCTGAATAAACCCAATTTTAACAGTTTGAATTTGGCATTTTTAGTAAAAATGACTGTGCAACTTGGATTCTTGATCATTTAAAAATCATTTACAGTAATAACGGAAAAATGATAAATTTTGCGTTGCGTCACTATTACATTAAGCAAGCGATATAGTCTGCTAAAACTGAAGTCCCATGGGATTTCTACGTCTGAGTCGTTGCAAAAGAGTTATGAGACACAACACGAAAATTTTTTATTTTTCAGTGATTTTAGAACATTTTAGGTCATACTGTGATTTACCATATTTCCGAAACAAACCTTTTTTCTTTTCTTTGTAATCTTATAGAGAAAAATGAAGTGTTGTATGGTTTTGCCAGATTTCGCCATAGGGAGCAAAATGTAAAAAATTGTACCTACTTGTGGTTTTCCCAATGTCTTCCGCGTAAAATTAAAGTTCACGGAATTGGCGACTCAAATTAAGAACGTGGCGTCTTCTTCAGTCCGTTTGATTACTATAACAAGAAATGTTTCGGTTTCATGTTTATCTTCATTATCGTGTTATTTGGCATTTTTGTCAGTTTTGTCGTCAAGTGAACCCTTCTTCTCCGCTAAAAATCAGCTGATTCTAGCTGGCTTCGTTAATTTGAGTCGCCAATAGAATACTTTAAGATCAAGCTAGAATAACCTTATTTATCCAGTATGGTCTAGTACAAATTAATACTGTTTTATTTACATCTGGGGACTGATCTATTTATTAAATACATCAGGACACTCTTTAGACGCTTTAATGTATCTCAAAACCAAACAAAACACAAAATGAAATGTTTTATTTTACCTGTAGGCTGCTGGTATCTTGTGGAATTTCTTTAGGCAAAATAGGACCTGTGCTCGTACCGAATGTCACCATAATAGGCTCGCAAACATCCAAGGTCGATAGCCAAAGACTGAGTGTCTGAAAATAATAATTATCGTATAAATAAATAGCTCATTTTGACCATGAACTCGGTTATCATGTCCAGTACCAGTTGAAGGCTTTGATATGGTAATTATTGGTTAGTAGTATTATCGATAATGAATTATCTAAACAACAAGAGTTAAAATGTATTTATATGATATACATTTATTTGTGTACGTCGTAGTATTTAGTCGTACATTTATTCTAAGTCTAGCGGAGAGAAAAGAATCAGAAATAAAAATGATACGCAGGCCTAGAGTAATTTTGATGTTTAAAAATAACATTTTAGTCTGCATAATTCCATCTCTCTCAAAACGAACATGTTTTGCTACCTCGCGCCTAACTTTTTGTCAAAATGTTGAATTTAAACTTGAGGCGAGTTTAAAAGTGAATTTTATTTTTTATACTTAAATGGAGCAACGTTATTAAGGACGATGGAGTGCGTCAATGATTGCAGACCACTACTGGATGTTGCAACATTATTTGGCTAATAAAATTCACAGTGGGTGAAAAGAAGTTTTGAGACAAAACGAGGAAAATGTCCTTGAGAAAATTGTGAATTTTTCAAATTTTTGTAGTAGATCCTGTACGCACTATAGTCAAGACAGCCCAACGACAGACTATCGGCCGTGAAAGGATATGACGCAGCGCACATTTGCGTCTAGACGTATCATATATAAACAGTCTAGCGTCCAAGAGATCATTTTCGCGACAAGACTGTCTAGCGCCTCACCACTAGGATTGTCAACTCAGTTTTTGGAGATTTCGTGACTTAGAAGCTCAGAACGCGGAAGTCATAGTCATGGCTATCTACATCTTTGTAATCGACCGTTATTTAAAATTTAAATTTAATTATTTCAGCAATGGCTAATCTAAACTTCAATGTATTACATATTTCTGAAATAAGGAAAAAATATATTTTTGCTAATAAATAAAATAGTGGGTGATATTTAAAAAAAAACGTATAATGGGTTAATTTTATAGCTCTTTGTGACATACATTATAGGTACTTTAATAACCCCATAAAATCAAAAAAGAAAAATCCTGCAACTTGCGTATTTACAGTTTTCTTCTATATTCTACACTTAAGGCTATAAGCGGGTTCCAAAATTCATAAACGTTTGGAAAGCACATCTTCCACTTTGACGTCTGCCATTTTCCATATAGTTAACTCAAGGCATGAGAAATAACTGGATATTTCAGATAAATTAACACATTATTAAAACATACGGACATTGCTTACACACTGCGCTAACCACGGAGAACACTTTTCATTGGCTTCTGCAGAGCTCTAATTCGCCATTTTGAACATCTTTTTCAAATGTTTAAATAATACGTAATCTATATTCTCGCTATGCAGCAAACAACGTTAGTTGTCATTAATTTTTACTCTAAAAAGAGTGAGCAAAAGCGGGCACTTTATTTCTGCCAATTTTTCGTATTTTGACAACTTTCGCAGCGTATTCATTTCTGAAATGCAAGTTTCACTAAACTGTTCAGTCACGTTGATAGGGAGCGGTAGACGCAATAGATAAATTTAGTAGACGCTTTAGGGGTAAGTTTTAGCAAGAGAATATCGGACTTGCCTGATTCCAGGTTCGGGAGTCTGGTGCAAGAGACTCTGCGGCGAACGTAGGCGCATACCCTACCACGAAGACGGAAAGATGACAGAAGTTCATAGCCTGATATGTGTTTCGGTCAAAAAAATAATGAGGGGTTTACATGATTGGAGGTAGTGGTGGACAGAGTCCATATTGGAACTAAGCCCGCCGCTGTTGGCAAAGATACTTTTGGAATTCTTCGATGGTGGGCCCCCCTGAGCACTCCTCTCCCGGAGATCCGAATGGAGGGATAGTTAACCTCCGGAATTTGGGAGCGCCATCATCTTTTTAGATGTTTTTTTTGAAAACATGGATAGTTGGAAGAGAGTAGGATAAGAAGTAACACTTGTTACGTAAATAACCATTATCCCCATATATTTTTAGTTGTTTTTTTTTTTTCAATTATGGAAAAATTCATTCTTCTGTTAAGTTACATCGAATAATCCAAATTGTTATGCTGATATAAAACATGTATCTCTTTTTCAATTTCCGATTTCGTAATAGACGCCTAAAAATATATTAATTAGTCTAACCGTTGGCGTGATAGCTTTTTTATTTAATTAAAAATAAATTCAATCGGCGAGGTATAGTCATACAAGCTATTTTAATTGTTTCTAATTCGACTTTGATTTATTATTATTTTGTTATTTCCTGTTGACACGCTTTAATTATACATTGAATTAATTGTTGAATTAATGCATTGTTTTTACACTTTTCATTGTTACAGAATTTGAAGTATATAATTAATATAACTTGTTGCTAATGTAATGCATGTTAAAAACTAACAACAAAAAGATTATCACAAATTTGGCTAATATTCTTTTCAATTTTCCTAACCAAATTTCTAAATACGAATAATATTTAGTAGAGTTTTGAATTTAATAGATCTCATCGGTTTTATACCTTTTATGTCTGTAACAGTTTTGCTGGCTATACCTGCTAAATAAATATAGGAACAGTAGTTAAGTAAGGCAAAGCTACGGCTCTTGTAATTTTCATACGATAATTTAGTAAAAGTGAGAGTTTCTTAAGAAAAGTGTATAGTTTTTTGGTCAGTACTTACTAGCAATAATAGTGACTTAAAAGTAGAAATAAAAAAAAATATATTCTTATTGATTTATTAAATTTATGCCACTACATACATATATGTACATATTGTAATAGGTGTTTTGTGACACCTACTTACTACTACGTAAAATTATATATTTATCAGTTTGTTAATTGTTTTTAATACAACTTGACAACACTGATTTGGGCTATTTGCTCAAGTGACACTTTCTTTTTGCGTTCACGCAAACAATTTTTTGTCCACCTTAAAAGATTATCTACAACCAAAAAAAAAGCAAACCTAGTACTTAAATATCAAAAAAATTTAAAATCAATCTTATATAATAATTATACTTCTTACTTCTACAAGGGTTGAAACTTTTATATCTCACAGCTCTCTTAGGTGATTTTCTTGAGCGTAGTACTCGTGCTCAGCTCCAGAGCATTACTGTCATTATCGATATTGTTCAATTTTTTGCTGATTTTTCAGGTTTGAGTGGGCACTTCTGATTTAAAAAATTGTATCATCTTATTAAGCTTTCAAACTCTGACTAGGCGAGTAGTTTTATTATATATTTTACCTTAAACTTCCCTAATCCGAATATGGATATTGAAAGAATTTATTTTAGAATATATCATTTATGCATCCGAAATCCAAGTACCTATATTGCAGTACTTCAGATGACAATTTATGCTACTTAGATCTGTCTATGAGTAAAAGGCAAATACAAACGTTCTCATTCATACTGGCGATCAGACAGACACTAAGACACTAGCACGTCATCATAACATATCCAGCAGTTTTTCTTGTTTCATAATACAAAATACATAGAAATTAGAAATTGTTGATTAAATTCACCCTCAAATAGCGATTAAATATCGCTCATTATAAAACGGAAAGATGGCCTCTGGTGACTTAGTCCCATGATGGACGGTCCAAATTTAATAAATAAATTTATCGCTGGCACCCAGAGGCTGCTGGTGTATAAGGGCTGCAGAGCTGCAGAACCGCCAAAATTTTCAAGCCACTTGACTAATATTTTTATACTTTGCATTAAAGAACTAAACATTCCTTAAAATTAAACTAAGTGAAATTAAAACAACGAATTTTCGGCCGAGAATGTTACTAGTATAATAGGCCAGCGCTAGTCAACACACGCCGCGCCGGGCCGCCTGGTATCGACGTACAGTTGACCAAATAAAGTTAATATAATTTTCTCACAGCGTTACTCGAGTGCCGAGCTGAACTGCTTTTATTCGTGCAGAGCACTTTTCAACCTATTGAATATAGGGCAGAAATCGGCTCTACCGTTCGGCTGTTTATAAAATTTAATACAGGAAATTCTGCTAGTCATGTAGCTGCATTCGTAACAGTCCTTTCTGGCAAATTCGCGCGCCTTTTATATCAGGAAAGACAATTATGTACAGTTATCGGTGTTGTTATTATTGTTAGATGTCGGTTGTTGGTTTTGTAGACTTTTAAATAATGGATGTTGTGTATAACTTGGTAAACGTTGAAATTTTTTTTAAATACACATTACGTTCAGTTGTTTTTCGTAGGATGACGTCAAGCTGGAAACAGTGCTTTGAATTTGGTCGAATTTTAAACCTTAATGTTTTTGTTGTTATTCGTTCAATCAATGTAATTTTTTTATGTGTGTGTTTTGATTGACTGGCTGTGCAATAATATTGACATACCTATTTAAAACGCGAAATGACTAAACAAGCCCATTATAGTACACAGACGTAGACGGCAATCATAATGCTTATTCTTTCGCAATGCTCCGATCTGCATGTGCATTTGTGGGTTCAGAAACTGAATTTAACATACTGAAAAGTCTAGTACACGCTCGACTTGGTGGACATGGTGGTTTAAACAACACCAGTTTTACTAAAACCAGTTTACAGATCAGATAATTTACCAAAGCTAACTTTACAATCAAAGGCATTGATCAAAACAATTTAAAACTGCATAAACATCATAATAATAATTAACAGCATGCGTGAAAAACATCTTCATCAGTTACAGAAACCAACACATATCGTTCTTCGCTTAATTTTTTAAATTGGTTTTTTAGTAATTGCACCTTTATTAAATAATTATTGCTTTCTTGTTGTATTTATAAAATTAGCAAAACATTTTGTTTCATTTCTAAAATTACCAAAATCGAACATGGACAAATGCTTAAAAATCTTATAGCAACTTTCTCAAGCTTGTTGCTAGTAGAAAACAGACCTCCGCCTACGGCGTCGGTATGTTTCTAAGCAACATGCTTTCGAAAATTGTCATACTTTCCTTTATTGCTGATGTCCTCGGATTATTACTACTGATAACAACTACGTTAATCGGAAGAGATACCAAGACCTCCTCCAAACGCACTTTGACACAATATTAATACTATTACATAAATCATCGCCGAGTCAAGAAATCTAGACTGTTAGGATAGCTACCAAATGGCTCCAGTACCAAATGACTCCAGTGATGGAATACAATAAAGTCAGTAAATAAAGGCTAAAAAAGATTTTTGGTGAAGGCTCTGCCAGGGCACCCAACCCGACCTGCCAGCACAATACTTGCCTTAAGATACGATATAAAAGATTGGGTCGATAAAATGATTGAGCGACTCTTTTATGAACTCTAGAAACTACCCAGCAGAACCACCCTCCTAACATTTTAACTCTGGAAGTTCAGCAGCCTATTCATTAACCTGCAGGCCCTCTATATTGCCACTGAAGGAGAACTGTAAGGTTCTAACAAACATTGATACATTATTAGCAACAACAAACCTGGAGAAGATGGCATCTTTCTAATTAACAATTTAAATTTCTTCGACCGATCAACCGAACATCAATACAGAATTAATTCTGGATTAGGAAGCAAATGTAAGAACCAGCCCCCTTAATCTAAATCAATATAATTGCTAGGTATTTACAGTTAAAGCCTTAAAAAATCTAACATCAAAGTCAGACATTGTCTGGAATACGAATAAATCTGGACGCTTTTCTATACACGTTCGTTTCTTGCTAAGAAATTGTCGTATAGAACCTAGAACAGACCAAAATATAGAAGCCTAGAACAGACCACTTCTCTCGCTCATTCATACATAGGGTCTCCAGATTATGGAATAAATTGCCTGCAGATGTTTTCCCTTCCCGTCTCAACCTCCAATCCTCCAAATCCCGTGTCAATAGACTACATTTCCCTTCTCTTCAGACACCCATGGTACGTTAGTACTTAGGCTTGAAGTCTACGTGGGATGTCTTAGATAAAAAAAAATAGAAATTTTTTATTTATATTAACTTATCAGTTGTTTTTATCTAAGAACGATATCGAAAATAAAAAAATTAATGAGAATGAATCGAAAATTCTTAAAGTGAGTCTTAACGTACGTAAAATTCAAATTATAAAATCTAAGCCTGCATATTGTGCAGCAATAAATCGTTTGTGTTGTATCCACAGCAATTTGCGATTAGCGCGATGAAATTATTAAGTGTACGGTTAATTTAGTGCTATTTTATGCAACAGCAAAGGATTATTAATTAGTAATTTGTTCCCAACATCCGTCTGCTTAAAAGAAGAAATAATAATTACGTTTTACGGTACCAAATCGACTTTCGCACTGTGCACACCCATGTATAAACAATAAATTTAATGATTTCAGTAAAGCTTATAAAGCGTCTAAATGTTCTCAATTAATAAATCAGCAACATACAGAGAATTGCAAAATAAGACTTGTTTTTATTTTCCGTAAAAGGTAAAACCGGAGTATCATTGCAAGTTACTTTGGTAATATCCATGTGATGGTGATGAGCAATGGTGTGTAAATAAATAAAATATAAATATGGTAAGAATTCTTGACCTATATATTTGTAACATTCTAAAAATGGCATTTTCTTTAATTTATGGTTATTTACATAATATAACAATCTAAAATTTAATTCAGTACGTTGAGCTTGCATAAATAATTATATTATAGAGAGTATACCAGATTTTTTTACCACGAAATATCCCTGTTATTAAAAAGTATAAAAATAAACAGAAAAGTTTATTTAAAGATATCATTCTTTTTAATTTTTAAAAAAATTAACCGACTCAAAATAATATTTTTAGTTATTAATTACTGAGCCTAATTGTTACATTATTTGTACACTAAGGTTCTAAACCTCGAAGCCATCATATTAATTATTTATGAAACTATCATTACAAATCCATATTATGTACTCTGAAATTGCGCCAACTTCAAAGTTCAGAACTTTCTTGTACAAATAACTTAAAAACAATAAGGAACATTAAAATAATAAAAAAAATGGGGTTAAGAACCTCCTCCTTTTTGATATCTGTTAAAAATTATGATCAAACGGTTGTCCCGAAAATGAATAAACGGATAGAACAACACTATGAACACTTGACTATACTGGTATTAAGTTGTTAAATCTTATTAAAAGGAGCAAACCTCAGTGCCGGCTTAAGGCTGTTTACTGCCCGGGGTTATTCAAAGCTGACCACCCCCCCCCCCCCCCGCTAATAAAATTTTCCAATTTTTATTTCTATTAGGTATCCATTTTAATAAAACGAACTTAAAAACACAAATATGTAGAGGAAGTCGCCTAATATTGGATCGTTGCCTAATAAAAGTTGCCACATAAAAATGGAAAACACAATATGAAGAATGCCATTGACGCAGTTAAAAGTACAGAAATGGGGTATTTAAAGGCGTCAAAGAGTTTCAACGTTCCAAAAACAACCCTCGAATTATATGTCAAACGTGAGCAACCCTTAGAAGAACAATGTAAACTACAAATGAGTCTAAACCAGTTTTATCGCCTGAAATGGAAGAAGACTTGGTACAGTACTGTTTGGAAATAGACAAAAGATATTATGGTCTAGGGCTCGCAGAGTGGCGTATCAGCTTGCTGGAATAAGCTTCCTCATCCGTTTTAAAAAAAGACGCAAATGCCCGCAAAAAATGGCTTAGAAGTTTCTTCAAACGTCATCCCAATTTATTTTTGAGCAAACTGCAAGGGATTTCAATAATTTTCTGTTCAAAAAAATTAACCCAAATTAGGTAACTACAACTAGGGTACATACACCGAAGTTCTGAACTTTGAAGTTGGCCCACTTTTAAAGTATAACATGAATCCTGTTATAATTTAACAGTATAAGTTATCAGTAAGTATCAGTACCTATTATCATTATAATACATTAATAAATTGTTAATAAAGAGTAATATTTTTAGTTATTTATTACTGAGGCTAATGGTCAGCCTAATTGCGTTCAACTTTTAGTAATTAGTATACAAAATTTCTAAACTTTAAAGTAAGCGCAACTTCTTATTTATTGTTTTTGAATTATGATTACTGATCCTTATCCTGTGAAACTGCGCTGACTTCAAAGTTCAGAATTTCGGTGTACAAGTTACCTAACTTTAAACAAAATTAAGTTTACCATTAACCACCGTTACAAATACGTAAAAATATTATTTCATACTTTTTAGTGCTTTTTCTTTTGAGAATTCGGTTCATTTTTTTGAAAAAAAAAATATATCTTTCTTTTTAATTCACCTATTCTCCCCCCCCCCCCCCCTCATCCTATCGTCCTCTCTTCAAATTTCTAATGTCCATGTAATATTGGAGTTTAAGACCTCAGTAACCCCGAAAATGGCATAGTTAACATTTCTAAAAAATTTTCCACCCGCATCTTTCGCCCCCCTCCTCGGTGTAATATTTTTACATCCGTTATATAAATTTAGCTTTTCTTTTGACTTCAATACCCCCGAAAATGACCCATCACTTAACATTTTTGGAGAAATTCTCAGCCTCCCCTTTTTCTCTCCCTCCTCCCCCCCCCCCCCCCCCAGTAATTTTTTAACATTTGCTAAAAATGATTTCCTATTCTCACCTCGCTAACCCCGAAATTGACATGCTAGTTAATATTTTTAAATAAATTCCGGGATACTCCTTTTTATCACATCCCCCTTTACCTTAAATCTTTTCTAACGCCCGTCGGACAAAATTAGATTTTCTAACCTCAATAACCCCGAAAATGATATATTAGTTAACATTTTTGGACAATTTCCTATAGTCTCCCCTTTTTATCCCCCACCCCCGGTAATTTTTTTAACATCTGCTAGACAAAATTAGATTTTATGCCCTCATTAACCCCGAAAATGATATTATTTCTCATCATTTTCAGAAAATATCTAAGCCACTTTGGTTTTACTCCTCTCACCCCCTTCATTTTCTTATTTTTTAAAGTCAGGTACCAATAGAACCACCGGATCCTCATGCTAAACACAACGGAGAAAAAATTATTGAAATCGGTTCTGCCATTCCGAAATACACACGCAAAAATTGTCGATTTCAAGAGTTTTTTTAGTTTTTCGCAGTTTTTATAGGTTTCCACTCACTTCAGAAATAAGCCCTTAAAATTGGACTATTCGGGAGAATTCATCGACAAAACGAAAAAAAAATTTATCGAAATCGGTTATTCCGTTCAAGAATTATGCGTGAACATACATAACAAAAAATGATGATAATAATGACACATACGGATCTAATTATAATTGATATCCTCCTCGTGAAGCCGGTTAAAAAATAGGATAAAAGGTTTCACGCCAGAAAATGTCAACTGTTTTGTGTATCAGTTGTGTCATTTTTTTTGTACAACTGTCATTGTTTTTCAGCTTTACAATTTTTACTCCAGTCACCGCCCCCTTTAGCCCACCGCCCGGGGCTGATAGCCCCCTTAGCCCCCCCCCCCCCCCTTGAGCCGGCACTGGCAAACCTAACAATGATATTAATCGGTTTGAAACGGAAAATAAACTGGATTTTATCAACGGGTTTTTATAGTTTTATTGTGACAAAACGAATTCATATAGATTAAAATATTAAATAACTTTTGAGAACCTGTAAATGTGGGTGGTCTTTAAAGATACCATAAAATTACAAAAGGGGCTTAATACCCAGTGTTGGAAATTAGAATCAATATTTACTATATTTCCCATTATAAACAGAGGTCAGTTACGGTTATATCGAAACGGAGATAAAATCCTGTTTCTCGTTTATGTAAAAGAATATACCATTAGAGTACAGGGGCGTATCTATAAACGTTTTGTCTATTTATTAATTATCTCGAGTTAACGAATATTCTCCTTTTTTTTGAAAAGATGGAATGTTAATACGGATATGAGTAACTGCTAGATTTATCCATTTCGAGCTCCTTCTGTACAGGCTTATTGGATGTGATTTTTTTACCTTTAGAAGGTAACAACAGAGGTTTTTTTTCGATCACGTATTCAAGAGCCTTAGCATAGATTAGTATAGTATTTTAACCTGTATACAATGGATAAACCGTCCATTAAACAAAGAAACATTTATTTCAATATTATTCTGTATAAAATTCGACGTTACTTCGGTCCTGTAACAGTAGAGTGGCTAGAGTACCCACCCTAAAGCTAGGTATAGAAATTGAAATACAGAGAAGTTAGTTGGTACCGGGTCGTTCTAAGAGATGTAGGGTGTAATAGAAATGGGAAGTCGGTAACTTCTCTTAAAAGTCGCGTCGCGTATTTCGCGCGGGAAAAGAACTTAGCGAATTTGTAATAAGGGGTTTTGTATAACTTCACTGGGTCATCTATTTTAAGGGTAAATGTGTTAAAGTTATTTATATGGGGAATTAATAAATCACAGAACAATGATTTTTATTTTGATATCTTTTGTAATTCGAATCTCTTATGGTAAACGCTTGTCCAGCATTGTTCATTTCATTATTTAACATTCGTTAACTGTTTCTTTGTTACCTTCTGTTTTTATTTTTACTATTTTAATCTTTTATCATTTATCATATATTTCTTTGTACAGTTAATTTTTATTTATTCAGATAATATATATCTATTTGTGTTACAAAGTCCAGGGTTTTATTTAATGGCAGATGGACATTAATTACTAAGTTCAAATCTTCGTTACCGACGCCGCGACGGTGTTGAGAAGGAGACGAGACAAGAGAAAGCGTTATAGATGACCACTTCCAGAGCTTCGATCTTAAATGGGCGACAACGTGTCTACAAGATCCACTGCAACAACTTGTCTACAAGATCCACTGCGAGATTTAGGTTTGGAGTAATGTAGTCATGTACTAATATTCACTAACTTTAGCTCCCTTTCAAAAGAATATTACTGTGTCTACAGAAAGCGTCTTTGTCGAATGCGTGATTTCTAAACTAGATAATTTATAAAGAACCCAAAAACAATATGTCATAGGTTCCTTTGGCCTTATCTGACGTAAATAATAAAAATAATTCAATCTGTGACATTATTAAAATGATTTATTAAAACGTTAACATAAAATATATGTTATTGGCTTTGTTTTCGCAGTAATTATCACTTTATAGCTTAAAATTTGAGCAGTCCAGTATAGCTTATTTTTAAAGAAGGGTTAGGTAAACAGAAAAAAATGTATGAGTGCGGTTTTTTATTAGAAGCGATAAAAATCCGCACGCTAGCTTTTGTAGAAAAGCTTTTGCGGAATTCCAAGACATCACCATAGCCTTATCACAAGAATAAATAATAACCAGAAAGATAACTCTCTTGTTGTCAAGCGCGAGGACCGGTGGCATCAAAACCATCGATACCCTGAAACGGTCAGTGCGGTAACAATCTTCGGAGTGTTAGGTACTGTGATAAATACACATAATATGGTAATATATGTATCCAATATTTGATAACATTATTTTTATGTCTTTCATATACTTGTACAGTTTCAAACATCTAATTATTTTTAAATTCAGAAATAATCTTTTATTATTTACTTTATTACATTGTCATAAAACCCCGGGATAACAAACAATATTTAAATTACATTATCCTAACAATACGGCTTAAATATTCCAACCATTGATAATTAGTCAGGTCTACTAAAAGATGATGATATTCCTTTTTGGGCATCAGTTTTATCGCCACAAGATGTCACACTTAAATTACAGGCTGATAATCCAAAGAATAGCTCATTAGAATTTTTTAAGATACTTTGCAGGCTTATTAAAAATGTTTAAATAGTCAAAAATGCGCCATATTATTATGTGAAGAGTATTCAAAAGCTCACCAAAACTTGGAGGAAACCTCGTTATTTTATTATCACAGAGCATATCAAAATGTTAATTTAGATACATCTGGTAACTTAAAGATGCCCCATAATGATTTTGTAAATTAGGTGATCTCTGAATACCTATCAAGAAATAGTAGAAAGCACCTGGAAACATTTCCACTTCTACATGTCCACTTCTACTTCCAATAATGTTCTCATTCTTCTTTTTACAGCACCAAAAACATTGGTAAGCACTTGGAGGGAGTTGTTAATCTCCCGAAATTTATGTGTAGCCTAGATCTTCTAAATTTTCACAAGGAGTTTTGAAAACCGAGTTTTTAATGTGTGCCCATAAAAAAGTCGCACGGCTTAAGACCGCAGGACCGTAGTGGCCACCTAACTGGCATATTACGATTAATGGATTAGGTTTTCGAAAAATTCTTCCAAAAAATTTAAATTATCAAGAGTGACGTGAATTGGTGCCCTGTCCGTAAGTAGCCTTGTCGCATCTCTTCATCGTCTAATGCGTTTACAAAATGTTCTAAACTTTCATTACGGCATCGTGCCGAATTGAGTGTCCCTTCAAAAAAAAAATCGATCCAATTAACCTTCCTTTCGATATGGCCGCCCACAAGCCAACTTTTTGTGAATACAGAGGCTTTTCTATAAAGAAATGTGGATTTTCAGACCTTCACATTCTCATTTGTTGAGAATTTACATAACCAAAGAGGTAAAACCATACCTTGTTAGTAAAAAAGGTTTTTTTAAATACGTTTTTATTAGTATGCAAATTACCCATAAACCACTCTGAAAATTGCATTCGCTGCTGCTTGTCGTTTGGTAACATCTTTGGACTGAGCTTAGACGTGCATATACAGGTCACATTTCAGGATTGTATTGCAGGTTCCGTTGGATACATTTCCTCGCTAGCTTAAACGCCGAATAGGGGTTTGTGCGAACTTTGAGTCTACCACTGCCTTCCTTTCTATTCACACTTCCTGTTTTTCTAAACAAAGCCACAAATCTAGTTAAAACTTGGCGAAACTGGTCGAAATCCATGACTATGTGTGGAAATTCTGTTTTAAAATCCTGAATGGCGTCCCGTGTTAAATAAACCCACTGGCCATTACCCTTCTACCATTTCCAAACTAACTTTCGATCATTAAAGATTTTTGTTATGCCGTCAATACCATATTTAAATTTCTTAAAAATACAAACATTAGAATTTGTCATTTTGACACTTGACTCCATTTTTCACTCACCTATATACCTTTTACCTATGTTACGTTACTTTTCAAAAGTAATAATTCAAGACATGAGCAATTGATTCCACGGCATACTTTGAGGAAGGATTTTTTTATCATGCATTACCTTCGGAATGATTATATTATTACAAAATAAAACAATAAACAACCAATATGCCATTTACATAACGTCTGCAATATTCTGTGCATAATTTACCAGGGAATAAGACCAAGGTATTTTAAACTTGCGACGACAATGAAAACTGTCGCAGAATTTTGCGGTATGCACAGCACATAAATTAAGGATAAAAAACGTCTGTGGTAATTTGCAGGCCTTTATATTCAGACAGGGCACATTTTTAAACTTAACGATTATTAGTTATTATGCACTTGCATGCAAAAAATGCAGTGAAAACATGTTCAGTCCGTCGCGTCGGTATAACTTTAAAAAGAATAGATTTTGCTTGCACCTGCAAACTGATGGCATCAGCCTTCCTTAACTATAATTTGTACATCCTTTAAGCAGAGAGGTGTTATAACTTTAAAACAATGTGCTACAATTCTTACCTTTAGGTGTGTCAAATTTTACAAGCAAAGTTAGCTCCTATGTATATCAATATCTCATAATATTCTTCTGTTTAAAGTGTTGTTAACTTTTTTTAAGGGCCAGGTATTTGGTGTGTTGCACTGATAGTTTTTCAACTTTTTCCAATATATAATCAATGTAAACTAGTGTAAAAAGTTGTGGTAACTCATAGAGCAGTCTTAGCGTAAGAGCAGAATTATATTTATTTTTTGGATTTGGATTGGTTGCCAAGCATATTTAGAAAAATACGCCATTAGGTACAATCACTTTTACTTTGTTCTTTTTAAGTGACAGAAGGGTATGCAGCTGTCTATCAAGGAATGCATAGAGCTTGTCTATTGAACTAGTTTTACTCTTCAAGATAGTAGCAAATTTTTTCATAAATCTAGTGTTTTCGCTGAAAAAATATCGAAGAACAAAGCAGCTATTACTCGCTCTTTAAAACCGAAAAGAGGCTCTCCTTGCACCACCTGTAGGTAATTCATCCTGCTAGGTAGTTCCTAATAAAGGACATTGCTACAGGAAATATAAACTGATAATAATTAGTGGCACCCTATCGTGACAATAAGAATAAAGTGTGTAACGGCCAAAGCCTGCAGGGTAGACGGAGTCGGCTTTGCTGGAGCACTGCCTGGACAATTCCAGCATGTGCAGATTGTTTTGGTTTGCTCAGGATTTTTATGTTTAACAGAAAATCCTAAGCAAACATAAATAAACCTGAGCATACTTACAGTGCTGCTGGCATTGTCCGGGCAATGACGACTACCCGTAATATATTTATTAGTTTACAGATGTCTTTGCAGTTTGAAACCAGTAAATATCCTTGCTTTTCTTTCTATTTAAGTGACGCAGTGATGCAAGACCAGAATTACATTGCTCCACCCATCAAGAAATGGTATTTTATTTGACGAAACTTATTTATTTGACGAGTTTATATTCAAGTATAATAAAACTTGTTTCACTTATCGTACAATTCAAAGACTGTTCGGTAATTTATTCTACCGAAGAATGGAATATCCACGACAAATGATTGACTTTATTATCAAATCAATCGATACTAGATTACTAATATTATCGTTAGTAGACAATGCAATCGCTTAATCAAAAACATTATGCTAATAACGCTGCCCTTATGGCAAAAAAATCAGCTGATTAAGTTAAATAAAAAATAATCGCAGCTTCATCTTTAATAAAATTTTGGTCTCCTATTAGATTATCGAAATTTTTTTGTAAAAGCAGTCACAAAACTTAAACCGTAAAAATCACCTAACTGCGAACGCAGAAATCACCAGAAAGAATTTATTTATGGTCGTATTAACTACGGTGATGGCCGAAAACTATCGAGCTCTGCCCGATCGCTGCACTTATACATCGGCTTCTCGGCTTATACTTACTTCCGCTCCCGCTCCCCGCTCCCCGCTGCCACAGATTTCATCGAGCCGCCAGGGCCAGCAGCCGTCAGTTCGTCAATGTCAATTTGTCAATACATCAGTGTAACTTTGCCGACGGGGTAACGTTATTTTGAGTTCTAGAAGAGATTATTTACGAAATTTTGGCTGACTAAAATATGTAATTAGTTTAAAATGGATCTAACGTGTATCTAAAAATAATATTCCCCACGCTATTGATTTAACTGCGGACACCAGTGAATTCGTCTATGCTCTACCTTTGTTTGCACCAATCTAAACCTTACTGTATATGACCATATCAGTGAAAATAATATTAGATTAGGAAATAACAAACCCAGTTAATTTAAAGTTTTCGGAAATATTCCTGATTTAAAAGTGATGAGTATTAATGAGTTATCAGCAGTATATACAATGAATCAACGTTTCAGTCTTCTTTTATATGACAAAGATCTAAAACTTAAGTACCTGGCTAAAGGAAATTAAAATATTATAACCTACTTCCGTAAAGTATATTGTTCGGTAAATTCAGTTTTCTCAGAGTTGCCAGGTTGTAAGTTGCTTTTTATGTTAAACATGTTTTCCCTAAATCATTTTTGACTTCATTTGCACATCTCCACTTTAAGAGGGTGTGTGTGGTAGTACCTCCTCGGTCGAGGAAGAATTCCTCTACCACCTTCCTTCATTCGACACGCATACACCACGCACACGCTTCATTCATACTGGCAATCACAAACATTCAGACTTCAGACCCGTACTTTTTTGTTTTATGTAATCGAACCAGGTACGGCGAGGCCATCGAGTGAGCCCGCTTTGCATCTCAGTGGCGCTACCCACCGAGCCACCGGCACCGGCCGGTCCAGCAGATGCGATAGAATTGAGAATATTAAGATAGATGGGTGCGACACAAAGAGAAACAAACTCAGAAATGAACCAATAATGGAAACAAATAGAGAATTACTAATATTTCAAAAAATGCAGAAAATAAAATTATTACAGTAGTGTGTCTTTAGAAGGATAATGACAATGGAAAGGTACGAAAGGAGAGGTAGACCAAGACTATAGCAAAGATGGAGGAGCTCAAGACCCGGAGACCTGGCGTTGTGACGATTAACCAGAAACGTTTACCTTATATAAGGTTGGGTATAGAAGGAAAAAAATATTTGTTACTTAACCTAGAATGATTTATCTCTGTCTCTTGTCAAATTATTACTATTCCAGCAATTTTGTGTTTCAAAATTATAAGAGTGTCATTGTTGGAGGAACAACAACTGCACAAAACCTTATCAGGCAAGACGGTAAAAAGGGTATCACAGTTGGTTACTATTAGTTATCTCATCGTTGTAAGTTCATTATGCACTATTTTATGATTAAGGGTATCGACGTATACGACGATATAGGTCTTATTAAGGTATAGTTAGATTTGTTTTACGCGAAAGCAAAATTAAGATCAGCCCAAGAAATAAATGTTCAAAAGTTCTAATGAGAAGCTTTTGAAAACATCAACTTTATTTCACTAACTGGATTAAATAAACAATTGTCTTTTAGTTTAAGCATTCGATTCTATTAATCTGCTACAGACGTGCCCAGCATGTCACGGCTTAAAAAGTGTATCCCTCATATTGCATCTTTACAATAATTAATTCTTTAGTAATAATAATACTATAATCAAAAAGTAAAGGCTCGCTCAGAGAGTCAGGCCGCTCAGAAGATCAGTTCGACAGTTGTCGCTTCGCCTCTAAAGATGTATGCCGCAGATGCAGACGAAACGTGGTACCTTTAGACGACGGCAAACGAGTCCGGAAACAATTATTCATGACATTTAATACTACAATCATTTCAAAAACAATGTTACTGTCAACAGGATGTTATTGTACTTCAAAAATTAATTACTGGTTTTTTGTAAACAGGAATTTCCGAACCAACAATTATAACAATGGAAAATGATCATGACAAGTCTTTAAAAATCTTTTAACTAGGTATCTATTATGTATCCAAATAATAAAGATCCTCTTCAACAAATTAAACAATGACCTTACTGACCTTGTTAACACGATATAGAAATATCTACGGTATTATTAGCCAACTTTTCAAGCATACAATACATGGCAATACCAAGATATTAATCTTATATTGTCATGGCGAGACTTCAATTTCTTTTGTACCCTACCTATAAATCCAATTATCTAAATTAGGAGTACTATAAAGAGTCGAAATTTCTAGCATTTGTAAACTTTTATTGAAATATATTTTGAAAATTAATCATTGAGTATAAGGTATGTCATCAGAGTCATCAGTTTCGAGCGGATGCAACTCGATCCATTTGAAAATCGCGATATGCACAGTCGCGATTAAAGTTCCGAGCGCATGCCCTATTTTCACTCAGTCCTGTTGAGAAAGAGATTTGAATTGAGTTGAATCAGATGGAACGATATTTTCGTACGACAAACACTTTGATTAAACAAATTCGGATTGAAATAACATTTGACACGAACAGCTGATTGTAAACTACATAATTATATAAAAAATGTACAAGTAAGCGAAGAAATGTTTTCTTCTTTTATTTCACATCTCGCAAAACTTAAATATAAATATCTAAAATGCACTGGAAACACAGGCAAGGGGGGCGTGTATGTTAGCTGTTTCTACTTTTTGGTTGCACTGGAACAAATTTTTACCTCACGGAAACTTGTTTATGCCTTCTGTAGTACTTCTAGGGCTGGAATTACAAAGCGTGTTACGACGTCGACGACATCAGGCCGGCAGGCTGCAGAGTGTCTAGTGTCAGTTTCGCAGTAGTAATGGTATCATTGCGGGCTGTTTATCGAATACATTCGCTTTTAGTATGGCCATGGCGATGTCGAGACCTCGTTGGTTTTTGCCATTTGGCTACAAAGTTTAAAGATTTTTATATCGCTTTCATGGCCTGAAGTATCTATACAATGGAAAGAAAATAAAGTGTTCTGTCTGTGCATCGTGGGTTGGATTTCCTTTAGTTGCAGATAACATATTTAGCGTAAAAAACATGTGTTATACCGGCAGCTGTAGCTGCTTTATTGGGGCTTTATATATGATCTAATATTTGTATTAAGCTATTGCAATATTCCTTTCTACGTGCTTCAAAACGAGCATTTGCCATCTTTTTGGAGAAAATACCGACCCAGTGGTAATTACGGTATGCTCTTCCTCGTGTCAAAGTGTGCATATTAACACCGAATTCACCAACGAAGCTATATGTACTTGCAAGTAAAAGATTAGAAAAAGGCAACGCTGAAACAATCCAACAACTACTAACGCAAACTCTAAAAAAGTTTGACATTAATACGAACAATATTGTGCTCTATAAGTTACAGACGATGCTGCGTATATGGTAAAAGCAGCGAGATGACTTAAAACTGTGTGTCCTAATTTACTGCATATAACCTGTTTACTACATGGTTTTCACCGAGTGGCAGAAACAATTCGAAGCAAATATCCAGATGTTGACAAGCTAATTACCAGCACCAAAGAGGTTTTTACAATCTCCACAAGGGATTAAAAAAATTCATTAGTTTCTAAGCAGTTCAATCTGTAGTTTCGCAGTTCGACTCAAAAAGTGCCGTCTGCATTAAAAAAATCTGCAGCACTTTATATTAACCCTACAATCGAAATAGATTTGCGTATTATAAACGCAAATTATCGTGTATTAGTAGATGCTATCGGTCACTTCCTTTTTCGTTTCGCATAGTTGATACTGTAAATACAGCTCTACAAACTTTAAAAGATCGCCCTGGTGTTGAAGCTGCAAGCAAGTTTAAATTTTTTTTACACAAAAATCCGGATTTCGCGTAACTACGTCATATTGGGCAGTGCGTAAGTGAGGTCAATTGCGGCAGTAGCTTGCAGTGTCCTAGATACGCAAACATTAGTAAGGTCATATTATCTTTATAGCAGGTATCAATATGTGCAGTCCCGTGGTTACAGGTCTGTCAGATTTCTGCAGTCTTGGGCCACAATTCTTTAATCTTTTTATTAATGACATTTTTTCGGGATTGGAGGTCGACTGCTTGCTCCGAGGACACTATTAGGCTTCAGAATAGCTTGAATGTGGTTTTTGATTGGTGCCGAGAAAATAAACTTCCACTTAATCTTCAAAATGCAATTTTGCGTCTTTTACTCGTAAACTAAATCCAATAACTTATAATTATGATGTGAATGACGTTATACTTTCGAGACCTAATACTATAAAAGATCTTGGTGTAGTATTTGACCCTAAATTGTCGTTTATAGATCATATTGAATCCGTGGTCAACAGTGCATCTATGGGGTTTTGTTTTATCGTGCGGAACTCTAGGGATTTTCGACGGGCCTCTATACTCTTCGTGCTCTGTATATGGCCTTTGTAAGATCACGACTTGAGTACGCATCTGTTGCGTAGAGTCCACATTTCTAGCTTGGAAAAAATTCAGCGTAAATTTATGAAAGCATCTGTTTTTACATTGGATGGCTTCTGGCCGGCGATCGGATACCCGCACGATGTGCTGCTCAGTAGATTTAATTTGTCTGAATTCTATTAGGCGATCACTTTATTCTGTCGTGTTCTTGTCTAGGATACTAGGGTTATGATTAGTTTTTTTTTAAGTTATGTTAATTTTATGTCTTCTTTTTCCTTATCCTATAATAGGTAAACCTGTTGGATATTGTAACTAAATAAATAAATAAATAAATTACATCTTTGAATGTAGGGCGTTCATTTTCAAAATACTGTGCAATCTTTACTTCAAAGCATACAAGCTTAAAATAGTCTACTGTTGAAGGTCTTTTAATGATGCAGGTCTTTACACAGGCTGAAAACTAGATTACACGCATTTGGTCTCAGGGTATATTGTGATATCCATATATTGGGTGAGTAAAATATTTTTCTATTACTTTAACTGAAGGCTTTCCGTATTTCGCATTTTCACATTACACACTGGAGATATATTTGTATTTTACGAGTATTTTAAAATTGGATCCTAATTTTATTTCCAACTAGCGTAGAAGATGTCCCTGGAATAACCTATGTTTACAATGCTTTAACATAACTTATATAAAATACGTGAAAATTAACAGGGCCGTCGAGAGCCGTGACTGGCACCGGGGCAGTAAGGTATTTTTTGGGTCAGGGCCTCCTGGCTGATAATCGAGAGCCGGCACGGGCCCCGGGACAGTAAAATTTTTCTGACCCGGGGCCCCCTGGCAGGCAAGTAAATTTTAAGTCGCGGGCCTCTCAACGCAGTGCGGGCCCGGGGAATTTGTACCCACTGCCCCCACCCCTCTTGACGGCCTGCAAATTAACAAAGGTTTGGTATTCTTTAATAGATTGTATTCTATATGAAACTTTTCTAAAGCTTTTTTACTAAAAACAAATTTTATTTACTTTATTAAAAATTATTTCAAAAGAAAATGTATTATGTTTCACACTTCAATAAATATGATACAATTTAAATTACAAATAGAAAGTAAACAATAGGTAGTTGTAATCCGATAAGAAATTAACATTTTATAATATGAATTTCTTCAATCATTTGCAATTCTGAAAACATTGCATTTCTTTTCAATGTTGCGTGATATCACGAAAGTATTGTTTTATTAACGCTAAACCTGTAATAATTGATTTTTTGACATAACACGGTGCACATCATGATGCTTCGTTCGTGGGAAATAAACGATTATGATTAGAAATCTACTTGTAATTATGCCACGACAAAGGTAGCTTTCGTATGTTACCGAGATGAAATTAAATAATTCTTGACACTGTAGCAAACATTTTAATATTCCCACGTTTATTTGAAATTTAGAATTGGATACATAATGATATAAACCTTACATAACTTGGAACCTCCTTAACTAAATACTAATTTTAAAAATATATTTTTATACCTGAGCGTTAAGCAAAAATCATTTTTAATCATTGATGTTTTTACTAATAGTTCAAACCTGAAAAAAAGATGTACCTAAGTTCTAAAGGTAACAATCAGTTAAGCAAACAGTCTTATTCAGCATTTTCAAATTCTGATAACATTCAACCTCAAAATGGAGATCAAACATCGCTCATTATAGAACGGGGAAATGGCCTCCGGTGACGTAGTCCCTGGATGGGCGACTCAAATTTAAGAAATAAATGAAGCGTTGGCACCGCTGCAAAAATTTAGCGGGTTGGTGATTGAGGTTATGTTATTAAACTAAATTAGAAATAATGTTGTAACTAATATGGGATGAATCGCCTCAGATATCCAAGAGCGGCGCGCTAGCCTGAAAATTAGCCATTTTAAACACATGATCTTTCAATGAAAACGCTTTTAAAAGATAACTCAAACACAGTTTTCAATGTATTTTTGCCTCATCTTTCCGATGGTGTAATTTCTTCTTCAAAATTGCGCCTCTTTAACATCATAAAAACAAAAAACCTGCTGTATCTCGAAAAAACGCCATATTTATCTGCCTCTGCCCTGTCTGGGAAATTGCCTTTTTGACGTAAAAATTCCTGGTCTTTCGATTTAGCGCAGAAAAGATAAAAATGACGTTTTTCGAGATACAGCAAGTTTAGTGTTTTTTTTTTAATTAAGGAGGCGGAAATTTGAGAAGCAAATTACACCATCGCAAAGCTGAAGGGAATCTAGATCGAAAACCATGTTTCAGTTATTTTTTTAATGGCGTTTTCAGGCTCGCGCGCCGCTCTATGGCATTTGAGGCGATTCGCCCTATATTTGAAATTTATACTGAACCATTACATAGAAATATTAAGAAAACTAAGAAAACATTTAACGCATAATATTTTATAACCTAAAAAGGATAGTTGCTGAACGACTTAGCAACCTCGTGGTCCATGATCATTTATCAGATCTTACACCATCAAAAATGTGACCGTTTAAGCCGAATTTGAAATTGTTTTGTAAAATGAATGTTTCATTTTAATTCTGATGTAAAAATATTTTAATATGTTCTACTGTTCATCGTTCAAATGGATTTCTGACTGGCATCCTGACAAGAAGCACTGATGATGACCTATAAGGTCGAAAGCGCTCTGCTAATAAATTAAAAAAATTTGCACTTAATACAAAGCTTTGTTTCATTAATACTTAAAAAGTGCACACAGCCTTCACACATTCCTTCAAAATATTAGTGGCAGACAAAAAAAGACAGTGCATTCTGCTTTTGCATTAAAGTCCAAGAATTAATGGAAAACCATAGGCCGGGTAGACAGTAAGATTTCACCCTCGTTGGGGATCATCAGACGTAACCCATCAGGCAGCTCCCATAATAGCAATAGGCAATACTTTTTCTAAAACAGAAACGGTACAAAATATGCATGAACGTCATATACAGGAACTACTGTTACTGTTATTTATTAACAGATCTCACTAAAGTATGTATGATGGGTTACGTCAGTATGTTGAGCTCCAACAAAGGTGAGAACTGTCTATGTCTATCCGGTTATCGAATACTTCTGATTTGTATGAAATTTTGTATTTCTATTAGAAGGAAAAACTTTTTGCCGCCAGCTCCTCATTCGATCGCTACCATTCGAATTCTCTGGATTCGAATGATCATTCGGTTCTCCAAAATATTCGAATGAGAATCATTCGATTTAGAAAATCACTTGATTCTACCGCCCCTACTTAAAACTATGGTATCATTGCTTATAAAAAGCAAATATGAATCACCAACCATGTTTATGTCTATGAGTAGGTGTTTTATTGTTTCATGTTTCAAGCAACAAAATATTGCTCAAGAATTACAGTTCTTTCGGTAATTATATCAATGTTTTACAAGCTCACCGAATGAAATTAACAGGCAAAAGACAATAAAATTCTTAAATAGAAATTTTAAATTATCAAGTACTTTGACTACTTGTGTGAAAGCAAGTTCACAATAAAATTTTCTTTATTGTGGTATTGAGCATAATGAACCATTCCAGCTGATTTACTGTAGGTACATTTATTGTTAGTGTTTTGTTATTAAAATGTTTTTGCTTACTAATGAGTATGAAGAACAATAACTCTAATACGTGGTTACACTAAGTTGGATTCCCAAAGTACCTCATATCTTACACAGGAAACAAAATGGAAATTAAATATAATTTAATATCTCCCAATTTATTTTCTTTCGCAATAAATATTTTCTCCTGTTTGGCCGACAGTAACTACTCAGCCATCGTTTCTTAATTTTATTTACTCTCAGAAAGCAATTACATGTCAAGCAGATATAATAAAATTAATGAACAGTATCATTAAATTTACGATTGCACATTTCAGTCATAAAGAAAAAGTCCGGAAAATTAAAAAATTGATCCAAACCAAAACAACCATTTAAGACTGTTTTCCTACAATAATTGATTGATAACAAAAGACAATACAATAAAATAAATACTTAATATACAGTATGTCTAAAAATGTTCTCGAGTAGTAAAATACTTTTTTTTGGTAATTTTAGAAAAATGGTAGCAACATCGACAGACAGCAAAGAAATGTAACAACACAAATGTGACCCAAGAGAGAAGTACGTAAAAAACCTTTAGTTTAATTAACACTTAGAATTTTTTGTTTTAGATAAAAAGTTTTTCTGAAATTTTGGATTATCACTAAAAAAGTAATTCTAAATAACTTTTTAAAGTGGCATTTTTCTTTAAAATGGCGAGTAAAAGTAGATTACTCTCAGATTAAGTTTATTTTTGTAAAGTTTTTGACCCCCCTGAACAGAAACGAATTTCTTTTTTAGCAAATCGCATTGTTTGAATGATTGAATTTAAAAAAAAATATTTTTTTCTATTAGAAGTTACATTAAATTAATTACTGCTGTAATTGAAACAATAATAATAAGTTGAATAGGGTGTTATTGCATCAAATAAATTTTTATATATAAATTACCTATTAAAAACCAATGAAACCTTATATTTCAAGCAATGCTATAACTTATTGGTTAACAATGATAAACTAATCATTGAAAGAAATCTAGTTTGTATTGTGCAATACGGAATAGAGTGTATAACTGAGTGAATTGGTATCCAATTCAATATACGATAGTGTTTTTTCTGTTATCAAACATTATTTTTTTCCACAAAAAAATTAGGGAACATAAACAAGCCATTTCATTTTCTCAGTTTCTTTCTCATTAGTACTCATCCATCATCCATAACGATAACTTTATTGGGAAAATGAATACTTGGGAATTTTTTCCAACTGAGAGGGTTGTGTATTTTGGAGTCTCCTCCTTTCGGAATTTTAAATTCTTTCCTAAAAGTGTTTTACTTATAGTCACTCGAAAAACACGGTATCTTTGGAATAACTTGCACAATACCTTTCCCACCTTGTTTGTTGCATTTTAAACCAATCTTTTTTATTAGCACGACTCAAAACTCTGGGTCTTCCGCTTTTTGGAAAACTTATGATTGGTATGCCTTCTTCGCCCTCTTTAATAGTCTGGTAAATTGTCGAAACCGAAATATTTTGGCCTTTAAAAATTCTAATATCACGCTTACTTAATATTTGTCCAACTAAATGATAAATACTTTTTTCTACAAACGTGTTAAAAATGCATTTTTTAACACGCCGCAGACGCCTTAAAAATGTTACTTTATGGCACTAGTGTTAAAAGTACTTTATAGCACTAGTGTTAAAAGTACTACTATGGCAACTACGACGCCAACAATGGTTGTTAGATTTTTAGGCAAATGTCAACTTCATAATTTTATATTATATCTACGATGCTACTTAAAACTATGTGTTTCGAATATCGTCGGTACAATGCCAAAACCACGAATGTGCAAATTTGTCATTTTTCGCCTAAGTGCTTTAGTAGACGTGTTAAGCTTGAAAGTTATCAATGCCAAAGTCACGAATGTGCCCTGCGAGCCTAACCCCCCTCTATGTCCAATGTCTATTTGAAGAAAGTGAGAATTAAGCCGTTGCTTCAATACCTAAGGCACGAACGTACCACATTGGTGTTTTTGGCGTTGTGGTTTGAGCTGGTTTGGGAATTCCAAAATAGTGAATGTGCCACATTCGTGTTTTCGGTCGTTAAAACTTATCAGATTGGTGAAACTGTTTATGATTATGAGTTCTCGTACGCAAAAAATTTTGGAGCTAAGCAAGCAATTGGTTTCGGAAGGTAAGCAAAACTATGCATATTAGTTTTATAGTAATAATAGTTAATATTAATTATAGCAATAGGAAATACTAATAATACTGGGTTTGTGTGAGAGCTTCTGAGTATTATCACAAACTTTTTTCTTTAGTATGTGGTATTATCCATTTTACGTTTTAACAAGTATGGTAATATTAGTTTAATAATAATAATAATAATAATAATAATATAGTTATTTTTTTTAGGTGAGGCAATTAATGGACATTCTACTATTGCAGAGTTGCAACAAGCATTTATTGAGAACGAACCGCAGCCATCTACTTCTACTGTGCACCCTACAACACTTCCGGCGATTTCCAGAGAAGAAGTATTGAATGATCTGGAACTTTCCGATTCCTCATCAGACAATTATGTACCATCAACAAGTGGATCAGAAAGCGACTCATCTAATTCTTCTGATCATAGCCTTAATGAAGAAACCCAGAATGTCAAAGGGATTGTAAAACAGAAAGAGAAGAAACCTTTAAAGAAAAGACAAAGAAACGAGATGTTGTCGAAAAAAAAATATTAGGAAGGCGAAAAGAGTGAAGGGTGAATCTTACACTGGACATAGAGGAGTTGAGAAGCCTGCTCGTCCTATTTTACCCACTCCGTGCATTGGCAAACAAAAACATAAATGTATTCAATTTGTTAATGAACAGAATCGCCAAAAAATTTACACGGATTTTCGTAGTTTAAAATGCGTTGATGACCAACGACAATTCCTTAGAAGCCATATAGAGCAAAATTTAAAAAAACGCACAACGCGAAATATCGAGAATTCACGAAGAACTTTCACATGCAAATATTTTTTAACCGTAGGTGGTACAAAACACAATGTATGCAGAGAGTTTTTTATGGCTACATTAAATATAACAGATGCCTTAATACGTAGCTCTTTAAAAAAATGCACTTCTAGTGGTTTTCTGGAAAAAGATAGGCGCGGAAAACACACTCCATCTAATAAACTATCCGACAATGATGAAGCTTTCATACGAGAACACATTCTTTCTTTCCCATCAGTAGAGTCGCATTACTGTCGCGCTTCTAGTACTAAAAAGTACCTAGACCCTTCTCTAAATTTATCAATAATGCACAGAATGTATAAAGAAATTTGCATTACAAAGAATTTTAAACCGGTTACTTTTGAAAAATACCGTCAAATCTTTCAAGACTACAATTTGGGATTTTTCAAACCGAAAAAGGATCAATGCCGAAGATACTTGGCGCAAAACTCTTTAACCGAAGAAGAAAAAAGTCTAAAGGAAGAAGAGTTTAAAAGACACCTAGATAGAAAAACTGCCGCCAGAGAAGCCCGTGATGAAGATAAAATCATTGCAAAACAAGATCCTCAAGTATTAGCTTTTAATTTTGACCTGCAAGCAGTCCTTAACACCCCGAAAGGATCCGCAGGTCAAATCTTTTATTTACGAAAGCTAGCAGTCTACAATCTGACAATGTACAATTTGGGTAATCAAAAAGTCGGACTGGGACGTTTTAACGCAGCCGGTTTGACGCGGCCGTTCCGACGCGGCCGTTTCGACGCGAGGACGTTTCGACGCCGGTCATTTTGACGCCGAGTCGTTTTGACGCCAAGAATACTTAACTTAATTTTTTTACATTTTATTTAGGATTTTATTGTTATTTTTGAGGTAGGTAACTCATTAATATTTCCATAATCCCTAACTGTTAATGTTATCATTATCATCAAATTTCTATGAAAAGAAATAAAGAATTAAATTATGTTAATCTCATTCTGGAAAATCATCATTTAAATACCACATATTAATAAGAATTTGGGATTAAGAAATGGTAATCTAGTTCAGGTAGGTAGTTAATTAACCCATTTTAGGTAGGTACCTCAAGGGTATAAAGACTAATTTTCCTTTTCATATCCTCAGTATAAAACAAGTTCTTGTTCTTAATCATTGTGTCCTGATTTGTTCTATTTTACTTAATTTTATTTTCTACAACATGGAAATTACAAGCAAAAGGGGAAGACGTAAATTCTCAGACGGTGGTTTTTTGTACGTTTTTGATAAAACAAGTTCATGCAATTCAAAAAAGTTTTGGAGATGTGACCATACCATTGAAGGACAACAACGCTGCAAGGCCAGGATTCATACCCAGGACGACGTGGTTATTAAAAAAATTAACGAGCATTGCCACGGAAGTTCCGCTGCACATGTGGAGGCTGCAGTTATCAAAACATCAATAAAGAGAAGGTGTGAAGAAACGATGGAATCCACGGCTACAATAATAAATCACTGTGCATCAGGAATCTCTTTAGGTGCAAAAGCTGCATTGCCGAATCACACCGCCATGAAGAAAATAATTAGAAGGAAGAGAAACCAAATCGACCTTGCACCACCTACAGTTAGTCGTGAAGAACTCGTCATACCAGAAAAATATAAAGTTTATGCAAGTGCAAACAATGTTGAGGAACAGTTTCTCTTGAGTGACAGTGGACCGGATCCGAACAGAATTTTAATTTTTGGGCGCAAACAGAACCTGAAAGTAAGTATTACAACAATAATAGGTTATTTATCTTCGAAAATTATTTTTTCGAAAAAAAATTATTTTTCAAAAATTTAATTTTAGAAAAATTCGTATTATATTATGTTTGCTAAAACAATTTCAATTTTCATGGGAATTATATGTTGTTTTCTTTACAGATTTTGAAGGACTCAAAACATTGGTTTGTTGATGGAACATTTAAACCAACTCCCTCAATTTTCTATCAGACCTACGTTATAATGGCTAAACAATTTGGGGGAGTTCATCCTGTTATTTATGCCCTCCTGCCCAACAAACAGCAAGCTACATATGCCAGAATGATTGGTTTGGTCAAAGATCTCCAGCCAGGTGCAAGCCCGGAAAAAATTTCGTGCGACTTTGAACTAGGTGCCATAAATGCATTCAAAGAAGCTTTTCCAAATGCAGAGCTGCTAGGTTGTTTTTTCCATTTAGTAAAAAACATGAAGAAGCATTTGGCGCACATGAATTTGCTGTCTCGATACAATACAGATGCTGATTTCAGTCTTCAAGCCCGTATGGTGACTTCTTTGGCATTTGTTCCTGAAGGGGACTTGGATGATGCAATCGACCACTTGTTCGATGAGCTGCCTAATGAGTTGCACCCTCTACTAGAATGGTTCGAGGACTCATACTTAGGTCGTCCTCAACGACGGGGTAGAAGAAGACGCAATGCGCTATTTCCGCCTACACTTTGGTCTGTTTACAATCGCGTTTTGGGTGGCACAGACAGAACAAATAATCACGCCGAAGCTGCACACAGACGATTACAAAACGAAATGTCCATGGACCATCCAACGATCTGGAAATACATTGATGCTCTTAAGAAGATACAGTCAGGAAGGGATTTGTACTATGAGCAATTACTTTCGGGTCAACAGCCGCCAACTAAATTAAAAAAGTATCGCGACTGTGACGAGAGGATAATATTAATAGTTAGGGATTATAGAAATAGGAATATTACTGAGTATTTAAGAGCAATATCGCATAATTATGTTATGAATGCATAATAATTATTTAGATAAATAAACTGTCAAGTACTATATTTTTTTCTGTATTATTTATTACTTACCTACCTACAAAAATAACAAAATCCTACATAAAATTAAAAACTAAGTTACATATTTTTCGCGTTAAAACGGCCAGTGTCGAAACGTCCTGGCGTCGAAACTTCCTCGCGTCGAAACGGCCGCGTCGAAACGGCCGCGTCAAACCGGCCGCGTCATAACGTCCTAGACCGTCAAAAAGTTAACTGCTATCTCTGGGACGAAACGCAGGGTAAACGAGGGGCAAATGACATAGCCTCTTGTGTCTATGATTTTATCATGTCGCACACTGAAATCACAATGGTCCGTATGATGTCAGATGGATGTGGCGGACAGCAAAAGAATTCTGTATTTGCTTCCATGTGTATGCATCTCCTTAACAATCATCAGTCTTTGCAGGTAATTGATCACCGATTTTTTGAAACTGGTCACAGTGAAATGGAGTGTGACTCCATTCACTCCAAAATTGAAAAAAAGGCAAAGTATGTACCAGTGTATACTCCTGATGGTTGGGCACAATTAATAAGAGATGCTCGTGTATCACCGGAGCCTTTTAATGTAAAAAACATGTTATTTGATGAGTTTTTTGACTTTAAAACCTTTTCAAGCAATTCTCTTAGTTTCAAAGTTCCCTGGAGGAGCATTTGCTGGCTTTGCTACTTAAAAGAGCAGCCATCAAAAATTTATTACAAAACTGATTTTTCTGGAGATTTTGCTGAGATAGACTGCCGCAAAACTAAAAACCGTGGTCGTCCCACAACAGCTTTAATAAACAAAGCCTATTCAATTGAACTACCCATTAGTGAAGCGAAGAAAAAAGATTTGCAAAGAATGTGTGAAGACTTAACAATTCCCAGGGCCTATCATGATTTTTACAAATCCTTACGAACAAGTGGTGATATTAGGGATAACTTACCCGAGCCGGATATGGACGAAGAGTCGGAAACTGGTAGCGACCAAGAATAGAAATACCTTTCTTTTTTAAAAGAGTTTTTACTGTTTCATTTAGTTTTAAGTTACCATTTATTTGATCCCAAAAATTTTTTTGCCAAAAATTGTTCAACTTTTGGTATTTTAATTCTTTAAGAAGTATGTACTTTATTTAATTTACTTAGTTATAAGTTACCATTTTCATTTAAAAGGTTTTTGTTTGTAAGAATAATGATTTTTTGTATTCTGATTGATATTTAAGAAGTTTTTTATTTACGTTTAAGTTACTATTTTATTCCAAAGATTGTAGTTTGCTAGAATAATTTCTTATTTATTTTTTATTTCGATAATTTCAAAGTAATAAAAATGCCATTTTTCTTGAAAATGTGTACCCTTTTTATCTTCACGAATATCTATATTTTTAATTATTTTGCAAAGCCAAAAGAACGAATGTGCCTTTTTCAAAAAACTAAACAAAAAAAAATCTAATTTTGCACTTACATAAACTTATTAATTCGAAAATCAAAAAAAAAATTGTGGTGGTAGATCTTAAAGTTAGAATCTCAATTTTTAAAAGTGAAGTGAATATTAAGAACCTCGTTTTCTCAAAACTACAAATTTGCACATTCGGGGTTTTGGCATTGTACCGACGATATGTTAAACTTTCTAAAAATTGTAATTGTATTTTTGTTTTTTATTGTCGTTTGTAGAAAAAATTTTGTATGATATTTGTATTAAAAGTACTTTTAAGGCACTCATTTGAATTGCCGAATTCGCTTCGCTCATTCTGCAAACTTTCAAATTCGTGCCGTAAAATTATACTTTTAACACTTATATCATAAATAACTATTATGAATATTAAGCTTGTACGACATCTTTATGTATTTGTCAAAACTGACATTGACAACATTTAATCTCAGTCATTGACTCTAATAACATATCTGGGATATACTTAGCAGAGCAGTAATTGGTCGTCAACCACCTCTTCGTGACCTAAGGACACTAAGGCAAGTTCTTCCGGATTTATGGGATGCCTTGGACCAAGATGAGTTAAATCACTTAATTCCAAGTATGCCTCGATGAGTCCAAGCGGTTATAGATAATAGAGGTAGAATTACTTGCTATTAAATAATTTTCAATTTTCAAAAATATTTTCTGTTTTGTTACATATTAGAAAAACATATTGTTAAATTCTGATACTAAACATTTTTAACTTGAATGACAGTGTCTGAGAAGAAATGATGAGGGAAGATGGAGGTATGTCAACTTTTTTTCTGAACTACTTTTTCTCAGAAATCCACAATGCTCTTAACTTATTTCGATCAATTTATTTCACTTAGTCCAACTCTAAGATCAAAGGTAGTGATTGTTTCTATACTACCAATTTACAAAATGCTTCGAAGGAACTTAAATTTAAGGACAAAGTCAAATTTGCTGATAATTTTAGGGGGGTGTGCCATCTCAGAAACTGGTGTTTCACAGCCACATGTTTGATGTGTTCGCGGTGGCCCAAGCAGACCTTTACATAGAAAGATGCCTTATAAAACTTCACCACTTTATAAATACTCATCATTCCAATGATGAAATAATATTCTGGCCGGACCTATAGCCTTTGCCATTACACCAGGAGAACGACCTGAGCAAACCCCCCAAATGTGTCTCAGGCGAGGCCTATAGAAGAATTTTGGGTTCTTTTGAGTAGGAAGGTGTATTATAATGGGTTGGAAACCCAAAATGGGGAGCAACTAAGACGAGAGACTATATTGTGGCATTGTGATAGTGCTGGAGCTCTAAAAAACACCATTAATAGCGATCTTGAGAGAATAAGAGCGTGGTGTGATTCCAACCTTCTTTTACTTAATTTGAATAAAACTCATGTTGTAAGCTTCAAATGTAATATTGAGGGTCTCATTGTTGGTGACTCAAATATGAATAATCATTCCGAGGCTAAATTTCTTGGCTTGGTCATAGACAGTGAGCTTAAGTTTGGACCTTATATAATTAATTTAGGAAAAAAAAACGCATCAGGCTGCTATGCGGTTAGGGTCACTGCCGATGAGTTGGGATCGGCTGTGGCTAAATCTGTCTACTATGCCCTCATTGATTCAAGAATCAGATATGGGATCGCGTTTTGGGGAATGGCAGGCGTTACTTTAGTGAACACTATATTTATTTTGCAAAAACGTGCTGTGCGTTACGTATCTAAAGCAAATCCACGGGTGCCTTGTCGACAGTTGTTCATTAATGGCAACATACTCACCTTGTATAGTATATTTATTCTAGAAACTTTATGTCTTGTATATAAGTACCGTAATACCTTCCCAGCTCAGGCACAACATTATGACACAAGACAATACCTTAATTTGCCCCTCCCTATTCCCACCTTGACATTGACGAAGAGGTCTATAATATATGAAGGCATTAAGATGTATAATCATTTACCAACTTTTTTGAAACTTTGCCCAACTTTAAAGATATTTAAAAATAAACTGCGGAAAATTCTCATTGGTAAGGCTTACTACAGTTTAACTGAATTTTATTGCGATATAATTTTGTGATATGTTATTTTGATTTTATATGTTTGAATATTATTATGATATTATATTAGTTAAATAATTGTCCTTTTGTTGTTCGTATTAATTATTGTTTTGTTTGTTATCTACTTTACCTTATTTTTTAAATATTTTAATGACTGTAATAATATTTTTAACTTTACTTGTGACAAGTATTTTAGTTTTATGTATATTATTTAGTCTGTTTTGTCTATAAGAAAACTCTTTGACAATAAAGCATATTGATTGATTGATTGATTGATTGAGATATTCCAAAAAATGCTCGAGATCGATTTAGAAGCAGCTTATACGCATGTAAGGCCGAAAATACGTGCCTTAGAAGAACGTGGACCCCTGTCTTTCGTTTAAAATTAACGTTTTATACTATGAAGATATGACAATAAGTTTTTGTTGGTAAATTAAGAATACAATTTATGAATGTCGAAAAAAGAACATAAAATACTTTATTTTTTACAAAAAATTTTGGAACGTAAGTACGTTATTCGATTAAGAAAATAAATTTAGACAAAAAAGGCTTATTTTCCCAAACTCAATAATTTTTGAAAAAAAAAATATTTTTATTAATATGTCTCCTCTACCACGCACAAGAATTCATGTATATAAAACTTAATATTAGACTGGATGTCGCAAATTTAAGTGCACTCATATGCGGAAAAGTTTTATAATCATTTTATTTATTAATACGTTTTACGTGTGTTTTTTTTTGTACAAGTTCCTGGTTGTGGTCTCAGCATTCTTTGGTTCTTTTAGGATTCTCATAATCTACCAAGTAATATCCCATAAATAATCACAATTAATTAGTACTTTTATGGTAATTATTAATATACTACTTTGAAAATATTATTAGGTTTTACGAGTTTAGATATAAATATACCGCAGTCAACAAGATAAGGTGCAATTATTGTATTTTTTTTTGTTTACATCCGCATAAAATAATAAAAAAAGGATTTGCAATGTGTGTACAAATGAAATAATATTGAGTTATGTACTATCATTTTACTTTATGCGATTTCCTTGTGCTGTACGACCATAAGGAAAAGCCACAAAATATAGTTGATTCTAACAAACAATGTTAAAGCTTATGCAAGTACTATGTACTATGTGCCATAAGGTTACTTCCTTTGGGCTACACACTAATCATAACTTGAGTTTTCAAAGGTTTCCAAGGGCCATACCAGTCCCAGTTCCACTGATTTCTTCTCCGAGGGGTAGCTGCTTTCTACCTCAGAGAAATCTTATTAATCTAGTAAATATGTAATGTATGTTTTAAATATATATATATATATATATATATATATATATATATATATATATATATATATATATATATATATATATGTAGTACGTGCACTACTTGTGCACATAATAGTTTTTGTTAATGCGATATGAAAATGTTATAACAATAAATGCCTTAAAAGTAAGTAGGTTCTTTCTGGGCTTCTTTTCTCGCATTAATTGACTCGTTTTTGCCCATTAAACGTTAACGCAGATATGGCGTCAGCATAAACAAGTTGTTGTATGAATAATTTTAACAAAATAACCCCGTTTCGCACCCCCAAGAGCTTTTACCCCTGGTTTCGCGCATCCCTCTATGATCTGTGCAGTCAACCGACTGGGGAGTATAAACCGGCGCGTAAACCTTCATCCTGTTCCTAAAGAAATTATATTAAAAATATGGTTGATAAAATTATAATTTTTTTTTACCAAAAACGAACACCATTCCTGACAGAAAGTTCTATTTTGGTTAGTGATAAGATTGACATAAAAAAATAAGTTTTAGAAATTTGACTTTTAACAAAAAACTGAAAAATTCAACACAAATAAGATTTTACTTTAATTTTGATGGTTCCTTTTTTAGCAGTGGTGCATTTTTTTGGAAAAAATTGTATTTAAATACTGAAGGAGATGTTTGTTTTAAATATTTGTAAAAATAAACTATTGGAAATTTTGATTTTGGGTTTAGACTTCTTAATTTTTGTCACATCCTGTATTTCTTTTGTTTAATTTGTCTAATTTAAGCAGAAATGTATATGAGGGGTGACTTTGTTTGATAAAACCAAAAAATGCAAGTTAAGGTAGGGCAAGTGCGGTATAGAATTTCAGTAGTATCTACCAATGGGCGCATGGGACTCGCTGTCCCACTGCCTCACCAAGACGATAAGGCTCGCTCCGCTCGCGTGTCTGCGCGTGAGACTCGCTGTCCCCAGGTTACTTAGGTTAGAGAGTTTAGGGTTAGGGTTTATAGGCGATAAGGATCGCTCCACTCGCCTGTCTGCGGTTTTCGGCGCGTGGGACTCGCTGTGTCCCCGTTACTTAGGTTAGGGCATGTAGTTCGAACGTTTGGGGTTTAGGTTTATAGGCTACAAGGCTTACTTACCATTTTCATTGATTTAGTGCGATGTTTTGAGATGAGGTTCAAATTCTCAGCCATACCCTAACAACATTGTATCCTAGAGCATTTAAATTCGCAGTTTTTTTTTTTATTTTAGTGCGTTTCCTCTCACTTCACGCAGCCATCGAGCGTTCAGACGAGTCCATGCCTATACAGAATTTCGACTACTGTGATTTTAGTGAAGTTATATTATTCGCTGAGAACCACATACTTAAGTATTGATTTTGACCAATCTATCACACGCGCAGTATTTTCCGTGATGTCAGCGAGTTATATTTGAGTTAGAATGAAGCACCATTTTTTGCTGTTTTGATCTATTTTTTGAGGTTAGAAAAAATTCTGACCTTATAGAGTAATTCTGATGTCAAATTCGTGCTCAGCAACTCAAAATATATGGAGGTAGTGGGGTCTAGTCTACCGAACATGAAACATTCTTTTTGTGTGCCTGCTAATTTTCTTTTTTTCGCATACAACTTGTTCATATGCTATGATGCCTTGCTCTTGCCATTCTCTTTTTTAAATTACACATTTAATTACTTTTTAACGTTGTTTTATTTTATACACTTTTTGAATTTACTTACAGGAGCTTTAATTATTGGTAGTGGGCTGTTTGACACATTTATAATTCTCTAAGTCAGGATTTCCCAACCAGTGGGGCGCGCCTCCCTAGGGGGGCGTAGAGAGATGGCGAGGGGGGCGCGGAATGTTTTGCATTTTCGAAAAAAAAGTCTATTAAACGTATAGATTAATATAATAACATTCATTGATACAGTCGGTCTCTGTTCCACAACGCGAAGTCGTTGGTCGTCGCTACTGGACAAGTTTCGACAAGTACCTAATAATCATAATTCAACAGGCGGGGCGCTCCTCCCGCGCTTCCCGCTCGGTCCCGCCTAATTATTTACATAACATCCATCAGTCAGTCATGCTAGTGTTAATCCAAAAGTTGCCTCTCTTGCTTTTGCGAACAGTTGTTCCGTTTTCCTCGACATATTTGTGTGAGATGGGTTTTTCAGCTCTGGCTTTAGTCAAAAGTAAGCAGCGAAATCGTCTTGCCGTCGATAGCGACCTGACAATAGCTCTGGTCAAAACTGAACCTAGAATCGACCAGCTGGTACAGAACATGCAAGCTCAAGTATCTCACTAGTAACACTAATACTAATAAAATAAATCATTTGTTTGACAATACTAGTAACAAAAAAAGTTTATTCTTCGTTTCGTTAAATTAGATTAAAGTTTACTTTGTATAACTGTTTACTTTGTATAAATTAAAAGTTATAATTGACAAGTAAATGTTGTTAAAATAATATGCATTTGTTTTTTGTCACGAAAAAAAATTAAAGGGGGCACGAAAATATTATTTATAATCCTGGGGGGCTCGACGCAAAAAAGGTTGGGAAACCCTGCTCTAAGTGGTGCCAAATAGATCTGTGTATTGGCCCATATCAATGATGTTAAGGAGTGCACGTTTTCTTTTGGTATATTGATAGGTTATTAGCCTGCGGCATTAGGTAATGAACTAAAATTAGTAAACCCCCTCAAGTAAATTACCCCGTAATATTGGAGCTAGCCAATGACTTGTTGGCATATATCTTAGCCCTTTACCACAACAACTATTAATTAATGACAGCAATCGTTATAATACATAAAAATATTCTTATTAAGTACCTATATAATATCTTCGCTGTCATTATTTTCACGTAATAACTCAAGCTTTGTTACACTGCAATGGTATTAGAGTATGTATACACGGTGTCCCATATAAGAATGCACACTACAGGGATCTCGTAAACCAGAAGAGATACAAAGATGATTAAATTAGAGAAAAGTTGCGCTTTGCTGAACCCTTCAAAGTCACGATTCGAAATCTAAAAACATCCGATTACTTCCGAAGATATTTGGGAAAAACCGAATTTTCCCGATTTCGTTTTTATTTTTTTCTGGCTCTATTTAAAAAGATATGAGAAAATAAATTTCACGCTCTCACTGCCACTTTCTCTGCTCTACAAGCCGGCGCGGCGTTCTTAGATTTTCAATACGACGTTTCGTTTCTTCGCAACCATCATCAACTTAATTTTTTAAATAGTCGAAAAATTTTGTTTCATTCCTAAAAAATTCTAATTTTAATTCTAAATTCCACGACATATCGCTTCTTACATTTATCCGACGTTTCGGACGAAAAAATCATCATCAATATGATTTGAACGTCGGATCAAAAATCTAATTACGTTATCATGTAAAGGAGAAAAAATTACATGGGAACGTGTATTTTATTTTGACCTGTCTTCTTTTGTGAAATCAGCAAAAAATTAATTGCCCAAATTTATGTTTGAAATTTCAAGAATTCGTAGATTTTTTTCTGATTATACTGTAAGAGATAGATTAAAATAAATTTTACCTATTTATTGTCGTTTTTCTCCTCTACAACATGACGTCATTCAATTTTTGATTCTACGTTTTGGCTTTTCTCGACCATTATCAACTTTTTTTTAAATAATCCGAAAATTTAATTTTAGCACAGTTAAATTGCCCTTGTTATTCTGAATTCAACGACGTATCACATACGTGCAAGTAAGCAAAATGTTATTATCATAAAACAAAATATTTTATTTTTACGCTACAAAAAGTTCATTGAAACAATCTTATTTAATCATATGTTCAAAAAGTCCTCCCTCATTCTCTAAACAAACGTAGCAACGGAAAACAATTTCATTCATTACGTTTTCTAGCATCATTGGGGTTATCCTTGCAATAGCGGTTTGAACCTCGGCTCTAGGTTGTTCTACATTTTCGTACGTTTTCCAGTACATCGTTGAGAAAGCCCCACAAGAAAAAATCCAACGGAGTGATGTCGGGAGATCGTGCAGGCCATCTTATGGGGCCATTAGTGGCGATTACTTTGTTCTGGAAACGTTCTGTTAGATATTCCATATTCCATGTTGCTGAAACCAAATACTGTTGTTTTCTGCCAGAGGAATATTATCAAGAATATCTTCAATATCGTTATTCAAGAACTGGAAATATCTTTCTGCATTTAAAGTACCTTCATAAATAATTGGTCCGACAATCCCTGTTCCTAAAATACCACACCACACATTAAAGCCAAAGCGTTACTGGTGCCTGAATGGTCGTACAAGATGTTCATTTTGCTTAGCCCAATAATGTCGATTGTGTCGATTAAAAATTCCATTGTTACAAAAATAACTTTGGTCTGACCAAAGAATAGTTTCCACGTTTCCAGAACAAAGTAATCGCCACTAATGGCCCTATAAGATGGCCTGCACGATCTCCCGACATCACTCCGTTGGATTTTTTCGTGTGGGGCTTTCTCAACGATGAAGTCTACTGGAAAACGTACGAAAATGTAGAACAACTTATAGCTGAGGTTCAAGCCGCTATTGCAAGGATAACCCCAATGATGCTAGAAAACGTAATGAATGAAATTGTTTACCGTTGCTACGTTTGTTCAGAGAATGAGACTTTTTGAACATATGATTAAATAAGATTGATTCAATGAACTTTTTGTAGCGTAAAAATAAAATATTTTGTTTTTTGATAATAACATTTTGCTTACTTGCACGTATGTGATACGTCAGTGAATTCAGAATAACAAGGGCAATTTAACTGTGCTAAAATTAAATTTTCCGGATAATTTAAAAAAAAAGTTGATAATGGTCGAGAAAAGCCAAAACGTAGAATGAAAAATTGAATGACGTCATGTTGTAGAGGAGAAAAACGACAATAAAAATGCAAAATTTATTTTAATCTATCTCTTACAGTAGAATCAGAAAAAATCTACGAATTCTTGAAATTTTAAACATAAATTTTGGCAATTAATTTTTTTCTTATTTCACAAAAGAAGACAGGTCAAAATAAAATCCACATTCCCATGTAATTTTTTCTCCTCTACATGATAACGTAATTCGATTTTTGGTCCGACGTTTCGTTCCTTCGTAATAATCATCAAATAATATTGATGATGATTTTTTCGTCCGAAACGTCGGATAAATGTAAGAGGCGATATGTCGTGGGATTTAGAATTAAAATTAGAATTTTTTAGGAATCAAACAAAATTTTTCGACTATTTAAAAAAATTAAGTTGATGATGGTTGCGAAGAAACGAAACGACGTATTGAAAATCTAAGAACGCCGGCTTGTAGAGCAGAAAAAGTGGCAACGAGAATGTGAAATTTATTTTGTCATATCTTTTTAAATAGAGTCAGAAAAAAATAAAATCGAAATCGGGAAGATTCGGTTTTTCCCACATATCTTCGGAAGTAATCGGATTTTTTTAGACTTCGAATCGTGACTTTGAAGGGCTCAGCAAAGCGCAACTTTTCTCTAATTTAATCATCTTTGTATCTCTTCTGGTTTACGAGATCCCTGTAGTGTGCATTCTTATATGGGACACCGTGTATATGTTGGTATCGTAAATATAATCTTAATCCGCGGATTAAATTATAGAGTATTTATTAAACGATTTGATAACACCTGTCATAAGATAATCATTATAGATAGTATACTGCCGTTAAAAGCTAATTAGTAAAATAATATCTATTTACCTGTTATAAAATATACTGAAATATTGAAAGTGTCACACAATCTATTATGTCGATACGCAATAGAAATTAAAAATAAGTTTTAGCACTATTTATTAATTAAAAATAAACATGAAATATAGGAAGTTTTGATATAATATTTAATCCCCCTGCACCCAACTTTAATAAAGAGTTGGTAGATTTAGTGTCTCATGGGACAAATCTCTGCGCTACCTGTATAGTTCAGTAGCCCTTCTTTAAACTTTGCCTAACGCCTCAATGTCCTTGGCATTATCAGGGTTTCAAATACTCCGCACTGAGAAAAAAGCTAATTATTCCTTATAAGAATTCTTAAACTCTTTATGCAACTGTTTAATACTATATGGGACAGCAACGCGCTTTGCTGCTTCAATACAACACAAATTGCTAGACCGTCTTACTGTGGTAGCAATATGGCGACTTAGTCAGTAAAAAATTGAGAGCATAACTAAAATACAGCTGTGCAATAGCCACTAAAATTCCATTGTATATAGTCGTTATAATACGAAATAGCAGCTTGTATAACCCCATTTTTTTGGGCTAACGAAACTGTGTCGTATGCTGTATGCATTTATCTTATTGCCGGTAAAATTCGAGACTGTTACCCAGGGGTCTGAAGGTTTAAATGGGCTTTATGGCAACAAGGGATTTTCCCAGTGTTGCCAGAGTAACAAAGCAAAAAGTCGCCATCGATCCAAGATAAGTCCCCACTTTGTCCCCACAGCTTTTTTGAGCTATTGGGGTTAGAAAACTGTCAATATTAAATAAAAAAATGTTTTTGTGGAGCAACCTTGGGGGAATCTCCAAAATTTGACGTACAATTCGTGGCGTGTTCAGATATTCTCTTTGAGAAATCCCTCGGTGCAATCATGATTATTATTGTGACGTTGTTTCTTACGTATTGTATACAACGTGTATATTCATATATTCAATTTTTTCACCTGTAAAAAGTCGCCAAAAATAAGCTTTTTATTGAAAATCGCCGCCACACTCTCACGAGACAAAAAGTCGTCATTTTGGCGACTTGTCGCCCCAAATGGCAACACAGGGATTTTGCGGGGTACCGCCACCTCACCAAGTAAGGTCAGGTAAATATCATGGGACTATCACTACAAATTATGATTAAAAACCACGTGATGTGCTATCCATGGATACGGTTGGTTATTCTCGGGCCAATAGAACAGCTTAGCTCACGGAACAGATTGTTCATTTAGACTGGTGCAACCTGGTCTCATAATGCTGGTTCAGTCTAACAAATAGGGAGTAAACGTTGTTTCTGATTGTTTCACTTTGTCTTTATACTCTTGACTGTTGCAGGGACTAACACTAAAGTTAAATGAACCTAGCTTTCTTTGCCCGTCCTTTCGTTTGGGTTTGGGCGCCATTTTCTTGGGATCAATAATTCACAAAACATGATGTTTGGTGCAATAATTATTTATTAGTTTATTACTACTTCAATAATTTGTATTCTTAAAAAGTTTGGCCTTATGGCTTTGCGTTTTTCAGAACAAGAGTGGTGCCTTCAAATTTGAGGTAAGTAATTAATAAATTTACCTAAAATTTCTTGTTTACTTTATCCTCTGTGAAAAGGTGAGGTCATCGGCATTTCTCCAAAATAATTTTTATAATATCCAACCGATTTTGTGATATTAAAATGTAATTGTAATATGTTTCTAAGTTTCTTGAATATGGGGAGCTTTTGTTTTGACACTATCTATGTCTTGTGCCCGAATAACAAATAAAATGTTGTTGTTGTCGTTTTTGGATTAATGGCTCTGGTTGAAACCAAATGGCCAGCTCTCATTTTTCACAAATAAAATAATTTAAAATAAAATATCGGTCTTGTAAACCAAAAATAAGAAAAATCTTTTAAAACTTGGGGAAAAAAATCTTATCTTTAATCCCTAAAGTTAATATTTTATATAGGCTAAAATAGCACTGGGAGTGTTTCCTTTAAATTTGAGGTGAGTAAATAACACATTATCTAAAGTTGAATAAAAACATAAGTTTTATTATTAAAATCTAACCCCGGTATAAAGAGATAAGGTCATTGACATATTTTCTAAATTATTTTACCAAGATGTTTTTGCATGGATGTAGGTATTAACTAGATTTTGTAGAACAGATCATTCAACTTATAAATAACATAAAGTTAATGTAGATTTCCCATTTAACATAAGAAAAATCACACTGAAAGGTGACGATGACTAGCTTGGGTTTACGTACATATAGGTGGGATGCATCCCTTTACAGCAAATTGTGGTTTAAATCTCAGCTTCTAACCTTAAATTATCAGCAAAGTAAAGAACCAATAAATTGTTTTTGTTTACTATTTTTATATAGTTCTAATTAAGATTAGGGAATTTTTTTAAATTTAAATTTAAACGGCCAGATTCTCCAATGCTAGACTGGTCTAAGTTGACAACCAGTTTTAAACTGACAAGTGCAATAATAAGACAACTAAGTTTTATAGTAGGTATGTACTTTCCACAATAACAGAACTAAGTTCATTTTAGCAGCACGTTCCAAGAAAAAAATCATGGGGAAACCAAGCAAATCACTGAAATATTAGATTGGGTTACACTGTAAAAAAAAATGATTAAATTTTAAATCAAATTCAACCCAATTTTGACTAAATCCAGGTCCACGCCAGATTGATTGAAAAAATTAACACTGCATATTGATTAAATCGAAGGATCTGTGATTAAATTTTCTTATTCAAAATTGATTAACCTAACAATTAATTCTGATTACATCTAAATCAATTTTTATTAAAATTTTCTTCCATAATGATTAAATTTCCATAATACTCTAATCATTTTTTATTAAATCTTAAATCCAATGTGATTGATATGCAATCATCAGTAGCACCGCCCTTCCCCTCTCCGCCCTATAAAGTACCTGATTAGGGCGTCGATTTTATTTATTAAATGACAATACTATAATACATAAGAAAAGGAACACATTAAAGAACAAACAGATGAAGTTATATAAAAGATAGGTAATGCAAATTCCCAAAGCATGGGAATTGTTTGTCCCATATCATAAACAAAAATCCGGGGAGGTGAGGCGTGGACCTGGATTTCGTCAAAATTGGGTTGAATTTGATTTAAAATTTAATAATTTTTTTTTACAGTGTAAAAGTTGAAAATAATTATATGAAGTAAAAATGCGAAAATTATTTACTCATCTGTAAATAAATACATAAAACACTAATGAAGACCTGGCATGACAAATCTTTTCTTTGAAAATACATGGAAAATAACTTACATTGGTGCATGAGTTCCTCCAAGGGATTGGATTCAAGATCTGAGATTTTTGCGTATTTCTTTTGTTTTTGAAACATAATTTCACCAACATGATGTAACAACAAAGTTTTTAAAACAATATTCGTAAAATTTTAGAACAGGTTGACCACTTCATTCGATATAACCTCACATTGCACATTGCACTACCACAGAAACCGCCATACCTACTGCCGATTAAATGGAATTTTTGCAGATTGCCGCGGGGTGGATGGATATCGGTACTCCCTTGTGATCAAAAGGTTGCGTACTGCGCATGTGTTGGCGGCTTGGTTTAGAAGTTTGAGTATTTTTTAGTCAGTAGGTGATTGATACTGATTATTGTGATTATTTTAACAAGGAAATATGATTTAAAATGTTTGTCTTTTTTATGCATTTGATCAGTATCGATTTAAAGTAATCGAGAATGAGTAATTTGTTTGAATCATAACGAAGATTATGAAACTGATTTAGAAAATAATTACAAATTAAATCAAAAAATTTAATCCGGCCAATAAAATCAGACATCTCTTGTGGTTAATCAACTGGATTTTTTACTGTGTATGTTTTTAACGACAACTTAGGAACAATGACAGGACAAAAAGCTGTCAAAACCTACCTGATCAACTAGAATATTATTATTTTAATTTAAACCAGTACTAAAGGTGGGTTTATGTAGACCACTTTAAATTTAAATTTAATTTTGCTCTAAAAAATTTTTCATTGAAAGTTAAAATTAAAGTAAAATTAAATTAAAGTTGTGGATAAACGCTCTTATGCCTTCATGTGTATTTAACTCATACTAAATTAAAAATAGAGTCAAATTAGGGTTAAATTAAATTTAAAGTGGTCTGCATAAACCCACCTTTAATCTTAAACCTTTTTAGTGAATCTGAACAAACATGTTTAATAAAGCATGTTAATAAAGTGTATTCGCTTTTGCTTTATTCTAAAGTAAATTTAATAAAAATTTCAGCTGTTCATGCAGTGCGAAGAAAGAACACATGGATCATCTTAGATGCTGAACTAATGCGACAACTCACAAGACTTGTATCCTTTTTAATTTTATGGAACTCTCATTGTGGATCTATTATTTTGATTTTCTAAATATCTGCTGCAGGTATGTTAAATTAAGTTTACGTATTGACTGAATGTCAGGTGGTGCTGAAATATCTTGTGCCATTGAAAGGAAAATAATTTTTTTTTGTAAGTTCCTTTCTTTTCCCTTCTTTTAAAAGTGTATATTATTATTTAACAAGAAGCAACAATAAAAAACTACAAATTTTTGTACTACAATAGCTAGAAGACAGAATAATTATTATGGACATAATTAAATTTAGATACTTTATTATTGATAAAAATATTTAATAAGTATTGTTTACTTTCAATAGATTTATTGGCATTGCTTATAATAGGAAGTATTGAAAGACGAAGTGCTGGCAAAGTTATGTATTTGATTGACTTTGGTCGAACAGATTATTTTATATAACACAAAAATATTTTATATTGATAAATGTTGAATGATAAATAGTTGCGTACATGTACATTTTATCAGAGAGGTGTTTATATTTATATGGTAAGCTTCAAGGTATCACATAAATATAGCCACAAATTATAAATTATTGCACTGGGGCTAGATTTTTTTACGAAATTAGTTTGTTTTTGCATCATAATGTAAATATTTAGTAAAAATTGAGCAACTGCCTAATTGATGCAGGTACATTGACGCGAACACCTCTCTGAAGATTAGTGTTGGGAATAATCGAATGAATTAAATAATCGAAAGATTAGGTCTACAATGACTTTAATATCGAATGATCATTCAAAATTATATAATCTTGGCCACGGCCCCAGCCACGTCGAGTGCCCAACCTCTCAGTTAAATCATTCGAATGATCTCGTTGACCTCTTGAGATATCTCGAGTGATTTCAATAATCGAATGATCGATTATTTTTTATTCGAGATGTCCCACCACTACTGGAGATTCATTTATCAGTATAATGCATACTCCGAGTTATTGCTTGTGATTACTTAGTTATAAAATATAACCTTAAAATACTGTTTGTTTAATTTATTTTAAAATGTATTAAATAGTGTTATCTTTATCCATACGAGTTTTATTTTTAGTTTAAATACCATTTTTAAAAATTCGTAAAAATGTATATTAATTAATTTTTGTTGACACTGTCAACAGTGTCAACAAGATTTTATTAATATTCATTTTCGATAAAACTGGCATTAAAAAATTTTTAATGCCAGTTTTATGGAAAATGAATATTAATAAAATCTTGTTGACAAGGTCAACTAAAATTCTTTTTGGCTTTTAGGTTTTTAGTATTTTTAAAAAATACTAAAAACCTAAAAGCCAAAAAGAATGTTAGTTCACCAACAGCCCTATTCTCGAGTCTAAGAGAACGTTCCCTCGGTGATGTTACCAAGGTATGAAGACTACGATTGGCTGTTGCCTAGCAACATCACCGGTAAACGCGTTCCCCAATCTCGAGAATAGGGGCACAGGCACCTTGTGTTGGTGGCGCTAGTAGTCAAATGTCATTATTGTCATTTGTCATTAATGTCTATTTGTCTTGTACCTCATTTTACATAGGAACCGCTCTTCTCTCTATTTGTATTTTTTGCTGTTACCCGTAACATTCAGTTGTATTAGGACCGCTTGTCTTATTGCAGGGGTTATTTAATATTTCGAATTGCAGTTATAGAACTGTTTTATTAGAGTAGCAACATTTTCTCATAGGTATATAGGGTGTTACTAGTGGGTTTCTGTTAGGTGCAAATTATTGGAAAAAACTTTTTATGCAAGACAGAAGTCTTTATAATTATAAATATAGCATATTTTAGAAATATTCTTAACTATATAGGATCTATTAAAAAAGCGTGATAATAAAAAATCATTTATATTATTAAATTTTTGGTTTCCTCTTAACATTTCAAATTAATTTTGTGAAGTGTCCAATACTTATGTAAGTTCACTTATTTTCAAAATTTAGTCAGTTGACAGTCTGTTCAGCTTTGAAGTTTCGAAAACGGTTTGAGATATCAGAGATATCAGACTACATAGTACCAGTAGTATTACAAATAGAAAAAAACTTGATACTAGTGGTACTAAGATGTGAAATTTCAATTTGTTTTCCGATAACTGAGTCCATTTTCAGATCTCGAGCTATAGGATATCAAAGTTAATTTAAATTTAAGACATTATTCACAAAATTAATTCGGATTTTTTCATAGACCTCGTTCGTATAATTAAGAGTATTTTTAAAATATGGAACACTGATAATTAAAACTTGGTATAAAAAGATTTCTCTTGTTCCACTGATTTGCACAAACAACTAAGACAACAACAACAAAAACACAAACCCACTAAGAAGATCACATCACGACATCCCCAATCTGTCGAAATGGCTTCCATTTTGAAAAGATGAAATACGGACACACCGAAACGCAAAAAGCTTATAGGTACTTGGTCTCCTCCTAGAACCATACTGAAACGATAAACCGCCGATGGGCAATGATATTGTGCGGAAATGTTAATCCCGCCCTCTTTGGGATTTTAAATAATAACAGATACAAAAAGATTTTTTACAGTTGCAGGATAATTTTGCGAAGGTAATAAAGCGTTGTATTATACTTATTAACGTGTAATAGTAAGAAATGAAATTTTTACCCTTATAAGAAAGTTGTATTAGGACTGGACGGAATAAGACAGAATTGTATTGGTAATGCTACTAATGCATACTGTTTATAAATGACGTTCTCGCAGTTCAGGAATTGCTGTAGTTGTTAACCTGTGTTACTACCCCAATAATTTAAATAATACTGGTTAATAAAAAAATTGTTATCCGTACAAAATAATTCTTAGCAGTACTGTTTTATTAGATCATTTTCCTCAGTGCGGGCATATTAAAGCTTTGGCTTTTATGTAGCTTGACAGTCGTTTCAGGTATGGTCTTTAAAACCTCTGAAGATAAAAACTACGTGATTTGTTTTCTTAGTAATACTCTCAGTGTGTGTCTCCCATTTAAAATCCTCAGTGATAATGATCCTCAAATCTTTTTGTTCGCTAACTTTCATCACTGGGCTTGTTCTTATGTAATATTGGTTTCTGGAGTATTTACGGCCCGTAAAGAATGGTACATTTGTTGTCGTTTAGTGGCATCTCTCAGACAAAAGTTCAATTTGTTATTAGCTATAAATTATAACTTCTAAACTGGCTGATGGATCATCAAAAATTCCTTTCATACGGATGTGAATTACATACATATAAAAGTGCTCAAGAGAAATTTGCAATAATTGGATTTTACTATAGAAACGATGCAGATTATCCTAAACTATGTAAAAATCACATTTTTAGTTCTGTATTTTTGCTGTAGTGTCATTTTTTGAAGGGCCTATATTAGTTTTATTTTAATATGAAATACCTGTACTTTTTACGCTGTTTTGTGCATTGTAACTTCTTGCATGGGTTCTTCACTATTTTAACCACAAGTCAGAGATGAACATGACTGTATTAGTAGCAGAGTAGGGGCAATGGAATTGTATGGAAAGGAAGGTAGAAAAGGGCCAAAAGTTTGGTAGAGCGAAGAATGATTTAAGGGACAAGGAGTAGCAATAGAAAAAGCTGTAAGAGTCGAAGAGAGAGATTTAAAGATTGTTCCTCTTATTTTCTAGTGTTTAAGTTATTTACTATAACTTCTAAACTGGCGGATTTTAGAATATAGCAATTCTTCTGACAACTAGTAAATTGATTTCGCGTTGCCTAGTGTGTTACAGATTAAATATCTGATGAAACGGTGAAAATCAACAGGTGATATTGGTACTAATAAATTAATATGTTGCAGATAGATCTTCAAAAATTTCTTTCATGTGAATGTGAATTATACGTGTAGTGTAGATGCCGGTGGCAGCCATATAAAAGATCAATTGATAATAAAAGATTATTAAAACCGATACTAATTTTGATCCCGTGTAGATGATTAAGGAAGTGTAGGATCTGATTAGAAGATATGAATGTCGGTAGTAAAGGTAAAAAATCAACAGTTATTAATGAATTGATACTATGTTGGGGACGGATGTTCAAAAATGTCTTTCATGTGAATGTAAATTCGGTTATGGTATGTGCTGGTAGTAGCTATGTATAGGATTGGATCATCATAGAAACATTATTAATTAAAACCGATACTGATTTTTATACCCTTTATATCTTAGGCTATTAGGGAAGTGCACTACAAAAATTTGCATTAATTTTCATAGAAACAATACTGGTATAATTATAATTATAAATTTAGTGTAATCATACCCGTATCGTTTCTATGATAATTGCTCATGCAAATTTCTGTTGCCCACTTCCTTGATAATCTAAGATATAAAGGGAATCAGAATCGGTATCACTAAATTCTATAATCTTTCTATCATAACAATTAATAACAATCCTTTACACTGCTTCTACCAGCATATTCGTATACAATTCAGGAATTCACATTCACATAAAAGGACTTTTTGAAGATTCGTTCGCAATATATGAATTTAATATTATCAACATTGATATCAACTGTAGATTTTTAATTTTGCGATCTAAGAAATCAGATTTGACAACTACTTGATTTTTGTTTTAAAAAGTTTTTATTTTAATATTAGATGGTACGTACAGTGTTTCGATATGGGTAGTTCTGGGCGCGCTTTTGTTTGTATTGACTTTTCTACAATTTTTGCACGATGGATTTCCATTACATAAGTCAGGCAAGCACCTAAACCTTTCCCTTTTCTTGATTTTCGCGGTATAAGTTTCTTTTGGAATATTCAACATTATAGTGAAACCTGCTCTTTTACATATACATGTTTTTACTGGAGAAACTTTAACCTGCAAACATTTTATTTATATACGAGTAAACCCATTATTATAAAAATTTTATTTTTTCTGGCGCATTACATTACTTACATCATCGCAATTAACTCAAGTCTTTCAGCGGCTCAGTATTAAATTAAAAATTTAAAATAACGTAATTGTTTTGATTCAGTGATACTCCATGGGTTGTTATTCATTAAAATTGAATGCAAATATGCTAACTACTAAGTACTCTTAATTATGCAAAATCATGTACAAATATTTAATTTTTACTGAATAATGCTGCTTGAAAATAGCTTATAACTTTCATAACCTTTACTTCTAGGGATCTTCTTTAAATTTTAAATTATTTAAAGTATTTCCGGCATTTTTCTGTGCTTCTTGCTTGCATTATTTCAAAACGATTTTTTATATTTTTGCATATAATATAGACAATAGAGTACATATTTGCATAGTTACCATTCACATTGATAGAGTTAAATATTTGGAATTTACGGCACAAAAACATATTTTCTAAAGTAATTCTTTTTGCTGCCTAACTGTCACAAAATCAGATTTAGTTTCAATATTATGCAAAGCAAAACCCGCTAAAATAATAACTAGTTTTCTTTAATGAAATACGAGAAACATAGAACTAGAAGACATATTATATCAAACAAAATTATTATTCATTTTTTAATAAAATAACCATGGGCCCTTATTCGACCTACATAATGTTCTAGCACAGAAACGTCATTAAAAAATTTGATAGTTTTAACAGGTTTTTTGCTGGACCTTTTTAGTTTCACCAAATATCAACCTCATTGCTGCCAATGAGGCTTACTGATATCCCTGTTGTACAGAGCCTCCTTAAAAAAGTTTTCCACCTTTATTAGGCTAAGGCTGTCTCATGTCCCCTTAATCTCAAACAAGTTAATGCCTCGCATAATATAAGAGGCTCTTTTCCCTGCTTCATTGTATAATCTGCGCATGGTTTGCTTGGGTTTGCATTGGTTTAATTTTAAATTTCAGAACATCTGTAGTCAATGCCTTGGTCGGTGAACTCAGCATTGATTTGCTTTGCCTTTACCCTGGAATGGAGTTTCAGTAGGACTGGTGTGGTTGGGTTGAGTCGACCCGGACAAATTACCGCGAATCAGGGTTTTCAGAATTCCTGGCAAAGGTTTCAGTTGATCTGTTGACATGCTAACGATTTTGTGCCAGCCTGACTATAAGAATATCATTGCCTCTGTATCCTCTATTTAAATTCACAATATGTGCTTCATAGTCTGTCTCATTCCTAGAGTCGTGCTAGAGAATTCTGCAAACCTATGCATGTGTTTGTATTTCCTATTTCCAACTGCTCTTAAGATGGAGATGCTAACCTGGTTTTAGTCAAAGTCTTCGTTACACTGGATCTACACGTGTACAGGGAACCACATGAGGTTCACGGCATAATATCTCACCTGAGAGATATATTATTTATCAGCCTTACTTCTCCTCTTCCTTCTCCATTACTGTATTTAGTTTTCTTTATACTGATTTTTTGGCCCTTATTTACTAAGGATCTCCTCCACTCTTGTAAACCTGTTTCCTGCTAGTGCAAAATGTTACAATATCGTCCGCAACCGTCATGCGCCAGGAGGTCATCTCATATTACCTGGGCCATTACAAAGTTAAATCCGAATGGTAACTTTCAAAGTCACACAATCACACAAATAACAGTTTTGGTAATAAAATCAACTTGCTCAACTAGAAATGAGTCGAAGCAATAAAAACCAAATATGACTAGCTTAGAAGCTAGTATTATTGTACTGTACAGTCCTCGTATGTGTATGTATATGTGGATATTTGCTTTTAACGGTAGGTAGGTACATCACAAATAAATTGCGCATTGTTGGTTGCAGATTGAATTACACAATTTTACTTTTTAATTTTTTTATATCACTATCGTTAATCAGTTAAAATATCATAGGTATCCACCGTCCTAAAATTTTGCTGTACGAGTATACGCTATAAATCAGTTAATAAGGACAACATTATCAATTATCACTTAAATTAGTAGATTCTAAAATACCTTTCGCTATGCATGGAAGCTATTTTAATCAGTATTTATTAGTATTGTTCCATTTTTTCCATAGGTAAAAAGCATAAAATGATAATTTCTACAAAAATAATTATACACTTAGTAAGTATGTATTTATTATAGTTTCGTGCGTTTAGTGAAATATGTACACGACATCTAACATTACTGTTATAAATGGAAACCATATGCGTATTACTACTATATTGTTAGCATCCAATCTACCCGTTGTTAAAATTTGAAGCAAAGATAAAATAGTGTTGTACCACGTGATGTCCCGGCACTTTGACGGAACTGTCACTGTCAGTTTAAAATGTGTGCTTGTCGGATTCCTTTTCGTCTTTTTACCTTTCAAAAGTAAATATAAATGTGTTTTTATTTGTGAAATAAAAGTTAATTTATTTTACTATTTACGATAATGACTTAGCTAATGTACCGATAATGCCTGTTTTAACCAACAACCAACCCACCCAGGGTTGTAAAGCCAAGGAAGAAGATGTTCAGTACGTCACGTGACTGGTTAGCAATTGTTTCCAAAGGCTACGTCTTTGCTTCATCATTTTTTCGTCGTTCGCTATATAGTAGTAATAAGTATATGATGGAAACAGTGACCTAACATAGCACCAAAGCGATTTAGTTTTGCTCATGTCAGAGCTGTCATTGTGAAATTTAATGCCCAGATTCTCCAATGCTAGACCGGTCTAATTTGACAACCCAAAGGTTTACTCTGACACGTGTAAATATAAGACAACTAAGTTTTATACTTACTTGTACTTGTACTCGAGTTCTTTTGCAAATTTATAAAATGAGGGTAATTTTAGTATCTACGTACTTTTCGCAACAATAGCAACACGTTCCAAGATAAAAATTATTTGGAAAAGAAGCAAATTGCAGAAATATTAGAATAACTCATCGACTTATTAACAATGACAGGATGAAAATCTTTCAAAATCTAACCCATCAACTAGAAGGTCTTATTTTAAACCAGTACCAAATCTTAAACCATTTTAGTGAATCTGAACGTAAAATATTTGTTTGTCAGTCATTATTATTACATTTTTTAAGACCATATACGTTGACATTTTTTATGCAATTAACTATGTATTTGGAATACAGAAAATTTAAAGTTAAGTACAAGTTAATATGGTCGGTTTCCCAAAGAAATTTCATCAATAATGACCCAACAGGACACTTGTAATGTGGCAGCATTACCTTATCATTTACCTTATCACTGACAAGGTACCCAAGTTTGACAGTATTTATAATTATGGTTAAAGTCACATTTTTGCTTAGGTTTGTTAGTACTTTTTTGGTATATTTTTAATCATATTGAATGACTGCGTGTAACAGCTTTCGAAGTAAATTTTCTTAAGATTTTATACTCTGATCATTGGATATCAGTCTCTGGAGCCATCTCGTAATATATTTGACTCAGTCTATTCTGTACTCATTAAACTCAACAATGTTGGGTTTGATGGACATGATCGCGATTTCACGGAAAATAAATCCGTTGATTTGGTTTTGAGTAATACAGCCTAGCATACCGAAAATAGTGAGGAGTTGGATTACGAATTTTATTACTATCAAAATAGATAATATGTCGGATCAAGGAAGTGCTATAGGAAACCTATATTCTCCCACTAAACAGTATTGATGTTATCAGTTGTAGCACTTCTTCAGCTGAAATAATTATCATCGGATAAACTACTGATGAATGTAAAATCAATATGGCTTAGCTTTGTAGATCGTGACCAATCGCAGTTGCAGAATAACGTCAAAATTAGTGAAAACGGCATCGCCACATAAATAAAAAAAGGGCATAATATTAAGATTCATGTATGCAGCCGTTCCAAATTATACACTTTTTCAATTAAACAATTCCTAAACGCCTATCTTTAATCAGATAATTTAAATATTCACTCCGTAACTGTTTATGTTATTTTTTTCCAGTAGCATCCGACAAGCATTCCTTTCAAATCGCTTTAATAAGCAAATTTATTAAATTAATTTCCTTGTCACTTTACAATATACATAAGAAACATAAGTATTTAATTTCTGGCTTCAGACGTTCATAATATCGTAAAGGTTAAAGATCCGGTAACTTTCAATTATTTTTAAATAATTAGATGTTCCTACTGTTCTCGTAAAGTTATTTAAAAAAATTACTTCCTTAAACATCAAATCTAGTAACTTTTTATGATGGATTTTTAATTTGTTTTGAAAGTAGTGAGTGCACCCTCGATTTCATTGTGTGTAGATTTGCAAGATAACATTGTTTTAGATTTGCATTTTGAAATGTGTGAACTAAGTTGCAATTACAACCAAAATTTTACATAATCCTTTACTTGTTATGCCTTCCTAAAATACATTTTAGGATAATGAAGTGGCTTATTTCTTAATGATTACACAAATCGGATCATAATCGGAAATGAGTGCCAGAAGGTTTCTTTGACAGGTTTTTTCCTGATCAAAAATTCGATAAAATAATATAGTACGTATTCAGAGACTAAAGCATATTAAATTTATTATTCCCGAAGGTAAAATTACCAGAACTTTAGCGGGGGGAACAATTATTCGCGGAATAAAAATGATTTAGTTTCGTGCATATACCTACGCTCTTTTTGCACTCCGCATTTTTAATAGCAATCTTTTCACCTTGCAATTTTTGCCTTCCAATTTTTATTTAAAAATTGAAAGATAGAAATTTGAGAAGTTACCTTGTCATGGAGAACAAAGTTAGGCCTTAACAGATTTTTTAAATTAGGTTAGCATAACCTACTGTGTTACATGTTAGTTCTACAAGCTTTATTTATTTGAGACAGCCCACGTAGACTTTAAGGCTGTACCATGGGCGTCTAAAGAGAATGGAAATATAATCTATTGATACGGGATTGGAGGTTGGGAGAGGAAGGGAAAACATCTGCAGGCAATTTGTTCCACAATCTGCAGACCCTAGGTATGAATGAGCGAGAGCGAGAGAAGTGGGATGTATTAGGCTTTTGTAGCTGGACAGTAAAGGGATGCATACGAAACGCACCTCTTGTTGTTCTGTTAGGAACAGTCAAGGGGAGAGTGTAGCGGCTAGTTCTTCACAGCAAAACCCGTGGAAGTATCCGTAGAGAAGTGATAAATCCCCAACAGCGCAGCTATGCGCTTGTGAGGACTGGGTCATTGATGAGTGGAATGGCTTTCTTTCGGATAAAATCAAGGATGTTAAGTGTCGAAGGTGATGCCCCTCCCTAGATATAAGAATAGTACTTTGGTTTGGTTTGATAAGTTAGAAGGCAAGAAATACTTTCTGGCTCGAAAGAGAAAACCCAGCTTTTTAGCTGCTGAAGTGCCAGCTGAGATCATGTTCGAAAGCGATGTCAACAAGATCGGACGTTTCATTGTTCTATAGGGCTTGGCCATTCATGTGAATGGGGTAAGTGTTGCCGGATTTCTTACGTGACAGGAATTAGACGAGTGACCTTTCACCACGTCAGACATGCGCCAATTATAGAGAAAGCTACCTATACAGGTACCCAGTTTGGGAGGAATCGTAAGAAGGTAGTTTGTTGAGGAGTGCGGCATGCCATACATGCTCAAAGGTCATGGAAATATCGAGAGGAACCATCTGGAATTTGCCACGAAATTCGAGAGACTTGTTCCAGTTATGTGTGACGACGGTAAGGAGTGGTGGAGTAAGCTGTGGATCTTTGGTGACGAAATCCGTACTGTCTGTTATGGTTAATTTTGTGTTTTTCTAGATATTTTAAAATCTGCATGTCGATAACTTTCTCCATAACTTTGCTGGCAACAGAGAGAAGAGAGATAGGTCTATAATTAGATGCAAGGGATTTGGAACCTTCCTTGCATACGAGTTAGGATGGGTGCAAGTTCTGGAGTGCATTTTTATTTAGAACAATTATTGCTGGTATGCCATCCAGGCTGGAGGTCGTTTTGGTGCTAAGGGATAGAAGACTTTTTTAAACTTGTTTGACTTGTATTATGTGGGAAATTTTTTAGGTTACAGACGTAGCGGTTGGAAGAGCGAAATTGGCAGGAGGAATAAGGGTGGAATTGGCAGCGAATTGGTTGGCAACAATTTTCGGGTGTGAAGAAACCTTTTGACATTTGTGAGCCTGGCTTTATCACAGACCTCGGAGAACCAGGGCTTTTGGTGGTGGAATTTAGGATTCTTTCGGGTATGTGCAAGGAAACTGTCAATACCTTCTTGAATGTTATCTGTAATATGAGCGCCAACTTCGGAGCTTCAGGCTTTTTAATACCTAGTGAAGTATGGACTCCATATAAGTCATCTAAAATGCAGCTGCCAATTAACTGCCATTTTTGACGCAATAAAATTTTAAACAAATTCTATAGAAATGCGGAACTTTCAAATTTTCTTAATGAAAATTTTTATCCGCTCAACCATTTTGATTTATCAGTGGAATTCTTTAATTCATTATCATTACAGAGATGTATTTCATTTCGTAACCATAGGCTGATTTTGGAACAGTTTTATAAATCTTAAAATTATGACCAAAAACTATTAATTTGAATCCACCGTTAAAAAAAACAGAAATAACAGTGAGTGAATGCGGTAATGTTGAAAAATTTACCAAAGCAGAAACGATTAAAAAATTATAGAATTGCGTATTGAATACATAATTAAAATCCAAAATTTGTCATATACCAACAGACATGGTCACAGGTGGTCTGTAACTGATGAGCCACAGAGCAATTGGAGACATTATTACTAGAGTTCAAAATAGGAAAATTACGCCAAATATGCATAAAATGTTGAAGGTTAGTGAGATACGTAGTTGAATGAAAATTTATTTTTAATATTAGCTATAGGTCCAGAACAATCCAACAACGTAATGAATTATAGTTAAAATTTGAAAAATTGTTCATTTGAAGACGAGGAATAAGTGACTGTAAATATTGTCAAGGTCTTTCCCAGAGGGCGATATACAGCAGGTTGGAGAAATCTCTACGGATTTTATGTAGAATTTTTTTTATCTTTGGTTCTGACGGCACGTAGACTAATTTAAGGCCGTATTGTGCGATTTTTCAACCATCCTGACGATAAAGCCTAGGTATGTACTCTCCAAGGACTGTCAACCTTTTGTTATCACCCTAACGCCTCCAAAACCCACTCTTGCATTCTGACACGCAAAAAATCCCCATTCACATGAATGACCAAGCCCTATAGAACAAAGAAATGTTCGATCTTGTTGGCATCGGTTTCGAACATGATCTTAGCTGGCAGCAACACATCACTTTAATAGCCACATCAGCAGCTAAAAGCCTGGCTTTCTCTTTCGAGCTAGAAACTACTTCCCTTCCAACTTACACACTTTCTATGTTTTCCAAATAGGACCTAACATAGATTACTGTTTCCTCATCTGGGGAGCGGCATCACACTTAATATCCATTATTCCATCCAAAAGAGAGCCATTTGACTCATCAATGACCTAGCCGTCACAAGAAAGCTCCGTTTTCTCGCTTATAGCCACGTTGTTGGGGATTTGTCCATTTTCTACCGATATTTCTACGGATTTTGCTTAGAAGAATTAGCCGCTATTATTTCCCTCTTAACTGTTTCTAACAGAACAACGAGAGGCGCGTTATGTATACATCCCTTTATTGTCTAGCTACAAAAATCTAGAACATCCAATTTCTCTTGCTCATTCTCACCTGGGGTCTTCAGGTTGTGGAACAAATTATCTGAAGATGTTTTTCCTTCGCCTACCAATCTTCAGTCCTTTAAATCCAGTGTCAATAGACCTTTCCTTCTTTTCAGATGCCCACGGCACGGTAGTACTAAGGCTTAAAGTCAATATGGGCTGTCTTAGATAAAAAAAAATGTTAAGAGGAATGACGTCTTCATCCTAGGAGTCATCCGGTTTTACCCGGCATCTAACTGGGACGGTTTTGGAGTCGAATCATCTTGCGCTCTTTCGTCCAAACACACTACATAATACACTGCATACATACTGATGATCGCAATCATGTTCTAAGTCCGATTTGAACCGACGACCTTTCAATCGCTATACACTTCTTAACATCATTGGTGTGGGGCCGATAAATAGATCTAATTGGGCGCCACTTACACAATATTAACGTATCAACTAATCCACCGTCCAATAATCAAAGCTCCTGTAAGTAAACTTAAAAAGTGCACCAAATGGAACACGATAAAAGTACAAAAAAAGAAAGCATCGTAGAACTTGAATAAGATGCACGTAATAAAAAAAGAAAATTAAAAAGAAAATAAAAAATCCTTTACTAGCTCTAGGAAGTTGCAACGCCATTACTGTGCTAGAACACTGTATTAAATTAGTTCTCTTCATAAATAGCATTCTTAGCTTAGCATTTGGCTTTTCTAAGCGATTATTAAATTAATTACTTAGCTTGTTTGGTTCATAGCTCAAACTCTGGAACGCTAATAGTCGATTTCAAAACAAATAATATTCTTAGTGGAGCACTCTGCTCCACTAGTCTACTTCAAAACCCTAAAACAGGAACTCACTTCAAAGATCTCTTCAAACTGTCAAAAATCCAAGCACGTCCAAAATACAACAAAGGGAGCAACTACCAAGCACCGTAACTTGCTCTCAAAGGAACATCGTGCAAAGATGCATTGAAATAATTAATCAGATAAATCATGAATGAATTAGGTAATTAGGCCTTCCTTAACAAGAACAATTATTGATCAGATTCCAACACATGAAATTACAGGTTTGTATCCACGCCCATACAAGATACATAATAAAAGTCAGAAAAATCATCACTACTCACCCTTTTAGGGTCCCTAACAAAGGATTATCTGTTTAAATTGGAGGAATGAAACAGATTTTAATTTCCTCTAGGAAAGATGCCTTGTTTACCAGCTTTTCCGAATGACATTTTGACAAATGACCTACTCAAAAGTCGTTAACGTCGGCCAAGACGGAATCAACGGCACTACTACCTTGAGTTCATGCTCTCGCGAATCCACGCGATTTATTTGAACTACTTGAAAATATAACGGTAACGAACGTTACAACCTCAAAGTACTAATTTAAGAAAGTATCATAATAGAGACACTATTTTTAGTACAACTAATAATATTTTTCTATATCGCTAGGTACACGGTATAAAATAAACATATCTGAAAGTTTAACAGTAGTGTTTATAAAGTACAAAAACTTTACCGATCGATTTATTGGTTAATTCTATGTCCGTATAAACCTGGGTTTAGCGATTTTGTTTTTAAAAATCCTTATTTTTGTGTAATTTCTAACAACCTATGTTTTGAAAAGCAAACCTTTTCTTGCAGAAAAGGCAGTTAATTACAATTCTATAAAAAAGACAACTAAAAGCAGTAAAATTAAAATTATTGTTATTGTGATTAACATGTGTAACGGTTACTAATAAAAACATTCACTCATCGTTTCATTAATATTAAAGTCAATAAACTTAAGATATTATAATGAACCGTAAGCAAAAAATTAGCAAGCAACAAGACAAACATTTCTTTTCATTCATATTTTTATGTAACATTTAATTACTTTCTTATATCTTATCTTAAGTGTTGTCACCAGTAATGCGTTAATTTAAAACTGCGGGTGTTCGGTAATAGTTAACAGAACATGCAAAAGTAATAGACTTCCCGACTCCTAAATGAATGGAAGATACAACGGATAATGATAAGATATAAATTGCAATATAGTAGAAGGTAAAATCTCATATTATACTACACTTTACAATTTCTCTTTAATAATATCGTTGTTTTGTCCTATTGTCTAGTTAAAAATTGCGTAATCTATAATATAAAATCATATCTCACTTTATTGTAATGAAATTAAATGAAAGTTACATTTAGATATTCATCACTGTAATCTTGTTCTCTGGGCAAAATAACTACAAATCTTTAGCCCGTCAGTTCAGCGATTTGTCATTAGGCAGATAGGACTTCGATCTTCAGTAGGTGTAGCACCTAGAGCTTAACGTAAGCTTCCAATAACTGTCATTAATAAAGGGCGGAATATATGCAAAATGCATATCAATGCATATTTTGCATATATTTGTCATTTTTATGACAAACTGCATATTTGGGTAAAAAACGCGTTTTTAGGCATATTTTTATATTTCTCCGTGTTCTTTTATGCAAAGATTAATAGCACATGCGGTCGATCCTTTGGCCAAAGGATATTTTAGGTCACAAGTTCAGGTAGTTTACCCAGATGGTGAACAATCTGGTATTTATATTTTTATTGTAGGTCAGGTATAGGGGTTTCAGGAATTCCCAACTATTATTAAGCAGACATGATACTTGAACCAATTATTATATTTATCCCTAATAAAACTAAATGGGCCCTAATATTGGTTAGTTTAGTTGTTCAGTAAATGTTGGTCTGTCAGTGTGTAAATATTATTTCAAAATGTCTAAAATGCTGAAAATTTCTTTGTGGATTAAAAATTTTCCGGAGTTTGAGTTTAGTGGAGATAAAGTATTTTGCAAAGCTTGTGCAAAAATTATCGTTTGTGAAAAGAAGTTTCAAATTAATCAACACTTGAAAACAGCAATGCATATAGCAAAGTCAGAAAAAATGAAAACTCGGCCTATTCAGCAATGTGTGAAAACCGCATTTTAAAATGTTGAGGACAAATCAAAATCTGAAAGGGTTGTGTTTCATCAAGACTTATGCAAAGCTTTAGTCGCAGCGAACATACCTTTGAAAAAACTTCAAAATACACAATTCAGAGAATTTTTGCAAAAATATTGTAACCAGAACATCCCAGACGAATCTACGCTTAGAAAAAAGAATGTTAGTGAAGTATACGAGACCGTAATAGAAGAAATTAAGGTTTCACTTGCCGATGAATATTTTTATATAATTGTTGATGAAAGCACAGATGCTTGTGGTCGATATATTGCACATCTAATGATCGGAGCACTTCAAGAAGATGAGCCAAGTAGACCCTATTTAATATCTTCCAAACAATTAGACAAAACAAATAATGTGACCGTAACCCGATTTATTCAACAGTCTCTCTCAAGTTTTTTCTTGCCAAACGCGGTCACATTAGAAAATTTTTTAGTATTTTTGTCTGATGCAGCACCGTATATGGTTAAAGTAGGCCAAAACTTGAAATTATTTTACCCCCATATGACACACTTAACATGCGTTTTACACGGAATAAACAGAGTAGCAGAGACTATTAGAAATGGATATCCTTTAGTGAACAAGTTAATTTCAAATGTGAAAAAAGTGTTTTTGAAGGCACCTTTAAGAGTGCAGTTGTATAGGGACAGATTGCCAGGAGTTAGTTTGCCTCCAGAACCTGTAATTACTCGGTGGGGAACATGGATTAAGGCGGCAATATTCTATGCAGAACATTTCGAAGCTATTAAAGAAATAGTTTTAAGTTTAGAGGACAATAATTCTCAGTGTGTAGTTGAAAGCCAAACCATGTTTAAAAATGTAAGTGTAGCTAAAGATCTGGTTTTTATTAAAGTCAATTTTGGATTTATACCAAATTTAATAACTTCCTTAGAAAATAGAAATTTAACTTTAAGAGAATCTATAAATATTGTTGATACTTTTTGCGAGAAATGTAAGGGGGTTCCCGGAAATGTAGGGAGCATAGTTAAAAAAAAATTGAATGCCGTTGTAGAAAAGAATGAGGGCTTCAAATATTTACAAGCAGTGAAGAGCATTTATGATAGTAACCCATCAAACGAAGTTATGCCTTGGCCTTATACTTTAATACCTAAATTACAGTACTGCCCAATTACATCAGTAGATGTTAAAAGAAGTTTTTCTTTATATAAGCATATTTTTACAGACAGAAGGCAAAAATTTTTATTGGGAAATTTTGAGAAATATTTAGTTATTAATTCATTTTATACCATAAGTTAAAATGTTTTTTAGCATAGTTTTATTTTACCATATTTTATAGCGTTTTTTCATTTTTCTCAAAATAAAAAGTTTTTTAAAAATCCTTGTGTGTTTCTTTCACCATTTGACATATAAAAATTACGGCATATTTTTGCATATCTGACACAAAATTATGCATATTTCAATAGAAAACGATGCATATATATGCGCATATTTTCATTGAATTTGAGTGCATATATTCCGCCCTTTAGTCATTAATGATAAGTAGTCATGATTTAGATCCAAAAATTTGACTTTTTGTTTTGTATAACATCTATTAAAATAATGGTGAATATATAATAGCACTTTTGAAAAATATTTCTAACCTTGGATTAATGAACTATAAAATGGAGTATTCGCATTTTGAGTAAGGCACAATCAAACTTTAAGATTTCCACCTTTAAAATGACAGATTTGCACTTTGAATAAAGTATGTTCAAACTGTTCGCTCGCCCATTATTAAAAATAATAGATCTGAACTTTGGATAATGTGAATTTAAACCTTTAGCTTACATACTATTATGGAGGAATACTGGGGAGGTTTGCTCAGTAATCCTGAGCAGACCAAAACAAATTTGAACACGCAGCGTGCTTAGGGTTGGCAGGCCAATGTCATCATTGTCCAATTTGCATGACTGTCCGTAACATAAAACATAAAACTAATTCTAACTTTTTACCTAAAAGAATGCTGCCACTCTTGCACGCTCGGCGGTAACACTCCATCATTGACAACAAGTTTCAAAGTGCAACCTATCATTTATTAGTGCGAAGTGCGAGCCAGTTTTATGAAAGCGTGTTAAGAACATTTCAAAGGTGAATATTTTCGATTCAGATGTAACATATATTATAGAAGTTAATGTTAATTTCTTACCGGATATTTTTTATTTCAAAAGTGACATAAATTATTGTATTTTCCACTACGTCAAAATGGCATTGTTTATGATTGTGTTTGACGGCCATAATTTACTACTTTATTGGACTCATTCCAACAGTAACTAAAACCTACGTAGAACAAAAGTACATATTTGGCAATTAATTTTCATGATAGTGAATATTTCGTACACAGTTTTTATTACAGCTAATATTGAGGCTGGTGATGGAGGTAGCGCAAATAGCTGAGTCTTCAACGGTGGTATTCTGAAGGTTCTGAACTTGTATCATTTTTGGTGATTCGAAACAACATTATTGTCCCAATGTTTTGGTGGCAACATTTATTTTGCTACTTTCAGATTCCTCAATGTAACCTTCTGCTACAGTTGATGAGTGCCATCCCCCGTATCGCATTATACTTGTCATGCTCACCCGTGAATTTGCTAGAAGACTTGCCGATGTGCGTCTAAAGTAGTGGCCGGAGTGTAAAATTTTAGGTTTTCCAGTCCGAGATATTTTGCAACAGTATTTGGCACACTAGAAATTTTGTAAACTCAAACTGGTTGCATGGTGCATTTTTCTTTTGTATAATTTACAAAAAATCGATTGTGCGACGCTGTGACTGGTCCAAGTGTTATATATTTTAGAATTATTTCCAGTAAGTTTACATTTCCCATTTCTCCAGACAATATGAAAATAGACCTATATTTCTTTAGCATTGTATCAAACAGTTTAACCAGAAAGTGAATTTTAAAATCTTCCACCTCATCTGTAGTTAGTGAAACTAATTCGTGCCGCCTGCAGGCAAATATATGAATACCCTTATTTAATAAATGATATTTTTCATCTGCTTGCGTTAAAAACGATCTATATTTTCTTTGCTTTGAGTGAGAGACTTTTTTAGGTTTGTGTCCTTCAGATTTTCGTTTTAAATAAGGTATTACACTTGGAAATTAAGCTACATCTATTCCCTCATTTAAATTGATAGTAGATCGTAACATCGAGTACTTAGTCCATAAACAAGAGCTTTTAAAGGACTTAAATTTGCTTTCAAAATATGCTAAAATGAAGTCGTGAGTCGTTTTTGAAACGTTCATACTTTTACATCACTTACGATATTCGGAATATACGTTTTCGTACAACGCTTTGGATTCCTTGGGTAAAAGTGCTTCTTTCGCAGTGGCTGCCAACAACTTTTTTCTTCTTCCTTAACACTGTCCATTTTTATGCGTTTCCGAAAAATTTCATCGCGTTTACACAAAAGCTATTTGATTATTCATTGTTATTATCAACAATTATAACTTATGGTAACTCTAGAAACATCATAAGAGCACACTGGCAATTTTAAAAAAAAATCGAAATTTAATATTTGAATTTTATTAAAAACATATCTACAGTAGGTCATAAAACGATCTATGTTACTTGCACATAATGCACTTTATTGGACTCGCCTTCTTTATTGGTTTTGCTCGCTACGCTGGCTCAGACATAAACAAGGACTCGTCCAGTAAAGTTATGCATTATGTACTAGTAACATAAATATCTAGTATGTACACATTCTGTTTTTATAAAGTGTGAAATATTTTTTTATAACGTTATACATACTATCTTTTCAAAACGTGATGTATTTTACTTTACGTGTATTCATTTTTTTAGAGTTGGAAATATTTTTAATAACAAATAATGTGGTGATTATAAAGTAATTATGGTGAGAACGATATCTGTCAACTGTTTTTTTGATTAAAGAATTTTTATTCTAATTTTTAACTACACCAATATCGAAGTACTTTTACCACAGTTGATCATTAACGCCTCTGCTGTAGTTTTTGGGATATTTTTAGATAATTAGGGCCAGCGACTTAACTGGCACGATGAATGAGCTAAGTGAATTTTGTTGTTTATGGGTATGTGGAGCACGAGTATAGGCTCACTTAAAGTTAGCCTTTACTCGTGCTCGACATACCAATAATATAATACCCAAACTTGTTTTCGCTTCTTAGGTTTGGTTTCATCTTCATCAAGCAATATATCTACTTATTATACCTGAATCTTTATTGCTGAGATTTCTAAACAAACACTAAACTGCGATTATTTTCTCGCATACAAGCTTCTTAGGCTACTTACGTCAAATTATCAAAATTAGGTTTATGGGGGTTTAGAGTTTCAAGGTTTACGACCAAAAAAATATTCATATATTTTGAAAATGGTTTGGTTGTAACCAGTCTCAGCCCTGTCGTTATGTTTGGGACTGATAATGTGAACCTCCGCGACAACGGTCGGCTTGTCGTCAGTTCCTGACATGTCGTTGTAGGTCTGATAATGTTAATTAGACTTTAGAGAGGGCATCGACTCGTGAAAGAAGAAATGATCAACAGTTTTTCCATAGAAAGACACGTGCCCGAATATTTTCTAGAAGAGTAATATCAATTTATCCCATTCTTCACGATCATGGGAATTCTCCAGCATGAGAAAATTAATTGCCTGTGTGCTTAGATCCCTGCTAAAAAGTAAAATTTAGACTTAAAGGTGCATCGACATCAAAGGTAATGAAAAAGATTTAATACATGTGGAGCGCATCGGGAGGGAGGAGTGCTAAAAATTATTTTAAAAAAATAGGTGACTTTCCAAAATATTTCAAAGAAATGATCGTTTTTAAATTTGAATCTAGAAAATTGTTGAAATTCAGTTATTATAGGGTCAATGTGGGTAATTGGAAACGGATTTGAAGTTTTAATGTTTTGATGCTCCAAAATTTTTAGTTGTGATTAGTTATTGTTTGAAAGTGAGTAATTAATGGAATAGGTATTTTATAAGTGTTTTTCCAATATATTTTTGTTTAAACAATTGTTAAAAAAGGCATATTTTTAAGAAAAATATGGTGTTTTTATTTACCCCAAAAAAATTTAAGAAATTAGGTAGTTGGGGGTAATTGAAAACAGGTTGTTTGTTGGCTGTTAAAATAAAAGAAATACATGCTGGGGCAAAGCAAAATATTGGTTTATGGAAAATAAACAAACACCTGCCCCCATTTTCCTCCGCCGATCCTATTGAAAAATACAGAAATAGGAATGTGATAAAATTTATTGGCGTCTCTAAACCTTTTTCTTGTTTCTTTCACATCAGTTACATCAGTTGCCAAATCTTCTTTAGAGTCCTGTGGTGGATTCCTGTTTTTATATCCTTTCGGGGCATACGTGATATTTCTACAAACCAAAAACGCCGTACTCATTTACCCCCTACTATTGTTTTCGAATACCCCATACTAAAAATATTAAGGGGTCTTTGGAAACACCTCTGAATTCCAGCCAAGGATGTAAATAACTAAACTAACTATAACTAACTAAGTTATAAACAGTCCAGCACAAAATGGGCAGAATACTTACATAAACGGTATGGACGAAATTAATTATTTTATTAATCTGTGCACAAACACACCATCAAAAATAAAAACGTTAAAACTCGGCACGCGATTAACAACAAACTAAAGGGGTTCTAAAGCCGATAACACTATGGCGCCTATTGAATGTCCTTCACAGAATACCAGGCATATGAAACCAGCGTGGCCAAACGTGTTTTACGATAGTTACAGATGGTGTTTCCATTTACCCACATTGACCCTACCGATGGTAAATTACGGTCATTTTCTTACATACAGGCTTCTTATTCGAATTTTTCAAAATTATGTTTATACCAAGAGGGTTTGTGCCCGAAAAAATGACTTAAATATTTTGAAAAGGGTCTGGTTGTAGCCCGCTCAGTCCTGCCATTGTATGTTTGTGTCTGATGTCAATCTCTTCGAAAGCAGTCACTGACGTGTCGTTGTACTGATAATGTAAATCGGCCCCATGGGTATTTTTAAAAGAATTTAATCCATATTTCACGCCCATGGATATTCTCTAGCACGAGAAAATTGATTGTTTCAATCATGTTTGCTCAAATCCCTGTCAATAAGGAGAATTTAGATTTCAAGATGCATCGACATCAAAGGCAATGCAAAAAATTTAATAAATGTATAGCGCAACGAGGGAGAAGTGTGCTAAATATTATTTTAAAAGAATAGGCGACTATCCAAAATAATTCAAAGACATGATCGTTTTTAAACCTGAATCTGAAAAATTGACAGAGTTCAATTATTTTTATTGGGTACTCTTTTTCTATCTCAGTGTATTTACCAGTAAATAAACATACTATTGTTTAGACAATTTTCCCGCTTACAAACTTTGTGTTTACACAATTGTTTACTAAAATATCTTCCGTTTAATCAATCTATTCTACAGTATATTCTTTGTATATGAATGATTTTTTTTCAATTTTATAATTATTTCCTAGAAAACTTAATACCATCTTTATGCAATATTTAAAATTTTTCGCTATTAAGCAACATGCACTGCCGGCCAAAAATTTGAGACCACGCACTTTGTTCATTAATAAAGTGCAATTTTACAAAAGGTATTTCGATCTATTTCCACATCCACGGCCCCGTGTTGCCGCTAAATTGTTGGTAATGGTTTTTCCCGATGTATTTTTAAACAATGTATTAGATACGCGAATGTGCAGGAAATCATTAAAGACACCGCCTGAAGATGTGTATCTTCGTGTACCCGCTATTTTCAGTCATAAAAAGAAAACTTTTCGTGGTAAACACAAATAACAACCTTTAGTTCTTTACTTTATACTAAAAACACTTTCAATTTAAAATATCTGGCGTTTGATCTAGTGCAATCAAGATTTAGTCTCACCTAGACGATTGCAGCCTAAAAACTCAATGAAATGCGAATATATGTAGTGTTAAAATCTGATTAGCCATAGTCATACTGAAAATTACGGGTTCTACTGCTGCGTGGTGGAAGTTGTCAAAGACTGGTCTCCATTATATCATAGTTATTGGATTTCTTAGGGAAAAGTGCGTCTTTCGCAGTGGCTGCCAACAACTTAACATTTTCTTCTTCCTTAAAACTGTCCACTTTTATGCGTTTCCGAAAAGTTTCATCGCGTTGACACAAAAGCTATTTGATTATTCATTGTTATTATCAACAATAATAACTTATGGGAATTCTAGAAGCATCATAAGAGCACACTGGGAAATTTAAAAAAAAATCGTAATTTAGGATTTGAATTTTATTAAAAAACATGCAGTAGGACATAAAACGATGTATGTTACTTATACATAATGCACTTTATTGGACTCGCATTCTTTATTGGCTGTTCATTAAAACAGTCAATCATCAAAATCGATCGCGTTCCGGAAGGCCGAAAATTACAGGTATTAGTAAAGACCTGTTTATTGAAGTCACTTGGGAAATAGATAACTTAGTCTATGACTTAACTTTTAACTTTTAATTTTTTTTTTTAAATTTTCAAAAATATAGGGGTTGAAGACGCGACCGGGGGAGACTTGCCAGGTCATGAGTTTTACTTATGGTTGCTCTTCAATCGTCAATATAAAAATTTCCAGCTTTGTGCAAATACCGTTACTAACAGGGTTCAGTGGCTCTCAGACTATAACCGTTAAACTTCGTTTAAGAGTCATTCATAAACCAGTCACGATGCCTACTCTAGCTGTTTCTTCTTATTTTAAGGGCAAAGCAGTGATTTTTGTATGACAACACGTCCATGTAAGCTGGCGTCCCTTCAACGCCTTTTAACGTAAGATACACTAGTTTAGGGCGCATGTTGTTTAACTGTGCAAGGATTTCTGGTGCCGTAAGTCATCTATTTCGCTTTTATCAACAGATCTTGGCAACTACTTGTAATTTTCTGCCTTCTGGTCTGAAACTCTTGCCGGATAGACGTTTATTATAAAGGTGTTATTATGTTTAGGTATTCTTAAATCTGTCGTAAAGTTATGGTTGTAATGTTTTTAATATTGAACATTTCACAGAATTGTTAATATTGTTTTACATGAATATACCAGTACATTAAAATATTAAAATTAGAAAGAGCTGCACATAGAAGATTTGGAACTACCGACGATATATTGAATAACGTTTATATTTAATAAAAAAAGCAAATTAGAGTCCCAGCGGGTAGGCCTCAAGAAGTATATAGTATAACGTAATATTTTCTGATATTTAATACTTTACCATAGTTCAATAAAAGCATGGCTTCTGTTTTCTGATGAAAGCCCTTACCTGAAACAAAAAATAACAAATAAACTTAACTCTGAACGTAGGATACTGCTGCCTTAAATATTCTTACAGTGCTTTGCACAGGTTATCCTTAGGTGAACCTTAACTTTAAATTAGTCTATATAACCAATCAGAATGCTGGATTTGGTATTTGTAAGATAGTGTAAATATGTCTAAACGGACGGTGTGCAAAGCACCCTTACAATTATTAATTTATATATAATCTGTCTCTTTTCAATAATTTTGTATCTTCTACATCTTTATAGCAGGTTACTTGATAGCACTGAAAAGATGTGGTCAACACACAGCACAAACATTTTTAGGTCCAACTTATCAAAAAAGATTTCTCTGAATCTTTCGTCAATTTATCTGATTTAGTTGTTGCATCTGTGTTTCTTTTAATAAAATGTTAACTTAACATTAATTTTGAGCGACAAATACCTATTATTAGAGTTGGTTTAGTGCCAACGCAACCGATCGGATGGAACTCTATCCACTTGAAAAATCGCGACTTATATTTCAGTTGGAACAGATTTGATTCAAACTAAGTTAACAGCACGATGTTTTTGTACAATAACCACTACCACAGAACAAATGATAACTGAAATGACAGTTAACACCAACAGATGATTTTTTTAAACCATATAATTATATTAAAATAAACAGACGCATCGCAATTACTTTCTTAAGATCTTCTCACATCACAGAACTCATAAATATAAGTGACAACAACTCGGATCTAAGACGAAAAAGTAGGGTTATGTTAACTCTTTCTTCTTTTTGGTTACACTGTAATAAATTTTCTCTTGTCACAGATTCATGCACCATAACATTCCGAGCAGATTATGTTAAAAGGGTAATTTTTCACAATATATAAACATTGATTTTAGTTTGGTTCGTTTTAGCAGAGACACTGAACCTCGAGTTCTGATTACAAAATCTATCATTAAATTATATGCAGAGCAGTTTATTTATTTATGTATTGTCCTTTTATATAAATGATTGTATACATAAGCACTGCTATTTACTTTGGCATCAGAAGAAAATATAAAAAAGTTAAAGTTATTAAAGTTAATTATGAACCAGCATCAACCTGACATCAGCAATATACATATGTATATAGTCTTAGCTATATTTGTTATGATCATTATATTCTTAGTATAATTACAGATACAGTAAATAAAAAATGGCAAAAGAAATATATCGTCCATATTATATCTGCAAGCAAATCTGTAATGTCATGATCATGATCTAAGATTATTTAATGATTTATTAATGTACCAAGGTTAAAAATCATAAAAATAAGATCATCTTTAGTTGTAAAAGGTATACTTAATGTTGTTTTTAACAATCTATTAATAAATATTCTTACGGTCATATTACATAAACTATGTCATAAAACTGGACTTTAAATGAGAGAAACAAAAACACAAACAAACCACAAACTGATGGTTTCTGACTGATAACTGAAGAACAATTAGAATAATTGTTTTACTCTGGTCTAGCCCAAATTTATACCTAGCTTTTCCTTGTGTTAAACCTTTTTCCCTTAAACAATTAATAATAATAATAGTAATAACAATATTAATAATAATAATAAAAGTTGATTTGTGGTATTGAAGCATTTACAATTTTGTATACATTTGGTAAATATCAAACAATATCACTCAGTTTACGACTTGACAGCAACGAGTAAACATTGATAATGCCAAGTGAGACCTTAGCGAGACGTCTGCCAGATTCCAATAGGAATTTATCAAACGAACGGATGTACTCCCGGATCAACATAACAAAATTTAGTACAGACAACTAGACATCCAAACAATTTAGGTATACCAATTCACTACACTAATTTTTTTAATATAATTGCCCTGGGATAATAGTTCAGTAATAATAATATACCATTCAATAAGTATAAAATTTTTTAAATATTCGACTGTTAGAATTCATATCAAATTTAATAGAAACAGGATTGGATTGTAAATAACCCTCCTTGTTGTGCCAACTAGTTGTCATTAGTGATTTAAGTTCTTTTAATATTATATTCTTTTATCCGTTATTAATTTTCACAAATAAATTGATTATAATTATTATTATCATTATTTATTATTTATTATTATTATTAATATCATTATTTTCATTATTATTAATCAGATAATTTTTCCTTTTGATTAATGTAAACTAAACTAAGACCCTCTACGACAAAACTCAATTTGTTTGGGTTACAAAATAAGTGAAGATTTAGGTACTTTATATTCTCCTAAGCATTCACTACGTTTGTATCGACCGACGGCTTGAAGTCGGCTTAAAAGTGAAGCGGCTTTAAAACTACTCTTAAGCTTGGGTGTCTATTTCGGCAACTTGACAATGGGTTAAAGTTCTTCTCAGGACAGTAAAATGCACATGAGCGTTGCGTGACGTAACCTCAGTTTTCAGATCTTTTATTGTGTTTTAGAAAAGTACTTGATTCGGCATTTTAATTCTTTTATAAGGTTTTTTCTTTAAACATATTAACAAAAGCTTTTATAATGATTTTACCTTTAAATATCTGTGCCTGAATGGCCAGTCACATGTGCCTAACGTTTACACGAAGCAATGTTGCGTTAGCAAGTAATAAATCCGGTTTAAGCTGTTTATATTGTGTTTTGAGGCGACTTTCGTCAATTCAACCAACTTCATTTTTCTGATTGACTTAAATGATTCAACCAGATACAAGCGCGTTTACTTTGCTTTTTCCAAACGACTTTTTAATGCCGCTTGATCTCAAGCCAGCTTCAAGTCGTCGATATAAACATACCTAAATTTAAAGACATTTTTGGTAATTTTACAGTAAGAAGCTACTAAACATATGGCGCCACTATCATTAAAAGGAGGGCAATATGACGTAGGAACATTTTGCACTGGGCCCTCCAAATATAACTTCTAGTAACGAGAAATTATATAAATAAGTTTCTTTGGGTGATTTTACCTAATTTAAATCATTCACGTAACCCGTTAAAAAATGATACACGTAATTATAATATATAATTATTTACTATACCCGAATTGCCGAACAGATGGACTGAACAGGTGCAAACCACGCGCGATGACGCACTTTAAGCACCTGATGGCAATGTTTTTAATTTATCACCTTCTAGAAAACGATATTTGGCCTACCATTATCTATGAAGACTCGCTTGACAACAAAAATACAAAAACTTTTATTTCCTTTTTCTCTTTTGAATACCAAGTTGTTTAAACCTTAAGCCCGGGGGGGGGGGGGGGGTAACCCCCCCCCCCCCCTGAATACGCCACGGGATCAGTTAGATTTTGACAAGTTTTTGTCCTGACATTGTTATCACGTCACCATTAAAAACGTTTAGGTATTAGAATGATTTAGTGATTTTATTACTTTTCAAATGAATTTCATCTTGTAATGTGTTGTTCGAATGAATTTAGTCCTATTGTTGTGAAAAGTATTGTATACCCAAGCAAATCGCTGAAATATGAGATTAACTCAAGTTTTTAATAACGACTTATGTATTAACAGTGACTGGGAAAAACCTGTTAAAACCTAACAAATCAACTAGAAACCTAACTTAGACCAGAACTAAATCTCAAACTTTTTAGTGAATCTGAACATCAATGTTTAAGATATTTAAGTTTTTCTATTAAGCAATTTGAGAATATCACAATGGAATGCCGTGAATACTTTCCAGTTGGTACATTTCCTTGATTTCAGCTGTAAGATGCTAGAATTTCTGTGTCTTTTTCGTCCTGGCTTTTTTGATATTGTCCAGTCAAATGGTAATACCAAGGATTCGTTGCGTTTCTTCGCATAATCGACCGAGAATCCTTCTTATGTACAAATAAATATTTTCAGTCGATGGTGCGTTACTGGTTTAGTAATAATATCACTATCCCAGTGGACATTACTTCTTCATTTTCTGGGACTGTTCCTGGCAGATATGTTTTGTAAAAGGGCTTTTCTTCGAATACGTCGAGTGGGACATTATGGTATATAGTGATAGTATTATCCGTCAAATTATGCGTGCTATTTAAAAGAATTGGGTTTTCTGTATATTTTTAATGGCGAACAATTTATCCCTGTCATAAGTGTCCTTTAGGTTCCCTGCAAAGTCAAACGTACCTGTTGCTCCGATGATAACTGGTATGATTAGAGATTGCATTTTTCACATTCTTTCTAAGTCTATTTGATGGTCTCTGTTGTATTTTAATCTCTTCTCCGTTTTCTTTTGTGTTCCAAATGCATGAAAACGAACTGAGAAGTTTACGTTGTAGCAGGTCTTTTTTTCCATCTCCCTAATAACTATGTCCTTCCTATTTACTGATATGTATCGATTCCTCCATATTTGTGTTCAGTCGTTTGTTTTTTGGCTCGTGTGTATAACATTCCATTAGGGTGCTTCGTTTTAGACGACTATTTTGTTTTTGGTCCTTTGACGGAATAATGTTATAAACATATATAAAAAAAATTCTCACCAAAGATGAGCTCTTAATTTTAATTTTAAGTACTCGCGAAATGAATTTGAAAATTTCCCATTTAATTAACATGTAAATTTTATTTTATTTTTTTCAGTTATCTATAGCTTTGCGACATTTCATGATATTTAATTGGCAATAGGTGGAAATTACAGAGGAATCTTTCCTCTTTTAAAGTGCCTGTAGCCAATTTGTGTTTTGTAACCGACCTCGCCATTGAAGCCAATTCTTTTCTCGAATTTCATGGTTTTTTTTATTTTTCTCGTAAACCACTAACTTTACAACAATATTGTATATGAGTTTTTTTATAGGGAATTTAATTTCATACAAACAAAGTTATGTAAGCCATAACCGTAGAGCTAGTAATTTTCGAGATAAATTCAATTAAACATCTCAAAATTTGAAAAATCGCTGTTTTATCCAAGATTTTAGTACTATTTAATGAAATCATTGCTGAAAAAATATATAATGTATAAGAATGAAATACAAAATATATATTACACATTGGTAAGTAATCACCAAAAATATTTTGTGTAATATGAAGCCGTTTCTTAGTACCGTATTACTGGTAAATATGTAAGTATTTACCTACCACTTCAGCCATAATATTATTAAAAGTATTGATCGAGCATATGGTAATATGAAACGGCTTCATATTACACGAAATATTCTTGGTGATTACTTATCAATGTGTACTATAGATTTTTATATTTCATTCTTATACATTATGTATTTTTTTAGCAATGATTTCATTAAAAAGTACTAAAATCTCGGATAAAACAGCGATTTTTCAAATTTTGAGATGTTTAATTGGATTTATCTCGAAAACTACTAGCTCCACGGTTATGGCTTACATAAACTTTTCTTGTAGGAAATTAAATTTCCTATAAAAAAAACCTACGAACAAAACATAAATTGGCTACAGGTACTTTTAAAGAGTACAGATTCCTCTGTAATTTCCACCTATTGCCAATTAAATATCATGAAATGTCGCAAAGCTATAGATAATTGAAAAAAAAATTATAAAATTTACAAGTTAATTAAGTGGGAAATTTTCAAAATCATTTCGCGAGTACTTAAAATTAAAATTAAGAGCTCATCTTTGGTGAGAATTTTTTTTTATATGTTTATAACATTATTCCGTCAATGGACCAAAAAAACAATAGTCGTCTAAAACGAAGCACCCTAATATACATACCATTTATATGTACCATTATGTAATAATATTTGCACATTTTGTAGTGTATTTGAGTCGCCACTTTGTTACATCTTTCGAATTTATTGTTTCGTCACAATTCCTGCATTTTATTATTATTTTTATTATTTCCCAAATGGCCACCACCCAAGTCTTTTACACAGACATTAATTAAGACTCTAATGTTTTCATATTTACTTTTTATTCTCATAAATCAAATGCAGCAATACACACAATTTGTTTCACTTTATATTATATTCAAAATGTCTATTTGTCCGTATGCAATGATAGTTATTCTTCTAAGAAACATTCTTGAAGATAATCATATTCGATTGGCAGGTCTTTAAATGGAACCATCCTAGCGCTCGATTACTCAATATCTTATTAATTTAAAGGTTAAACCGTGAAACGGGTTCATCTTTACAAGTTTTATAATGGATATTTATTAACGATTAATCAAAAGATATCTACATCTCTGACCTTGCCATTCATAAATATCAGCACAATTATTGCGTACAAAAATATTTTATTTTATTTCATGTTAGCATAGCATCTAACTCCTTTTTGGGTATGAAGAATAATTAACAATACTTTGTTATTATTGTCCATATTCGTATAATGCAATGTATTACTACTAACTTTTTAACTTTACAAGACAACAATAAGATTAGATTATCACCAAATTTAAGGTATGTAATGTATTGGTGGAGACGACCGTTACATTTCCACTCTTGTTATTTTAGCGAATAGTTTTGAAGTAAAAAATACTGTCAGTTTTTGATATTTGTCTGGCATTTGCTATTTAGCTAAATATCCCACGTAGGCCACACCCTTAACAATTAATAATATGGGAGAAGCAACATAGGGGAGAGTCCTACAGTATCTCCACCCTAAGGATTGTTTAGTATAAAGCAAAATTATCGGTGGTTACCTTTAAAATAACCTATGAAATATAAAAAAGCTGTGAAAACTCTGAAATGTTGGCACAGACTTCGTGGACCCATGCCTTACAATTTGCGCATTGAATCCAGTCCTTATCGTATGCCTCATGCACAGCTATCCTCAATGATGCATAGGTTTGTCAAAATGGCCCGGAAATCTAAGAATGGGGGGGTGTTCTGGAACATTTATGGAGTCGATCTTCGTTGGAATGAAAATCGGAGCTGCTCGGCAGTGGAAATGAGCTTCGACGGAAAAGATAATTTTATTTCAAAATTCTGGATTATTTCTAACTTCCTCTAAGATAAAATTAGCATATAACACGGCCATGTCCGTAATATGGAGGCTTTAACTCTTGAGGTAGTTTAGTTGAATTTTATATGCGTGCAAGAATAGATCTTAGGTCAAAATTCGATGCAGAGAGCTTTTCGTTATGTTCAACAGTTGAGATCGACGACGAACTGAGGTTATGGTATTTTCGGCAACATCTTAACGTACTCTAGCGATATTTTCATTGGATCGAGCACTACGTGGACGAACACCTTTAAATTAGCAACCGATCCGGAAACCTTACATTTTCGAATAAGATTGCGCATTGCGTTGTCACTTGGTACATGATTACGCCAAAAAAAAAAAAGATAATTAAATTGTCGGGTCTCTAGAAACACATGCAACATATAAAATTTCTAGGTTAAGTTGTTGAAAAATGACGCCAAATTTAAATCCCAACGTACCTATTGGCACACTCTTTCTAACAAACATGCTAAACAATATTGTTTTGTCATACTGTGAACTAAACAGTTTGGATCAAGAAGGACGATTAACTTAACTTCCGGCAACAAAATACCTGAAGCCGGCGCGAAAAACATAGTTTCGAAAGAAAAAATTGCTTTTTATATACGTCATTCCTCACCATTTATCTGTTATAAAACTGAACCCCAAGCAAATTGTTTATGTGTTAAATTACTGCTAAATGACTTGTTATTTTATTAAGGTTGGATAAATTAAAACATAGGAGCATCCTTACATTCTTTATATTTTGCGATTTTAAAAGGCAATTAAAAGTGACATCTTCGTCCTTGCTGTTCTTGTAAATATCATTACGAGATAATGGTGAGCAGTTAACAAGCGTGAAATTACACTAGATTTACTGATTTTTTGCACGACAACAACTTAAAGTACTTCTGAATCGGTTAAAATTTTTGTTGCGGCTCACTAATAAATAATTAATTAAAATTTTTGTCAACGACATGCAAATCAAATGTAATCAAAGGAGGAAAAGAAAAAAGGTAAAATTCTGGTGGCACTAGTTTATTTTGCTTGAATTAATGGATAAAACGTAAAACTTCTTCTCATTCCAAAATGAGTTTAGAGTGACCTGTAATCACCTTCCACAATAGATGCATTTAGAAGTATGTCCATTCAAATCAGAACTGTCATATGAAATAGACATGTCTTGGTGAAGTTTCACTACATTTTCATTATATAATACCAAAAAATGACACCGAACAAACACTCGTTCATAACTCTCATTGACAAAATATTGAAAACAACTGGTAGAAAAATGCAAGTATCTATACGGTATCCATTTGGTTTTGAGAATGATGACAGAAACCCATTTTACAACGAAGAGATCAATTATATCTCTCTCTCATGTTCTTTCTCTCTCATTTTTTTCTCTGTCGTCTTCTTTCTCTCTCATACTCGTAAAATTTTTACAGCTGGTAGAAAGTTAGGTTATGTGAAAGATTAATATGTCATATTATTTGAAGCCTGTCCCATGATATAAGTTGTTTTTTCAGTATAAAAATATACTTAAAAAGTTTATATTATAAAGTATTAGCAGCTTAAATTCCTGTGCTATATGAATCTGGGACTATCAACTATTGAAATATTAAGCAAGGTACATATTTGTTCTCCTTTACACTACTTGGACTGGGCGTTATGGGAATAAGTAACAGGAACGCCGACCCGATATAAAGTTGAGAATAGTGGGCATTACAGAAGATTTCTTTAGTTACTGAGAAAGTAGTGAAAATTGCGCTTTAGAAACGTTTGGTTTCCGTTTAAAGCTGAAGTCACAGTGTCATTAAAAGTGTATCTATCCTTCTGGAACTAAGACTCAACATTTACAGTTAAAAATTGTGAAACTACTTGGCATAATCGATTAAATAACTTTTATCGCGTCTTTAACTTACACAAACCTCACTGTTCGCAGGTAGGCTATATTATAGATCCATTTTCATTATATATCGGAGAATAGGGAATATGTTTTAACCTTATACATTGTTTATCCTAATAAAAATATTTACTCATTTTTGAAATTTTTCCTTTATTTATTTAAATATTTTTCCTCCGATCCTTTTAGTGCAAATTGTTGGTTAGAGATAGTATTGTTATTTGGGCAGGAAACAATTTTAAATGCTATAAAATAATAAGGTTAATGTGGCTATGCTGACACTGTTTTTTTTAATAAAAACGAGATTTTTGCAAATGCTGTTTGTGTTCAGTAAAAACAAAGGTCTTTTGCTATAAAATCATAAAACTTACGGAAGTATTTTGATTTTGTCAGGTTAGAAATTTATTTTTATGACAACGCCGATTAAACTTTCACTGTTTCACTATAGGCAACCAGAAATACTTGCGCACAAACAAAGCCGCATGTGATGAAATGTTTGATTATTCTTTTTTATTGGCAACAACATCGTTTTTATTTGTCTTTTACTAATGCCCCTTTTGCTAACAAGGATAGAAAGAAACCGGATTCCGCTGGGATTTTATCAGGAAAAAAAAAGAATTTTGCGATGACTATCTTTCGAAGTATATAACCAGCAATACTGCCGCAAGCAAAGAATGTACGATAAAAATTTGAACAAATCCTTTTTTTATTCGTCTTTGTCTAATGCACTTTCGCCAACACGGATAGAAAGAACTCTGATTCCTCCGTGATTATCAGGAAAGAAAAGATGAATATTGTGATCACTAAAATATGTTCTGGTGTAAATGGTCCATGGAACTGACCAATAGGGTTAATTCTTGTTCAATTGTTTTTTCTGTCATCATTCTCAAAACCAAATGGATACCGTATAGGTAGAAACTTAAAGGAAATACAGGGTGTTCGAAAAATGCGTCAGGATACTTGGACGGGTGATTCTGCGTGATAAAATAAAGATAGTACGGCATGTAAAAAAAATTGGAAATCTCAGTATTCTCCGAGTTGCTGCCTATCAAAGTAATTGTTTTCTTCTTACTTTTAACATATTGTGATTATTTCTTAACTAATCATATTGATATTTGGCACAGAAACTCAGCTTGGGGATGTACAGGGTTATTCATTATATTTTGACTCCTACCTACAGCTCTTATTACGAGTTATAGAAAGACACTTTAAATACAAAAGTTTTAGGTTTTTTCACGTAGTATCTTTTGGTAATAGCGGAAATAAAAAATCGACTTCACAACATTGAAAAAATTAATTGAGTCATATTTTTTGAAATGGAACACCCTGTATATTATTAGCGCAAATGAAAGGTCTCTTTGTTCTGATTTCAAATATATATAATTTGTTGGCATTTGGTTCAGCCGCTTTTGAAATATTTGAGTTTAAAAAACTACTTTATTTAAACTACAACAATACGTTTTCGATGCAACTTGATTATATTAAAGATATCCAATTGTGGAAAAATAAGTTATAAACTCAAATATTTCAAAAGTGGCTGAACCAAATGCCAACAAATTATATATATATTTGAAATCAGAACAAAGAGATATTTCATTTGAGCTAATAATATACAGGGTGTTCTATTTAAATAAATATGAGTCAATTAATTTTTTCAATGTTGTAAAGTCGATTTTTTATTTCCGCTATTTCCAAAAGATACTACGTGAAAAAACCTAAAACTTTTGTATTTAAAGTTTTTTTTCTATAACTTGCAATAAGAGCTGTGGGTGGGTGTCAAAATATAATGAATAACCCTGTACATATATCATTCTGTTACAAAAATGTTTCTGTACTGTACCACCAGAGAGCACTTTACCTGAAACCAAAATTTTATTTTTATCATGCCTTTTTTATTTTGACAGATAGTGCAAACATGTCATTTTAAAGACAATAAAATATTAAACAAAAAAGGTACTCTTCATCCGAGTCAATAAACCTCGCCGTTTAGACGCAAATTATAAATAAAGATTTTATTATCATTAAATCAGTTTATCAAATGGAAGCAAGAAATCAAATTACCATGGTTCAAATTCAGTTAAATCTGACCATAACCTAATCGAAATATTATTAAAAATAATAAGATATCTAGTATTTGAATATTCTCGAGCCATTTCGTAAATTAGTAAATACCGTTTTAATTTCAAGATTTAACTATTTTCACCCATTTAAAGACTTTACTGATAGCGAACAAAGTTTAACTTATTATTTATTCTTTATCTGTCAAATTATATTTCGATTAGGTTTTTTTTTTACCATGGTAACTTGATTTGTTGTTTCCGTTTAAAACTGATTTAATAATAATAAAATATTTCATTCTTATTTACGACTAAACATTAAGGATTATCGACTCGGATGAATGGTACCTTTTTTGTTTCGTATTTTATTATAGGATACAACAAAAAAGATATTAGAAAAACAAAATTTGGGTTTTAGGTAAAGTGCCTTCTGATGGCACAGTAGAGAGACATTTTTGTAACGGAATGATATAAATCACCAAGGTAAGTCTCTGTGCCAAATATCAATTTGATTAGTTAAAAAATAATCGAAATATGCTAAAAGCAAGAAGAAAAAAATTTAACCTTCATAGGCTGTAACTCGGAAAACATTGAGATTTCGAGTTTTTGTTACATGGCTTACTACCTTTATTTTGCCACGTAGAATCACCTGTCCAAGAATCCTGATGCATTTTCCAAACACCCCTTATATCAAAATCAATGTGGCAGGTGAAATAAATTATTAGAATTTAACAAGTAGCAAGATCTTAATTTAGAAAAAACGGAGTAACAACATCGGAAATACTCTCGCCACATGAACATTACGTTGAGTAAAGAGTAATTCTAAAATGATTAGAAAAATTACAAAAAAAATAGTATCGATGGAATAAATATTGTCCAAGATTAACGAAAGATAGCAGAAAGACACCATTACTGACATGATTAAAGAAAACTAACTGTAAAAATAAATATGGTTTAAGAAAGGGCCTCAAAAGAAAACAGTACTAACGTTCAAATTCACTACTAAGAAAGTTTAAGATTTAGTACTGGTTTAAGTTAAGATCTTATAGTTAATCATCTAAGTGGTTTTATTACATTTTCCACCCGAAAACCGACAAATATCTATACAAAGACAAACAACTAACTTTACATACAAAACTTTACTTAAGCTTTTGCAATTTGTAGCTCTTATACACCGCAAGGGTCACCGGACGGAATGTTCAATGATTCAGGAGCTGCACTCACGATGACTTCCCTAGGGCCTCCACCAGCCCCCGGCACTGCCGGCTTTCCCACGCAGCGGACGATATTCATATCTACGCTGCGCGTGTACTTTATTATATATATATATATATATATATATATATATATATATATATATATATATATATATATATATATATATATATATATAATAAAGTACACGCGCAGCGTAGATATGAATATCGTCCGCTGCGTGGATATATATATATATATTCTCCACTTAATAAATTATACTGTCGTTATTTCCTTACTTTATATATATATATATATATATATATATATATATATATATATATATATATATATATATATATATATATATATATATTTGTATTTGTACTTTGTACTGATGTATGTATTTTTTGTAAGTTATTGTGAAAGTGTTAATTATTGTTATAATAAATGTCTTTAAAAGTAGTTAGGTTTTGATAGGTTTTCGTTCGGTCATTGTTAATAAGTCGTCAATAAAAAATTATGAATTATTCTGATATTTTAGCGATTTGCTTGGTCTCCAAATGATTTTTATGTTGAAACGAGTTTCTGTAATGAATTCAGTTCTATTATTGTTGAAAGCGCATACTAAAATTAGGCATTTTTTTATAAACCTGCGAAAAAGCTCAGAAATAAATTCACAGAATAAAACTTAGGTGTTCCTATTCTTATACTTGTCAGTTTAAAGCTTTTGGTTGTCAAATTACACCGAACTGCGTTGGAGAATCTGGCTGTTAAGACTTAAAAACAAGGTACAAATTTTGGGAGCTTAAAATAAAGCTCCAGATTTGTTATTTGGTTTTCAATACATCCGGCTTCTTCGTATAGTACATTATATTGTTTTTTCAATCAGAACTTGCTAATTAGTAGTAAAAAGTATCTCGCACCTTATCATTGACCTAACAAGGTCCGCTGAAGCGTTGGAGTTAATGGCTTTAAATTAGGTGACCGGGGCCAAGATTCTACAGTGTGAGGGTGTTAAAGTGTTAGAATATGACATCTTAGAAACGGTTTTGAATATTAAAAGAAAATTTTAAAAGGTAATAGGGACGCAGAAAGACATATTTTAAAATATGCTTGACATTGCGGGCGGGTGGCAAGTTTAAAATGTAAAAGGGACAGGTACATTTTCTTCGAAAACTCGATTCTCGGTCAAAATCTACCCGTGTACACAAAAAATTGTTGCAGTACGCCCACTTGTTACACAAAGTTTGTAAATAAATAAAAAAAGAGTAAAAACCATCATAACATACCTTAAGTTCAACGACGGTCATGCTATGAAAGGTGTACGAAATGACCCCATCTCCTTCCTAACATTGTAAAATTCTTTTTTGAAAGGAGTTACGCACACGATTTAATATTTCGTGAATAACTAATGTACATGCTTATGGAATCCGGTCTTTCATGTTTTCCAGTATGGGTGGTGCTTAGGGATTGCAATCCCGCAAAGTGGGATCCCGCAATCCCGCGGGATCCCGCATCATTTAACGGCTTGCGGGATCCCGCACCAGCTGTGCGGATCCGCATAGCCATGAAAAAGCCGGAAACTCTTCAAAAATATCACGAAAACGTGTATTTGCCAAATATCCGTGGTATTATACTATGAAAATTAATGAGACTGCTTAGGTATTATAAGTATCTTACTTACCTTACCATCAAACTAATGTGATTTACTCTAAAATCTCGTAAGACTTATTATCTCAGGTAGAAAAATAATAAACATTTAAAGTTCATTTGCCCAAAGTTACTTGTTAATTTAATTGATAAGAAATTTAATTGATTTATAGTCATAGTGGTATAGTTAAGAGAGGCTCGACTTTAGAATACTTAATTTTGTTGACTGAAATACTGTTAATTTTTGATATTTATAATAAAAAATTGAAGCTGGTTTAATAATTAATTAAATAAACTTTAATTTATCGAATTTTATAAACTTAAAAAGCTTATGCGGGATCCCGCGTATAAACATTTGAAGTTCATTTGCCTAAAGTTACTTGTTAGTTTAATTAATAAGAAATTTGACTGATTTATAGTCATAGTAGTATAGTTAAGAGGTGATAGACTTTAAATTATATAATTTTTTAACTGAAATACGGTTATTTATTGATTTTTATAATAAAAAATTAAAGTTGGTTCAATAATAATTAATTAAATAAACATTCATTTATCGAATTTTATAAAATTAAAAAACCTATGCGGGATCCCGCGGGATTAAAACCAATCCCGCAAATGCCCTGCGGGATTTAAAATACTGCGGGATTGCAATCACTAGTGGTGCTGTATCCATAATTTTTTTCTTGTATAGATCCCCACAAAACAGAATCTAAGGGGGACAGATTAGGAGATTTTGCAGGCCAAACACCCTAAATGGCATGTTTTGAATAAATGAATTATCACTGTGGCCCCCTAAATTGGCCTGCAAGGTATCCTGGCTTGACTCCCTTAGGTTTTGTATTGTGGGGACTTCTTAAAGAAAAAAGTTATGGCTATTAATCACACTAGAAAACATGGAAGAATGGATTTGACAAGCATGTACGTTAGTAACTTACGAAATGTCAAATCGTGTGCGCAACTCTTGCCAAAAAAGAATTTTTAAATGTTTGGAAGAAGATGGATGCCATTTCAAACACCTTTCAAAGCACCACTGTCGTTAGGTCTAAGGCAGTTTTCTTTTTTATGTATTTATAAATTCGCAACTGGGCAACCAGTACAAAAAGTTCCTGCGCACACACGTAGGTTTTGACGAAAAATCCAATTTTAGGAAAAAATTACCTTTCTCCAATCGCCTATCAAAATATTTTGGGAGGTATACTCGTATATCAAACATATTTTAAAATATTATATCTCCCTGCCTCCTTACCTATAACAAAACTAAAATATTCCAAATCGTTTTTAAAATATTACATTTTAATACTTTAAAATTCTTACCCTGCATCAAATCAGCAAAGAGATACCATTGTGGTAATCTCTTTTAGGTTGAACCAAATACCTTTCAATTAGTAAAAAAAAGTAACAAAATTCAGTGTCACTTGGACACTTCTATCCGCGAGTCTCGTCATTACGAAAGTTTAAAGGTATCAGGATCCTTTTTTGTCTCTTTAAGAAATTTTCTCTTCCTTATTTCACTTCAAGAATCTGTACCAAAGTGCACTAGTTCTCCTTATTTACATGTTTTTACACCTTTTAAATTAATTTCCAACCAAATTAATTCTGAGCATTAGTTGCTTTAGATGAAAATCATTAAAACTATTTCATGGTAATAGATAAACCACGATTTCTTTCCTAACACAGAAAAAAAAATTGCTTTAAGGTAAATATAGTGCTTTAATTAGATTTAAATTTCTAAATATTTTTTTGTAACAGTGGAAGCTGTAAAAGTGGCAATTAGTGATTGTAGTGACAAAATTGTAATTATTAAAAGTTGTTCAACTTAGTTAGTGATCTATATTTCTAGATTTATTGCATAGAATAAAAGACCTACCTAAAAATATAGAAAAGTAACGGGCAGTTGTCTTAAATTAAAAAATAAGGAATAAAAGAGTTCCTTATATAAATTTACTGAAGTTGTTTAACAACACTAGGAATAACACACGGTTAAACTAATTAAAAAATTTCGATATTTAAATACCCCGAAATACTTGCATACCCCCTAAAACAGTTTGCAAATAATAATAATCCTTACCACCAAACGAAACATTTTTATTTACTGAATTTACCTTTTTCATTTGCTAAAACCCTAAGAGTCTATATAAATTATTCACACAAAATATACAATAATACGGCTAAATTATTTAAACCGACTAGTTAAAAATATCATGATGAAGAATGTGTTGAATGCAGATTAATTTATTTAAATAAAGAATAAATAATGGCTAAATTATGTTAAAAGCATTCCTACCCACCTACTTATTTATTGTTTAATATCAAGCATAGTCATTTAACTGACAATTTAAGCGTTTAGTAGCACACAATTACGTAATTCCGACATTAAAATATAGAAGGTTAAATGTTGAACTTGACATTAATATGCGCTATACTGTAAAACCATGTCTTTTACTAAAAATACTCCTGACAATTTTAAACAATAAAAATTCAATATATTGAATAGTTATAGAATATATAAGATCGAAGCTACCCACGTTATTGGCTGTTGACTTCTTTCAAGATTTAGGTATGTTTATGAATGAGTATCGATATCGGTTTGATTGAAACGGTTTACATCTGGGGTAATCTGACGTGGAAACAATCCTTTGCAATCCACAAGTACGGAGGACTTGAAGGGAGCAGACCGATCGGCAATTTAAATTTCTGTCCCTGTTTTTTGGTTAGTTCGCTAGGTTGTCGATAAAGGCGCTCTGTTCGTTAGTGATTATAATTTTTCATAGAAAGTGTGGTGTTGTTCTCGTCTATTTGTTGAAATCACTGTATTATTAACTTTTTTTCTTAACACTATTGACAATGAGTAACGGTAAATCATATAAAAGTAGATTTTGCTTTATGCCGGGGAGTAAATTCTTCCGATAAGAAGCTCAAGAAAGAACGCGGTAAAAACAACCAAAGCCTCTTCGTAGCTCCAAAGGTAATTTAACTTGCTTATAAGTTATAATTAAGGTCTAAAAAACTCATGATGCTGTCGATTTATGGATATTTCTTTCACTACATCACGATCATCACTGTCGTGTATTTGGCACAAAGCATAACCTAAAAAATATATTAAATTAAAAATAGTTTAATTCGTTTCTTTTTTGTATATATTGTATTAAGGCCTAATATTCAGGTGAATATTATTAAGTTCTGAAATAAATCCATGCCAAATCACTATTTTATCAAAATCTTTGTACAGGGTCTTTGATTATATTTACGTGGCTATCTGGAGCCTTTATTTTTGAAGATAGAAAAAAATGTTTTATATAAAAATTGTAGATTTTTTTCCATATTATCGTTTGAAATTATCCGTAAAAAATATCGCATTAAAAAAATGGAAAAATATAGGCAACTTCAATTTTTTTAAATGGAACACCCTGTATATTATGCGCTACAACGAAAGATCATTTCTTTCTGATTTCAAATATATATATATATATATATATATATATATATATATATATATATATATATATATATATATATATATACAGCGTGTCTTCGGAAGTTCTTACCATATAGTAAAAATAAAAAATTTTATTATTGATGTTATGAAAAAAAGTGCCTCTTTATAAAAAGTTCTGCATCATGAGAAAATAGCATCGTCATTCCAAAATTTGATCTTGGACATACAGGGTTGCTCAAAAATGTAAAACTGCCATTCCTAAGCTAAAAAGACACGAAATCGTTATTTAAAGGTAAACTGCCACTGTTAATGTACTAGAGTTAACTTTTTGTATGTTAGTGAATTAGGTTTGGAACATACAGGAGTCCCAATAATAAAATTATTATCAACGTTACAAAAAAAGTTAATCTTCATAAAAAGTTCTACCTTGTAAAAAAGAGCATGGTTATTTATAAACTTGATGTAGGACAATACAGGGTGGCTTAAAGAGCTGAAAGTCACAATTTAAATTTAAATGATTTTGCCACCTGTATGTCCTATATAAAATTTTTGAATAAACATGCTCTTTTTTCACAATGTAGAACTTTTAAGAAGACATACTTTTTTTGTAAAGGCGATAAAAAAAATAATTTTATTTTTGGGACCTCCTGTATATTCCAAACCTAATTTACTAACATAAAAAAAGTTAATTCTAGCACATTTGCACTGGCAGTTTACCTTTAAATATCGATTTTATGTCTTTTTAGCGTCACGTGTATTAGGACTTTTACATTTTTGAGCCACCCTGTATGTACTAGATCAAATTTTTGAATGGAAATGCTATGTTCTCACGATGCAGGACTTTTTATAAAGAGGCACTTTTTTCGTAAAATCAATAATAAAATTTTTTTCCATATGGTAAGAACTTCCGAAGACACGCTGTATAATATATTGATGATATTTGGGTGAACCATTTTTGAGATTTTGAGATATTTTAGCTTAAAGTATAAAGAAATTGCAAAAAAATTTCATATTGGTATCAAGAAAGCCATGGAAACAATAAAATTGTTATGTTTTATAAATTTACAGTTTAGTTATTTTCTACAATTTGATTGTTTCCATGGCTTTCTTGATACCAATATGAACTTTTTTTGCAATTTATTTATAGTTTAAACTAAAATATCTCAAAAATGGTTCACCCAAATATCATCAACATATATATATTTGAAATCAGAAAAAAAAGCTCTTTCGTTTCGTAGCGCATAACATACAGGGTATTCTATTTAAAAAAATTGAAGTTTCCTATATTTTTCCATTTTTTTAATGCGATATTTTTTTACTGATAATTTCAAAAGATAATATGGAAAAAAACTACAATTTTTATATAAAACATTTTTTTTCTATCTTCAAAAATAAAGGCTCCAGATAGCCACGTAAATATAATCAAAGACCCTGTACATAAAATACCATTAGAACTATTTTCTGTCATGTATTTATTAAATAATTAAAAGTACCTAAATTTAACAACCGTATAATTGTGAGGTATAATGGTAATTACAAAAATCACACTCACATTTTATTGTACAATTATTTATTTTTATATGTTTTCTTATTAATAGGACCTCATAACTTTTCAACAATGGCAACGAGCAATTCTAAACCAAATGAATCGCATTAACGAAGCTCGAAGAGAGAACACCAAATGATTAAGAAAACAATCAAAATTTAGAAAAGCTAATGAAAGATGGGGTAATATATTCATCCCTGACCAAAAATTAGCTAACTGTGCGTACAGTCTTACTGCAATTTTATACTTGAGTAACAATGTTGTAATAAAGAATGTAAATAAATATATATGTTTTTTAAATTTGTGTTTTTTTTTGTAATTATGTATAGGAATAATAAAAAATATTATATTAATAGAGTTGTATATCCAGTTGTTTACTTATCGAAAAAAAGTTTTTGGTGACTAGAATGTTATAACCTGTATTTTAAAAACCAAGCATCGTTGGAGCTATATACAGACCGGGTGTTCTCGGTGAAGTGTTGTAAGTCGTCATTTTGAGGCGAATGCATTGCTCCCTATTTTACACGGCTTTAGGGAGGTTCGCTCTACAATCCAGAGTGATGTACAGATTGTGCATAATATAGTCGAGGGCCTTGAAAGGGGAGTGCACGTAAATATTATTCTCTGTGACCTCAGCAACGCTTTTGACTGTGTTTCACATTTACTTCTTATTGAACAGTTGTATCGATATGACATAAGGGGTGGCACATTGTATTTACTGAAACCACAAATATCTGTTAGGAAGCAGTGTGTCTACCATGACGAAAAGAAGTCGGATTTTGGATCGATTATGGGTGGTGTGCCTCAGGGATCCATCCTGGGGCCTCTCATTTTCGTAATATGAATGATTTATTTTCATTCCTTTTCCCCAATACATGCTTTTGGTATGCGGTTGATTTGTTATGTACTCACAAAACATTCACAGCCAGATTCTCCAACGCTAGTCCGGTCTTATTTGACAACCAAAAGTTTTAAACTTACAAGTGTAAGAATAAGACAACTAAGTTTTATATTGTGAATTTATTTCGGAGCTTTTTCGCAAATCTATAAAGGAAAGGGCAATGTTAGTACGTACTTTCGATAATATTAGAACTAAATTCATTATAGCAACTCGTTCCAAGATGAAAATCATTTGGAAACCTAGCAAATCGCTGAAATATTAGAATAATTCATAAGTTTTTAATGACGACTTATTAACAATGATAGCACAAACACTCGTCAAAACATAACTGATCAACTACAAGATCTAAAAGCAAAAACTACTGCTTTTCGCAAAACTATTTAAAATTAGATACTGAAAAACGAAATAGTATGGCATTCTGGAGGGAAGAAGTGTCAGATTTTGGGTCTTACTGTTAACGACACTCTAAGCTGGACCCCCCAATCCCCATATCGAATTTTTACGAAGTAAATTAGGTTATTTTTTTATTTTACAAGCTTTTATTTAACTTCACCTGTTGTTTTTTCTGTTTCAGTAAAATATTGCAATTAAAATTTCGACTAGTTCTAATTAAGCTAGTAGCTTTGAAATTTTTCAAACATGTATAAGTCTGGTGCCAATGAAATATAGTATATCTAATATTGTCCTAAATTCAATATGGCGGACGAACAAAGATTACTTTTTCCTTCACAATCCCCTTGCTATGTGTATCAAATGAAAGGGTTTCACGAGTAGAATACGACAAGCTATGTGACGTACATAAAGCCAATATGACGGATGCTACAAGATGGCGGATTACCTTTTTTTTAACATGGGTATCAAATGAAAGGGTTGGACGAGTAGAATACGATAAGCTAATGACGTCATTCTAAACCCAATATGGGGGACGCCACAAGCTGGCAGATTACATTTTTCTTCACAATCCCACTGATATGGGTATCAAATGAAAGGGTCTGAGGAGTAAAATACAAAAAGCTATGTGACGCCATTCTAAATTCAATATGGCGGACACTACAAGATTGTGGATTACCTTTTCTTTACAACCCTCTTGACGATATCAAATGAAAAGGTTTGACGAGTAGAATACGATTAGCTGTGGGACGTCATTTTAAACCCAGTATATGGAAGACGTCACAAGATAGCGGATTACCTTTTTCTTTACGATCCCCTTGATATGTGTACCAAATGAAAGGGTTTGACAAGTAGAATACGATCAGCTATGTGCATTTATTTCAAACCCACACTGGCGGTCGCCACCAGATAGCGGATTACCTTTTTCTTTACAATCCCCTTAATATGGCTATCAAATGAAAGGGTTTGACAAGTAGAATAGGGTAACAGATAAAATGCCTTGTAATAATTATGCATTATCAGAAATGCATAGGTTAAGACGTAACTAAAAATTTAAAAATAAAATATTTTGTAAAAAATACTCTTTAAAAACAAGTATTTATTATTTAGATGTACTAAAACGAAAGAAATAGGTACAGTTTTTTCATTGTGCCAATGCTGAATGCTATTTAACAGTGGAGGTAGTTCGCGTGGGTAGATCCTAATAAAAGTAGAATCAAAGTTATCACTGAAACAAATATAACATATTATGTTAAATTTATTGTCTTAAAAGCTTGAGGCTACAGGTATTAATTTTGTTCGGCAGAAATTATTATATTGTAAGTACCTCAGTATGTATTTTTTTATTTTCTATTCACGCGACAAGCTTCTCAAGAAATAAATTTAACATAATATATTAAATCTGTTTCAGTGATAACTTTAATTCTACTTTTATTAGGATCTACGGATCCACCCACGTGAACTACGTCCACTTATAAATAGCATTTAGCATTTCCACAATGAGAAAACTATACTATTTTTTTTTTCGTTTCAGTACATCTAAATAATAGAAGCCCGTTTTTAAAAAGTATTTTTTACATAAGATTTTATCCGAAACAAGAATGTAGAAATCGAATCTTGTTCGAAGGCCTACTCCCAATATTACTTGCATTTTCATGTACACCTTTCCTATGACGTTGTTCCGTGGGGAAACTCATCCATTTCTCTGCAGATCTTAAGAGTGCATAAAAGATGCATCCGTGGTATTGCTGGACTTAATCGGCGTGATCATTGCAGGGTGCACTGGTTGACCTTACAAATTCTGACGTTTCTCCCACTATATATTCTGCACCAGTTGATTAAAATTCATACCAAATTGAAATTATTGTCAACGTTCTGATATACATAACTGTTGTTTATATCAGCTAACCTAGCGATAGGCATATCTCATTCGCGCAAGCAACCATGGACTTACTAAATCTATAAATATTTCGCTCAATACCAATATCACAGCTAATATTAACAATAATCTTCCTCGTAAGATTAAAAACCTTCATGAGAAAAAATTTAAAAACATAACTAAGAAAGTTCTTGAATCTTATACCTTTTATGTAGCTGCTGAATATCTTTAGATCTAACCACAACGCTTAAGTAGTGCCTTTCAATATTTTGCTTGTTGGTGTTAATATTTTGTCTGTTTTTTAATTTTCAAAAATGTTTTTCTGTCTTTGGTACATATAACGTTTTACTTCACTGAAAAAACATTGTGGGACATTTCACTACAATTGTGTACCTTTTTCCAACAATTTGTTCTCAAAAACGTCCAAGACCAATTTGTAGCAAAATTTGCTACAATTGTATGAAAATGTATAAAAACTGTTGTAACTAATAATGCAATTAGAGTAAATTGCTCTACAAAGACTTTGCTACAATTTTGTGTGAAAAAAGTCCAAACGATTTTTTCAGTCTTGCTACAATTTATACTATTGCAAAATATGAATGTATACATTTAAATAAGAAAATGCGAAACAGAAAGTATGCTGAATATACTTGGAGTACTTCGATTTTAATGACAAACTTGTCCGTAAAGTAACTAACTTAATGGAGTTCACGAAAACTATGGTCCGTAAGCGTAGCTAGGAAAGCCTAAAAGAGGCTTCCGTTCAGAAGTGGATTGAATATATCAACCTAAAAAAATAATTCTCGCTTTGATTCGATAGTTATTGGGCAACTAATTTTCAAAATAATGGCTTATCAATTTATTTTTTCATTACATATTTCTAAAAATCTTGAGACAAGCTGAATCGAAACAGAGCAAAATATACAGAAAGTGTCAGAAAGTCCAGGTTTGTTTTATTCTTAAGAAATCGGGCTATGTACCTACGTTAACGTAAAAATTTCTAGTAGAATCTGTTTTTAGTTTTTTAAGAATTAAGATGCCTGAAAATGTAGAACTTTTAATTTCATCCTGTATATAAAAACACTGGAAAGTTTAATAGCAGTAACTTTCGTTTTTCGAAATTAACTAAACGTCAAATAATGGTACACCCTGGACATGTACTTATCGTCAGGCAATTGTGTAATGTCATGTCAGTATCGTTACTATTTTACAAACTTGGCGCGTCTAATAGTAATATCTACTGAAAAGAATTTAAATACTCATCTAAGGATATCATAGCCAATTAATAACTATTGCTAAGAGTCTTAATGCATTTAATTGACGACATTCCGAATATAAAACACACCTAATATAGCCTCAAGATATTTAAACAGTCAATAACTTTTTGCACAAAACAACCCTCCTTATCTTCGCTTAATATCCATAGCCATTTTTAATTTAAATTTTCACATAATATTAACCTTTAACTTTAGCATTATATGAATTATATTTTCACATAATACTATAACATTCCAGTAAGAACAACATTATGGAAATATAAAATGGATTTATAATTTTGTTATAATATAACACCTAAACTCACTTTGTGAAGAAACTAAAAAATTTGGGTTTGAATCTAAACTTAACATATTTGATGTTCAAGCTACTTTATAAAACTTTAGCTTAGGATTTTGTAAAAGGATTTAAGCCTGGTGTGGATAAATCTGTAATATTGTATCGAGAAAAAAGCACCTCATACATGGATTTATTTAGCGCGTTCGGCAATGCAACCTTTTCCATCATTTTGCTCGGAATTATTGACAGGCACGTGATCGGTCGTACTGTTTACAATAGGTCATGTGACCGTCAAAAATTCTGAGCGAAACGATGGAAAAGATTGAATTGCCGAACGCGCTAATTATATTATAAGGATTCGATGTCCGTATACTGTGAGCGTATCGAACGTGAAGCCTTATATTTGTTGTTTGTTTTCCCCCAGGTTTTTAGTTTACGAACTACGTACTTGAATCAGGAATGGTAGTAGAAAGAGATAAAATAGCATTGGAGTGTTGGAGCTCAGAAGTATTGCTGTCTGTGGTGGTTGCTTAGGAAAACGGCTGAACCTCGGTCTGAACACTCGGTTACACGTACGTCTTTGTCTAATGAACTAGAAAAGAAAAAGTGCGACGTATAGATTTATATAGATTTACAAATGACTCGGAGCGACTTTAAATAAACACCTTTAGAAATAACATAACCTATAAATAATGAAGCCTTTTTAACTTAAATTTATTATTATTTAGCAGAAAAATTAAATATTTTGGGGCGATTATTATTAAATCTTGTGATGCTTCTAACGTATTGTTTGTACAAAAATACAAGGTAAAATAAGATGTGGCCAATGTTTACAAATTGTGTTTACAGTGTCGCTTAGAATGGTTTGTTTTGGCTTCAAAGAATATTAAATCATCCCGTATCCAGTCTTAATAAATCCATGGCCTCATATCATTTTTTTATTTCTTCACGTTTTGGGTCGCTAGATCACAAAAAACGTGGTTTCCCATTTGTGTCGGTCTGTGTGTTAGGGTGAAAACTAAGAATCTACTTGACCAAAATGCCAATGGATTGGGCCTCATGCTGGTATATACAGGGTGAATACCTTAGACAAGTACGTTCAGATTCACTAAAAAGGTTTAGGATTAAATTAAGATTTTCTAGTTAATGAGTTAGGTTTTGACAGGTTCTGTAAGTCATTATTAAAAGCGCATGAGCTATTCTAAATTTCCAGAGATTTGTATGGTTTCTAAATGATTTTCATCTTGGTATGTGCTGCTCGAATAAGCTCAGTTCTATTATTGTGGAAAGTACGTACTACAATTGCCCTTTTGTTTATAAATTTACGAAAAAACTCAGTCTGTCATTATTCATAAGTCGCCATTGAAAATGTATGAGCTTATACACTTTTCCTGTAATTTGCTTGATTTTCAAATAACTTTTATCTCGGAAGATTTTGTTAAAGTGAATTTAGTTCTATTACGGTAAAACAAATACCTACTTAAATTCACCTTTTCTTTATGGATTTGCATTAAAAACTCAGAAACAAATGTAGTTATCTGACTCTTATGCTTGTTAAACTAAACTCTTGATTGTCAAATTAGATCGGGCTTACAAATAGTGAATTTTGCCGGAAAAACTCTAATTACAGTACACATGCATTTTGTAACATATTTTAATAATTATTGTAGTACAGGTTAGTTCCTAGGTATGCTTGATGGTAGACCCAATGTTCTATAAACTGTGACAAAGAATTTTTTAGGTTGGTATATCAATTACGTATAAGAATAATAATACGAGGCACAGAGGCGGTATTATACAATCACTGCCGATCGAAATTATAACAAGGTACATTTTTATTGTATTAATACCACATAAAAACAACACATTAACATACTTATCACCTGAAGGCATAATTTAAAACAAATCATATTTTAGTTTAACATAATGTTTTTGCCAAAGCATCATTAAGTCTGTTACATAAAAGTGTCTTAATTCTCTGCTTCCGTATACATTGTACACACTGCTGAATTTGGACTATCTAACTTTTCTTCAATACAAAAGTGTAGACAAGCCAATCAACATAAAAGTGATAATAGGTGTATTTTTCACATAACAGCCAAAATATAATGGCAGGTAACTTATATGAGAGTACCGCGAGAACTATTGCAGATAGTCAGATAAGATATACAATAACAGAACTAGAATGTAATTTTAACGATGCAGGTGCTTCTATTGTGAGTAACTACGAAATTTAAAATCAGATGGCGCTAAATGCAGCTGTAATACCCAAATTGGATTTTTATAGCAACATTCGCCCCGTAGGTTGTTCCCGTTTGTGTTCTGGGGGCATGGTAGTGCCTACGCCATGTTCGAGCCGCTCCACCGTGTGTAAATTTTATAATATAGAGCGTCATAAATGCAATTAAGAAACATTTTATTTTATAATTCTTTTGAATCCTACCATATTGCAAAACTGCCAAGAGTTCCTGAAAAGGGTAATTAATTTGAAGAAAACCTATTATGCCTTCGAAAACTTACGTTAAATAGAGAATATTTTACCTGTTCGATCAGTATACGAGTAGTTACGATGTCGAAGTTACTGTATGTGTATGGTTTTTGTTTCACATTTGTAAGTGGTTACAAATGTGAAACACATCACACAAAAGTGGTTGTGTTATGTCATCTTGTAGATCAGGTAAATATCTATTCAGTTATAAAAATTAGAATTTTAAACTATACGTAGTTAATAATTTTAAATAGAATATAAAGCATTTTTTATTTATTCTTATTTTTTCCATTATTGATTAGATATATATAGAGTCGAATACCGTCTAGTTATAATTATAGGTTTAGTCAGGGCAAAAGCTAGTAAACTTATTAACTTTGCTAGCCATTTTGTCGAATTTTTGCTATGACTTTCCCTTTGTTGCAGAGAAAATGGCAGCATTGAACAAATGTGATATTTACAATATTTGGAGAAAAGCTAAACGACTCGAACAAGTATAAATTTTTTTTTAATTTCTTGCTGAGAAATGGAGTTTAAAAGACGCTTCTGATGAAATTAAGCAAAAACTTCGAAATTTCGCGAACACTGAAGCAGAAAGTGTGAGATTGGTTTAACTTAAAAAACCGACGATGGGATATATTTTTTGAAGGCTACAACAATTGGCTGACAACCGAAGTTGTTTATAACCTTGATCCTGAACAGGGGTCATCTACATCCACTGGATTACGTGGAAGTCCAAAAAAAGCATTTTTACAATCCAGCTTACGAACAAAGCAAAGAAAAATCAAAGCTCTTGTCACTGGTGTCGACTTTGACTTGCTTACAGTCGCGGCAGCAAGTTCTGTTCGGGCCAGTGGAAAGCGAGATCCAGGTTCCATTATGACAGCAGTTTCTAATGCCTCCCTGCGATAATCCCTACTTGTCATCGAGACTTCTGCCGAAGTTAGACTAAAATCTCTTTTATATCACATGGCAAAAAGGTTATGTATATTAGAGAAAGAGGTATTGGAGCGATTTCAAGGTCAAACCTTTACGCTTCATTGTAAATGGGGTTATGATGGGGCATTCTACTTATAATACAATGCTTACGGTTAATCATTACGTTATAACGTCTTCCTTTCGGTATTTCTCATTACCTCAATATCTAGGAAAAATCATAAAAAGTTTAAATCGTATTAAATTTGTAATTACTTCTAGACAAACTAAACAGTAATAATTGTTTAATTGACCGCTTGTGTATGTATATCTTTTTTTGCAAATAAAATTTGTGCTAACGACATTTTCTGGTGTTTCTTTGTATCCATTATCTTTCATGTAGTACAACAGAAGCATAAATAAAGATTATTCAAACATAAAAGTAGAAACAATAAGCTTATCGCCTCAAAAATATTTTTATCACGTTAAAATGCTGAATGGACACACTGTGCGCTCTACCGGACAGCCTTTTATTTATTTAGTTACAATATCCAACAGGTTTACCAATTATAGGATAAGGAAAAAAAAGACCTGAAATTAACATAACTTAAAAAGACCTAATCATAACAATGGTAATATATACTTATTATATGAAGAAAAGTTAGACAAATATCCTTTTAATTTGAGCAACGTTACAACAAAATATATCTACACTGTTTTCTATAGCATTATAATTCTTAAACATTTGATAAAACGGTGACGAAATAAGGATATTTGTCCGCGGCGCTGGCATTAGAAAAAGATTAGCTCTCCTAGCCTCCAATCTAGGCACCCTGATTTTTACATAATCTGTGAGGCCTATACATTTAATTTTATTATTTAGTATCCTAGACAAGAACACGACAGAATAAAGTGATCGCCTAATAGCTAATTCAGACAAATTAAATCTACTGAGCAGCACATCGTGCAGGTATCCGATCGCCGGCCAGAAGCCATCCAATGTAAAAACAGATTCTTTCATAAATTTACGCTGAATTTTTTCCAAGCTAGAAATGTGGACCTGGTAGATCGGACTCCACGCAACAGATGCGTACTCAAGTCGTGATCTTACAAAGGCCATATACAGAGCACGAAGAGTAGAGGCCCGTCGAAAATCCCTAGAGTTCCGCACGATAAAACCCAACCCCTTAGACGCACTGTTGTGTGTGTGTGTGTGTGTGTGTAAGTTTCAATGGCTCTGGAAGCTTCCAACAGACCAGACTAGTTTGCAAACTGTGGGAAGTATGGCGACGCACTGTTAACCACGGATTCAATATGATCTATAAACGACAATTTAGGGTCAAATACTACACCAAGATCTTTTATAGTATTGGGTCCCGAAAGTATAACGTCATCCACATCATAATTATAAATTATTGGATTTAATTTACGAGTAAAAGACACAACATTACACTTTGAAGAATTAAGTGGAAGTTTATTTTTTCGGCACCAATCAAAATCCACATTCAAGCTATTCTGAAGCCTAATAGTGTCCTCGGGAGAGAATATTTCGCACAAAGGCTTAAGATCATCAGCATAAAGCAAGCAGTCGACCGTCGACCTCCAATCCCGAAACAATGTCATTAATAAAAAGATTAAATAATAGTGGCCCAAGTACGGATCCTTGGGGCACACCAGAAGACTGCAGAAATCTGACAGACCTGTAACCACGGGACTGCACATATTCATACCTGTTATAAAGATATGACCTTACTAATTATATTAACGGCCCTGAAAAACCAAAGGATGTTAGTTTACTAATCAAGATGGCATGGTCAAGTCTGTCAAATGCCTTTGAGAAATCTGTGTAGATAACATCCACCTGTCTCTGTCCATCCAGCCGTTCACAGAGATACTGAGTAGTACACACAAGATTAGTGATGGTCGACTTACCACTTATAAATCCATGCTGATGATCAGATATCATGTTCGAGATGTGCCCACCCAAAAATGCATGAAGCACAGTCTCGAACACCTTACTAAAATTACAAATTATGGCAACAGGCCGGTAGTTATTAATGTCACTGCGGTCACCCTTCTTAAATACGGGAGAAATGCGGGAGACTTTCCAAGAGTCCGGAAAACATGACGTCGACAAAATTGTATTAAAGATTAAAGTCAACGGATACAACAATACGCAGGAGAACAATCTTTAATAATAAATGATGGAATGAAATCGGGACCCATTGTCAGGTTCGGCTTTAGTTTATTTAGTTTTTAATATCAGCGTCAATAACAGATGTTAAAATACAAGTGGGATAATTATTCGACAGTGCTGTATCCTCCAACAGATCGAAAGAGGCAGGGGACTTGGTACCATCCTGAAAAGTCTGCGAAAACAAATTAGCAAAACTATCGACAACCCTCTGAGGTTCGTCTACAATCTTATTCTGATAATTCATGGTATATGGCATAGTGGAGCTGTTATTCTTTATATTTAAATAAGAACAAAATCTATTTGGTTCTTCGGAAATGTTGGTTTCCCTATTACGAACATAGTTGGTATGTAATAATTTAACTTCAGTTTTTATTTCCGAACGCAAATTAACAAAGTGTGTTTCCTGTTTCCCTGAATTTTCGCCGTAATTTGTCTTTACGCTTCAACTTACTTATCACCGCTCCATTAAACCATGGTGGATAAACGGCCAAGGTCAGTCTTTTAGTAGGTACATGGGCCCTGAATAAACTTACGATCTTTTCGGTAAAAGATTGTACCATTAAATTCACATTATTAAATTCTCTCAGAAAAGACCAGTCAACAGCAGACATCGCAGCATAGAGACTAGGAACGTCAGCCCTCTTAAAATTAAACTCGCAGTCTGGGTGTGCTTTAGGCTTTTTTTTTAGAAATAGCGTAGTTGAAAAGATCAACCGTCTTCGTACCTATAGTCTATCCACTCAACGTACGAAGTAATCACGAGCAGACGAGGCGGTGCCGGACGGCCCGGTTTACACTGCACAAGTACTTGCAGAAGTGATAATGCAAAAATCATCAGTGGCGTAGTATATAGGTAAATTAATGAAAATATATTAATTTATTTTAGAAGGTGTGCCACAATATAATGGTTAATATTATAATAGTGACTTTACTACTAAACTAAGCCGGCTGAATAATTGAAATGATTTTCTTTGTGTTGTGGACTTTTGTTGTGCCACGATGCCAGATTAACTCGATAGGATTAAATTCACAATGGTACGGCGGCAGGCGTAAAATTCTGCGATTGGTGGATTTGGCCAATTCATCAATGACATATTTGTCAGCACCTTTATTTTCTTTAACAAGAGTTAATAATTCTGCCTTGACCATATCTTCCTCGAATGAAATAATATGCCTTCTTAGCCATTCTTGTATTTCGGCCTTTCTTGTTCCGGTGTTCGGAGCTTTATCAATACGCCTACTGTGGTACGAAGCATTATCCATATCAATGACAGCGTTCTCTTCTAGATGGCTTAGAATATTTTTGAACCAATTTTCAAATAAATCAGCATTCATGTCTGCGTGGTAGTCACCCATCTGCTTTGACCAAAAATCTAATGAGCTGCCTTCTACGAAGCCGCCATCGGATCCGATATGTAAAATAATCAGGCGTTTCCCTTTACCTGAAGGATTTTTTAATCCTGTCGAAAGATCTTCCAGAAAGGCTTGCCTGGGATGCTCTATTGAAGCATACTTTACTAACAGTGTGTCCCGCATTGACCCAAGTCTCGCCTAGGTAATATATCTTCCTACCTTCCCTTTCCCTTTTTCATAAACGGCCAAAGATCGTTTTATCCGTTTCTTTGGTGGTAATTGAGGCTCATTCAATACGATATTCATAGTGAATGTTACTTATTCAAATAGAGCTGCAAGATATCCCGATTTTAAAGAAAGCACACCGAAAAAAGAAGCAACACAATATTTTTAAAAAGCACTCAACCAACAAACAAAATTATAGACCGTACGCCACAGAACTCAGAATATAAATGAAACACCCGCACCAATTGAATATTGTAGGGTGTAAAGAGGACCGCTTAAATTCCGAAAATTTGACCTGCTTTTACCTGAACCTGAATATCAGGTAGTTTTGTTACTCCGTACGTTCGGTGTACAGACTATAGTCCTCGTACATTTTGATAGTACCACCTAAACGAATCAGTGCGATCCTCGCGCATGCTATAACCGGACACTTTGCTATCACTATCAGTCTCAGGCCCCAAATCTTGATCACTCAGCCTGATCGCACTTAGTTGCTATTCAGATTTAAGAATGTTCGCTTTAAACCTTGCCAATGCATCCGTGTATACACGACATGACACCGATTATCCCAAACTGCATGGTCTGTACGCAGCTTGGCATTCTTGGAGACATTAAAATTGCTGCAATGAACACATTTGAGACTTTCTGAATTGCATTCTTTTATTGTGTGTACCTTCGAACATCTTGGACAAATAGGGTGTTCTTGTGTGCAGTCTTTTGCCAAGTGGTGGAATCCGGAACATTTAAAACAACGCTGCAGCTCGATTGCGTCGTAAGCAGTGCATCGGTCGTAGGCAATCATCAATTTTCTGGAAGAAACGCCCCAATATCTTTGCGTTGAAAATTATATTGCCCTAATTTATTTTTTAATGAAAAGTTTTCCCGGTTAAATAAACATCTTAATTTAATATTTCTGTCTCTTTTACTTTCCAATTTAATCAAATCCAAATATTAGTAATTTTGACAGTCACATTTAAATGCGAGGATACTTCTCGTGAAATACTAAAATTTCGCACAATGGTAGGATTTACCACACAAACAAAAAGAAAAATCGAGAAATCGATACTTTTCTCCTTTTAACTCCAAAAGTGGGGGTTGATACAGAATAAATAATATACTAAAAATATTTTTTGCCAAATAACAGTAAAGTAATTGTTTATGATATACCAGAGCAAATTAGGTAAATTTTACGAATGTTGTGTAATGTAAATTTACTATAAAGTTGATATTATTTTTACAAATATTTTGTAATATTATATTGTATATTTTGTGAATATATCTATCTTATATGGTCGACAATCAGGTGATTATGAGCACACATAATCAGTTCTGGTCGGCTTATAAATTATAATTATTGCAAAATCTTCCAAAATATTCCATTCAGTTCTTTTTTGCAGTTGTAAGTGCTCTTCAATATTTGGACTGTTTACGTAACGTGGTTATTATTTATTATTTTTTATTGGTTAAAGCTTAATATCACTAACTTTTCTAGGTTATGTGCCACGCCCACCAAACTGCGTTTACTTTTATATAAGTTTTTTGTACTTTTGCTTTGCTTCGGTGGTAGTGTTTAAGTGTTTATTTGGGAGTTGTTTAGTTTTCTTTTGTGACATTAGTTACCAACTATTTTTTTCCTGGTAATACAAGTGAAAACCTTGAGCAAACCCGTGCAAACCCCGAAACTTTTATTTTACAAGTTAATCACCTAATACCTTAAACAAAAAGTGATTCCATGGGACTTGGGCAGCCATGTCACATTTCTGTTCGCTAAATCATATTTTGATAGGTTAAAATCTAAATTTTATATAAACTTTCAAAATAAGAAGTTCTAGACCCAGAAGTAACAGATAATGATGTTGAACCTGCCCCTACGTCAGATTTTACTACTTTTTAAAATCTAACAGTTAAGAGAACTTATTACCATTATACGGTAATACTTTTGTTAAGATTAACATATTTATTACAGAGCTGCCAAATATTGTGCCTTTTTTAACTTTGTTTGTATACAAAAGTTATATTGATTTAATAACTTTAAGTTTTGTGTACACACACAGCAGCGAATTATGAAATATCCATTTTTAGGTTATATCGAAAACAAAAACTCATATCAAAAAATGTTTCAAGTATATCGTATTAGAATTTTTAATGTTAGTAATTCTTACCGTTTTCTACTAAATGTTGTAAGCCGATATTCCCATACCAAAAATTTCCAAAAAGAATAATGGGCCCTGAAGATACGGAACAGTACATCATAATTATTTAATTTTTTATTTTAATCGAAATGTTTTTAGTTGCACCAAAGAAGTTAAGCGCAGGAAAACCAAAAAACCAAATCTAGGACTTCTTTAATCCTCATGACGATATCAATGACTCAGCTAAGCTTAATTACCCATTAATTTTGCATATTCATGAAATTAATTAAAAACCAATACACTACATTGTTTAAAGTTAAATGAATTAAAAGGTTACCAAAAGTTAAAACAAAGCAGAATGGATAAAAGTGGTAAATTTTTAATGCAATAATTATAGTCATATAACGTACCAAAGAGCAACAATTAAACAATATTGTTTAAATGAAATTAATTGAGTTGTGATCTTTAATTATGATTTAGATAATTTATTTGATTTTTATTATGATAACTTCACTATTTATTAAGTTGAGCTGTACATAATTAGACCCTGTATATCACCGCCCACTCAACATAGATCCTGTTTAGCAAGTTATGTCATTTTTAAATGTGTCTGGGCCTAAGATTTTCAAGAGTACCTAAACTTTCTTGCAAATTTCATAAATTATCGCCAGTTTAAGTTCAATAATGCAGTAGTATTATTTTTCCCTTAATAACAAAACAGATAAATAGATAAAGCTGCAATAAAAAACAACTAAGACAGAAACCTAAAATTTATGATTAATTTATTTATGATTGTGAAAATTATTACTTCTGTTAAGTTTTTCTTTCTGAATGTTACTAAAGTCCTTTCCCTATTTTAAATTTTTCCATAACCATAGTTTAGTAGCTTTCTAGCCAAAATCATGACGAAACCATTCTGACGGCTTTTGGAGAGTGATGTACGATTATGTGTGTGTCTACCGACTTCCGCAATAGATTTTGCAGGAGCTTCTACTGACCTGCCGAAGAAACCGGTTATAACCAGTAAGTCAGAAGTTTTGTAAATCTTTATATAATACAGTTGTTTGTACCACAAAGAGCCTTTAATTTCAGATATTTTATTTTTATCTGAGGTAGCCCTCGGAGACTTCAAGCCTAAGTACTAACTTTACATAGGCGTCTGAAGAGAAGGGAAATGTAAGGATTTACGGGATTTAAAGGATTGGAGGTTGGAAGGAAAAACATCTGCAAGCAAGTTGTTCCACAATCTGGAGACCCTAGGTGTAAATGAGCGAGAAAAAAGTGATAAATCCACAGCGCGGTGACGAGCGAACAAATGGAGTTTTCTTGTAATTACTAGATCATTGATGCGTTGAATGGCCCTCTTTCGGACAGAATCAAGGATGACTCCGCTCCCCAGATGTGGGAACAGTACTTTAGCTTAGGTCTCATTTGGAAAACCTAGAGAGTGTGTCAAAGGGGAAAAGTATTTTCGACCTCGAAAGAGAAAACCAAGCTTTTTTGCTGCTAATGTGACTACACGGTGTGCCTCGACTAATTTTAACCCAAAGGTCCTCCCACTACCATTTTTTTCTCATACTGTGATAAGGTGGTTTGGCCTCAGTAATTCAAGCCCAAAATGAAAATCCTAGATCAATAGTTTGACAATAAATCTTGATATTATCAATTTCTATTTAGGTTAAGTGACTTTATCTTATGAAAAAGAGCAGCACAAAAAATTTTTAAGGCGTATAATCTTTTTTATATCCTGGAAACAACATCTTCTTAGTGAAAATATTTAATATATATTTAAATAGCTTTGATAATTCTAAAAAAGATGAAAAAGTGAGTTTTTTGTCACTTTTTGGTACCTATCTCTTTAATGATACGTTCAAATACGATGGTTTTGAATTAATTTTAAAGATCATGCAATTATCTACAAAGCAAAAGAAATTGCCTCTCTCGACATCTGTTCAAAGGATATAGGTACTAGAAGTTTGAAAAATTAGAACAAAAAATTATGGAATCAGAATGTTGTGACATATCTCAATAATTCTAAGTTATGGTTAAAAATGTTCCTCATTATTAAAATGATTAAAATAAATTTAAAAATTTCAAGCAAAATGAAAAAAAAATCATGTTTTAACTGGACCAAAACCAAAGATAGGATCGTCGGAAACGGTATGTCCGCGCCGACGCGACGCGACGGTGTGGTGTTGACAGTGCCCAACGCGTAGAGCTCCGACGAAATGCATTTTATAGCTGTATTATTAGGTTTTTTTCGAGTTTTACATATTTAGGTTGTGTACCGTTGTCAAACCTGGTTAACCACTCGGTACAATGCGGTAAACCAATGGTAACGCTGGTTCCTGAGCGAACCGATTTTACTACGGACCGCAGATCGGTCGTTTCTGTTAGATTTCTGTTTATTTTTACGGATATCGACTCAACCTAACAACATACCTCTCCTTCTGCTTCCAACATTTTAAAACAGATAATGTTTAACATTTGTGGAAAAATAAATTTAAATTTAAACAAAATAGCAAAACATAAACAACAAAATGACAAAACCAGCGAGGAAGCATCGGCTCTTTCGGTGACATTAATGACAAACATTTTTCAGGAACCGCGTTTCCAATCTTACCAACTTTTCAGGTTACCGATGCTTACGGGACACCAAACCGTAACCGAAGTTGACAACGATATACGCCCTTAGTGAAAATTTAAAATTAATTCCTTTTAATTTACTTCTAATTTGAATGATTTTCGATGTATCATTCTATATAAGAGGACAAAATGATACATTGAAAATAATTCATTTAAAGGAAACTAAATTAAAAGGAATTAACTTTAAATTTTCAAAATAAGTAAAACTCGAAAATAAATAATAATACAGCTATAAAATGCATTTCGTTAGCGCTCTACGCGCTTGCAAATGAGTCAGCTTTTTGAAAATAATGAACAGTTTTAACCATAACTTAACCTTCTATTACCTATATCTTTTGACCAGATGTAAATAGAGAGGCAATTTTTGCTTTGATTTGTAGATAATAATCGCATTATCTTTAAAATTAATCCATAAATCATCGTATTTGAACGCACCATTAAGAGATAGGTACCACAAAGTGACGAAAAACTCATTTTTTTTATCTTGTTTTAGGATTATCAAAGCCATTTAAAAATATTAAATATTTTCACTAAGAAGATATTGTTTGCAGGACTTAAAAGGTTATAAGTCTTAAAAAATTTTGATACTATACTCTTTTTAATAAAATAGAGCCGCTTAACCTAAAAAAAATGGTAAAATCAAGTTTTCTTTTGAAACTTTTGATCTAGGATATTCATTTTGGGCTTAAATTATTTAGGCCACGCCACTTTAACACAATCTGAAAAAAAATGGTACCTAGTGGGAAGACCTTTGGGTTAAACTTAGTCGAGGCACACCGTGTAGTCACATTAGCAGCAAAAAAGCTTGGTTTTCTCTTTCGAGCCAGAAAATACTTTCCTGCTTTTAACTTACACACTCCATATGTTTTCCAAATGAAGTGGGAAGACCTTTGGGTTAAACTTAGTCGAGGCACACCGTGACTATTGAAGTAATGTGTTTGTGCCAGCTGAGAATATGTTCGAAAGCGATGCCAACAAGATCAACCGTTTTATTGTTCTGTAGGACTTGGCCATTCATGTGGATGGGGTAAGTGTTGCTGGATTTTTGCGTGACAGGGAGCTAGACTGGGTTTGGAGGCGTTAAACTGAAAAAGGTTTTTGGCACCCTAGTCTAAGATTAATTGAATATCTTGGGAAAGGGATAGGTGCATAGATCTGCGTCTATTATCCCGCTTTTGATTTGAGACTCTGGAAAAATTAATGTTGGAATGAAAAGTACTACCGTCAGTGCATAGAGAAAATATATAGTAGAGAAATAATGTCAATTACGAATGCGGCAAATTTACCGAGCTGAATCCGTAAACAATGACGGTCCTCTGCGGGCTTGCGCATTGTCGAACGTTTGCCTTGTGATAGACAGGACTGTACTTCAAAATTTATTTCACATGACATGAATCTTTTATCGAGTAATAAATGCTAAAAATATTACTTGTAATTATTCTTTTTATTAATGATAAAAATGTAACCATTAGTGAGATTTTAACAAAAAGTGTATAGTTTGTTGGCTTAAATCTGAGTTTTCTTGCTATACAAAATTGTCGATAATTCCTCGAAAATAGCTCAGTTTATATATATACAGTGCGTCTCTTTAATGTCACCCCCCCTCTTAATTTTTTAAACGTTACATTTACAAAATTGAAAGTTGAAATAAAATATAAACATAGTATTCTAAACAATAGAAATAAAATATGCAACTGTTTTAAGAAGTAAAATGTAAATATTTTTACACCTATTTACAGTGTGTGCACTTGATACTTTGCTGAAAGCGCTACTACTTACGGCCCCATGTCAATCTAATCCACCGATATCTTAGCGATCCTTTGGCGAAAGCGCTTTTTTCTTTCGCCATCCCTTTTAAAATACTCCCTTCTACCCTAATCCACTAGTATTTTTAGTGCCCCTTTGACGAAAGCGCAAATATGCCTTTTGGACACACCCTTCTAATCCACTGATATCTTAGCGATCCTTAGGCGAAAGCGCTTTTTTCTTTCGCCATCCGTTTTAAAATACTCCCCTCTACCCCAATCCACTAGTATTTTTAGTGCCCCTTTGGCGAAAGCGCAAATATGCCTATTGGACACACCCTTCTAATCCACTGATATCTTAGCGATCCTTTGGCGAAAGCACTTTTTTCTTTCGCCATCCCTTTTAAAATACTCCCCTCTACCCTAATCCACTAGTATTTTTAGTGCCCCTTTGGCGAAAGCGCAAATATGCCTTTTGGTCACACTCACCCTTATGCAATATAGGGGAAGGAGGCATTGACACTATATATGACCTTCTTACACCATCTTACCCCTTATACAATGCCCGTAATACACACACACCCCATCAGTGCCTTTCTGACACCTTGACCACACTCAATATACGTCACTGACAACTAGTTCTACTTCTCCGTGTGTGCATTCACTTCAACACCGGAGTGCATTTAAGATAAATTATATTTTTTACCTCCTATTCTTTCACATATTGATATAATTTAAATTTGGTATTAAACTATTTGTATTTATGCACTACTTGTAAGAAATAGACTACGAAATAATTCCTTATATTTAAAAGTTGGATACATAATGGGCGAAACATATGAAATGTCTGTAACACTTTGTAAAAACTATTTTTGTATCGAAATAACAAGCTTCAGAGGTTCGCTATATTCGCCACCCCAACCAAAAATACCATAACATACAAATGACTGAGATTTTTTCGGCCCGGTTCTGATCGCCGCGTTGCGTCATTGAGTTCAACAACCACTTTTACGAGACGTCCCGAGTGCGCATGCTTCGAGAGGACCGTCGTTTAAAAATCTGACTGGCGCCCAATGCGTACAAACGCACTTTTTCGCCCATACATTGGACGGATTCAGCTGGTGTCGCGAATACGTTGTGATGGTCTAAATATATCTTGTCTATGCGTCAGTGTAACTGTGGACGGGATTGGTAGTTAAAGAGAGCAGGTCATTAATGTGAAGAAAAAGAGTTTGTGCTAGAACTAAACCTTGGGGCACGCCAGCATTAATAGGATGAAAGTTAGTTGTCCTGCGGCGCATATATCTGTCTACCACGAAATATGCGCCGATTAGATAGAAAGCTACCGATCCAGGTACATAATTTGGAAGGAAGGTAGTTTGTTAAGGAGTGCGGCATTCCATACTTGGTCAAAGGCCTTAAAAATATTAAGAGCAGCAATCTGGGTTTCGCCATTACATTCGAGAAACTTATTCTAGTTATGTGCGAAAAAGATAAGGATATCAGCTGTGTATCTTTAATGATGAAATCAGTACTGTCTGTCATGGATAATTTTGTGTTTTTCTAGATATTTTAGAATTTGTAAGTTGATGACTTTCTCCATTATGTTCCTTTTAGTACTTTTAATGTACGTCGAGTAGCAGGCGGGTTTAAAAGGTATGCTCTTTCCAATAATTGAATCAAAACTAGAGTACTGTTGTTAGTATTAATGTATTATACGCAAAATTACCACTGTACTTTTATAATTTAATGAAATTAGTAAATGAAGTTTACTTTCATTTTTGGAAGACTTTTTGGTGCATAGCCAGACGGAACATTATTTAAGGGGTGAAATATCTACTCCCAAGCTATTTTAGACCAAAAGTGTATTTAATCTTTTTAGAGGATATGTACATGAATATATTCTTCTGCAATATTTCGATTACTTTTCTGAAGTCTACCTACAAACGTTAAAATAAATATCACAGGGGTGGACTAATCATCAAGATACCAGGAAATTTTCTAGTTAGTTTGTAAAATGATTATTACTGTCAAAATTTAACGAATCTTGAACAATTCAATAATTTTAGAAAAATTAAAATGTAGAATATTTATCGAGATTTTGAAGAAAAACAGTTTATATTATTTATTCAAAAAGTCTAAATGCAATTTCGGCATATACGTATTAAATAAATATACCGCGGATTCCCCATTTACCCAATGTGCGGATTTTGATACCAACAATGTGAAATGGGGATATATAATCTCGCATAAGTCTATCCTTTATTCCGATATTTCGTAAACTGCGATTGCGCTAAATTTTGTGTTGCTATTGGCAATCTAACGGCGCCACGCTTCATACGTTTCTTGACAGGGCTGGTTTTTTGGTATAATTGAACTAATTTATTACTTTTTGTACATCAGGGCATAAGTTAGCACAATTCAAAATAAACCACAAGAACACCGAATACAAAATACAACACGACGCAAAGAAAAAAAGGCGAATGGCGATCCAGCTGTAAACTAGAAAAACCAGAAAGCTGAAAGAAGCCGAAATATACGCACAACAGCCGATGATTAGTACAATTCACCATCTAATTCAGTACAATGTCTGACCAATGAAAAATTCGTATTAACGCATGCGCATATACAGAAATATCAGAATAAAGGATAGACTTATGCGAGATTGTACATCTCCATTTCACATTGTTGGCATCAAGAATTCCAGACAACCCGCGGTATATTTATTTAATGCGTATGTGAATTTCGGAGACTGGCGATTTTAAAATTGACCCCACCCAGTATAGTTATCAACATAACAACGTGACATGATTAATTACCAATCGAGCAAGTTTGAATTTTTTGAAAATTTTTATAAAAGTAGTTTCGGTATTTTCACCGTCAAAACTTAAACATCGATACACGCCATATGACAGCCAGTCCTTACCTATATTATAAAGGAGAGGATAATATGTTTTTCCCCCTCCCTGTATTGTAAGCAACCTATTTTGACACTGCTTTGACAGACGGATGTGAAAGTTACTCAACAAGGTATTGGTTGCACTTAACGACAGGATGTAAGTCAACTTACATCCCTAGGGAAATAATAATCTGAAATTATTATAAGAATAACTTTAATTTTTGATTTCATCAACATATTACAAAAATCCGGTGATATTAATTGAAATGTATATTAATGGTACAATTATTACAATTATTCACATTATTAACAAAATTTAGAAACACGTTTTCTCGTTTCTTCTTGATGTGTATTACATTTTCTGACTCCACAGATCCTTCATTTCTAACCAATGTTTCTGTCACTGTTGAAGCACTGCAAGAGACTTCTGGCTGGGTCTTATTATATAAAATTCTATTCGCTACTTCCTTTTTATTGTTGAGGCTCTCAGCTACGTAACTTTCCGCAATAGTAGCGGATTTCCATCCACCATGTCGCTTGATAGCTAATACATCAACTCCAGTATTTGCTAATAAAGTTGCCGACGTTCTTCTAGAAGAGTGTCCAGTATACATTTTGAAGTTCTCAAACTTTAGAACTTTCGCAATTTTACTTGGAATTGACGAAAACGTATTTTTCCCAACAGGCTGGTTTAAGCACTTTCCATTTTGATATCGCATAAAGAAGCGCGGATTAATAGTCGTCATGTGGGATCTTATATCAATGTACTTTTGAATTATTTTGAAATGACAAACCTGAATGTCGTCACTTTTTGTCACTGTAAATGTACGTGACATTCCATTTTTGGAGTCAGGAATGGTTACAATTATGACTTCTTGACTTATTTTAACATTGTCCATTTTCATTTCACAGAGTTCATTAGAACGGCACGCCCCAGCAACTCCCATTGCCATTACGACCTTCATCAATAAGTACATATCATCGGGGGCTTCAAGCATGAACTTATTCACATCTTCCCTGTTAAACACATTCGATTTTTTGGGTCTGTAACCATCATTTTTTCTTTTCAAAAATGCTCGAAGTTTTGGATACTTAGAAATATCTATATTTTCCTCTATAAAAAGGGTGGACTTCAACATCGAATACTCACACCATAAGCTTGATGGGGACTTCAGTAAAGCACTTTTCTCGTGGAAATACGCCAAAAACAAGGCTTCTGAGACTGCAGTAGCCGTCTTGCTTTGGCACCAATTCTTAAAGGATTTATATGCTGCTTCATACCTTTTTTTCGACTTTTCCGGTAGTAGAGATAAACAAGCAATATTTGCTGATTCTTCTATGTCTGAAACATCCATTTTGTCCACACAGAATCAAATAATTCGACTTCTTCAAGCGTTTCGCTATGAATTGTCAACTTGACGTTGTTGATAAAATAAAAACTGCTTATATTGCTCTGGCAACGGATCACTGCTGCCTTCATAATTTAATGAGAATGCTATCGAATGTAATGATAATAAAAATCCAAAAATATATCCAGCATTTTCTGGTAAACATACAATTCAGGGAGGGGGAAAAATGTTATATACTATATGGGATGTAAGTACATTAACCAGTCTCGGACTTTTTTGCCAGCCCTCGCTATCGCTCGGGCGCAAAATTCGTCCTCGACTGGTAAATGTTACTTACATCCCTTATAGTATAAATAACTATTGTTTGTTACTAAATTATATTTGAACGAAACAGTAGATCGCGATGACACTTTACATAGGGGAAGCTTACGTGACAGAAAATAATATAGGCTACTTTTATCTCGGTCAAATAGGTAATTCCCTCGGAATATACAATTAAATATATTTCTTCTAATTTCTACATTTATTGGAGTAGACACCGTACACCTAAATCGCAAAATTTTGTATATTCATGTAATTAACGTAATAAGCCATTATAGAAGGATATTGTTGATTTCCTTATTATACGAGTAAGTCAGGAAGAAATCGCAGCAAATAAAATAGTTTACTTAATCAATTAATTATACTATAATAATATAACTGCCGCGGTTTGTAACGTATTATTAAAACTCATCAAAATAACATATGGTTGAAACTCTTTTCTCAAATTTTGTGTTTCTGTCATTTTCATTAATCATTTATCTGCATAAAATTTAATGAGTTATTAGCAAAGTTAGAATATAATAATTAAAACAACCGTTTGGTCACAAGTTATATAAACAGTTGGTCTTTAGTTACACGTCTGTTAATTATTGACTATTAATAGTTATATAAGATATAAATGGGTGGAAATTTTTTTTATTACACTCCTACCTAGCAATAAATATATTTTTTAATATGAATTCGGCATTTTCATTATCACTATACTTTGGGTTTGTTCACAGCAACCGATATTCTTTATTTAAAATATTGATTAAGTGAAATAATAATTTTTATTCTACTCAGATATTAAAAACTTTGAACATTATTATAAACTTGAATATGCATTAAGAAATAATAAGGCAGCTCTAAAAACTAAATTTTATGCACCTACATACAGATTAAGACGTTAACTGTCACGTGTACCATATATGAGTACAGGCCATTTTAATTCTGCGCCGTGTGTACAACTGGAGGACACAATATTTAGAACGGCTCTGCGCCATGAGTTACATGCGGCAGACACAGTTAGCGTATATTCAAGTACATAGATCGCTTGGTCTGGCGTAGAACTGCACTTTTTAAGATTGGTCTTGGGATTTTATGATTTTTGAAAATACTATAAGTTTTATATATGGCTGGTCAATTAGTCCGGCGGAGTTTAGGAACACCCCCTATGTTTATACATTGTCCCCAGTTTACCTGCGACAATTTTGGTCCTTAGGTTCGCTTGGTCCCAATTTACCTGTAATAAAAAGATTAAATCCCTAATGTACCAACACCGATTCACTATGCCAAGTGAAAATGTCTTTTTATAATATACAACAATACCTAACTGGCCTAGATGTTTCACCTAAAATTTACCAAACAGACATGGCTTTTTTAGATATCGTTTTTTGCAAATTGTTATTAATTTTGGCAATTTGTGCTAATACTGCTAAATATTAAATGCTTCTTTAATAATTGAATGGTACAATATCCAATAAATTTTAAGTATGAATCTACCGTAATTGAGGATCTCCATTCAATAAGGGGACATGCGCTCGGCCCGGCCCAGCGGACCCTACCCAACCCTGAATGTATGTAAATCCAACCTTTGTGCGTAGAATTTTAGAAACAATGAAAAAACAATACCTTAGCGTTGATTCTCAGCAAATTTCCAGCGAGAAAGTTGTTCCTTATAGTCTAAAGAACAATCGTGCGAAGGCACGAGATATTTTGACAAAAAATAAACAAATTAGAGCAGGTTTAATCCAGCGTTGCGCGCCGCGCGTCTATTTCGATGCGTGCGTAGTAGTAGTTTGAACATTACAGAAGATAATTTGACGTTTAAAAGATGGCACAATAATTGTAAAAAAGTGTTACAAGAATAAAAATTGTTTTATTAAAATTATATTATCGAATATAAATTTTTGTTAACACAATAAAGCATTTTAATACAAAGGATTTTTTAATATGAAACATTATAGCATTCATTTTTAACCCTTAACAGGCGTTGCGGAGTCCCTGGGACTCTAAGAAAGTATGAAGTTGTAGTAACTCTCGTATTTGTTGATCAGGCAGCGCGCGCTGTTCAGTACCTTCCTATGGTGGGGAGACCCGTCGCGTGCTCAGTTGACTTCAGTCTATTATCAAGGCAAGTACGTATAACAAAGCTCTTAGAGTCCGTGGGACTCCGCGACGCAATTAGTGTAATATTTTCAATTTAGTGGCTATGTCCGAGAATCAAAAAAAAGTTAAACCTACTAACTTTGAGGAATGTGTACTAAGATGGTTTGAGGAAAGTGATACAGATGGTTCAGACCAAGATGGCGATCCCGAGAGCAACATTACTATCGAAAATGCTATTACAAGTGATCACGAAACAGCGAGTGAGCTTTCTGGTGATGATTCTGATGACCAAGATGAGATGCAGGTTACTGAGAGTGAAGACGACAGGGACCCAATAAAAAATATTTTTACGGAAAAAACAGATACAAATGGGCTGCCACTGAACCAACCCGAAATGTAAGAACACCAGCCCACAATATATTGAAGTTGCCAGGAATGAAAAATGCTTTGCCAGAAATTGTACCGCTTGATGCATGGAGGCAAATTTTCTCGCAAGATATTCTAGATATCGTTGTGCACTATACAAATTTAAAAATTCAGGAATTTCGTAATAAGCCAGGCAATCAGAATCGCACAGAATACAGAGGAACAAATTCCATTGAAATAAATGGTTTACTGGGACTTCTGCTATTAACTGCTGCCTTTAAGTCTAATAATGAGGCCATTAAATCAATCTTTTCAACAGACGGGACTGGTCGTGAAATTTTTCGGCTGGTAACATCAGCAAAAAGATTTGCTGTTTTATTAGCGTGCCTGAGGTTTGACACCCATGAAGAGAGAATCGTAAGAGTAAAAACTGACCCGGCTGCAGCGATCTCACATATTTTTGAAAAATTTAATCAAAATTCACAATCAGCTTACGCTTTAGGAGCCAATGCAACTGTCGATGAAGTGCTGGTCGGCTTTAGAGGTAGGTGCAAATTTAAAATGTATTTACCGAGCAAACCCGTAAAATATGGTTTGAAAGTTCAATGCCTTGTTGATGCTCGGACCCACTACATATACAATACATATATCTATTGTGGCAAGGGCACTGACTCCTTAAAGGATCTTACAGAAGAAGAAAAACGGTTTGCTATTCCAACACAAGCTGTTCTTCGTCTTTCTAAACCACTATTTGGAAGCAACCGAAATATTACTGGTGATAACTGGTACTCTTCAATAGAGCTCACAGACTATCTTCTGCAAAATAAACTTACTTACGTTGGAACTGTGAAGAAAAACAAACGGGAAATACCTAAAGAATTTCTACCCTCCAAAACAAGACAGGTGGGATCTACATTATATGGGTTTACAAGTAATAAAACGTTAATTTCCAGAGTACCAAAGAAAAATAAAGCTGTTATCCTTATTTCTTCGATGCATCACTGCAAACAGGATGATAACGGTTTGCCAGAAATTAATGCATTTTATAACAATACAAAATCTGGAGTGGATGCTGTGGACGAAAAAACCACTAAATATTCCTGTAGCAGAAGGACGCAACGCTGGCCAGTGACTCTGTTTTACAGAATTGTGGATATGTCTTCAGTGAATGCTTATATCATTCATCAATCTTGTGCCAACGCAGATAAGCTGGATAGACTCGATTTTTTAAAATTATTGGCCAAACATCTGTATGAACCACTTCTTCGTGAAAGATCGCAGAACGCACATTTACCAAGAGAGCTAAAAGCAGGTATTGTTAGAATTTTGAAGATGGCACTTGAAACACCAGCCGATGATCAAGACGTTTTGCCTAGAAATCAGAGGAAGTATTGTCTATATGTGACCCAAAATTAAAAAGAAAAACTGGCTTTTTATGTGTTGAATGCAGCAAACCAATTTGCTTGCAATGTTCTAGAAAATTGTGTGTTCAATGCATTGAAAATCGGGAGGACTCCTAAATATATTTTTTTATATATACGTGTTTTGACCATTGTCAATATTTTACAGTTTTACTATAGAAGTAAATGTATTCTCTTTTTTTGTAGTGTAAACCTTACTAAATATGTTTTCAATACGAAAAGTTTTTATTTTCAGTTTTTTTCTTGCAAAATAAATATAAAGAAAGACTATGTTTATTTTTGTTAAAAAATTAATATGTTTAGTTTTAGATTTTTTTGCTTTAGTTTGTTACTAAGTTCTTTATAAATAAACAAAGTTTGTTTTCTTATACGTCTTTGATTATGTATATAACACAAAAATAAACAATTTTTCATTACCACAAAAAATACACTTTTTTTATTTTGGAGTCCCCTGGACTCCGCAACGCATTGAGTGTTAAAATTTCCTACCACGCCGGTTAAGGGTTAAAACGTAGGAAAAGCATGCATCATAATCATTTCACTTTTTTGGATTTGCTGCCTGTAACAGCTGTGTTTTGAAAAACGTTTTCATAAAATTTGCAACCTTCAGGCCTAAGATATTTAACCAAAGTTTTCAAATCATTCAGTTGTTCGCGAGAAATTCCGACATCTTTAGCAAGCGCCGATTTTTCTACATTTTCCAAAGTGATTACTTCCTCGAGAATAATAGTTGCGTGATTTCATTATAACTGGAACAGACGTCAATGTGGCCATGTGCAAAATAATTAATTTTCACCACTTTTTACAATTTAGAAAAATCGTCGCTTGCTAAAGATGTCGGAATTTCTCGCGAAAAACTGAATGATTTGAAAACTTGGTTAAATATCTTAGTCCTGAAGGTTGCAAATTTTAGGAAAACCTTTTTCAAAACACAGCTGTTAAAGGCAGTAAGCCCAAAAAAGTGAAATGATTACGATGCATGCTTTTCCTACGTTTTAAAAATTTATGCTATAATGTTTCATATTAAAAAATCCTTTGTACTTATTAAAATGCTTTGTGTTACCAAAAATTTATATTTGATAATATACTTTTAATAAAACAATTTTTATTCTTGTAACACTTTTTTACAATCATTGTGTATATTTTAAACGTCAAATTATCTTCTGTAATGTTCAAACATTACTACGCACGCATCGAAATGTATATACACGCGGCTCGCAACGCTGGATTCAATCTGCTCTCACTTGTTTATTTTTTGTCAAAATATCTCGTGCCTTCGCACGATTGTTCTTTAGACTATAAGGAACAACTTTCCCGCTGGAAGTTTGCTGAGAATCAACGTTAAGGTATTGTTTTTTACTTGTTTCTAAAACGCGACGCATATTATTCAGGGTTGGGTTGGGTCCGCCGGGCCGGGCCGAGCGCATGTCCCCTTATTGAATGGGGCTCCTCAATTGGATTTAGTTTAGACATGATATGTCCGTATAATTAAAGTAATTAAAGCTTTTGGTAGTTACTTTCTATATCTACTTACTTTTATATATGTATGATTTCATTATCTGTTACTCTTTATGGTTCAATTTTGTGAGTATAGAGTTTTTTCGTATAAATGCCTAGATTTGGATGATACCAAGGCATCTTTTGCAGTATTTGCAATAATTTTAACGTCCTCGGAAATTTCTTCATCGAAGCTACTTTACCTTCCGTTTTCTGTCTTGAAATTTATGTTTGACAATAAACAGAAAACGCTTCGGGAACTAAAAGCAATGAAATTTAAGCAATTTCTGCTATTTACCGATATTTTCATTGTTGGTATTTTATTTTTTTTAATAAAAAATCGCGTAAAAACAGTATAGTATGAAATCGTATATAAAATCTGGTCTGACATATGTACACAATAAGGCTTTTTCGAACTCATGCTTTAATTGGCCTCGCTCGCAAGCTCGCCCAAACATTAACTCGTCCAGTACGTCCGGTACGTAATACGTACCGAGTGAGTCAACGATTGCGCGGAGTAATTTTATGCCTTGAAGATACGATTTGTCAATAATAGGCTTTTGTGTTAAGGTATGGTTGGATATTCTGCATATTTTAAAAATATTTTGAATTATACAGAAAGCATTCAAAAAGAATAGTGTCACTAAGTTAGATTTTTTTAAATAGGACACCGTGTATTAGAATGGATTTTTGAATTCTCCATGTAATTTCATAACTTTTTTCCCATGTTTAATATACGAAAAAGTCATAGTTTTCAAGATAATTTGACTTGTAATGAAAATTTAGCATTTGCAAGCATCTCGTTGTTGTGAAAATACGACTTAAATTTTGACTCTAAGCGATTCATAATTTGTATCCTGAGTAAATTAAGTCAAAAAAACATATCCACAATAAAATATTTGACATCTCATTTACATGATGTTTTATTTCTAGGTCCAAAGTCAGAAAACATCAAATTAAAAAATGTCACTTTTATCAAATGGAACACCCATATTTTTGTGCTATCTTATAGCTCGTCAAAAACTCTTTATATTTTGTAAAGAATGCCCCGTCCCTATCTCCACGGTTTTTGAAATATTGTGATTGATATTTTGAATACAACAGATAATGGGTACTTCCCTTCGCAGTAGAAGTAAAATCCTGTAGGCAAAACTAACTATACGTAAATACAAACATAGATATCTCCACATTTACACGAAAACCAAATGAACACATTATTTTTGTAACTGTAAGGGTCCCCTAAAAAAAATCCGTTTCTTCTTAATAAATGTTCGAATAGATGTCCTTGTTTAATACACATGTCAATAGTTATTCTCCTAATGATATTTTTCCGGACACTAGATAACATGCCAGGTGTTATTGTTTGACATATTATATCTCTAATACTATTATCCATGCCCTTTCTTGTTGTAGGTGGTGTGACATACACCCTATCTTTTATGTAGCCCCCCAGGAAAAAATCTAACGGGGCAAGGTCAGAAGACATTGGTGCCTTGGTGGCCATTCAACAAAATTCCCGCGGCCAATCCATCTTTGAGGATAGTACTGATCCAAATATTCTCGGCTTTACGATAAAAGTGGGGACAGCACCATATTGTTGGTGCCACATATTTTGACGTTCATCAAAGTCTACTTCTGCCAATAGTCTTGACAACTGTTATATCCTGCTTTACCCTGTATTCATATTTTCTAAGTTAGTACCTTTCCTATGTAACCAAATCTTTCTTGTCACGTATTATTTGACCCTCTTTATCATAATCGATTCAACCTTCTTATCATTCGCCCGACTTTGGCGGTATACTATTTTTTCGCTACGGTTGATCGCCTAGTTTGCTTAATTAAACGACTTTGTTATTCAAAGAATCTATTGTTCTTCACACTTTTACGTCAACTAAAAGTTGCTATAAAAAGTCAAGTAAGGCATGACAAGAACACACTCTAATAAAATCAGTCTCGCTGTTAAACTCTTCTCACATCTCGCTGTTCCGCAGCAACTCTGTACTTTAACCTTCTTTCTTACAATTAAGCTCTTAGTTGTATACTCTTCTCTTGCTGTTTTTGCTCTCATTTTGTACTTTAAATCTTTACTCTTTAAATAAAACTCTCTACATCATCATCCAGGGAAGAAAACCTGTTGTTTTACTCCACTCTCCAGAACCTCCCGCTCGGGTTCACGGCACAACTCCCGTGGCAGAAAAAATAAATAAAGTCCTTTTAAATGTTCACTAAAAAAATATGGCCCTATAATTCTGTTCTAATGCCGCACCACACATTAACTGACCAATAGTTTTGGTGTTGAGCTTCACGGACCCAGTGTGGGTTCTCCGTTGCATAATAATGCATATTGTGTCTATTGACAGCACCATTACTTCTGAATGTAGCCATAACTGAATACATTATAAATTTTATAAAATTTTGGTTTACTTCAATTTGGGCACGTAACCACTGGCAGTAAGTTACGCTCCTTTGAAAATATTCATCGTGAAGTTCCTGATGTAACTCAATATGGTAAGGGTGGTATTTTTTATAATTGCGCGTTCTTCGGTTTGCTGTTGACTGTGGCGTATTACAGAGTGAAGCTAATTTACGGCTTCTAATTTGGGACTCTCCTTAACTTGTAACAGTATTTCGAGTTCTTTCTCATCATTTGTAGCTATTCTGTTGACAACTTCACGTTTTGAACGTTACACAATGCTGGCTGAATCAAAACGTTTCATTAAATTTTAAAAACTCCTAGGACTGGGTGTTCGCCGCTCAGGATATTTCATCCTGTATAGTCTATCGGTATATTTTCGACAATTTTTATCTGCTTCGCTCAAAACATAAATCAAATCGATTAATTCATTTTTGGAAAAATTAATTTTGAGTATAATAATCTTTATAGTAAAAACGCTTTGAAACCGATCTGATATCATCTTAATGTCATCCACTAACATTAGTTTCATTTGTGTTCATAGCTACTGAGTTTCATTGACAAAAGATGCTATAACGAGAACAGAAAATCCTGAAAATCAAAATATAAAAATATAAAAACTATTAGATATAGGGTTAGGACATTCTTTACAAAAGAGCTGTTGACGAGCTATAAGATGGCAGGAAAATATATAGGGTGTTCCATTTGATAAAAGTGACACTTTTTAATTAGAAGTTTTCTGACTTTGGACGTAGTCATGAAACACCCTGTAAATGAAATGTCAAATATCTTAAAGTGGAGATGTTTTTTCGACTTTTTCGTATATTAAACCTAGTGAAAAATGTATAAAATTAAACGTTGAATTTCATTCAAAAATTCATTCATCTCATATTAAAAAAATCTAACGTTGTGATGTCCTAATTTTAAAATGTGCAGACTATCCAACTGAACCATACCTTAACACAAAAGCTTATTATCGACAAATCTTTTCTTCAAGGCATAAAATTACTCCGCGCAAACGTTGACTGACCCGGTACTAGTGACATTAATAACTATTATTTAAAAATACAATTTTTCTTACAAAAGGACTCCATTCACTAGTTAAGTTTCTGAAAACCCTAAATCCTTGACTTCAATTCTAATCTTACTATAAAAGCAGTTGATTAAAAAAGAGAGTTATCACCACTTTATGTTAATCCTTCATATTCAGAATAATAGTTGTTTTATTTTACATTACCTTCAGCCCTGTAATTACATTTTTTTATTATAAAAGTAAATTTTTATCTGGTACGTTCACCATAAAATAAAATATGTAACATGTAATTCACTTTCCATATACGCTAATGCCTCAATTACTTCAAATTTTCGGTAGTTCACTAGGCCATCTAGATAAGCTACTCGATTAAATTTAATTGTGTTATTATTTAGAAAAAGGAAATCTGGAAGTCAGATTAGATGTAAATTAGTATAACGTATTACGTTATGTACTATAAATTTCAAATTCGCATTGCAAACAATTTAAACAATAAAGTAAACCATCTACTTGTCAGAAATAAATTTACTGTGGGTGGATTTTGTAAGAGATTCTGTTTAACATATTTGGTGTAATCTACTTAATTTATGTAGATCGTTTAACAGCTTTTTTATTACTTGACATTACCACAGAAGTTTATTTCTGTTTTTGTAACATTATCACTAAATAAAAATATAAATTTATTGTATTATATTTTTCATTATTAAATTTACATTCACTTTAATTAACAAAACTTACTTTAGATGCTACATTTTAATATTTAAACCAAGAAACCCAAGTTAGGCAATATTTCTTAAGGTTTAAAAGAGGGATCTTCAAAGGCTTAGGAAAGATCTTAGGCCTATTTGGGACAATTTACCACATTAGAACGTATCTCCTCTATAAAGTTTGTTTCACTGTGCAAATTCTTCCATTGCTAGAAATATGCAACAGATGGTGCAGTGCAAATAACTAGATAGTTTGACAAAATACAAGACTAAAAGCTAAAACTCTCTCTAAAACAATATTTTTAAAGCAAATGAAGAAAATGTAACCGGTATATTTCCCCAAATTTGTGATACCACTAAATTCCTAAAAATAAAAATGTAATGGCAATGTAATTACGAAGGAGATGTACGCTAAATTGATATAACCGACTATTATTGTAAGTACAGCCATCTGGGACAGCCCACGTACCACCAGCCAGTACCAACGTACTGTGACTGTGGATGTCTAAAATAAAAGGGAAATGGAATCCATGGATACGGGATCTAAAGGACTGGAGGTTGGGAGAGAAGACATCTACATGCAACAAGATCAAACGTTTCTTTCTGTAGGTCTGTGGATGTGTGATCATGTGGGTGGGATTAATGTTAATTGGTCTTTTACTTTATGGAAATGGGAACAAGACCATAACATTAGTCATGGCGCCAACTAATAAACATAAGTCTGTATGGAAAATAAGTTTTTATTAAAATTTTCCCCCTTGATAGGGGGGAAAGCGTAAAACCGTATGTCCCATATCGACAGCAGTGGTATCACATACATATTTCTTCTTTATATTAAATGTTTTTAATATTTATAGATGCTCACGTTTTTCATAATTATTTTCAAAATATAAGTATATCGTTTTTTAACATACTAGTTCTGAATTTCTAATTTAATGTTATTTGAATTAGGAACTTTATTTGACGGCTATGATAACTAGCATTCTCCATTACAATTACACTGTTCCTAGACACATTGGGCAAAAGGTGCTTTTTGAAGCAATCTTCAAAAAGTTCTACTGTGCTGTCGTCATGGTAGTCTAAGGATGAATCTTTAACATTTTTTAAAGGACAACCACAAACGATTTGGAATCCAACCATCTTCGGAACCAGCATGAAAATGGTAATTCTTTTTCCCTTGTTCGATGGGGCTTGAGTTAGGCATTTTTCAGATGGATCTACCCAACCCTTCGCTGGGATGTCATGTGTATCAAACCATGTTTCATCGAGGTAGATAATGGAACAATTTCCTAATGTGTACATTCTTATAAATTTTAAGTAATCAAAGCGCCACTGTCATAACCGTTGTGATTTCATTAAAATTTGTCGTTTATTAATGGTCCGATATGTAAATCCCATTTGAGAGGAGCAGAGGCTTGTCCTGCTGCAAGAAATATTGGTTTTATCTTTCATTATTCGCTGCTTTAATGAAACCAACGTAGGCCCAAAGTGCTCTTCATACATAGCATACATTTCTCTACGAATTAAGTCTGTGTCGCTTTCGTTAAAACACTTGCTTTTACCATCATCACGGTAGACTCGGGCAGCAAGGGTCACTTTAAAAAAAATCGCGTATATCAGAAGGTATAGTTGGATGTGATTTCAACATTGATTGACGTAAAGTAGAGTTTATTAGCTCGATTGTCTTAATAATTTTCATACATGCGTTTTTTTCAAACATTTTGATTAGAAACATTTCAATCAGTGCTTTTGACTCTTCTTGCCCTACCCCATCGGGCAAAAAGGATATAGCAAAAGGGTAAACATAGTCAACTCTGGTACAAGAGAAATAGCACAAAAAAGGCATTATGGAAATTGCGTTTTTTTTTTAAAGTAGGATGTTATTTATTTAAAAACAAAGAAATGAAAGCTTGTACAAACTATAATATTGCAAAATAAAACATATTTTTCCAGGTATTTTTCTCATTCCGGCTTTGACAGCCTCAAGAGCTCTTGGCATATCTTCTTCGCTCCAACTGGTGGCTCTATCCGATTTCCTTATCAAAACTGAGAGTCTACCTATATTTTGAAAACAGAACTTGACATACAAGTTCATGTTTCCTTTTGCCCGACCCTTCGTACCCGATCTGACAACTACCGATATATTTAACTTTCTGCAAAACAAATATTACCTGCGGCAAAACATATCGAGGTTAGGTTTTACCTTAACTTACATTAAACCACCTGTTCCATTTTACTATTAAAACAATATTCGCGGTACATGTATAAATTTAATATAAGCTTACCTAATTTTATTTTAAGATATTTAGGTAATTACTAATAATAATAATTGTAACTGTGCCTATAAAACATTAAAACCTACAGTAATTACGACTTTGAAAATAACTTGGCAACGCGGCACTCGACGCATTAATAGTTCAAAATTGTATCCATACTGCCGCCACGCGCTTGTTCATCGTTCATCATTTTTAGTCGCCGGACTCGCCGACATTTTTAAGCTGAAAAAGTGTTTCGTCTTTCGACCTAATTTTCTTGTGTTTTGTTTGGATATTATTTGATATGATTGATTTTGATATCTTTTATTATCATATGGCTTTCCTTAGTTTTAGGAACAACAATAAAAAGGTCTGACACTTGGTCAGAAGCTGTATTGACAACATCATTAAGCCAATTATCTCCTAAATTCAAAGCAAACACATTTTTAACAATAACAAAAAATACGATCGAAAACATATAAGAACTGCACGGATTACCAAACGGATAGGAACAAAACTAAAATATTTCGAAATTATTAAACCAGATAAAAAATACTTTATTCATACCATTTACTGATTGATTATATTAAAATTACTTGTTATTTTAAAAATTAACCTATCATTTTATTAGGGCCAGCCTTGTTTACAGTTTTTGCAAATTTAGCGGGTTTTATTACATCAGGTGTCGATAATAGTTTATTCCTGACAATAAGTCAACGAAGAGGTTGAAGCGAGCTTTACGAAGAGAAATATAGGTAACAGATCTAGCATAAGTAAACCAATCTTAAGAATTCGAATAATTTTTAAAATGTTTTTCCTCATTTCTGTGAATTTATTACGAGTCTGTAAAGGACAACATGGTATCTATAATATGTTCCTATAGAAACCTGACGACTCTTTTCAAAGTATTGTGTTATATTGTGGTTAAAATTTATTAGACACATGCACATTGTTTATGGTGCTAGTTTTATTCAGTCGTCATTTTACTAATTACCGAATAATCTCTTTATAGGCTATAGAGGCAACACTTAGAAGAGTTACTTAATATTTACCTAATATTATCGGTGTTGGTACATTCGGGATTTAATCTTTTTATTACAGGTAAATTGGGACCAAGCGAACTTAAGGACCAAAATTGTCGCAGGTAAACTGGGGACAATGTATAAACATAGGTAGGTAGGATTAAAAAGGGTTGTATTAAATGTAATTAGTGAAAACATAGGTAGGTATATTAAATGTATATTAAAATTTTATTTATTCACATTTCTATGATTAGGTGGTTAGTATATTCTTTTGAGATATATGTGACAGAACGCAGTGAAAAATGGAAAATTTCGAATTTATTGTTAGTGAACGTGGTATAGCCCTAATTCTGTACTGTGGTTTTACTTTTTCAAAAAAAGTGTATTAAAGACCTCTGGTGAAAGTTTTTGGATTTGCACTAACAAAAGATGTCAGACAAATTGAATACAATTGGAGAATCTTGTATTACCCGCAAAGAAAATGTGCAGTACAACCATGAAAGCTACACCAGCGAAACAATCAGCAGAAAGAAAATTAGCAACAGTGCCAAAAGAAAAGCGACGACTGACATCTCAGAACGACCATCAACAATTATTCATACAGTTTTAAGAGAAAACGTTGGCGATTTAGAAAATAAAACATCACCAGGTATGAGTCTCATAAGAAAAAATATTTACAATGCACGGCGAAAGCTTCAGCCTACCCTGCCTAAATCACAGGATGAAGTTTTCCAAGTGTTGAAATCATCCGAATTTTAAAACCATCAAAAGTGAAAGTTTTATGCCAGTTTGTGATGAACAAGCGAAAATTTTAGTGTTTTCCTGTGCTACAAATTTGCGGTACTAGTGTGAATGTGAAAAAATATGGAACCTTTCGATATTGTACCAAATTTTTTTGTCAACTCTTCACAATTCATGCCATTAACAACGGTCATTATATACCTATAGCATTTTGTTTGTTACCAGATAAACCTTCTTAGTCTTACACAACTTTATTTAGACACATACAAAGCATATGTCTTCAGCAAAACTATGTTTTTAATCCAAAAATTGTAGTTGCAGATTTTGAGCAAGCTATACATAATGCTATAGGTATTGTTTTTCCAACTTCACAAATAACGGGATGCAAGTTTCACTTAGATCAAGCTTGGTTTAGAAAGATACAAAGTCTTGGACTAAAAAATTACTATAGTGATCCAAATAGTGAAGTAGGGAAGTGGTTACGTCATTTATTTGGTCTGGCCTTTTTAGATCCTATTGAAGTGTCACATTGTTTTGTATTTAATTTTGTAGAGTGTCAACCTAATATAAAAGCTATTATATTAGAATGTCAGATTATTTAGTTGAGAACTATATATCTGAGCAAGCTAAATTTCCACCAATATTATGGGCTTCATGTAGTAGCTCTACAGAGAATACCACAAATGCTTGTGAGAGTTTCCACTCTAAATTTAATAAGTGTTTTTATAGTGCGCATCTATTGCTATTTAACTTTATTAATGTATTAATACAATTCCAAATTGATACATATATTAAAATTAATAGTAGTACATTTCCCAAAAAAATACAAAATAAAGCTGTCCGCACAAAGCAAGAATTGCTAAGATCGAATTTAGAAAAATATAAAAATGGTGAAATGTCAAGAATACATTTTGTCAAATGTGTTTCCTATATTGGAAAAAGTCATGGATACAATCATGTACCACCTACTTTTCACTAACTTTTTTATAAAAACATTTTCTTTCTTTGTATAGAAGTAAAACAATTTTTTGGAAGCATTATGGGAATTTTTGCTGTTGTTATTTTATGTTACATTATTTTTAAAAAAAATTTTGGTATAAAATGGACTTTTATTTTAATATCTAAATTCTAAATAGTAAATACGTACCTATTTTTTTCTCCCCAATTTACCTGCTACCTGGTAAGATGCCTCTCCCCGATTAACCTGTACCTTTTTGGACCATCAAATATTTTATTGCCCTTTCTCCCCAATTAACCGGTCGCCAATATTATTATTCTTCTTTACAAAGATTTTACAGTTTTTTGCCAGAAAGCGTTAAACAATGATTATAAACAGAGGTTTCATCGTATATGCTTTCTCTAATAAATAACTTTACCATTTTTTGGTGTAGATAACTCAAAGAACTCTACACGTATATCAAATTTGTAAGTTAACATAATTCGAATTCCTTGGCAATTTATCTTGTTATATCAGTCCTAGTGGTATATAAAGGTTTCAAAAAAAATCACTATTATAGAACTAACTACTTCCAAAATACTGTCGGTAGTATAATAATATTAATCATCTAATAATCCCGGGGTAAAAACTTTACTTTTATGGTGTTGAATGAATATGTTCTACAATGAAACTACGCATTTGTTGATTATCTATACGCCTATGCGCATTTCCATTCTATACATGGCCAGAACGCGGCCGTGAGCTAATCGTACAGGTAAATTGGGGCCAAGCGAAACGGAGGACACCCTAAGGTCGGAACAGGGTTAGCACCTGGTTAGGGGCCCTGACCAGTCTCTTTCCTCGCACGCGAAGAGGCTTGTCAGGGCCCCTAACCAACGGAAAAATGCGGTCGGAACAGGGTTAGCAACTGGTTACCTGTACGATTAGAGCGCGGCCGCGTTCTGGCCGTATATAGAATGGAAATACGCTACGCCTATATGTCTTCAAACTATAAGTCCAGATAAAACCAGACCAGATGCGAAAGCTCCAATGTCGCCTGTACGATCCGCCAGCCCGGTCTGGCCTCTAGTACGGAGACCGAGGTTATAAATTTAAATCACAGCATCACAGCCACTGCCGTGTCTTCTTCAAATGTAACGTAACTGCCGTATAGTACAGACGCCTGCACTATCGCAAAGCGATGGTGCAGGCAGCCTAAGTGAAGCGCCTCAAGGTCATTGAGAGTGAACACGATATTTGACAGTCTTACGCATCTGGTCTGGTTTTATCTGGGCTCTAAGGTAGTACAGGGTGGGCCAAAGGTTACTTTACCATTTAAAACTTAAATAACGCTTTTATGTTTGCCTATTTTAAAACTTTATTTGTTGCAGTATAAAATACACTTTTTTAGCCTAAATATGAAAAATAACATCTCTTAAATAAATTCCGTTTTCTTTTTCACAAAGGCGAGCTCTTTCCATAACATTTAACATTAACTGAAATTTGCTGCGTCCTACTGTGCAGAACTTACCTAGAATATGGTGGCAACAAGATGGAGCAACTGGTCACACAGCCCGAGAAACCATGCATCTGTTAAGGCAAATTTTCGGCGCAAGAATAATTTCCAGAAATGTCAAGTTCCGTTGGCCACCACGTTCTCTGACGGCTCCAAATTGCTTTCTATGAGAATATTGAAAGAGTGAGTGTTTGTTAATAAGCTCCGAACTTTTCGTGAGCTGAAGGACAATATTCAGCGGGAAATTCGAATGATAGACAGATCCACGTTGCAAAAAGTTATGGAGAATGTTATGGAAAGAGCACGCCTTTGTGAAGAAGAAAACGGGGATTGTTATTTTTCTTATTTAGGCTAAAAAAATATCCAAGAACTGTATTTTATAGTGCAAACAAAAAAGTTGTAAAATGAGAATAATATTCTAGGTTAGGTCTTACTTGGGAAACATAGAGATTGTGTAAGTTCGAAGGGGAGAAGTATTTACTGGCCCGAAAAAGAAAAAGCTTTCTAGCTGCCGATGTGACTATTAAAGTATTGTGTTTGTGCCAGCTGAGATCATGTTAGAAAGTGATGCCAACAAGATCGAACGTTTCTTTGTTCTGTAGGGTTGATCATTCATGTAGATGTGGTAAGTGTTGCTGGATTTTTTGCGTGACTGGGAACCAGACTGGGTTTTGGAGGAGTTGAACTGAACAAGATTTTTGGAACCCCAGTCTAAGATTAATTGAAGATCTTGGGAAAGGGATACGTGCATAGATCTGCGTCTATTATCCAGCTCTTGATTCGAGACTTGTTGTTAAGGAGGCATTTTAAAATTAAAAAGCAAAAAACTAGACTTGCATGCCAACTTCTAGGTTAAAGATGGATAAATAAGAACGATAAAAAAGATGAAAAATTAAAAATTCCAAGACGATTAGTTTGAGTTAGGTGTCGAATTAAAGAAAAATGTAAAAAGCCGAACTCGTTATTAATTGATATGGTGTAGAGATATCTCGTAAGTAGACGTTATAACGTCGAAAGGTTGGTAGTTGTTAAATGTAGTTTAAGTTTTCGCGATCGTTTCTATAGTATAAATTGTTAAATGTGTTTTGCATAATTAAATTTGTTTTCTTATATTCAAAATTTTCTCCTATGGGTACGACGCACTAAAGTGTCAGATAAAAGACGTGTTTTATATAAAAAAATGCCTTCATATTGCGTGTCACATAAAATATATATAACGTTATAAAATAAAAGAAATTATACAGCCAAACTGAACAAATCGTTCATCCAATTGACAATATTTATGCCTCTCAAGCAAATTTCTTAGGGCTCATTACCTAATGTGACCTAAGTGAATTAGATATTCGATTTTTGACGAGTATATTATTTTTCTAGTTAATTTTACACTATTTAAAAACTTTTTAAATTTTTACAATATAATCTGTGAAACATGAAAGAAAATTACCATTCTTAAAAATCAAGTTGATAACGAATGCTTGTAGTTAATTTTAAGTAATATCACGGAACGTAGGAAAGGTCACCCTCAAGAACCATACATTTTATAAGTAAAAGCTGAAAACCTAACTACCATTCATGTCAATCAATTGACAATCAATATAGGAAATTGTAGGCTATTCCTTCTAACCGCCTTTCAAATGTCAATGTAAGAAAGCGTGTTTATCACGATCTTCATCATTGTACATATAATTTGGTTTGTCACTCCCACGTAATGAGCCATCAAATAAAATAACAAAGTTCACGTTTCGGTGCCTTCTTTAATTTTTATGGCATATCCATATACAATGTTTCAATAAGAGTCGAACTTACTTACGCGCAGCAACAAACCTAGGTCATTTACTTGAGGTGGAAAGAATTTCGTGCTTTTACTTTTTAAACAATTTTATGTAGCCTTCTCAGTTAAAGAAACAATAGGTAATAAATACAACGTAAAGTAATTTTAAAATGTAAATCTTACATTTTGCCAAAATTAGCTACCCAGATCAAGAGCTGTGACTGGTTTGGAAAAATAAATAAACGAGGTAAAAATCTATGTTGTCAACCGGTGTATCAAAAAACATTTGATGTAAAAACAAAAACATAATAAAACCTCATATATATCAAAAATCGCTGAAGATGGGTATATTTTATTTACCACATAAACTTCTTATTAGAAATGTGCAAAAATTTAACCTCATAAGAGGGGTATATTTTTTTGATAAATGTCTGTATCTCATAAGTTACTGAAATAGAAGATATCGAATTAGACAGATTTTTCAAACTTCTTACATCTACCTACTAATAAAAATTTTCTTAAAAAGAAACATTACGCAGGTAAAGTCGCAAAGGAATTCCTAGTTTATATACTACTATATAACATAGTAACGCCAACTTCACACGTATCAACCCAGCCCCAACCTCTGAACCTAGAAACGTGAAATTTGGAAAGTATAGTTCTTTTAAGCTGTAGCCAAGGATTAAAAGAATTTCTTGAAATTCAACCTCCCCGAAGAAGTAAAAAGACGGTTAGTATTTTTTAAGAAATGCTTATATCTTATAAACAGCTAAAGGTGGCAAATGTTTTTAGCATATAAGCAAACACATGTCTGTCCGGTTTTTTAAAATTCAACCACTAATGGGAGTAAAAAGCTGAAAAGGATAGTTAGTATCTCACCAACCGCTAAAGCTAGAGATGTTACATGTCGCACATAAGCAAGCTCCTTATTAGAAATTTGCAAATACCTGTTCAAACGTTGTGTAAAGTTCAACCCTCAAGAAGGTGATAAGGGGGTGCACAATTCAAAACAAAAACATCTCTCAAAAATTGTACAGTGTGAGATGTTAAACTCGGCATATAAACTCTTTCAAACTTTGAATGGTGTCGGCCTTTAATTGATGGAGATCCATTATACACATAATGATAGACAATTTTAGCCAAATTTCCGCATTTATTTAATATTTTATAACATGACGCGTTTCGCTACACTATAGCTTCATCGGACGTTTGTTACAGACGAAATCTTAAATGAAAAATTCACAAAGGTGTCGTAAAATGCAACAACACTAGGTTGATAAATAAAATTTTTAATTTAAGTTTTATTACTATACTAATTTACTATGGGGAATTCCCACTGAGCTTCATTTCTATTAGGTAAATAAGTTTAATAAGGGTGAGTTATTTAATTCTAATTAATCATTAGGTAAGTAATATGTAGGAATTTTTCAACCGATTTATTTCACGACTTTCAAGTAAATTAATTTTTTTACCTTTATTTTCTACATGCAGTATTTTAAAATTGAGGATCTCCATTCAATAAGGGGACATGCGCTCTGCCCGGCCGCATATTTCCGTTTCCTATTGGGCTAGCGCAACCGGGTGCGCTAATCGTACAGGTAAATTGGGGCCAAGCGAATCGAAGGGCACCCTAAGGTCGGAACAGGGTTAGCACCTGGTTAGGGGCCCTGACAAGTCTCTTTCCTCGCAGGCGAAGAGACTTGTCAGGGCCCCTAACCAACGGAAAAATGCCATCCGAACAGGGTTAGCACCTGGTTAGGGGCCCTGACAAGTCACTTCGCCTGCGAGGAAAGAAACTTGTCAGGGCCTCTAACCAGGTGCTAACCCTGTCCCGACCTTAGGGTGCCCTCCGATTCGCTTGGCCCCAATTTACCTGTACGATTAGCGCACCCGGTTGCGCTAGCCCAGTAGGAAACGGAAATATGCGGCCCGGCCCGACCGGACCCTACCAAACCCTGAATGTATGTAAATCCAACCTTTGTGTGTAGAATTTTAGAAACAATGAAAAAACAATACCTTAGCGTTGATTCTCGGCAAACTTCCAGCGAGAAAGTTGTTCCTTATAGTCTAAAGAACAATCGTGCGAAGGCACGAGATATTTTGACTAAAAATAAACAAATTAGAGCAGGTTTAATCCAGCGTTGCGCGCCGCGCGTATATTTCGATGCGTGCGGAGTAGTAGTTTCAACATTACAGAAGATAATTTGACGTTTAAAAGATGACACAATAATTGTAAAAAAGTGTTACAAGAATAAAAATTGTTTTATTAAAATTATATTATCGAATATAAATTTTTGTTAACACAATAAAGCATTTTAATACAATCGATTTTTTAATATGAAACATTATAGCATTCATTTTTAAACCTTAGGAAAAGCATGCATCATAATCATTTCACTTTTTTGGATTTACTGCCTGTAACAGCTGTGTTTTGAAAAAGGTTTTCATAACATTTGCAACCTTCAGGACTAAGATATTTAACCAAAGTTTTCAAATCATTCAGTTGTTCGCGAGAAATTCCGACATCTTTAGCAAGCGCCGATTTTTCTACATTTTCAAACGTGATTACTTTCTCGAGAATAATAGTTGCGTGATTTCATTATAACTGGAACAGACGTCAATGTAGTCATGTGCAAAATACTTAATTTTCACCACTTTTTACAATTTAGAAAAATCGTCGCTTGCTAAAGATGTCGGAATTTCTCGCGAAAAACTGAATGATTTGAAAACTTGGTTAAATATCTTAGTCCTGAAGGTTGCAAATTTTAGGAAAACCTTTTTCAAAACACAGCTGTTAAAGGCAGTAAGCCCAAAAAAGTGAAATGATTATGATGCATGCTTTTCCTACGTTTTAAAAATTAATGCTATAATGTTTCATATTAAAAAATCCTTTGTATTAAAATGCTTTGTGTTAACAAAAATTTATATTTGATAATATACTTTTAATAAAACAATTTTTATTCTTGTAACACTTTTTTACAATCATTGTGTATATTTTAAACGTCAAATTATCTTCTGCAATGTTCAAATATTACTACGCACGCATCGAAATGTATATACACGCGGCGCGCAACGCTGGATTCAACCTGCTCTAATTTGTTTATTTTTTGTCCAAATATCTCGTGCCTGCGCACGATTGTTCTTTAGACTATAAGGAACAACTTGCCCGCCGGAAGTTTTCTGAGAATCAACGTTAAGGTATTGTTTTTTAACCCGGCATTAGTCGCTAGGTTAAAAATCCCACAGTTAGTCGCGCGTGAGATTTTCTCTCGCGCATAAAATTTTATAAAATAAAATGTCGTTTACTTTAGAATATGTTTTAATAAAGGCATATATTCTATAATATATCTTATTGTTAGTTAGAAAGCAATGACAGATTTATAAAACTGATCGAAAAATCACAGACAGACCACACAAACAAGGCGTTGATCCGATGAGCTCAGGTTTTAACAATTTTCAAACACAAAAAACAATTTTCATGCTTACCTTTATTGTTTTCCTGATCAAACTTTAAAAGTGCAAGTTCTAAAATTCTTTTCCACGACTCATTGCAATCAAAACAACAAATAAAAATTCGGGAATGTGGTGCTAAAACTATTACACGGTTTGTCGCGTAATGAGAGAAAATCTCACACGAAGTGCATTCGTCTAAATAAACTGCTGCACTACCCTAATTTGATTAGATGCGCTTTCGGTTCACATGCTAGGAGAGAGAGTAGGAGTAGCCAGGAAACTACCTGATCGGGCACAGGTCAGTGTTGTCTCTAAAAAAAATTGCACCAAACTAAATAATAATGTGAGAGAAAATCTCATATAGCGACTAATGCCGGGTTAATTGTTTCTAAAACGCGACGCATAAAGGGTGGATTGCATATATATTCAGGGTTGGGTTGGGTCCGCCGGGCCGGGCCGAGCGCATGTCCCCTTATTGAATGGGGCTCCTCAATTGTTGTTAAATGTGTGTCGATTCTGTAAAAGATGGTTTGAATATATAGAATTATTTTTATTATTAATAAAACTCCTTTTATGTTCTGTTATACGTGTTAGAAATGATCTGCCTGTTTGGCCTATGTACCCAAGCAAACACCATAAACACATGTAAAAAATTTGGTTAAAAATATACGCTTCTACTGAGTGATGCGTTTTTTGTCATATAGTATATTTTAAGGTTATATCAGTTCGAAAATTCCGAAAATTTGGTATAAGGGCATAAGACGCTGGTAGAAGTTTCCGAAGTTTTCGCACAAAAACACAATAATCCATTGCAAATATGCCATTCTTATTAGATTTCAAACAAAAACGAAGTTTTTGTTTTTAGAGAATTTTTTTAAATCGTGTGTTTTTGAAAAAAAAAATTTTCAAGTTTGGAGCAAATTTTTAAATCTCATCTAGCAACCCTGATCCTAACTCCAGCGAATGTGCACATTGCAATTTTAAATTAAAGGGCTGCATCCGATCGATTCCATTCACTCGAAACTGACGAAGTATATAAGTGTTTATAAATACAGCACTAAATGTAGCAAATAATAATATAAAATAAATGTATTATTATGTGAACAACTTAGTAATGCTGCTTGGACATGCTATTCCGCAAAGTTTATTGATAAAGTTCTACCAAGAAAAAACAAAAATCGCCTAAAATATCGCTACACACGCATATTCCGACCTACCTGAAAACTAAGAACAAAATTACTGCTATCAGATTTCTCAATGAACGAGACGACGTGAAGCGACGTTGCTATGCTCACTCTAAATTTCGTCACCATGCAATGGAAATAAATTACTAAAAATATATTATTACGAAAAATAATGTTATACTGGTATTATTTATTAATCCTTAGTAATATAGTTTAGCATATGATATTTATTATTGTATTAACCTACAGTATGTACTTGCATGATTTTAGTAGTCTATTCACCTGCAAATATTCTACATAACTAAAAGATTGGCAACAGCCAGGTGGGGGACAATATCGTTTGCACCGGGTTATAAATAACTTGGGAATCCCTTATTACTCTAAAATGAAAATAATAGCATCTATACTTGATTCGAAATCAATAGTTAAGATTTAAAAACATGACATGTGTTGTAGGTACTCGTATATTACATTGTAATATATAAATAAGAGATATTTTTGGTTAGATTTTAGATTTAATCAGTGAGAAAATAAGAACATGTATTTTAAAATAAGGTTTATTATTCTTAATTTGGACAAACATATTTTCAGTTTAAGTTTATAATAATTTTTGGGGTGATATTTGTGTAAGAATATTTTCATTTTAATTAATTATTTCCTTTTCGCCTATACTTTTACTGAAACTTTCTCAAGCTTAAACCTTTACCATATCATCGTAATTTATAATAATTTTTAGGGATGATATTTGTAATCTAAGTAGGTATATTCTCATTTTATTTAAGTATTTCTTTTTGACATGTACTTTTATTGAAACTTTCTCACACTTAAACCTTTTGTAAATATAATTTGTGTTCCGCCTATAAAATATCTCTTGCGCATATCATCGTATTTATAATAATTTTTTGGTATGATATTTGTAGTCTAAGTACATTTTCATTTTATTTAGGTGTTTCTCTTTTGCTTAACTTTTACCGAAATACTCTTAAGATTAAACCTTTTGTAATTTATAATCTGATTTGTTTTCCGCCTATAAAATATCTATAGCGCATGTCGTCTTGCATATCATCGTTTTATAATATTTTTAGGGATGATATTTGTAGTCGAAGTATAATCCCGTTTTAATTAAGTATTTCTTTTTTGCATGCACTTTTACTGAAACTCTCTCAAGCTTAAACCTTTTGTAAATATAATCTGATTTGTCTTCCGCCTATTAAATATTTGTTGTGCATATCATCTTGCATATCATCGTAATTTATAATAATTTTTAGGGATGATATTTGTAGTCTAAGTATATTTTAATTTTATTTAAGTATTTCTTTTTTGCATGTACTTTTACTGAAACTCTCTCAAGCTTAAATCCATTGTAAATATAATCTGATTTGTCTTCCGCCTATAAAATATCTGGTGTGCATATCATCTTGCATATCATCGTAATAGATTAAGTAAAAGTCGATTTTTAACGCAACAATGCGTGACTGTTATTTAATAAACGTAAAAATTCTTAGCTTTTTCTGTTGTTTTAATAAAGCCTTAACATCTTAAAACAAAGTGCTTGATGTATAATTATTATCTGTTATATAATACATTGCAAATTATTATGTTTTTGTTTTGGTTTATTGCCACTTACTTTTTAGAACATATTGTGCAGCAAAAAGTGGAATCATGTGGAACATGAAAGTCAGTATATAGTTTTCTCCGTGCAGTATCAGATTGTGATATAGTATAGCCTCGTAAGTATGTATTAAAATTTTGGCAATAGAGAAACTTTAATGTAACGCCCCAGAGAAAACCAGACCAGATGCGAAAGCTCCAATGTCGCCTGTACTTCATGCGCCGCCGGCGAGCCCAGGATTGACGAGACGATCGGCTGGCCGTCTGGCATCAAGTACGGGGACCGAGATTATAAATTTAAATCACAGCCACTGCCGCATAGCACAGACGCAAGATAGCAAGTTATTTTTAAGTTTTAAGGCGTATAATGACGAAAATAATTTTTACAGAGGTTTAAAATCTCCAAATGAAGAATTTGTATTCTTTGTTTTTCAAATGGAAAAATTATTTTCTTCGTTATTTGATGAGATTTGTACAGAACAGGGAATTTCTGAGCGATACTTTAGTGAAATGAAATTTCTTAGTTTTCAACATCCTTGTCAAAAGTTCCCCGTTTTTTATGTTATTAAATTATTTATAAGACTTCGTTTATTCTATACTATAAAATATGCTAACAGAAATTTACTTACTTCGAAAAAATCTGAAAAAACCAACAGGAAACTTAACATTTTATCTCATTTATAGTCAAATCTATAATATTATAGAAGAATAATAATAATTAGAATCACTCTTATCATCTTATATGTACAGTCGTGGACAAAATAAAGTTTCGAAACCTAATGCTTTTTATATGGGAAATCCGAACTTTTTTTTGGCCACGACTGTACATATTTGCTTAATTTCGATATAGGTTTTTAAGATGTGCCATTAATTTTTTTTCCAATTTTGAATTTATAGTGTGTGGTTTTCACTTTACTTCTCAGTGTACTATATTATGCTAGAAAGATATTGCATCGGTAATAAACTTTTTGGTTACTTATCCAGAATGTTAGCAATAAATTATCTATTATTTTTATAAAATTAATGTATTTGTTCAATAAATTATTTGTTTGTATTAAATGAGTGTACTTATTTTTTGCTACATCTTAAATACACACAACAAGTTTTTAAACTAAATTAATAGCTTTTATTTTAATTTTTATCCACATTCAAAAATATAAAACTATATTGATGCGGGCAATCTTTGGGCGCCCGTTCAAATAACCATCGCAAAGTGATGGTGCAGGCAGTCTAAGCCCCGCGTCTCAAGGTCATTGAGATGCAACACGATATTTGACAGTCTTACGCATCTGGACTGGTTTTATCTGGGGTAACGTACAAGGATTGGATGAAAAGTTTCCAGCATAACCCAGAGAGGGCACAATTCACCGTAATATTGACACATGTTTACGCAACCAAACTCTTCGTAAAAGTGTTACAGCCAGATTCTCTAACGCCAGTCCGATCTAACTTGACAACTATATTTATCACGATGTAAGGAACCACGTTTGTCCTGACACAGTTTTCCAAATTTTTATTTGGTTTAGTCGAAACGCTCCCCACTCAGCTCCGCACATACGCGATGTGAACGGCTGTCGACGGCAGGTAGCGCGGTAGATGGGCGGAGATCGGGCGGCCGAGGTTTGCTCAGATTAAGTGGGAGGCTGATGGCAAGTAACACTAATTTTGCAAGTATAGCTTGCACTTGACTGATTTTTTTTATTAAAGATTTGGTTAAAATTATCTTTGTTCTTATATAATGTGTGTTTACATAATTTGTTAAACTACGAGTACATTCAAGTAACTTGGAATGGATTTTCGTATTACGCGAGTTTATGGCATGGAAATGGACTCCTTTTATATACATAAGGTAAAATGACGCAGCGATGAGAAAAAACAATACCCTACACTCTAAAAACAGATTACTTGATCTTAGTTGCTTGTATAGCCACTGATAAAAATGATTTTAATGAATTACACGAAGCTTACCGAACCTATCGCATATATTTTTACCTCACTTAAATGCTAACCGGCGCGGCGCGGCGCGGCGTGTGGATAAATAAATTATGCAATTTTTAATGCATTATTTACGATGAACGATGAACTTATCAAATAAAAAACTAACTTGGCAATTAAGAAAAATCAGGTCATTTTGTTATACTTCACAAGAGTTGTCGTGTAGCTGTGAAAGTTTAGAATTACAATTTAGTTAAATAGGTACTAGCATCTAAATAAAAGAATAGATTCAATAAATTCAGCAACATTTTTTTTTAATAAGTCAATAAAAGTTAATTCTTCTTATAATTTTTTTTGCTGTAAAACGATTGATGACTTGGATATATTTTTATTTATTACCTATTACTCAAGCTTGTAACATTTCTTTGCTTCTTAAAAGAATCTTTGATTTTAGATTTCCTAAGGCCAAAGTAAATTCCATATACTTAGGCCGTTTCTAAAGTTAATGTCAGTTTTTAGGTAGATTCCGCAGAAATTCTTATTTAAACTATCAGAAAATGATATTACATCTTCGCCGGTTTAGGTTAAAGTCAAACTAGATTGGAATGGCTCATCAATCGCAATTAGAACGCAAGAATCTTTTTTTTAGTGATTTCCAAAAATTGTGATTTAATTTTTTGAGTACGTATTACAAGTTATGAGGTAGTAAAATTATTGACTATATTACACAGTGATTTAATAAACTTTTTCTTCTCGCAATATGGTGCCCAAGTCTGGCTAAAAGCCAGGACCAGACTCACCGTTTAACTTAAATAATAAACACAAAGACAATCTAGTCTCTGAAATCTATAAAGTCCAAAAGTAAAATGTTTAAAACACACACTATACAAAAAACACCCACAGAAACACCAACATCACAAACACAAAACGCTAAAACCAAACGAAAATAAAACGGCGCGACCTGTCGTGTCAGCTTGATACGGCCCACTACTGAACTGAACTGGTCTAGGGACTTTCCGAAGGAACCTATATGACTATTTTACTACTAAAGTACGTAAATTTAAAGTGAAGTTAATCTTATGTTGATCTTAACATTGTAGTTTTAGTAAATAATTCACCGCTGTACCCCTAATAAAACATTGAATTTACAAATCTGATTGACCTCCACTTTATTTTTAACAACTCTCATATAACTCATGCCATGATACTCATAATCCGTTTTTTTAACAAATCGACTCAAGGGTCTAAAGTCTAAACCAATTCAACTCGGTCCAAGCTCCACCATTTAATAATTTATTTTTTTGAATCAGTTTCGTTCATTCCATTATTTGTAAACGGGTTTAAATCGACGAAGTTTGTGTTGAGCGTGATATATGTGGCCAGCACAGTTGGTGGAATTTTAGTTTAACTATGTCAGTTTAACAAATAATGAACATGTATTCCAAATTGTCGACATTTCTTTTACAAGCCTATTAATTCTGACTTTTTGAGATCACAATAATTGTGATCCCAAAAAATCCGGAAATGAAGAATTAATATTCAGATTGAACTCAGACAAACAATTGGCCTAGTAATGCAGTTATTATTTATTTTATAACTTTTTGATTAAAATGCGCATGTTTACTTTAATAATAAATATATCATAATAATAATTAAAGAGAAATTGGGTCGGTGTCAAATTTCATAATAGTAATAGTTCAATTTTTTTATATACCTATGTAAAGGCCTAAAATGGTAACCAAAAAATTACCTAATTATAAGGCTTGAGACTAGTCAATAATTATTTTAGCAGTAGTCATTTTAATATTGGTAACAGACAATTCCTATAATTACCACAATTAATTTAATTTGAGTGATTGATAGTTCAAAAAAATTCCATTCGTCTACCCAATTATATATAAATATAACATTGCATAAATATTGTATAATTATTGACTAGCCATGTGCTAAAGTAATTTTATTTTTTTACTATTATACAAAATATCATACTTTTTTGCCGGACCTTCTTAAAGGTAAAAGTGACAGAATCTTTAAATAGGCACCAACCTTCAAAAATATTTTCTTGGTGTTTTCAGTAGCAAGTTTCGCATTTCTAATTAACTTTTGTGGTGGATTCAACGGATTTCTGAGAAACCGCTAGACCAACTAGGATATAAGTATCTGAAAATTATTTCAGTTGTTTCTAGGTAAAATATGAATGTAAATAATGATGTATTATGGAGGACCCATTTATGTAAATAATTTAAGAAATGTTGAGCAAGTTGTTCCAAGTGGGGAAAAATGCTTATGCGCGGGATTCACATAAAATATGAATGTACTTTGCAGATACGCATGGCTGCTCCGACATATTTTATAAATCTTTCTCGATAGTAATTGGAAGCCATTTATTTTATAATGTTAATTAACTTTTAACTTTTATGAAGTATAATTAACACTGATTTAATAAAATGTAAACAGAATAGACATTCAAGGCGCACAATTTACTAAAGTAAATTTTTGAGGCTTGAAACCCATGCAGCATGCAGCAGCATTATTTTAGCGGCAAAAGTCAGACAAAAATCCCTCAAAAAGGCCCCGAGGCTTTAAAAAATCATTATAATGTAACACAAAACCACCTGGAATAAAGAAATAGCATGAATTAAAATGTTTGGTTTTTTATATTGCTTTCTTGCTGATCCTGTGTAACATTGACAAATGTAGGTAAACACAAAAAACTGCTATATTATTTCCAATAATAGTATTATTTTTGACCACTGTCACATTAGTTATATTAAAGTTAATATTGTCTTAACAAAACATTATTAAAATAATCAAAAAATGATTCAATATGATCAATCATGATGATAATCAATATGAAACCTTATATTTCAAGCAATCTTATAGCCTATTAGTTAACAATGATAAACTAATCATTGAAATAAACCGAATTTGTATTGTACAATACGGAATAGAGTGTGTAATTGAGTGAATTGGTATCTAATTCAATATACGATAGTGTTTTTTCTGTGTATAACTAATCAAAAAGTCTACCCGCCGCGCCGCTTCATTCAGATGATATAAGATTTTAATTTTCGAAAACCGTATTCAAACGCTTAAGAAGTTTTAGAGCCATAGACATTTAAAATTAACCTAAAAAACAATTAGACGGACTTGCTGGCGATCAATTACATTTAATTGTCGATTTTATTTCCAATTTTTAAAGAGGATGTTTAATTTTATTTACATTATTACTACCTGTTTCTGGTTTGGAGTTTAATTGCTTTTAATTGTATATATTACACTAGTCGACATTGGTTTTTGCTCCGAAACGGAAATAGATGAACTTTGTAGCACTTTTCTGTCACCTAAGGTTTTGTAATTATATAATGACAAATTTTGCGAAACGCTGTCGTGCTAAGCATAGCCTAACTGACTGATCCTTATAAGAAGATATTTAATGCGCTGTTTAGTGGGGAAGTACAAGAAACCTTAAGAATTTTTTTCTTGTAAACAGGTTGTCATTAAACAACATTTTAACATCGAAAAAAAAACAACTTAAATCTGAGCTTCTTTATTCCGTGGTTCTCAGCGACGCCTTCATACCCATTTCTTTGTATTTCAGTAACAACAGCGTTTATATTATTTAATCGTTTGATTTATGTTCAGAAATAAAACTAGGGTGCTACTGCGGTATTTTCACCGATTCGACAAAATACCGAAAACCGTACCTTGTGAACGAGCCGTTAGACATTATTCTGTTTAACTATAGTGAACCACACTGGCGGGATTGGCATTGTCCCATTAACGTTAAACCCTAAAATCTCGTGATACTAAAGTTTTATGATGCATTTTATATACCTCTAGAAGAAACTTTCGAGTTATTTTAATATTTTAATATTAATAAAATATTTTTTTCACTTTCTATTAAGCTTTTCAGATGCAAATTTGTTAACCACTAAAATTTATATTTAAAATATTACAATGTGTAATAATTACCAAAGTTATTCCAGTATGCAGAACATAAGAAGAAATTATTAATTTATGCCGCCAAAACCTCATTTACAATTCAAAATAAATAATCAGTTAATCGGCGATGATACCGCTTATCATTTTTAGTTTTAATATTCATTGATTTATGATGTTAATTTGACATTATAAAAGAAGTTATGTAAATTCTGATTCAAGAGAAAAATAAAAGTGAATATAATGAATAAATATGCTAATGTTTATTAGCAGTGTTTTGAATATTAATTTTAATATTACAAGTTTAGTAATAATTGATTTAAGTTGATATTTCATCCACTTTTTAAAAACTTTTCCCTTAACTACAATTAAAGATGACACACCACTAAATATTAGTTTTACGGAAATGAAGGCTTAATTGATTAATGATTAATTGCCTGGAAGGTACAGCAGATTGTACTTTCTCTTCACCGTAGCCAATAAGGTTTATTGTATTCCCTTTTTTAGTAGGCCTAGTCTAAAAAGGTTTTTCACTTTTGTTGAGTTAAGTAATTCTCTTGTGTCCTATAGAAGTCTCTGCATCGGTGTCGACATAGGTAGTTTCTAAATCTTCAACGAGTGCTGTCTCCTCCTTTTTATTAGATGGTTAGTATCACACTTTTAAAGGTAATTAAGAACCAAATGCTTAAATGGAATCAATGTAATACAATTAATCATCTATGTAGTTAAATAGATCTAGTTTTACAACGTCTCTACCAACTCAGTGTCATCTGTTGACTGCCCACTTGCTTTTCAGTTCCTCCCAACAAGAATAATTGGGTGGTCTGTTAAAAATAAACCATGATATCAAAACGAGACTAGCTAACTCAAATTAAACCAGTTTTTCTAAGAAAAATGTAAAACCGACGTAATAAGACAGATGTAATAGATTTAGAAAAACATAAGCAACAAAATAGAAAAAATATCACCAAATCTCTCACGAAATGTCTTAAAGGCCAAGTAATGTAGGTATAGGGTGCCCGAGATAAAAATTCCTATACCCATATCTACGCGACTAAAAGAGTTATGAAAAAAAATTTCCCTCTGAATATATACCTTACATGGCCTTCGGTATTGTCCAAGCCAAATTTTTTAACTTCAATGGTACATCCTGTATATAATACAATTTTTGAACTATGATCTTAATTTATATTTTATATATATCATAGGTCTAATTTCAAGAATTTTATGGAATAGTAACCTTAAGATTTTTTTTTTATTTTGGCAGTACTTATCTGAAGAACGCAACTTAGAGAATGATGACTAATACCAGAGACTATAAAGAATATAGACGGACACTCGAATACACCCAAAAGCCGATCGCCCTTGAGACATTTAGTGGGTTTACCGGTCTATGGTTTAAAAGTTTGTTTGTCCACCATTTTATATACATGTAGATACATAGTATACATATTTATATAATGGTAGATAAACAAATTTTTAAACCATAAACCAGTAAACCCACGAAATGTCTCAAGGGAGATTCGCTTTTCGTTGCACGGCAGTGTTCGTCTAGGTATTATTTAGTCTATGCTAATACCAAAGAAAATTATAGCTACGTAGCTATAATTTTCTTTGCTAATACTTTTCAAACAGGCAGACATATCTTCATAAACTGTCATTAATCATTTTAAAACTTTTTAACAAAATTGACAAAAAAATATTTCATGAAACATGTTCGGAAATGCAATTTTGTGTTCTTTGTGTAATTTGTAGGACCTCGCTTCGCTCATGCGGCAATTGACCTAGCACTGGTTATACAAAATGAAAAACATGCTAACTACATAACTGATATACACGGCTAATATTTAAAATTTCTTTTGGACATCTTTAATACCACAATATTTCTAATTTTTTGAAGCGTCTTAAAAAAAGAAACTACTTACTTACTTAATCCGCAGAAACTCATCAATCTTACAGTGTAGAGGTGGAAAAAAAGTACTATAATAAATATTTACAAGTGAAGCTTGAATTAGGATGAGTTATATAGTAAATAAATTAGAATTTTAATTACTTATTTAAATGTATTAGTTTTTATTTTTATTTACTTTTAAAAATTGGTGAGGCCTACCATTCCCAGTTACATACATTTTAATTACAATTTCTTTACCTCTTTTAATTACGGATGGCTTAACTCTCCCTCAGTATGAATACAAAGTACAAAACATTTAACTTGAACAAAGTTATTTGAAGCACTTAATTCTAATGTTACCTTTTATTTTATCTAGTAAATTCGTTGATTTTCTTGTGGCATCGTACGTACTTACCTGAAAAAAAAATATTTTATTAGATTGACATGAAAGTGGCAAACAAATTGTAAATATCGAGTCAAATACGAGTAAAACGCAATTTTATATAGACAATATTTGTGTGACTTACTTTAAAAGTTTTGACAGGTAATTGAATATTTAAGATAAAAGCTTTCTTTTTTCAAACCACATCAAACCCTTTACTTTTAAATATACAAAACTACAAATGTTATCTTGCAATGATAATGTTACGTTACAAAAATATGCAGATCTTTCACACCATTGCATTACTATAAATATTGTCATAGGACAAGACGCCAAACTATTTTAAAAATTTGTCTGTTGCACGTTCTTGTTCTTACTTCCTTTAAGGAAAAGCAGATTAAAATCTGAACGAAATAAGTTCTGTCGCTCGAAGAAAGTATTTTAATCCTATGAAAATAATCTCTTAAGATTTTTTCAAATTCACCGTTTAAGCTTAGCTTAAAAGAAGGGAAGGTCAAATATATACAGATGGTCACATTAAAAAATAATTTTATATGTATATACAGGGAAATTTTTCTATATATAAATATATAGAAAATGGGGATTTTTTTTTGGGTCAGTAGAGGTAATAAATATGTCAGAAAATGTAAAATTGCAAATGCTTTAATTCTTTGGCTAGTGCAAAACACAAGACCGTAAAATGACATAAAATAAACTAGTAGGACTATTCTTTTTGAGCAGGAGGGAACCCAGACCAGAATCAAAAAGAATAGTCCTACTTGTTTATTTTATGTTATTTTACGGTCTTGTGTTTTGCACTAGCGAAAGAATTAAAGCTTTTGCTTTAATATTTTTTAATGTAACAAGTTAGCTTAAGAAATAATGATATTATTACCTTTGTAGAAAAATCTCTTTAAAATACACTTCTTTTGAAAATACCAATATAGGTACCAAAAAACATTGACAACACAGTACAGTCATTAATTTAATGCAAGGAACTAACGCCCGACTACACTAAAAAAGTTCCAATAATGCATCAAACACAAAATTTAAAAGTTCCACGGTATTTGTCACTACTATTAGAAATTGAAAACTTATGTTTTTTTTTTACTTTTAAAGTAAAATCTCTGTAAAATTCACTTCCCTTATTATAAAAAGATGTTTACATTAAACTTGACATACTACACAGTACTAACAAAACCGTAGGTATTGCCATTAATGAAAAACAACATTCCACTAACTAATTAAATTCTTAAAAGAATCCACGGTATCAGCACTATTAAAAAACCACAGAAAAATGAAGAGTTTATTGTGAAAAACTGGGAACTAATTTAAAAGGAAAATGAAAAGTATTGGCGACTCAAGTTAATGAAGCCACCTACAATCAGCTGATGTTTAACAGGGGTAGAAATTGACGACAAAAATTGACAATGATGTCAAATAATGCGATAATGAAGACAAAGACGAAACGAAAACATTCCCCCTAGCCAATCGCCTGAAGAGGACGCCACGCTGTTCTCAGTTTGGATCGCCAAACTGCGAACTACGGCGAAGCCAAAATATTTCATAGTGAGGTTTTGCAACTAGCAACGTTAAGCCAAAAACGATCAAATTTAATGTGGTATTTCTATTACATGATTTCTAAAAAAAAGTTAAAAATTATAATCTCTGGTAGGCTTATAAATTCATTTAGCAAATGAGGTAAAAACTCTGACTAAAAAATACCACTCTAAATTTTATCGTTCATTAATGAGCGTATCCGCAATTTCTTCTTGCAAATTCTGCCTAATACCGTGGGTACGGCCGTAGTTGAAGTATTCTATACGGCACAACAGAAAGAGACACACAAAGACAGCGAGCAAGAGCGAGATAATAAGATGTATTTCGTAGTTGTTCTGTCAAAAACCATATGGTGTGCCGAAGAAGTTGTTTGATGATAGTAATTTTTCACATTTTAGTCTCCTATGTTGTGTTATAAGTTATAATATTGACGAAAATCGTTAGTTTATGCGAATAATAATACCGAGGGCAGAGCCCTACTAAAAAAATAAGTAATAAATGAGTGACTTTTTGTGGTGTGAAATTTTGAAGACTCGCTGAAAAAACTTTCACGAAGTATGTTTTAAACTCGGTTATAAACAATTTATTATTTGGTTTTTAACATTTTCTGAAAGGCAAAAGGCTTAAGCTTAAGCTCAACTCATTAATAAATAACGTAATATGGTAAGTGACTATTCTTTGCGTTAATGGTACAACATAGCCTATTTTGTTCTGGTTACAATTTCAACCGAATTCACGAGTGTTCCATATTTTACGATACTAAGTAAAAAAAAATGCCATCTATTAAATTAAAATACACATCTTTGGTAAATTCCGTCTGTGGAATTAAAAATACTTTTGATTATTTTCGGTTTTCACTAAGACTGATAAAAAAATGAGATGTCACAATATTATTTAAGTTTGGCAATGCCCCGACTGGATCATTTTTTTTTCTTTATAATATTAGAGTCCGTGACGTCAGGCTCTTCAGATGCGTCGGATAAGGGCCGGTATTTGGACATTTTTTAAAATTAAAAAATGTGCGATTTGAGGGAAAAAAGTATTGGGTATGTCTGTAGACTACCCCAGGGGTCACTCATTAAAATATATGCAGTGAATTATATAACACCCTGTATATTAAATCTAATGTGCAGAGGGGTGTTTGAAAATATTCTTTAGATAATTTTGGCTAATTTGTATTCTTCCATATTAGGAACCTTAACTTTTATAAAGGAAGTTTATGAAAAGGTTTAAACAATTTTGTAATTCAGTTTTTTTTTTATATTAATTCTAAGCGATGTCATAATAATTAATTAGATACATGAAAATGATTTATCTTTATCGTTATATTATACGCTGATAATGGAAACGTACTGAAAAAAATTTAAATTTAACCTTATGAGCAAACTTACTTCATGCTGATTTTAGTTTTGTTAATTTTTTATTGTTTCAAAGAATCAAATTAATTGCGATTTATATCTCGAATGATTAATTATTATAATATAAACAAGTGCAAAACAGGAAGTGGTAGGTACCTAACTAAAAAAATATATCTAGTAAATGTTTTGACTAGAGATTTTCCGAATTTGGATAGCTAATAAATAATTATTTTATTTAACACGTAATTTAGGTGCCAAGTTCCCAAAAAAGTTTTAAAGTACATAAGCTTGACTGACTAAGGTTCTTTTAAATTAAGACATTTTAAACTAATCTTAAGTTGTTTAGACGGAGGAAAATTTACACTTGTATTCATAGCCATTCTTCAGAGATTCGCCAGCTATTATCCCGCCGAATAGTCCGGTAATGCAGTTCATGTTCATAGACGGCGCGTTGCTCACTATGATACACGCATCAACGGCGCGGCGCGGCGCGGCTCGTCGCTGGCGAAGCGCTTTTTGAGAAGTCGCTGGCGATTCGCCAGGATAACGACTATGAATACGACTGTTAGTTAGGGATGTTCCGATACGCCGAAAGTATCGATACTCTGTATCGATCCGGATCGTATCATAAAGTATCGATACAATAAAATATCGGTTCGAAAAATATCGATACTCCAAATATCGAATAATATCGATACTTTTTCGATTCGAATTATGTTATTTTTTATAAGATTTTTAACTTTGCTTTCTAAAGAAAAGGGTTTGTGGTAATTTTATTTTTCTTTAGGTAGGTACTGGTACTAGTAAAAATTTTAAATAAAATCTGAAATTAAAAAAGTTATCGTTTAATTTTTGACCCAAATATTGGGGCAGTAAACAGAGCTAGTAACCAAACCTAACGAATGTAAAAATAATAATTTTGATAACCAATCCCAACCTAATCTATTTCGACTTTGAGTAATCTTTTCTGGGTTTCATAACACTATCCGGACACCTTTAAATTTGGAATGTTAACTCATTTTTTTGTTAATATTGATATAACTTACGTTTATAAATGACCTTTGATGTGGAAAATGCAATATTTTTACTCAGAAATTACTTTATTAGTAAAAAACATTATTTTTATCAACTATTTTATGGTTTTCCAACATATTTGGGGTTACGGTGAAAATCAATTTTGATTGACGATTATGGAAACACCGTGTTGCCACATTTATTATTGTTTTTTTGGTGTTTTTATTCTTTTTTGTAAAATTTTGGCATTAAAGCAAAAATATACTATTAGTTGTAAGTTGTGATTACTGTCGTCGTTTAAAAATGGAAATAAATAATAATATTGCAATATTGTTATTTTCTATTGCGTTGCTTGCGGATCGATTGCTCAGGTTTGCTCAGTTTTCATCGATATCGGTATATATTTATATACATACGTTGAAATTCTTAATAATCCTTTAGATTTCCTCTTAACTTGTTTCAAGCCGCAATGCCGCAATATCGAGCAGAGAATATCTATAGGAAACTCAGTCAACTTTGGCAACACTGCATACAACTGACATTTTATTATGCAATTTCTCAAATTTCAATATTTTTTTAAGAAGAATACTGAATATTCCGAAAAAATTTTTTCCAAAAAAATACAATTTGAAATACCTATTTTTCGATGACATATGAAAAAATTCTTAATTCGGGTGTCCCTCTCTTAACATAGGTGGGCAACCGTGGCTGCTCCAGTTTAGAAAAGGGTCTGAGTTAAGGGGTATCGTGAGACTATTTAAATACATTTTGCAGTGAGTGCATCACGAACTACGAGTGTATTTGCATTCTTTTTTAACATGAGAAAAGGAAGACAATAGAGATACATTTGTGCTTAACTAATTTTACCAATCGAAAACGCTATTATATTTTATATTACTTAGGCCGTGTACCGTTGTCAAACCTGGTTAACCGCATCGGTTTCTTCGGTGACATTAATGACAGATATTGTGTTTCCAATCTGTCAACTTTTCAGATTACCGATACTTACGGGACACAAAACCGTAACCGAAGTTGACAACGGTACACGCCATTTTTAAATCAGTGACCAAGTCAGACCATTGGGCAACACTGTCTCATTTAATCTTAATACTTTGATTTTATAGGTTAAACATTGAGGATATGGAGCAACGTTGCCAAATAAGGTGACGTAGTCATGAGTATGTCACTGATTTAAAATCGCCTTTAACTGTCTCCAAGGTCGGGCCGGGCATTCCGATCCAGTTTTGCAAACCGCATAAAATAAATAAAATTATGGGATTTGGGATTTTTTCCAAGTAGTCCGGTTCGTGATGTACCGATACTATTTGATCGATACTCAGTAAAATGTATCGATACTCATTATATATCGAATCAAAAATATCGATACAAAATATCGGGTATCGAAAGGTAAAGTATCGATACTCAAAAATATCGGATCGTATCGCGCATCCCTACTGTTAGTGTCTGTAATCACGGAGATATAACATATATCATACTATAACTAGTACTACTAGTATATATAACGGTAGCAGCAGCTTTACTGTAGTGTGATCTGTTCTTGAATTACACTAGAACCTACACACAGAAAACACTAATATAGTATCAGAGACCCTCAATAAATTAATGTTAGACTATGTTCGCTATTCCGTACTGGCTATACTTTATTAAATTTAATTCAGTGCTTACCTTATATTTGGTTTTGCAACACCGATTATGATTGATTAAAAAAAAGAACACATTAGTTTATATCAAAACACCATTGGTTTACAGTAGCAGGCTTTATTTGGGGCAAAATACCTAAACACTACTGCTTTTCAATAAAAGGCTTGGTTTAAGGCAAGAGAAGCTACAATGCTTTTAAATTGTTCTCAAAAATTCGATTTTAATGGCATCCAGAGGCATTATAATACCTAGTGGGTATGAGCATTAGCGACTGAATTAATTGTTGTTGTTAAAACACTAGAGAACAGAAAAACAACTTAGGTATATAAGGGTGCGATCATGGATCTATTATAATAAGGATTCGATGCTCCGTATACTGTGACCGTATCGAACGTGAAGCCTTATATTTGTTGTTTGTTTTCTCTTGGGGGAACAGTTTACAAACTTTAAGGAAATACCACAGGAAATACGTAATTGAATCAAGAATGGTAGTAGAAAGAGATAAAATAGCATTGGAGTGTTGGAGCTCAGAACTGTTGCTGTCTGTGCTGGTTGCTTAGGAAAACGGCTGAACCTCGGTCTGAACACTCGGTTACACGTACGTCTTTGTCTAATGAACTAGAAAAGAAAAAGTGCGACTTATAGATTTATAAATGACTCGAAGCGACTTTAAATAAACACCTTTAGAAATAACATAACCTATAATCGCAGAAAATAAAGTATTTTAGGGCTTTTATTACTTTTATTAAATATTGTGATGCTTCTAACGTATTTTTTGTACAAAAATATAAGGTAAAATAAGATGTGGCCAATGTTTACAAATTGTGTTTACAGTGTCGCTTAGAATGGTTTGTTTTGGCTTCAAAGAATGTTAAATCATCCCGTATCCATTCTTAATAAATCTATGGGTGCGATTATGTTGGCGCTGCGATGAACGATAAGAGCGGCGATAAAGCGAAGCGGAGAGAATTTGTATGAAGCAACGCGTCGCGTCGCTCCAATATAAACACCTTCATACGAAATAATGAAATCATTCTCTCCGCATCGCTATTATCGCCGCTCTTATCATTTATCGCAGCTCCAACATAAATGCACCCTAAAGTAAATTACAAAAGTAAGGTAAGTGCGCCAAATAAGGCCCACTTAAGAGAAGTTTGCTTTTTTTTTGGGGTTTCACTGAAAAAAAGCTTTCGTTATTATGGGTTAAGATACTTTATACACCTGGCTAACAGTAGCAACTTCAATTTAAAATAAAAAAATAGGTTTGCCCTGGTTTTAAGGCCTTTAGAAAAAAGACTGTATGGGGGCCTTCTTAGGAACCCTGTTCCTAATAAGGCCCGTGCTAAAGTACGTTAGTTAGAATGTGCCTAAAAATAATAAGGCTTAAAATCTGCGAATAATCTTTATTTTGAAGTATTTGTCAAAGATTTGAACATAAAAAAATGAAGAACAATTAAATATTACGGTTCTTGTAGTGTAGATATTCCATTCCCTATGCTTGCAATGCCTGTGCCATTGGAGACGAAGTCCATAAACTTCTCTTTTCGGCATCTTGAGCTTTTCTTATCTAAAAAAAGGTACCTATATACATAGATGGGGTACGTGGTGTGAAGCAAAAAAATGTTAAATCAAATAAAAAAGCCCTGTTCTAATCCGTGTTTCAAATAAGCCCACCCGGGCTTTATTAGGATTATCCTACATCATTCCCCATTTTCATATTTTTTTTTTAGTTTGGACATTTTATAAGCAAAAACTATGTACGTACTTTAAATCTACAGAGGTTAAGCTAAAAAAATAGCACACAATAATTTGCAATTCGGTAATATGATACGTAAAAATATGAAATAATGCACCTACCTTAAATTATAACAGATGTTTCCACTTGTTCGAATTCTATGAAACTGAAAATATAAAACGGCACGGCGCACGTAGTCGCCGCGAATTATACTTATCTGCCGCTAGATGGACCTTTATTATTAGGGTGCTGCGACAGAGTTAACAAATTTTTATCCACTATTGGTTTTTACCGGCATGGGCCTTATTAGGAACCCGGGCCTTATTTGGCGAACCTACCTTATTACAATTTAAGGATTTTTCAAAAAAATCTAGCGGACAGTGTTACCTTTTGTTACTTCAGTATAAGTATTTTAGGCGCCATGTCGCTTTAAGGTGCGCGCACACTTAGGCGAAGCGTCGCGAAGAGAAGAGAATTTTATCCATCCAAGAACTTTACATGCAATCAAATGGGAGCCCGCACACTGAAGCGGCGAGAAGCGAAGAGAAGCGTTGATTGACGCTCGGAAAGTCTGGAGAGCAACTAGACGACGTTTTTCTCGCCGCTTCCCGTCGCGCCGCCTCAGTGTACGCTGAAGAGGAGAAGAGAAGATCCAAAATATTTTGATTGTCGTTACTTTTTAGACGTCGGTACCAGCTGAAACTTCTTGTAGATTGTGTTGTGTTTTCTGAAATTAGAAAATAGGTAATAGAATTTACCGAAAGTATCCCTCTTTTTATTTATTTTACTAACCCAAACTTTTCTTTTTGGTTTCTCTTCTTCCTCCATACTGGCAATCAGGCTAAGTATAAAAAGATCCTCGTCCGATGACGACCTGCTCATTTTGTATACCTTCACTGAACAACTAAAAGTGTTTTAAATGTTAAATGTTCAAAATAGGATGGGATATCTTTTGCCGTGGATTCTCTGCGCTTCGTTTCTCTTCGCCCAAGAAGTGTGCGGACACCGCGTAAACGACGCTTCGCTTCGCCGCGCTTCCCTTCGCGACGCTTCGCCTAAGTGTGCGCGCACCTTTAAAAGATATTCTAATAAATAATAAATAATATATTGCAGTTTTATTATTGTAATTTTTTACACATTCACTTGGTTGCGCTTATCCGGTTGCACCGCTTTTCAAATTTATACTTTTTCATCCCGCTTACCGATTATTTTGTAGTGTTGCTTTGTTATGCAAAAGCGGGTTTAAATTGACCAACATTAGCATCCTTTAAGAAAAATAAAAATACGTTTTTACACAGGGTGAGCGTTTTAAAGTGTTACAAAGCGATATCTCAGAAACGGTTTAAAATATTTTCATGAAATTCTGGTGAACATATTTTTGACATTTACCCCCTCTCCCTATTCTAAGGAGTAGGGGTAGCTTTGAAATTTTAAATGGGTGGTGTACTTTTGTATATAAAATTCGAATCTACGTAAAAAACTACGTGTAAAAAAAAATTATTTGCTCTTTCGGTTACGGAATTATAATTATTAGGTTACAAAATAAAAAAAAAGTATTAAACATTTAATTTCAACTTATTTTTCGTCTGTCATGCTTGAGAAGTTGTTTGAAATGTCCCCGTTCAACTTCCAAACACTTTTCCACTCTTTTTCTAAATGAATTTCGTACCCGCTGTAACACTTTAGGTGTCACTAATACGCAGATAAAGCGGATTCGGTCTTTAACATTATCTAAAGGTTATTTATTTTATTTTTATTTATTCATTCACATACACTACTGAGACAACTCTCCAGTTGTGGGTGCCGTCGCCGTTACTTTGTCCTATATAAAACCCCACAAAAAAAAGTCGAGGGGGGTCAAATCGGGAAACCTAGAAAGCAATAAACTGAAAAAAATTCTCAACTGAATTGAGTAAAAATATCGCATTTCCATGGAAACGAATAATAATTCTGAAATAAGTTAACCTGATTTATTAGTAAAATTAATTTCTTTTTTATATTTAATCAAAATTTAGTAAACCACAATTCCGTAAACGAAAGAGCAAATCAAAAAAACATTTGTACACATACCTAGACTTTTGCGTAGATTCAAATTCTATAAACAAAAGTACATCATCCCATTTAAATTCCAATCGAATCTCAAAATAGAGAGAGGGGATAACTGTCAAAAATATGTTCCCCCATCTCTCTATGAACTCACCAAGATTTTATGAAAATATTTTAAATCGATTCCGAGTTATCGCCTTTTAACACTTTAAAAAACTCACCGTGAATATTATTTAGTCATAATTTGCATTTGTTGTACGACTATCCGCCAAGCAAAAAACTTGCGTTAATTAAGACTAATTTCTGCTCAATCTATCGCATGTAAACTAAAGAAATCATCTTCATGTAGCGATCTATTATTAAACCATCATAAGAAAACATGCAGAGATTTATCATCAACATGCAATGTACGTGCAATTATAGTCGATTATACAGACATAGGTCTTTGACACATCACTATCTACGCCGTGAAAGGTGAGAACTTTAGTTTTACATTTTAACCTTTTCGTGCATAGCATAAAAAATATATACTTTTATGGTATTTATAATAATCAATCATTAAACATTTTATTACCCATATTCATAATGCCTGTCACTATAAAAATTCTAGAAATATTTAACGGTCAGTTTATTTTTTAACATGTTAACCTTTAAATGAATTATCACATACTTTTTAGCATTTTATATCAATACACGAGAATCCAGAAGAGATAATAGGACTATGATTTAATCTAAAATAGTTTTTGTGACCGAAAATTATATGGTCGATTAAACGGTGTTTAACTATAACAAACAACTTTTGATTATTGTGCACAACGTAATTATTTGTCTACGAATTGTATCAAAGACAATAATATGAATTCATTAAAAATGAAAAAGACCGACGAAAAAAAAACTGAGCTTCCAAACACAATTACCACAAATTTTTTTTGAGTTCAGGGGCGTATCGGCCTTTTTTGCAAATTTTCCCAAAACTCAACTGTTGACGATTATTTGGTACACGAGGTCCTAATAGCCAACTCGTACTCTAATTAGCCAACTCCGAGCATCCACGGAGGGGACAGCCCCCCTCCATCCCCCCATATATCCGCCCCTGTCTGAATTAAGAGATGGAACTATTCATGAAAGGCAAAAAATAAATTAGATTAACAAAACTATAAATGAAGGGAAGTGCAAATGTATAAAACAGAAAATGGAACTTGTGTGACGTGGCTTCAATAGGGTGTTTTTATTTACCGTTGTTAATAATTTCTGTACATTATTTTATATTCCAGAAGTTAATTACGAGGTATGAAAAAAAAGTAAGTGTTCTAAAGGTGCGTCTAAACGGGCAACATTTTTACGGCAATGTGTTGCTGCAATGGTGTAGCTGGAAGTTGTTGGAAATATTGTCAGCCATATGTAGAAATATATTGCAATATATTTCTAATTGCCCGGTAATATAGCCAAACATGTTTAGTATTTTTAACGTGTTGCCGGTCGATCGCTCCGCAATCGAAAATACTTGCAATATTGCCGAGCCTTCTCTATTTTTGTCTCGCTTTACGACATATGTGCATTCATTTTTGACGTGTGTTGTTGTTTATCACATGCAGAATTTGGAAGTTACCCTTTTGTTTTATTCTTTTGTTTTGAGAAAAATGAATACATGGCCAAATGAAAAAATAGAGTATATGAATCTCCAGTCGCCAAATATCGCGGAGTCATCGCTAATCTTGTGGTAATAGGTAATGATTTTCTCATGTTTGTATCTTCCCTTTTTATTTTTGGTCCAATTTTATTTAATAGAAACTCGAAGTCACTTTTGGACATTCTTGTAAAGTTCCTGAGCAAATGTTTATCAACGATTAATTCTTGACTTAAATTATCTAAGGTGTCACGCATATTGAGTTCAATAGGCGTGACACCTTAGATAATTTAAGTCAAGAATTAATCCTTGATAAACATTTGCTCAGGAACTTTACAAGAATGTCCAAAAGTGACTTCGAGTTTCTATTAAATAAAATTGGACCAAAAATAAAAAGGGAAAATACAAACGTACGTACGGTCGAATCCACATGCTTGTCTTTTTTTATTTTTGTTTAGGACAATAAATGGCGCTGCCACACGAACAATTTCGTCAGTCATTGTTGCCTGACTGTAGCCCGTTTACAGGTATATGGTGTGAGCTATACTGTTGCGGAAATATTGCCCAGATATACATTTCCAGATATATTTCTGCAACAATGGTGATGTACGTATTGCCGGGCTATAGTTGGATAATATTGCAGCAATATATTGCAGAAAAACGTTGACCGTTTAGAAGCACCTTTAGGTAGGTATGTTATTATTTACAATACTTATTTTACAAATTCCTTTTTTAGAAAAATGTATTTGTATTTTAGTAGTCAAATGGGAATATGATTAGCTTTGTTCGTAGAGAAATCACAAACCGATAAGCGCCAATCAAATTTTAGTTATTTGGTAACGTGACAGTTTGCGGACTGGTTTCCAGTAATTTCATTGGATCTGACTGGTTTGAGACTGTTCTGCGAACAGGGCTAATGTTATGCAGCATGTCCAGTAAAGTGTTTAACTAATGGGGAACTTTTTCATTTTCGATTTTGCGAAAAAGCTACTGTTTAAACAGCTTTCTAAGAAAGTAGTACTAACATACTAAAACTTAGTGTAGCCCGTACAGAGCGGTCAAAAAATGGAAAAATTTACAATTGCTCCAGTAGAGAAGTACTTACCCTTCAGTTTCATTTTAAAAAATTGAAAATTATGTTGAGGTTTAGGCTCATGGTCTCCTATTTAAAAAAGGTTTTCTACCATTTTCACATAATTGCTGTAAAATATAGACTAAAAACGGAAATATTATAATTTTTTAATGAAAGCAAGTAACGGAGTTCAGTAGTTTAAATTGCATAATTAAATATAATTTTTTACTTACGGAAAAGTGCTTTCTAAGAAGTTTTTTTTAGCACAAGGCCATGAGCCAAAACCTAAACATAACTTTTAATTATAACATTTTTCTATTATATTTTATCCTAAAACAAAAATTAAGAGTCTCTCGAGATGGAAATTTTGGATTTTTCCATTTTTTTAGCAGCTTTGTGCATGCTATCGTAAGTTTTCGTATGTTGAAATTATTTTCTCAGAAAGCAGAACTTTTTGTAAAATGCAAATTTTTTTGGTAAAATTAATAGTAAAAAGTTTACCCTTTGTTAAAAACTCTTCAGAACATGTATGTAGGTAAGTATATTTATTTTATCTATTATTTCTTATAGAAAATCTAGAGAAGGCACTCATCAAACATCAAATATATGGACCACGGTGTAGAAGACTGCACTTCTTTTGATTTTTCTTCGAAATAAGCTAGAAAAATATTTTCACCAGCTTTAAACTGCCTATATTATGCTGTTTCATACTGATATTTATGGTCCAAGAGCTGGTAGACATTTTTGGGTAGGTATTTGAGGCACTGTGAAAAAGTGTTCAAAACTTCTTCTAGTTATACCTGAATTCGAAAATGCAGACCTGGCTGAAGGGTGGCGGGGCTTAAGCGACCCTTAAATTTTTAAAGGCGCCAAATTTTTTTTGCAAAAAATATTCTTGAGGCACTTTAAAATTTTGATAGGATAATATTTGTGACTAAAACTAAATATTTACAAAAAGACAGGTCGTTTCGACAGGACATTTTACCTGCCAGGCGAGTGAGAATGTTCAGCGTGAGTGCGAGTCAATTCCGCTATGCGTAAGTTGAAGTGTGAGAGAGCGCGTATATCGCCGTTGTCTCAAGGGGAAGCACGCTGCGGTGTGATTGGCTCCCGCAAGACCATGTGATTTACAGTACCCATGCTATCGTTAGTAAGAATTTTGGAGCATAACGTACATATATTGACGTAAATTGAAAAAAAAAACGTAATGTTTTTTTTTTCAAAAACTGTGTTTTTCTTCTGAAAAAGACATAGGGCTTGTTTTTTTTCAAAATTACGTTTTTTTTCACAAACTGGAGAATATAAAGGTTTTAGAGGAAAATAATTGAAAATTCATATGTGATTACATTTTTAACGATATAAAGTAGGTAAATAATATGCAATAAATAGGTACGTTACTATTTGTCAGTACATTATACATCACTACATAAATTTAAAAAAAAAAACAAGGAAAAAATTTATGATCAGGAACACAGTAACAGCTAAAACGCATACCTAAGACTAGTAATTGTAATATTACTAAAAATAGGAACAAAAACTAATATTGAAAAAGTTATTGTGTGGTATTGCCTATCCTATTGAAGCCAAAAAAATCTTAATTTAGAGAAAAATAGAAAACCAATTAAGTACTATATGTACTATCTAAAAACTTTTTGATTCGTTTATAAATGGGATCTAATAATATATCAACACTAATAAAAAACTCAAAGCAGATCACCTGTTTGCATAGCACACTAGTATTGCACATGTGAAAAATCATATTTCATTTTTCATAAATTTATGATTAAATAATTTAAATTATTGAGTTTAGAAAAATATTTTTTAAAATTTTTTTAAATCGGGACAAATCGCGACCCGTTTTACAGTGTGTCGGGAAGCGGGACTTACCCTTTGAAATCGGGACTGTCCCGATAAAATCGAGATATCTGGCAACCCTAGGTCACCAATACATAGACGTAGTTAGGCAGTCAAATTCAGGGGTGCTTAAGCCAAATTCAGCATGTGGCCAAAAATTTTGTTCATATGATGGAGGGGTGTAAATTTTGGCTGTACTTATTAAAGTTTTGGGGGTGCTAAGCACCCCCAAACCCCCCCTTAACTACGCCTATGCGCCAATAGCGAGTCGTTTCTTTTTAAATAATGTCTTATTGAAAAAAAAAAATTGTTTTTTTTTTCATGAAAAAAAAACTGCTTTTTTTCACTGTAAATCACGTGGTCTTGAGGGAGCCAATCACACCGCAGCGTGCTTCCCCTTGAGACAACGGCGATATACGCGCTCTCTCACACTTCAACTTACGCATAGCGGAATTAACTCGCACTCACGCTGAACATTCTCACACGCCTGGCAGGTAAAATGCCCTGTCGAAACGGCCTGTCTTTTTGTAAATATTTAGTTTTAGTCACAAATATTATCCTGTCAAAATTTCAAAGTGCCTCAAGAATATTTTTTGCAAAAAAAATTTGGCTCCTTTAAAAATTTAAGGGTCGCTTAAGCCTTCAGCCAGGTCTGCATTTTCGAATTCAGGTATAACTAGAAGAAGTTTTGAACACTGTTTCACCGTGCCTCAAATACCTACCCAAAAATGTCTACCAGCTCTCCGTCTATTAGGTTTTGCGGTTATTAGGTTTAAAACTGTTATATTTGCTGATTCGAATATCTTCGGGGGAGTAGCACTTAAATCTTCGTCACTACTTATTTCCATTATTTTGTAGGAAAAAAGAAATGACAACTAAAATTCTTTGCCAAAAAATATCATTATATCTATATAAGTATGAATATGCATCTACACTCACTTGTATTTTCACGCTGATATGAAATTTTTAATTTTAGATTTAAATAATTTAGTCTTTTTTAGGGTTATAGAAAGAGTTATAGAAAAAATATTGTGTGAAATTCGTGCGCGAAATACCTTTGGTGCTCTCAAATGCTTTTTGACTCGGCTGGTGCCTCGTCATAAAATTGTCATTCGTGAACACCAAAGTATTATTTCGTGCACTAGTAAGACAAATAACTATTTTCACCTTAAAGAAAACTATTAAATATCATTATATTTGCAGCTTTTCAACCGTAAAATAAAAACAAAGGATATTTATTATTACTTATTATTATTGGAAGCTTTTTTATTCCCATCATACTTTCAATTAATAATAAATCATATACGAGTTTATTAAATTACAGGTTTTAGGTTGGCTTGATTATTACTTAATACCACATTTCAAGAACGGAACAGCACGACCACATCAGTTTATGTTACCGTTTTATTTTCTTTTAAGTGTAAAATGTATTTTTTCTATTGACTGACGTCTCGTCCTGATTCCTAAAATATATATTACAAAATTAAAACAATTTTTCATGGTCATAAACAGTGGTTAAAAAAGTAATACTTTCCCAACTGCAAACGTCCAGTGATAGATGTGTCGACTGCACAACCATTATTGACATGTGACATCAAATAGCAGCTACGTCTTAAGGGGTATAATCTTAAATAATATTCAATTACATTTTTATGCAATGTCGTTTATACGAGTTGGGATAGTTTAATTTTGTTACAGTGTTTTGCCTATTTTCACTAATTACTCTTGTTAAAGTGCCTATTTAATTCCTTCCTTAGTTTTATTGCTACCTTGCCACCTCCATGCTACGATCCAGCTGTATAAGTTGGTTCTTGTCTTATTTCCAATTTAGGTCCGAGGAGTTTTAATTTATTTGAACGCTCTTTATCTCGTATCAGTCTCTTTGTTCCCTGGTTGCAGCAGCTTGCTTGGTGTAGGGGTCCATAATCTGATTTAACCTATTTTATTTGGGCCCTGAATTTCTTTATTTTGTCGCCTTGCCCAAGTTCTCACCAATGATGTAAGGTTGCACATAATTTAGCTATCGCTATTTGACTAGTTTTATCCACCTTTTTCTTTCCCAAAAATGATTTGTTTATTTTTTTTTTGCTTTCCTAACCTTTCTTAACCTTGGAACTGTCAGTCGGAGTTATGTCTCTTATGTTAGCGATCTAGGGATCGAAGTGAAATGAGCCGGCAGCTCGGTGTGCCCGAGTAGTTCTAGAGGGCGTTTTTAACGCCACGGATATATGAACGTTGCTGCTTGGCGTTGCGATTTGGGGATTAGAATAGGAAGAACTGGCTGCTTGGAGTGCACCAGTGGTTCTACAGTTCGTTTTGACGCAGGACGCATGTGAACGTTGCCGATTATCAGTGTAGTCAACCTAAGATTTTAGATTTTCCTAGTGTCTTTTGGGCGTTGTCTTTAGTAAGTTCTTTTGTTCGTTAGACAACGACTTTACTTTTCAATTGGCCGTCAAAGAGGTCATCGGTCTCAGGAATGTCATTTTAGGGCACTTGTGGATTAAACCTGAGACCGATATTTTAATTCCTATGATGGGTTTTACCTGCTTTATGTTGGGATTTATTTGTAGTCTCAGTCGATGCCAAAAAGCTATCACCATCTATATTGCACTGAACACCAGTGATGGGCGATGTCGACAATGTCATATAAACAACTGAATTGTCGACGCGTTGACTTTGGTGTCGATGTTGATAGCTTAAGCGATGTCGACGACGTCGACAATGACTTTGAAATTTAAAATGCCCATTAAAATATAAAAATACAAAAAATACATTTAGAAGACGTTTTAATAAAAACTTAATACTTAAATTAAGAAAATGTTATTAATTAAGGTGGTCCTCAAAATCGCTTTCATGGTGATCACAATTTAGCGTGTTTTTTACTATTTCGAGTTTAAGTGTGAAATAAACATGTTTCAACATTTTAGAATGCGAGAAAGACACTTTGTTTTTTTTTTATCTTCTGACAGCCCACGAAGACCGACGTCTAAGTACTATGTACCGTGGGTGTACTGGGGAATCGACTCACACATCCAGAGCCGGAAACATCCGTAGGGATTTCACCAGCCCTTTAAGGGGATGTGTGGGGTGGTACCACCTCGGTCGAGGAAGAATTCCTCTACCACCTTCCAAGAACAATCACAAAATATCCATGGTCGATGCGGGATTCGAACCCGCGCCTCTCAGTTGCAAAGCTGGCGCCGTACCAACTTGGCCACCGGAGACCCACCATTTATTGGTTTGTGAATGTATCCCCAATTGGAGAACAACCTTTCAAGTGTTGCTGAAGATGCTGAAATTTTAAGTGTCTTAACCTCACATTTTTAGTATTCTATTCTAGACATTATCGACATTGTTGCAATTGTCGACGTTAATTTAATTGTTGACGCATTTTCGACGCGTCAACGTTGACAATTAAGGTTTGCGCACATTGGCGCGAATTATTCGACGCGACGGCGAAACGAATATTTCGCGGCATATGCGATAACGATTATTCGTCTCTCTCGGCACATCAACAGCGAATCTTTCGCCACAAATTTTTTTCATTCCGTGTCCTACTTTCTGTAAAAACATGGGTTCTTCAGACTCTGAAGAAGAAGCAATTTTATTGTTGGCTGCTTTAGAGGATGAGGAAGATGAAAGGTAAAATTTATTTCATTCAATCTATGTTTCTATATGTATTTCTATTTCTATCTATTTCATCCCATATCTTATCTTTCTTTCTAATGGCTTTGTAGTCCTCGTGGCTTAGATCGTTCAAAACAGGATATTTGTTAACTAATTCTATTAACTTTTCTGTTGACGCCATATTTAATTCGCAACGAAGACGACAGAAAACGCGGCGCGTGGCGATTAAAAAATATTCGCGGAACTTTCGGTGTCGCCTAAGCGAAATCTTCGCGCCGATGTGTTGGTTCCAATTGAACGCTGTGTATTTCGGCTAACGAATAATTCGCGGCGCGAAAATTTCGCCGTCGCGCCGAATAATTCGCGCCAATGTGCGCAAACCTTTAAAGTTGTATTTGTCTCATCAAGCTTAACATCTAAAACCCTCCAAGGAGGGTTTTCCCGAATGGGGACCAACAAACCTTACATTTCCCCAGAAAACTTTTTTTTCAGCGGAGACAAACATTTCCCATACGACCATTTTTTCGCGGCTAAATCTCCCGAATATTATTGTGAGGACAGCTGAGTCCAGAGGGAACCATTTTTTTTTTATAAAATATAGATTGGGGTTAAGGTGATGTTTTCATTTTATTTAACTCACGCCGCCTAATTTATTTATTTCGATTTGTAAATAACATGTTTGTTGTGCGTAAAGCTGATTCCTAGACCACCCAGGCGACTTCCAGATTATGTCGGTTTGAAAAACTGCTGGCGCCTAATTGAACCCATCTGACAAACTAAGCTGAAGGCTAATTTGCACGGGTTCTTCTCTGCAACAGCTTGCTTCACCAAAAACATACTGTTTTTCTTTGGCTTTATCCACTAATGTAATGTTATTTTCTTCTACTTTATTCTTAAGAGGTAAGTACATAGTCAAAGACACCCATCATAGTATATTTGACAGTTATTTCACTATATACCTTTTTTTAAACAAAGTGCGTCGTTTAAACAAGCGTGTAAAAATTATCTGAATTGTTTAAAAACTCCTGAGAAACTTAGCGGTTTTTAGAATAAACTACGTTTATAGCTTTATCTAACTTTCAGTAGACAATATAAAGAAGTTCTTGCTATTCGCCTACTTAAAAAACTTAATATGCCAATTAAAAAGTGTCCACAAATTTATCAAAATTTGTAGTCAACTTTCAGTAACTAAATTTACTGAATCGGCTGAATGGCTTATACTGTATTTTAAAGTAAATAATAATTTTGAAATAAATCGTAAACAAAGAATCTTAAAATATTTGTTTATCAAAACAAAGTTAAAACATGAATGATGACAATAATAATTTTGCTTAATTAAGATTGCTACAATGCAACAAAGTTTCCAAAAACATAAATAAATTTTACTAGACTTGAAAGGCAAACTTATGCAAAATGAAAATTTATGATTCACGTTAGCAGGCTGATAGCCATCTCTTCTAACAATGATTATACAATATTTTACAGGACTTCTTCTAAAATGCACTGGACCGGGGTTCGTGCACTATATAGTCTCCTTCGAAACGCATTCAACTTTTCAATTCAATAAGTCAGCAGTTGTTCCCTATTTTGGGACACACTGACATCAGATCAGAAAGCGGATTTCTGCTGACTTGCTAATTCGGTGTTAATTTATTAAATTTAAAACTGTTTAATTTTCTAAAGAAACTATAATATTTGATAGTGTCAATTTTAATGAATATTTAGTTAACAAGCTGCATAAGCCAGCCAAACCTGAGCAAACCTGAGCTATTATGAAAGAATTTTAATTCTCTCATCGTAGTTTATATAATATTAAATAAATATCGACATATGAAAAATTATTTGAATATTCTAATTCTGACAATACTATACGCAGCACCAAAAGTAATTGTTTAACACGCACAACGCATTTTAGAGGCTAAAATTCGACGAATTTCATTCAACCTTAATTATAATTAAAATAAATATAAATTATATTATCTGGATCACACGATAATTATACATAACATAACATCCGAAATTTAGAAATAAGTTACGTGGGAGCACCACGTGAATTTTTGTAGGTAAACAGAAATATACTATAATGTAGCACTACAGTTGCTCATATCGTAATTAACTACAGAATTATACCTGTCAATGCAGCGGTACTATATTAACAAATCGGGTTTGAAAAGCATATGTCCATGTTGGCCAACTTAATTTCATTTAGACATGGGTTTTCGGCTTAATTTTTTTTTAGAAATACCATTATAAGTATATTAAGTAGCTTCATATTCTATAGGTATCTATTTAACGTATTAATAAAAGTTTCAAGATATTTTATGATTTATTTTAGGAAAATAAAATGTAAAATACTATTGAGGTCCTAGTGACAGAAAAAATGTCCCTATAGATTTTTTAACATATTAGTCTTCTGAATGAAATCTTTATAAACGTTGAAACTTTAAACAATTGACTGAAAATTGCTTGCAGGATATGAAGCTATACTTAATATAATACTTGTAATGTTATTGTTAAAAAGTCATGGTTTGTGGTGATTTTAGTTTTATTCTCAGTGTAAATTATAGAGACAAGAGTTTTTCAAAGACATTTTATACAAAGCAGACCTTAAGTGCATTTTGGTAGGTTCTCCTACTAATTTTAAAGACAATACCATTTCAAGAAAAAATCTTTTAAAAATGTTACTTGTGGCCTAGATTTAGCTTAAAGCCTCCCGATTTTTGACAAGAGTCAAAAGTCTTGGAGATATCGAACATACTAGCGGTTAAAATTTTGGAATTATGAAAAAATTAAGAATTCCCGCAGTGACCCGAAAACATGTTCTACAGTTGATCAAGGCGCATCATGAAAAATATTTAAAGCTTGTGAGATATCCAAATGCTAAAAAATATGAAACCTTTAATTTAAAAGTTCAGGAATTGTTGAAATTAAGAAAATATTTGACATTAGTGCCTGTAAATGTAAGAACTTTGAACGATGTTTTTGTAGTAAAGGACAGAAAGTTTTGTTTTATTGGAACATTCTGTTCTTTACTACAAGAACATCGTTTAAAGTTCTTACAATTAAAGGTAGTAATATTGAACAGTTTCTTAAGTTCAGCTTTAAATTCTTGAACTTTTAAATTAAGGGTTTCATCTCTTTTAGCACTTGCATACCTCACAAGCTTTAAGTATCTTTCATGATGTGCCTTGATCAACTGTAGAACACGTTTTTGTGTCACTGTGGGAATTCCTGATTTTTTACATAATTCCAAAATCTTATCTGCTAGTATGTTCAATATTTCCAAAACTTTTGACTCTTGGCCAAAATCGGAAGGCTTTAAACTAAATCTAATCCACAAGCAACATTTTAAAACGTCCGCTTTACTGGGAAGGATATTGTCTTTAAAATCAGCAGGAGAACCAACCAAAGAGCATTTAAGGTCGTAACTCGTATAAAATGTCTTTGAGAAACTTATATCTCTAATATTTGCACTGAGAATAAAACTAAAAGTACAACAAACTACGACTTTAACGAAGCAATTGCGACGAGAGCCTAGGTATAGTAAAATTTACGAATGATGTCGTGACATTGTTGACAAATCATATGTCACTAATGTCAGATCTATCTAATTTTGGTTACTGCTTTAGAGGATGAGGAAGATGAAAGGTAAAATTTATTTCATTCAATCTATGTTTCTATATGTATTTCTATTTCTATCTATTTCATCCCATATCTTATCTTTCTTTCTAATGGCTTTGTAGTCCTCGTGGCTTAGATCGTTCAAAACAGGATATTTGTTAACTAATTCTATTAACTTTTCTGTTGACGCCATATTTAATTCGCAACGAAGACGACAGAAAACGCGGCGCGTGGCGATTAAAAAATATTCGCGGAACTTTCGGTGTCGCCTAAGCGAAATCTTCGCGCCGATGTGTTGGTTCCAATTGAACGCTGTGTATTTCGGCTAACGAATAATTCGCGGCGCGAAAATTTCGCCGTCGCGCCGAATAATTCGCGCCAATGTGCGCAAACCTTTAAAGTTGTATTTGTCTCATCAAGCTTAACATCTAAAACCCTCCAAGGAGGGTTTTCCCGAATGGGGACCAACAAACCTTACATTTCCCCAGAAAACTTTTTTTTCAGCGGAGACAAACATTTCCCATACGACCATTTTTTCGCGGCTAAATCTCCCGAATATTATTGTGAGGACAGCTGAGTCCAGAGGGAACCATTTTTTTTTTATAAAATATAGATTGGGGTTAAGGTGATGTTTTCATTTTATTTAACTCACGCCGCCTAATTTATTTATTTCGATTTGTAAATAACATGTTTGTTGTGCGTAAAGCTGATTCCTAGACCACCCAGGCGACTTCCAGATTATGTCGGTTTGAAAAACTGCTGGCGCCTAATTGAACCCATCTGACAAACTAAGCTGAAGGCTAATTTGCACGGGTTCTTCTCTGCAACAGCTTGCTTCACCAAAAACATACTGTTTTTCTTTGGCTTTATCCACTAATGTAATGTTATTTTCTTCTACTTTATTCTTAAGAGGTAAGTACATAGTCAAAGACACCCATCATAGTATATTTGACAGTTATTTCACTATATACCTTTTTTTAAACAAAGTGCGTCGTTTAAACAAGCGTGTAAAAATTATCTGAATTGTTTAAAAACTCCTGAGAAACTTAGCGGTTTTTAGAATAAACTACGTTTATAGCTTTATCTAACTTTCAGTAGACAATATAAAGAAGTTCTTGCTATTCGCCTACTTAAAAAACTTAATATGCCAATTAAAAAGTGTCCACAAATTTATCAAAATTTGTAGTCAACTTTCAGTAACTAAATTTACTGAATCGGCTGAATGGCTTATACTGTATTTTAAAGTAAATAATAATTTTGAAATAAATCGTAAACAAAGAATCTTAAAATATTTGTTTATCAAAACAAAGTTAAAACATGAATGATGACAATAATAATTTTGCTTAATTAAGATTGCTACAATGCAACAAAGTTTCCAAAAACATAAATAAATTTTACTAGACTTGAAAGGCAAACTTATGCAAAATGAAAATTTATGATTCACGTTAGCAGGCTGATAGCCATCTCTTCTAACAATGATTATACAATATTTTACAGGACTTCTTCTAAAATGCACTGGACCGGGGTTCGTGCACTATATAGTCTCCTTCGAAACGCATTCAACTTTTCAATTCAATAAGTCAGCAGTTGTTCCCTATTTTGGGACACACTGACATCAGATCAGAAAGCGGATTTCTGCTGACTTGCTAATTCGGTGTTAATTTATTAAATTTAAAACTGTTTAATTTTCTAAAGAAACTATAATATTTGATAGTGTCAATTTTAATGAATATTTAGTTAACAAGCTGCATAAGCCAGCCAAACCTGAGCAAACCTGAGCTATTATGAAAGAATTTTAATTCTCTCATCGTAGTTTATATAATATTAAATAAATATCGACATATGAAAAATTATTTGAATATTCTAATTCTGACAATACTATACGCAGCACCAAAAGTAATTGTTTAACACGCACAACGCATTTTAGAGGCTAAAATTCGACGAATTTCATTCAACCTTAATTATAATTAAAATAAATATAAATTATATTATCTGGATCACACGATAATTATACATAACATAACATCCGAAATTTAGAAATAAGTTACGTGGGAGCACCACGTGAATTTTTGTAGGTAAACAGAAATATACTATAATGTAGCACTACAGTTGCTCATATCGTAATTAACTACAGAATTATACCTGTCAATGCAGCGGTACTATATTAACAAATCGGGTTTGAAAAGCATATGTCCATGTTGGCCAACTTAATTTCATTTAGACATGGGTTTTCGGCTTAATTTTTTTTTAGAAATACCATTATAAGTATATTAAGTAGCTTCATATTCTATAGGTATCTATTTAACGTATTAATAAAAGTTTCAAGATATTTTATGATTTATTTTAGGAAAATAAAATGTAAAATACTATTGAGGTCCTAGTGACAGAAAAAATGTCCCTATAGATTTTTTAACATATTAGTCTTCTGAATGAAATCTTTATAAACGTTGAAACTTTAAACAATTGACTGAAAATTGCTTGCAGGATATGAAGCTATACTTAATATAATACTTGTAATGTTATTGTTAAAAAGTCATGGTTTGTGGTGATTTTAGTTTTATTCTCAGTGTAAATTATAGAGACAAGAGTTTTTCAAAGACATTTTATACAAAGCAGACCTTAAGTGCATTTTGGTAGGTTCTCCTACTAATTTTAAAGACAATACCATTTCAAGAAAAAATCTTTTAAAAATGTTACTTGTGGCCTAGATTTAGCTTAAAGCCTCCCGATTTTTGACAAGAGTCAAAAGTCTTGGAGATATCGAACATACTAGCGGTTAAAATTTTGGAATTATGAAAAAATTAAGAATTCCCGCAGTGACCCGAAAACATGTTCTACAGTTGATCAAGGCGCATCATGAAAAATATTTAAAGCTTGTGAGATATCCAAATGCTAAAAAATATGAAACCTTTAATTTAAAAGTTCAGGAATTGTTGAAATTAAGAAAATATTTGACATTAGTGCCTGTAAATGTAAGAACTTTGAACGATGTTTTTGTAGTAAAGGACAGAAAGTTTTGTTTTATTGGAACATTCTGTTCTTTACTACAAGAACATCGTTTAAAGTTCTTACAATTAAAGGTAGTAATATTGAACAGTTTCTTAAGTTCAGCTTTAAATTCTTGAACTTTTAAATTAAGGGTTTCATCTCTTTTAGCACTTGCATACCTCACAAGCTTTAAGTATCTTTCATGATGTGCCTTGATCAACTGTAGAACACGTTTTTGTGTCACTGTGGGAATTCCTGATTTTTTACATAATTCCAAAATCTTATCTGCTAGTATGTTCAATATTTCCAAAACTTTTGACTCTTGGCCAAAATCGGAAGGCTTTAAACTAAATCTAATCCACAAGCAACATTTTAAAACGTCCGCTTTACTGGGAAGGATATTGTCTTTAAAATCAGCAGGAGAACCAACCAAAGAGCATTTAAGGTCGTAACTCGTATAAAATGTCTTTGAGAAACTTATATCTCTAATATTTGCACTGAGAATAAAACTAAAAGTACAACAAACTACGACTTTAACGAAGCAATTGCGACGAGAGCCTAGGTATAGTAAAATTTACGAATGATGTCGTGACATTGTTGACAAATCATATGTCACTAATGTCAGATCTATCTAATTTTGGTTAGTTTCACTCTTTGAAGGTTGGCGGAAATTTTTAATACTTTCTAACGTATATTGCAACATATACACATCAAACAGTATCCAACCAAAAATTATATCATCAAAAAATGATTTAATAAACCTCTACTCAGAAACGAACAGCAAACCTTTCAAAACATGTTAAAAATTCCAATATCAGAAGGTTAACACATGGAATTTTAAAACTGGGGAAATTTTAAAGTTAGTATATCATGTGATCAATGTCACTCAGCCTTCTGTCATCTTTCAAAAAACGAGTTGATACAAACATTCTTCTATAATACTCAGATTAAACATAAACAAAAAACCGAAAACCCGATGATGGAGAGCCGCCAGCCGGACGGTGCCAACAACAAGGCGTGCCAGGGGCGGCATAACTCTACTGTTTTAAGGCTGGTAGAGGGTGAAAGAAATATATTATATTATTTTAAATGTAATTAGAAGCTTTGTATACGAGTAAAATATAAATCTATTTATCGATATTCAGATATCAAATTCAAATTTCAAAATTTTCAAGAAAATGTAAAAATCGACCGATACCCAGCTTTAGCTACATGTAGTATATTAATGAAAATTATTTATATAAACTTTTTTCGTCGAAATTCTAAAACTTTTAAAAATCGACCCACCCACTATACAAGTCGTTGTTAGAAAGGTAATGCAGTAATAATTAAATGTACCTTTACTACTTATAGGGTAGTGATGTACTACAGATCGAGGTTTACGCGATTATTAAAAAAGTCACCATATAAACTCCAGACAAATAATTGTTCGTACGCCAAAAAAACATATCTATTTTTGATAAAGTAAAAAAAACAGTTTAATTCTTCAGAGACTATTTCACCCTGTCACACTTTGCCTTATCATATTTAAATTTTAAAAGACGATTTGCATAGTAACTGCGACAGAATGAAATCATGCAAGTTTTACTATACGTCTAATTTGTATGTTTTTTTATATTTTTGTGGAGGATTTGATTTAAGGAATAAGAAGCGCTTAGAGCCCCATTTATTTTAATCCCCTCTTACTCTCTTACTGACAGTCACTCTTTCACTAAAGAAATAAATTACAGTAATTTATAAAGTAGCTTGTCAAATTGCTTGAAATTCAAGTAGTGAATCCCTACTTTTACCTATTATTATCAGCGAGTGAAGACATGGGTAATGTGTAAACATCGGGCTAATCAATGATGATTGACCATATTCTTTGCAAAATCTTTATTTTGTTACAAATACTTTAATAATTAACATTTTAATCGCCAAGAACAGATAATAACGATATGAAGCGTGCGGCAGCACTGTTTATATTTTTTAAATTAAACGTTTTTAATAAATTGATGTTTGTTCTTTGTCTTCTACGAAATTAGTCTACCAGTTGTTTACAAAATCTACAACACGTGTATACCGAATTACATAATTTTGACCTGGCAACATTGCGCGTGATAGTTTTGTTATTTTTAATTGACACAATTGTGTACAAAAAATGTAGAGAAGATCGTTTAACTAAATTAGATTAATTAGTAACAAGTGTGTGGTACATACATGAAAAATATGTTCGACACAAGTAAGTACTTTTTACTTTTTTGTTTCAAATGTAGTTGCCCTAAAATAGGCCTTACATAAAAAAAATCTATTATGATCAACATTTAACGTAATACTAAAAAAAAAAACAATACTAATATCTGATGTTAACCAAGAATGGAGAACCTAATTTGTGTTAATATCGAATTGCGGACGGATAGGACGAGATGATTTCATGAGCAATGTATTTTATGTTTCAAATTGTTTAAAATAAATGGACGGTGTTATGCAAAAATCGTCTAATCCACAAACGATTTTTGTTAAGATAATTAAGTTTAATTTTTAACACGAGCAAATAAAAAACGTTTTGCAAAGGAATATCTTATTTAATTAATATAAATAAGATATTACTTGAATCTTGAATCGTGGCAGTTTATTTATTTTTAAACAGTGTTAAAAATAAATAAAAGCACCAGAGTGTTTTAGTACCTAGGACGCTTTCCCCATCCCTCCCCCATAAATGCGTCTTTGCACGCGAAAGATATTTATTGTTGCTGTTAAAAAAAATTAATATTTGCAGCTTTGGTCTACTTAAAACACATAATAAAGTGACTATTACATTACTACACCTCTAAGTCCAGCCTCAGAGTTAATAATTTATAGATTAATTTTTATATAATAAAAAGAGTATACAAAATCGAATACCATATTATATTGGAAATACAAATAAAATGTTCATTTGGTCTTTTTGATTTTTGAGTTTACGAAGAAATCAAAAAAGCAAAAATTAGTTTATTTCCGCTAAAAAGGCTGTTAAAAAGATAAAACCACAGCTATACATAGAAATTTATGGTGGTAATAATCAACCAAAATGACGAACGTCTCAATAACACTTACTTGGCCGTCTACTATTTAAGTTATATAGTACATAGGCAATATTATTATGTAAGAAATAAACTATTTTATTTTCAACTATATTATTATATGTAATTTGGAAGAGTCACTTTTCTGCCTTTTTATTTCCCGTCCTCGTTTCCCGTCCCCATTTCCCGTCCTCATTTCCCTGATCATATAATATTTCAATTTTAAGACAAAAAAATAATAAACATTCATCAACCATAAAATTTTAAGAGAAAGGCATATTTACAACAGTTGTCTATTTATTTTTTCTAAAATTAAGTCTACAATAAGAAATTTACTTGTTAAAATTAATAACTAGATTTTCGTTATTATAAGCGTTTATAGAAATTTTTACATCTTCTTTGAGTTGTGTTTGATCTGATATTGTTATATTATTATCTTGTTTTGATGATTTGTTGTTCATGAAACATAGCAACCATTTAAAACGGTTATTTTGAGATTTGCGCAAGTACAATGTAGCAGGTCTTTTCCAATTTTTTTTGTGAAAATTCATGACAATGATAGATTATAAAAATTATAACTATTAAAAAATTATGGTTGAAAATAAAATCGTATACTATCTTCGACAAGAAATTTGATTACTGTCTCAAGATTTAAGTTTATCTCTCGACAGTAATCAACAATTTCCCGTCTCGAATTGTAATATACTATTCTTTATCAGGAGAAGCATCGACCAGTAAGAGAACGATTGTAAAAGTAATGAACATGGACCAGAAAAAAAAGTAAGTACATTTATATAGGAATTTATTACTATTATTTTATATGTTTCACATGATAGAGATTGGAGTCACTAACTATTCGAAAGGTTGTAAACAATCTAACAGATAAAAGCAATGATGGCGCTTTGATAAAATAGTCCAGTAACATTTTAATACCTAGTTTCAAATAAGCCAGAAACCACAAAGGGTATTTATATTAAATCAGCTGACTCATTTGTCAATTTTTCGATATTGTTATACCACTTAACTTTTAGATACAATTTTCCTTTCATATCTTTTGGTAAATTATAGAAAAACTTCTACGAATGCTTACACTGTCCTGTATGGTTTTAACTCATTGGTTGGTGTAGTCTTGCTGGCAGTAACGTTGACATGTATTATTAAATACAGGTGTGGCTTTGGATGGTCCTCGTCGGAAACACGTAAACAATTTAACTGGCATATATTTCTAATGATACTTGGAATGGTATTTTTATATTCACAATGTAAGTATATTGAGAAAAGTTGTTCATTATGGATATTTTAACTATTTCCTGTTAGTATTCTTCTTTTTAACCCTGGTTGGCTAAGATTTTCAGGCTAGATAGAAGGCGGAAGCAGGTAAAGGAGTTCCCCTCGGCAGAGGAGATACCGCCTGTTCAAATTTACATATAATCATACAAACTAAACGTAAAGTTATGACTTTGAAATTATTTTTATTTCACTAAATTCAAAATTGACAAGCTTTTATACCCTTTAACAACAATAGGTAATAAATAATTAAATAAACAAATAAGGCTGAACATTGCTTCTTCAGCACTCTCCCTCAATGGAAACCTCAAAAAATTTTGAAATCAAATGTTGAAAAGATTCTTTTAAAAGTGGTTTCCTAAATATATCTGCTAAATTTTCTGTGGACGTGACATGGCTTAAATTTACATCTCTTTCAGCTATTCTATCTCGTATAAAATGGTAGTGAACATCAATATGTTTGGTTCTTTGATGAAGTATATGATTGGCTGATATGTGAATTGCTGCTTGATTATCACACAACAATAAGGGTTTTTTTATTTTCCTTTAAATCTCTAAAAAAATGTATTTATAAAAAAATAGGCTCATGAAACACGTGGACCCAAAGCTTATCGTTTCCTCGCAACGATTGCAGTTTTTGCTGTATTTAGCAGTTTTTAGACTAAATTTTTAGATAAATCCTCTTCAAAACTTCCTAATTAAATATCGGTGGTATAAAACGGATGAAATTCGCGTTTTCTATTGTGCATAAACTAAAAGAGCAGAACCTGGGAACAATGATATTTGCAGACCGTGTGCACTTTACTGGCTAAAAGCGTAGACACGGTTATTTGAGCATTTGAATTCGAATGTCCGTTTCATTGTCACTCTCCCCTATATAGGTTTTCTCTGCAAATACGATACTTGATTACCTTATTTTGTTACAATTTTTTTCTTAGGTACAATTTGTTATTTTTTTTTTTGGTTTAAATCTTCGGATTCCGTTCGGACATGGAATCCCTTATGTGCGCAAAGTCGTTGACCTTCTTTTACTTCTTTGTAGTAACAATGACCTGCAAATGCCACGGAATTTAAACATATGACATTGCTAAGTAGGTACAGGGTTATTCATTATATTTTGACTCCCACATACAGCTCTTATTACGAGTTATAGAAAAAAACTTTAAATACAAAAGTTTTAGGTTTTTTCACGTAATATCTTTTGGTAATAGTGGAAATAAAAAATCGACTTTACAACATTGAAAAAATTAATTGAGTCATATTTTTTTAAATGGAACACCCTGTATATTATTAGCTCAAATGAAAGATCTCTTTGTTCAGATTTCAAATATATATAATTATTTGGTTCAGCTACTTTTGAAATATTTGAGTTTAAAAAAATACTTTATTTAACCTACAACAAATATTTACAATACAAACGTCCACGTTTTCGAGGCAACTTGATTATATTAAAGCAACAAACTTTAATGACTGATGATAAACTCAAATATTTCAAAAGTGGCTGGACCAAATGCCAACAAATTATATATATTTGAAATCAGAAAAAAGAGATATTTCATTTGAGCTAATAATATACAGGGTGTTCCATTTAAAAAAATATGACTCAATTAATTTATTCAATGTCGTAAAGTCGATTTTGTATTTTCGCTATTACCAAAAGATACCTACTACGTGAAAAAATCTAAAACTTTTGTATTTAAAGTTTTTTCTTTAACTTGTAATAAGAGCTGTAGGTGGGAGTCAAGACATAATGAATAACCCTGTACATACCCTGGAAAACCATATTAAAATAAAATCCAGTTGGCAACAGATAAATGTGACAAAAAAATAAAACCTTAAATTTGCGAAAAAAATCGTTTATAAACATTTATACACCATAATACAATAATACAACAAATACAAGCTAATTATTCTTACCACACAAAATTCTATTCGCACTTGATTGGCATTGTTAATGGCATATTTAAAAATGTTTTCAAACACATGTAGGTACTTTAATACAGTAACACTTTGAGTCTATTAAGACCTAAAGTGTTATTTATTTTTGCAGCTATTTTAATAAATCGAACTAGGAGATACGTATTTCCCGACAGTAATCTAAAATATATAAAGGTCATTATCCTGTTGGCAGCATTCATAATATCAGGCGCTGGTTTACAAGCATCTTTTCAGTTCCAAAATTGGTCTGGTCTCCTAAATTTGGAATCATTGCATTCATGGGTTGGCCTTGGAACAGTTATTATATTTGCTGCACAGGTAAGAATAATGAAACTCACCAAGTGACGACATAGTAAAGCAGGGTGCGCATTGAATCGACTCGGCTCTTCTCGGTTCTGCTCTGCTCTGATCTGCTCTGCTCTGCTCTGCTCTGCTCTGCTCTGCTCTGCTCTGCTCTGCTCTGCTCTGCTCTGCTCTGCTCTGCTCTGCTCTGCTCTGCTCTGATCTGCTCTGCTCTGCTCTGCTCTGCTCTGCTCTGATCTGCTCTGCTCTGCTCTGCTCTGCTCTGCTCTGCTCGGCTCGGCTCGGCTCGGCTCGGCTCGGCTCGGCTCGGCTCGGCTTAGCTCGGCTTGGCTCGGCTTAACTCGGCTTGGCTCGGCTCGGCTTGGCTCGGCTCGGCTCGGCTCGGCTCGGCTCGGCTCGGCTCGGTTCGGTTCGGCTCGGCTCGGTTCGGCTCGGCACAGTTTAAAGGTTTGGTATACATGCAATTATATAAAGAGTAGCGCATTAGGTTGGTTCCGTCCACTCGGAACGACCGGCACGACTCGGCCAAGTCGTAATATTCTTGGGACGGCAAAAATTGCCGAAATGTCCAACTGCCTGCGACTATTTCTAGTATTGAGATGCAAGCGCAAGAGATGTGCAATGGCGGACGAAGTTTTAATAGAAAATATTCGTTTTTATATTTTTTTTACGACCCGAAGTATTAGTTTTATCACGGCAATGTGTGGAAGGAGAATGCTTGGGAGGTAATGGCGAAATAAACGTCTGATGCGTCCTGACAGGATACTACATCTATACATCACGACAGTTACTGCGGTTTTGAACAACCGATAGTCGAATCAATGTGCGTTGACTGTCGGCATTCCAAACGAAACGTACCGAGCCGAGTCGATTCAATGCGCGCCCTGCTTTAGAGTAACAATTAAACGCATCTATCATCCAACCTGAGGTTGGATGGATAGCTTGAAAACACAACTCGTGCTACGCACTTGTTATATTTTCAACCAACGGGTTTTTAACTCATCATTGAGAAGAAACATAATAATTGGTGATATTGTCACAAGTTGTTAGGTATATTGTATTTGATTATCACTTATCAAGATTTAACTAAATTGTTGTTTCAGCCAAATAACTACTACAAATATTAAAGACAAATGTCTTCACTAATTATAAAATTGTCTGATTATGTTTTATTTCATTACTCGTCCGTTTTTTCAATTAACACTTTTATCAATTTTTCAATCTAAAAACTTTTGTTAAAGCCGATTTTTTTATATACATCTCGAAACCGATTTAAAACAATTTCATGAAATTTTGTTGAGTTAATAGGGAGATGGGGGGACATATTTAAACATATTTTTCTCTCTATTTTGAGGGGGGGGTCAATTTGGAATTTTAAATGGGATGATGTACTTTTGTTTATAAAATTCGAATTTTCGTAAAAAACTACGTATGTGTCCAATTTTGTTGGATTTGCTTTTTCGGTTACGGAATTATGGTTAACTAAATTTTGATTGAATTTATAAATATTAGTGAATTTTACCAGTAAATCACTCATTCACTTATTTCAGAATTATTGTTCGTTTCCATGAAAATGCGATATTTTTATTTAAGTCAGTTGAGAATTTTGACATTTTAACGATTATTTCACAGTTTTTTGCTAGGTCCCCTGATTTGACCCCCTTTGACTTGAAAGGACAAAGTAAAGGCGATTGCACCTACAACTTTAGATGATATGAAAGACCGAATCCGCTTTGCCTACTTATTAGTGACACCTGAAATGTTACAGCGGGTACGAAATTCATTTAGAAAGAGTTAGAAAATATTTGGAAGTTTAGGGGGGACATTTCGAACAACTTCTGAAGAATAACAGTTGATAAATTAGACGAAATTAAATGGGAAATATTTTTTTTATTTTATAATCTAATAAATCATAATTCCCTAAACGGAAGAGCAAATTATTTTTTTTTTTGTACATATACGTAGTTTTTTACGTAGATTCGAATTTTATAAACAAAAGTACATCATCCCAGTTAAAATTCCAACGTTACTCCATCCCTCAAAATAGAGAGAGGAGGTAAATGTCAAAAATATGTTTAAATATGTCCCCATCTTCCCATCTAACCTATTAACCAAAATTTCATGAAAATATTTGAAAACGTTTTCGAGATATCGCCTTGTACCACTTTAAAAAAAACTCACCCTGTATACTTCGACAATAACCAGAAAACTGTTATTTTACATTATTGCAGGCCTATCAAATGAATATTTTAGTCACACTAGCAAGCTTTTACATCTACCGACATTTTATTTTAAGTCTCAGAATTCAGAACATATTGTTTGGCTTGTACGCAAAAAATAAGGTATTAGAAAAGATACAATAAAAATTATATGTTGTTAATACTGCAGTTACTATATATGTTAATATTTCCGTAACTTCTGGCAGCAACTGCTGGTAGTGTGACGGCTTAAACTGGCATAGAGTGTGCAAAATTTTAAAAATCCTTGTTTGTTATGTCTAGTATCTGAGAAGATAGCAAAAATTGTTATAGCACAATTTCAGTTTAGTAAAAAAATTACATTTTTAGTTGACTGGTTTCATTGCTTTAATTTTTCCTGGTTTACCCCAACGTCTGGCGAAGTTCATATTACCACTCCATGTATGTCTTGAAATGATAACACTTATTATGGCCGTCATTTCCACCGTAACTGGTATAACTTTTATACTAGGAATGAGTTGGAGGTAAGCATTTCGTTTTATATTCCAATGGCAAACAAGATAAGTTAAATAGTATTTTGTTATAAATTAAAAAAGAGTGCAAATTCTAAAATAACTTGAGAGTCACCTGCTACTTTGCCAGGTTTGAAAATTTGAGCAAACCGTAATATTACTTTTTAATTATATTGGAGGCGGACGCGTTATTGAGGGATTAATTTTTTCAAATTAATATTAGCCAATATTATAGCTTTCAAAGGAAGCCAATCCGCAGTGGCAATTTGTGTACGACCTGATTAATGTCATTGATCTAAAGGTATGTTTCTCACGTCTGGCAGCAACCGCTGATAGTTATGGCTGGCCGTTTTTTGTATAACGGTTTAAGAAGTGCAGAACGGCAAAATGGATGCTCAAGTAGAAGCTTAATTTTTGGTAGAGAATAAGAAAAAAGATGATATAATTGAGTTGTTATTGTCCCCTATTTCGAAGTTATTTAAATATTTATTGTCATGAGCAAACATCTGCGGAAATTTACTGTCCCCTTCAATCGGTATTTTATCTTCTCTAGTGGAAAATGTTGCACCTGTCCTATATTTATATTATTTTGTTTTAGCAAGTAAATATTGCTATAAAAATGGAGAATTTCATATGTTAAATCTATGACAGCAGTATGGCCATGACCCCTGTAATGCCTCTACAGGGTGTCTAAAATAGGTGATACCACTATTGCTATCTCGCGGTCGGTTTAACTAGAGAAAATGTGCCATTTTTAGTCTCTACTTATATTCCGTTTATGGAGTTGCCAAATTCTCTATAGTTTCTTATCTACAGGGGATTTTTTAAAAGTAGTCGAAAATTTAATTCTTAAATGTTTCGAAAACTATTATAGTTAAAAAAACATTATCTTGACAAAAATCACACAATTTTTTACCTTCTCTAAAGTAACGTTATTGTTTTGTTTATTTCATTTATTTTTATTGAGCTACTGATACTAACGTGTTTTTCAAATACGGTCCTGGACTTTTTGCTGCATTTTTTGAAAGAATACCTCATACCCTTTACATCTGTGTACCACTTGATTATGTTTTTCGACGTTTTGGCGAAGAGTAGCACCATCATCAAGATATTCTACCAGTACGGACCTGGCATTTTTCAAGTTAATGCGCCATTTCAAAACCAGAAAAACCACAAAACATAGCGATAGCTGGTGAATTGCGCTTTAACATGGAAGATCCCAGGTCCGTATTGAGAGAAAATCCTGATAATGTTGCTATTCTTGATTAAAACGTCGGAAAAAATATTGAAGTTATACACAGTTATAAAGGGTATGAACTATTCTTTCAAAAAATGCAGCAAAAAGTCCAGGTCCGTATTTGAAAAAAACAAATAAGTATCAGTAACTCAATAAAAACAAATGGTTTAAATAAAACAATAACGCTACTTCAGAGAAGGTCCAAAATCGTGTGATTTTTGTTAGGACACTTTTTTTATAACTGTAATAGTTTTCGAGATATTTAAGAATTAAATTTTTGACTATTTTTTAAAAATCCCCTGTAGATAGAAAACTATAGAGAATTTGGCAACTCCGTACACGGAATATGAATAGTTACTAGAAATGGCGCATTTTCTCCAATTTAACCGACCTCATATCTTTTACTGTTTCAGAGATAGCAATAATGGTATCACCTATTTTAGACACCCTGTATACTTGTCTAAAACGTTAGCGGTTAAGACGCAGCAGCCAATTTCACGCAATAGAGACGTAACAGTTGGACGTTAAAGAATAAATACCTGCGTTGGCTTTCGAAAAAGATGGGAATAACTGCCGCACGTTACTACCAAACGTGACTGCCGATACCGGCAGCTTTATTTTTCGGTAGAAATGTTGACAGTTATCAACTTATCACACCTTAAAAACTTTCCAGCCCAGGCATATTTCGACATGTGCGATAAATTTTTCTAGATTGTAGGGCACAACAAAAATCACTAATTTATATTTTTTAATTTTTATTATATCCATTTAAAGTAGATTATTCTAATTATTACGAAAAGGGTGTAAGTGACCCTTGTAGCTTTTTAGTTTAAAATTATCGTAACAGTGACAGTACGAAGTGTATTTATCATTCAAGAGATAAAATAAGATAAAACTTTAAATATTTACAATTAAAATTGAAAAACTACTTGTTATATTCAATTAAACAATTATTGGTATCGCCTCTTTAACTCTCACAAACGTCACTGTTCATAGGTATGTTCTATTGCAAATCCATTTTTCATTATTATATTGGAGAATAGGAAATATTTTTATTAATAACATTATTATAATTGTTTAATTCAATTAAGGCCTTCTTTGCGTACTTTTTTATTTTTGTTTTATCTTTATTTTCAATCTTATTAGTGGCAATTATTTGTTAGAGGGGTAGCAACCAATTATCTAATATTATAAGTATTGTTTCTTAGACGGGTAGGAATAAATTGTGTATAGAGGAAAATAAAAAGGTGGCTGTGGCTATAGTGATACTGTATTGTCCAATTGCACATATGCATATGCACTCACGTTAATGTCATTGCTAAAGGTGACTAAGCATCAATTAAATTTATTACCTGAGTTTTAAGCAACGGGCAGTTAATGTTTTGCTTAATAAACGCAAGGTTTGTGTTCGGCAAAAGAGATCTTCTAGTGTAATCATAAAAGTCACCAAAGTAAAAAAACTTCGTTCGGGTACCTACCTATTTTGTAAGATTTGAAATTTATTGTAATGACTTGAATGAATCTTTGAAAGTATACAACCAGAAATACAAAATAAGAAAGCTGACTAAAAATTTGAACATATTCTTTTTTTATTGGGGGGCACGAGGATATACTTTGTTTCCAAACTCCCTTTAAAAATTTTTAGCTGCTTTATTTTTCTATTCATTAATAAATCCGAAATAAATGAGATATATTTAGACTAGCATCCTTAGGTCAAAATACGAAGATTTAGAATAATAAAAATTGCTTTCTTAAAAAATTATAATCCTTCAAAGGAATTTACTGTACAAGCAAGTTGGTCTAACTAGTCATATTTTGACCCACGAATTTCACTATTAAAATGTGTCACATTCGTTTTGGGACGCCCTGTATGTTACGCCCTTAATTATCCCATAATTAGTATGAAACTTTAACTACGATCTATAGTTAGGTTAACCCAAACCAAATGACGCATATTATGTGATAAACGTAACTCAAATGATATGTAGTTAAAACTTAACCAGTTAATAATAATTAGTGTTAATTTAACAGCATGTTTATAAAAAAATGTTTAGCCATTTTTAGTGTAAACCCTTTGGTGGAATTATTTTTGGTTTCAAAAATTTTTGTACATGCAATAGGAAGCTATTTTGTAATAATAATATCGCAGCCCTTTGTATAGCAGGTGAAGGTGACCATTGGCTACATTCATTTATAATTCATATTTGCTTTCATGTTTTTGTTTTTAAAGTGGTGTTAATAATAATTGTGTAGTATATTTTGTTATTAAATGGAATTGAATTGCGAAGTTTACGTATACTATTTCCACATTTTGAAAACGACAGTTTCATGAGACAAGAAAATTGCTATGCGAGAAATTGGCCTTTGAGACCAGATTGGTAAAGAAATCTGGTTTTGGTTTTCGAGACTTTCTTGAAAAGTGCGAAATATATCGTCCCGTAGGATACGGATTTTAGTGCACCATTTACGTTATTATGTTGAGATTCTGAACTCTTTGACCTACTTAACAGAGTTGTTTAACTTTTACCACACATTAGAGTTAGATCTTCGCACTTAACGTTTCACTGTTATTAGCATCATCAGGAAACGATTAATAATATCCTATTGATTTGCATGAACTCTCGGCTAACGTGATAGGCAAACGCAAGTCGAACGCAAAAATCTACTTTTCGTTTGTGGTACAACTGTAAAATTAATATTTTATTTTTAGCCCTACACCATTAGTTCTTAGACCGCAGCAGGAATCTCCGGAGATATATTATTTAAATTTTATGGGAACGTTGACAATTCTCTATGGCTTCCTGATGATCTACCTGTTAATAAAACCAAAATATAAAGGGCAACTGTTACTAGACGATTTATAAAAAATGATACAAAAACAGAAAATAAAGAAAAGAATTAACCAAGAAAAAATTGGGCTGCATGGATACTGGAATGTAAATGAATTTAAAATAAATAAAAAAATAATCTGTTTATGAGAAATGCTTACTTATAACTAAAACTATTGCATTTGCATTGCATTGATCACCTGTAATTATAATTATCAGTAGCATTGTTAAGGAGTAGGTACCTAAATATATTGTATAATTTTTGATAATAAAAATATTACAAAGTCTAATGGTAAAATCCTTTATAGTCAGTGGCGACTACTCTATATGAGCACATGAGCACGTGCCCCCCAGGAAGGCAAACTACCACTTTAAACTGATTTTAAATAAACATGTAAAAAATCTTATTATATAAAAATATTAATAGCGTACCGCGGACGTCATCTCCGAGGGTTTTCCAGACACGATCGCTAAAGACAAACCGAAAATCGTTCTGGGGTTTTTTGGGGCGCTGAATCCAAATTTCTCATCGAAAACGAACCTACCTCCCCCCCCCAACACCTGGTGCTCCGGAACCTGGACGCGGACGTCATCTCCGAGGGTTTTTAACTAGAATTTAACTAGAATCAACAATTCCAAACAGCTATTGCAGTACTGTCGTCAGTCTCTAAGACCTTAAAACCTCATCACCCCCCGGGAACCCGGTTTGAGCCAATTCTGAGTCTTATTAACAAAGTTATTTAATTTTCTTAAAGCGACTTCAAAAAATGCATTTTTTGAATGCATTTTTGGCTGCATAAATGCAATTTCCGGTTTGTATAAGAAACAAAGTAGATACATTTTTTACATATAATTTTTGGAAGCGAATGCAAAAAACCGCATTCCGATCCGTCTTAGTGCAAAAAATTCCGAGATTTTGGCTGTTTTAGTGCTTCATTGCCTCGACTACACATATTTTGTAGGTTTTGAGTTGTTCAAGTTTACCTTCATATTCATCTAATTCTGCAAATTGGAGAGAAAATGGATACGTACTGTAAGATTTGCAAAATTTTATGTTTTATGTGTTTTTTGTTAACATATTACGACGAAAAATAACATTAAAAAAAATTGAAGTTACAGTATATTCCTTTATCTATTATTTTTTAAAGTATGTTATTTATTGCTGCAAGAAATACACCTCGAAATAAGAAGTAAATTGTTCGCTACAAGATGATTTCGTATAATGTTATAAATCAATGGGTATGAGAAATTGTGAAGCCCTGTAAGTTTTTGCTACGAGCCGCCACTGTCTTTAGTTGCATAGAATCAATGACAAACACTACTACTTTCGTCAAAGAACACCTAGTAGATCATTTCATCTTTGTTACATGCAACTGGAACATGCTCGATCTGTATCTCTCTGTATACAATGTTTTACAAAATATTCTCACGTCCATATCAACAGACGGCATTTAACTTCCCTTTAGACACCCGACAGCAGTTACCTCATCAGATCAAAGTGTTAACCATTTGGCAAGTATAAGTAATGAAGGGCGGGATAATTACCCCGATTACTTCATGACCTCTTTTGTGTGCGTGCCATTTTTTTAACTTTTTAAATATTTACTATCATTTAATAAGTCTCTGAGTTGGATATCGCATATTACATAGGTAATAGGGATTGTGTCAAGTAAGTAAATTTAAAACGTGATACCGCACGTGGGAGTTCAAGCTGTATTTCAACTTTTTTACCAACGTAATTATAGGATTAATTATGTAAACCATCTTTTCACATAAGTGAAATCAAATTGGAAAAAAAATTAATAAAATTACCAAACCTTCAATTTACAGATAAAATTTATGGGTTTATTATTGTTATTATTAATAATAATTAATTGCGGTAAAACTAAATGCATGGTTGCAACGGGTTTCTGTGCAATATTGCATAAATGTATTGGAATTTTTTATTGGAAACCTAGTATTTAGATCATATTACAATACACTGAAATGAACAACCAGCTTTACTAGTATTAGAGCACAAACCGCCAACCCAAGAAGCATCAATAGCAATTATTATTATTACGTAAGCTATTAATATAAATTTAATACGCGGTATAAACCGTAAAAAATTTCAGTATTTGTTCCTTAAATTATAGCAAAGTTTCTTATTTTTGAGTTTAAATGCACTACGTGCAACACCTCATAGTTTTTAAGAAATTCTAAAATCTGAATGAAATGTAAATTTCTCTAACTTATTTGCTTTTATTATACTAAAACAATCAAAACAGCATAACAAATATTTTACTTACAGGATATAACATGTAAAAATGTGTAGAGTAGAAAATAATTACGTTGACTTCTTTTATTTTTGAGGACAAATTCATTTAACTAATTTACACAGTCAGGCCCCAGTCGATATCTGCGGTATTCATTCGGGATTCTACTCTAGCGGTTTCTTACAAATGATACAACAAACAAAGAATCCCGTCGCATTCAAAATATATTTTATTTCCATGCGGTCTTATGCTCTAATACAATTAATAATAATTATATTATTGTTTTTAGATGACCAGCTGAATTATGCTTTGCTTTGCTTGCTTTTATTACGTATATTTCTGCCTAATTAAAGTACTAAATACTATAAATTTTATAAAAATTAATAAGAATATATTATGTTCCTTGTTATGTACGTAAATTCATTTGCAATAACAAAATAAGTTTCTATTGTTTATGTTCAATAATTTATGAATATTTTTCAGTAACACTTATGAGCTGATACCGTCAACGAAATTCTAATCAAAGTACAAAGAAAAGTAAGAAAAGTAAAGCACCCAATTATTATTCTCAACGTTTCAATGGATAAACAAAAATCTCAGACTATGTAAAGATTTTAACACAGATTCTCACTAGTTTTCAATTGGTTTATATCTTTTTGCTATGTAAGTCATGATATTTTGTTAAAAAAAATGTATAATATTGGAATAAGGAATAAATCATTAAAATTATTTGAAAATTACCTTAAAAATAGACATCAGATAACTATCATAGATGGAATTAAAAGTAATAATGGTATAATTAAGTATGGTGTTCCACAAGGAAGTATATTGGGACCAATCTTATTTTTAGTATACATTAATGATATTATTAATATCAAACTATCTGGGAGAATCTCACTTTATGCTGATGATATTGCAATTTTTTATTGTAGTAATAATAATAATAATAATAACAAAAATATAACAGAAGATTTATTTAAAATTGAAGAATGGTGCGAAAAGAATAAATTTTAAATAAATGAAAATGAATGCCATTTTATTGACACAGACAGAAAAAATAACAGGATAACTGATAAAATTAAAATTAACTCTACAGAAATAAGAAAAATAACAGAATTTAAATATCTTGGCTTAATAATTGATGAAAATTTAAACTTTAAAGGTCATATTGATTATTTAATTTCAAAAATTAGTAGATATACGGGGCTATTTAAAAGAATTTCTCGATACCTAAATGCTGATATTAAAAAATTATTATATTTTAGTTATATTCAGTCAAATTTAGTATATTTAGCTCCAATTTGGGGACAAGCAAATAAAAATGATTTAGAAAGACTACAAAGAACACAAAATAAAGCTATTAAATCGTTATATCAATTACCATATGATATAAAAACAAATTTATTGTACAGAAATACTAACTTATTTAATATTAGTGAATTAATTTTTCAACAACAAAATAAATTAATACATAAAATGTTACAAAATGAAATTAAAACTAACTTAACAATAATAAATAGATCAGATACACATAATTACCATACGCGGTCCTCGAATAAATTAAATTTCAACACAACTAAAACTTCTAAAGGTAAAAAAGCTATAAGTCATAATTGCTATATTCAATACAATAATCTTCCTAAATCCATTAAATCTATAAAAAATTTAAATACTTTTAATATTCATTTAAAAAAACATATCTATGACCAAAGGGAATAATTTTTATTTTAAATATATTTTCTATTCTTCGTAGCGATGATTATTTTTATAAATATTTAACAAAAGGTAAACTATCATCCATAATTAAATAGAATTTAAACGTAGAAATTCTGATAAGTTTAAAAACTGCTTTAGCTTACCTCATTCTAGGGACCTTATATAAAATATCAATGCTTTATACTAAATCAACATTTCTAGATAAATACTATTAACAAACAATATTTGCTAATTTTTCTGTAAATTACTTAAAAAAAATATTTAGAAGGATTACACGAACGACTTCACATCTTCTGATCTGTATTTTGGTTAATGAATTTTAATTTTAAACTAAATAATAAGTTTATCATAGTAAAATATAAAAGAAAATATCAAAGAATAATTCCAATTTTAATGTAATAATGAATCCAATATAAAATCTTTGTATTTTTTAGGATTCTGAAATATATTGCTTTGAATTTAATCTACAACTTCAACCAAGTCATAAAATTTACAACTCTATTCAGTCAACAGTAACAGTGACCTTCAGCTTCATTTTAGCAGTCAATTTTTTTTCTGTCGTACTTGTCATTTTATCAACTTTAAGCCCGAGTTAATTAAAAGCATATTTTCCAATGCCGGAGCAATTAAAGCAATGTTTATAATTATTTATAACAACAAAAAATACAAGTTGTTTTGGCATAGTGGATTTTATAATTTATTCAGCTATGTGTACAATACATCACTTTAAAACATAAAAAATAATTCAAAGTACAAAGAAAAGTAAGAAAAGTAAAGCACCCAATTATTATTCTCAACGTTTCAATGGATAAACAAAAATCTCAGACTATGTAAAGATTTTAACACAGATTGTCACTAGTTTTCAATTGGTTTATATCTTTTTGCTATTTAATAGTAGCAAGGCTAATGGTCAAATAATGAAGGCCAAAAAGAGAAATTCTATTCACAAAACTTGTTAGAAATAAAAAGTTAAAAGAGCTGCCTAAAAAATAGTTCTCACGTAGGTACTAAATTTGTGTTTGTAGCATGATACTCCCTAAATCACAATTTTATATCATTAGTATTTCATTAGTATGTAGTTCAATTGATTTGAAAAGGGTACAAGATACCAAAAAATGTAAAACAAAAGTTTTTAAATAAAGCGAGAAATACAATTTTTGGGTTCTCCAGCATCTATAAAAATAGCTTAGGTTGAACAAAGGATACATGGTCCGAAAATTGTATTACCCTGTATCTTGAAAAACAGCGTTTTATGGCATAAGTCTGCATGAAGTTTATTAAGTATAACTCTTGGTAAAAAGAGGGCCAATATGGGGATGTTGTTAATAGATAGAAATACAAAATTGGTTAAATGGGAAAAAGTTGCGTAATTAAAGAGCTAATAAAGCGATGTTCCGAAATTTTTCAGGTGATTTTTCATTTTCGAGTTATTTCGAAAAAACTAAATTTTCGAATTTGTAATTCAATTTTTTTCTGGCGTTGATATGAAAGGTAGAGCAAAACTAATAAATCTTCTTTATAGCAAGTTTTAATAAACTTAAAGATTACGTTATCAGTTTTTTACTCCAATCAGTACTCCACTCGGTACCACCGATCAGTCTCAAATTTTAACACAAGCTAAGTATATTTTTTACTAATTAATCGAAGGTTTTTTCTCACCGATAAATATTTTTTATAAACAATTTAAGGCCAAAATTTTGGTCAAAAATCGTTTTTTTTTTTAAAGCCGCTATTTTGTCAAAAAAATTTATGTTGCTTATTCCTTCGATTAATTAGAAGATTATACATTACTTTAACGAAATCCGATTGGTTTTTGCATATTAGATGATACAGTCGATATATCCAGAGATATCGTTGTCACCGCAAGATGCCTTTTTTGAGAGGAACTCCTAGAGATCAGCTATAGCAGCTTTCAAAATTATTATTTTTACAAATACAAAAATCTTAAAATACAGTTAAAAGTTACCATAATATGTGTACAAATTTTTACATTAATAAATTTAGAAGTCTTCTCAGGAAAAATTCTTGAAAAATCTCTTTTTTAGGCCTCCTGACTGTATATAACCCTTTAAGGTTAGGAGACATTTTATGATTGTTTAGGGTCCTGCTTGGCTGTGAATGCAAGGCACTTTGAACATTTATAACTCTGTTGTTGGTATTGCTGTTTTTATTGTTATTGTTAAAAATTAAAAAAATCTAAAGCTTTAAAATTGTGGCCCACTTATCAACCCAGTATGTAAAGGTAAAAAAAAACAGTAGAAAAAGGAGTAGTTACTGCTTTTCAAAAAAGAAGCATTTTTTATCTATTATTGTTATACAAAGAAACATTTACCCTAATACTAAGCTCCATATGTTCCACGTATTTGTACAGGGTTATTCATTATATTTTGACACCCACCTACCGCTCTTATTACGAGTTATAGAAACAGGCTTTAAATACAAAAGTTTTAGGATTTTTCGCGTAGTATCTTTTGGTAATAGCGGAAATAAAAAATCGACTTTACAACATTGAAAAAATTAATTGAGTCATATTTTTTGAAATGGAACACCCTGTATATTATTCGCTCAAATTAAAGATCTCTTTGTTCTGATTTCAAATATATATAATTTGTTGGCATTTGGTTCAGCCACTTTTGAAATATTTGAGTTTAAAAAAATACTTTATTTAAACTACAACAATACGTTTTTGAGGCAACTTGATGTATATTAAAGCAACAAACTTTAATGACTGATGATCTCCAATTGTGGAAAAATAAGTTATAAACTCAAATATTTCAAAAGTGGCTGAACCAAATGCCAACAAATTATATATATTTGAAATCAGAACAAAGAGATCTTTCATTTGAGCTAATAATATACAGGGTGTTCCATTTAAAAAAATATGACTCAATTAAGTTTTTCTATGTTGTAAAGTCGATTTTTTATTTCCGCTATTACCAAAAGATAATACGTAAAAAAACCTAAAACTTTTGTATTTAAAGTTTTTTTCTATAACGTGTAATAAGAGCTGTAGGTGGGTGTCAAAATATAATGAATAACCCTGTACATAGACAGGTAAAAAATTTCCTTTTAAACGTCATTTAAAAAGTATTATCTATAAATAAGAGAAAAAAGTGAAAATAATACATACGTAACCGGTTTTTATTTTAGGAAGCACAATGGTCTTCTCAGTCAATTATTTACTAGTCTTCCTTTATGTATGTGATGAGACGATAACATAAGGACGCTTGAGATTTTAAAGGTTAAGTTATATCACGATTGTTATATCATTCAGGTTAAATTTCGAATAAATTAAGAAAAGCAAAATCCTAACTTTAAAGATATTCTTAGTAAATAATTGATGTCTGATTACTGTTATTTAAAATGATTTTATATTTTTGCAAAAATCGCGTGTTGCAAAATTTACTAGCGATGAAATTTTAACACAACAATGAGATATTAGAAATGTTAAAAAATGATATTACTAAAATTATATTTTTAGATTGTATTGAAGCAAGCTGTTGAATTTGGTATTACAAATTGTTATTAGTAGTGGCAGAAGGCAAGCATTAAATGTTTAGTTATTTTTGTATAAACGCTGCTTTATTTCTACTATCGTTGGCTTACTATATAATTAAAAAAGGAAGCAAATATATACCTTGCCACACAATGCACCAAGTATACGTATACATATTTACTTAGACTTGTATAGAGTACATCTGCGTTAGAGATGAGGAAATTTGACTATTAAGAAAATATATCTAGGAATTTTACTCAAACCGCCAATTCCAAACAATGCATTTTTTAGTCGTTATATTGGGTTATATTTAATATTTACGTAAAGCTTAAAAATATGCTTGTTTGATGTAAAATATATTAAATAACACTGAGACAAAATAGTTCAGGGATTTGGCAGGATTAGCCAGTCATATATCTTTTTGTGTTTAAAAGTCTTGAAACCCCTTATTTTCACATAAGTCATGGTGTCATAAATTATATGTGTGTGATTTCATGGATTTATCGCTAGATATCCTATACCAAAGAGCAACTCATTACCAAGAGGCAAAAGATGACGTTCCCGCCCGTGCTATTTTTTTTTTGTACGCATCTGCAAAATCGCTATATTTGAGGTGGTGCTATAGGGTTAGAGCTCGGATGGTGTCGGAATTCGTGGCATTTGTTTGTAAACAAACAAAATGAACTTTTGGTGTTTTTTTATAGTGTTTCCATTCTTAATAGTAACTTCTCAGTGTGTTTTCATTTTTGAGTAAAATGTCGGAAATTAAGAGATCTATCTATCCACACAATGTATTTAACCAAAACCGGCGAAGTTGTACGCTGGTAAGTTTTCCAAATCATATATGTTTATGTTACTCGTTTCTTAGTAGTCATAAAAATACATTTCACAATAAAATGCATGTCGATCTATTAGGTACCTACTTAGAATTTAGAATAACTTGCAATCCGGTTACAACTTTTTACAACAAACTTTAGACCGAACAGAAAAAACAACACAGGCATTTATTTTGCTCACCGATAGATTACTAGGTTTCATACAATACATACAAGCTTGTTGTAGGTTTTATTTCATTAATAATTTTATAAGAGAAATTTTGCTTAAGTATCTTACTTTTTTAAGTTAATAAATCAAGCGAAGAATAAATAATTCAACCCAAAAGCAGGTTTGTTTACTTGGCTTAAAAGTCAATTGCAAAGTGACTTCATAATAACTTATTACATCTATATAAAGTCTGTTCAAAGATATACCGTCTGATTCTTAACCCCAATTCCAGTCATAAATCGTGTCCTTTTTACCTGATGGCGCAGGGTCGCACCAGAGAAAAATAAGACAGAGAGAATAATATTGTCATATTTCCCCAGATATTCATCATTTTTTCCAAATTTCTATATATTTTTGATATTATTTATTTAACATTTCGGAAACCACTCTACGTGCTGCGATTGCATATCGCTGGCCTCGCCTTTATTTTATGAACCCTGACCAGTTTGAACTGTTTGTATAAACTGTTCTTGAGGGGTTCATATAAAAAGCGTACCAGCGAGATGCAAAGGAGGGCGTCGTGTCCCGACGAGGAAGGCGTCACTGTGGTGCCGCACGAATAGTACGCATAGTACGAATAGCGCCAGCCCTTTAGGCTGACAAAGTACTCGGCTAGAAGCTGCCCCCTACGCTACCCAACTTAGTTACGTAAGTGTATTATTGTGCTTGTACCTGATATCAATATAAGTGTTTTGGTAAACCGCAGCCTATTTTATCAACCTTGACGACCCCTAGCGCGACATTTGGTGGAGGCGCCTTATAAAGCGTGACATTTGGTGGAGGCGCCTGGTTCTTTCTCGTTGGTAAGTTCTTCCTAACTTGCCAAGGGCCTTTTGTGTTTTATAATTTTTTACTATCTCTTTCAGGTCATTTTAGTGTTTTTCAGTGCATTTTTAAAGTGTTTTTTGCAGGGCGTTATAGTGCATTTTTTTTGTCAAATTATTTTTTACAGTGATTTTTTTTAAAGGGCATTTTTACAGTGTTTTTTTTTCAGGGTATTTTTTTTACATTGGTTTTTAAAGGGTATTTATTTTACAGTGGTTTTAAGGGGAATTTTTACAGTGCTTTTTACGTCTATATAATTTTCCTACCCCATTCTCATCCCAAAAAACGTTTGACATAATTTTGTCTTGTGCCCGTTAACGCTGGCGAGATTAAAATTATCCAAACAGAACCTATAGGAAAACCCACCTCGTGCCCGTTAACGCTGGCGAGGCTAGGTTTACTATAAATCCCACCTCAAAGCGTCTACTGTAGTCCTGTCTTGTGCCCGTTAACGCTGGCGAGATTAGATTACATAGACTGCTAAATATAGAAATAGTTCCACCTCGTGCCCGTTAACGCTGGCGAGGCTAGAATTATTATATATTGGGGTTAATCACTAAACTACCCGTAACCTTTTTTATTCCTGTTATCCCTTTTATTTAATTTTTATGGCCCGTAGGAAGCTTAACAAGATTCAAAGAGAACGAAAAAGGCAAGAGAAGTTGAGGGTTGTTAATAACGGCACATCGTTAGGTTTACCAAATACACTACCCGTAAACATTTTTATTTCAAACGAGCAACAATTAAGGGCCCTGAGATTAAAAAGGAAATTTTTAAATTTATTTGGCGACAATGAAATATAATATTTTGTTTTGACATTGAGGTCGTCGCTCATGAACTTAAAGTGTATTTTGAAATTCAATACACAAGGTTCACGGGCTTGTTATGTTATCAATTAAGCATGTAATATTATTAACAAAGTGTTATGCAAATAGTACCGTTATTTTTATAAACATATTTTCATATCTAAGCGCCATTCAAATATAAAGATTTCCAATTTTTTAAATATATTTTTTTATTATTATTATCTTGTAGGTATATTTGTACTGCCTTTTTTTTTTTATCGCCATTTTTATAAGGTACCATAGAGATATTTATATTTTATTATCATTTTTAGGTTTGATACTTAATATAATAACAGTACATATGTATATTTCGCCTCTGATGTTTAATGAGCAGCCGCCATTGCCGGTAACCAGGACCACGGGCAGCAAATACAAAACTTTATACCTGTTTTTAGGAGCATGTTCATTTTTTACTTTTTATTTTCTGACTAATCTCTTTTTTATTTTATAGGACGACCTTCCAAAAAATAAAATAATGGATTTTTTTTTTTCAAAAAGTTTTAAAAGCTGTGGAAAAAATGGAACTAGTACCCTTTTGGGAAATCAAAGAAAGGGATACTTAGTATTTTATACATGGTCTTTATTCATACAATCTGGGCTAAATGTAAGGTACTTTTTCTTTTAAAAAGGGACTTGAGAATTAAGAACAAGAATAATCTATTTAATTTCAAAAATATATAAGGGAGCTCAACTGGATAAAAGAATTTTGGGAATTGATGTATGGTAAGATGGTAAGAAAGAACAAGCTATTCTTGACTGAATTTTATTTTTTCAATTTTTTTATGAATTCAATTTTAAAAATTATAATTATAAAGTTTTCAAATTTGTTTTTATAGTTGGGTACAAACAAATGGTTAGTATTTAAATGTGTGTTTTGTGTTAGTATGAAAGAGGGTATACCCAAAGTTTGTTGGTTTGAATGTTTTTTAGGTATAATTTTAAGTATAGTTTACCTTTATTGCGATAGTAAATTTTAGATTAAGTTAGCACAAACCATACAGAATACTATTTTTTTATTTTTTGCGTTTATAATAAACAAACATATCATCACGTATAAATTTGATCAAGTTCATTACTATAAATAAATCACGAAGGTAAAGGTAGACAGTTCATTATTTTATTTAATCAGCAGAAAAGTAAACAATTGTTATATAATGCCATTCACCCAGTTATTGTTGTTAAAGTTAAATTGTAATATACGGTGTCTAATGAAAATAAGTTAAACAAAAACAAGGGTGTATTTTATGACTGAGACATTGAAAAATAAATCAGGGTCAGAATTTTTTTATAAATCCAACTTCTTTTATATTTTTAAGTCGAATATTATTAAATAAATTTAAATATAGCGTACAATAATGATTACCATATGCATTTTGTAATCGGGTATTTATTTGTTTATATGACTGAAAGTCATATGTTTTCCAAATAGGGGGACATGGAAGAAGACTCTGAACACGGAGTTGAATGTCCGCCTATTTGATGGTGATATGTGTTATGTATATGATTATTTTTGACTAGAAGTCATGTTTTCCGAGTAGGGGAACATGGAAGAGGACCTTCATATAGAGTTGAATGTTCGCCTACTCGATGGTGGTATGTATACCGTTATTTAAATGGCTAAGAGTCATTATGTGAGTATAGGGAGACATGGAAGAGGACCTTCATATAGGGTTGAATGTCTGCCTATGCGAAATATTAAGAGTTATATGCAAGTAGCATTTGAAGTTTATGTGACTTATGTGAAATATTAAGAGTTATATGCAAATTGTATTTGAAGTTTATGTGACTTTATTGATGAACAAATAGGATGGTAAATATGGTAAATATTTGATGATGTGATTACGCTATATTTGGGTTTTAAATTCTTATGTAAATGTGTATAATTTTGTTTTTCCCTGATGAATTAGAGACCGATGTCTCACTGTCTCCAAAAGAGTAATACTTAGACACCAATAAAAGTTCTATGTAAAAACCGGGTGAATGTTCTTAGCCTGTCTACTTTTACTTAAACATCATAGTATCATGTAGGTTTTCATTATTTTTCATTATTTATAAACTGTTTTTTTCCTTTTAACTGCCGGTAGTCTTTTTTTTTCCATGTACCATTGGGAGACCACACGACCTGGATCGAGAGCCACAAAACACACCAAAAACCCAAAGGCCAGTCGCCGCTCGCATCCACAGAGCCAGCGTCATGCATCAGCCACGCACGGTCCACCATGGCTCGCCAGCCTGGTCTTCCCTCACAAACGCCGAACTTCTGCACAACGAGCCGTGACGACACTGGTTGATCACAACTACCCTTAGGATTAGCCCTGCAAAGTTCCCGTCAATCACGGCTTAGTAACGGCACTCAACGGCACCCAAAGTCCGGGTGGCCGAACTCTTTGGAGGAGGGAGACCCCTGCTGCACTGGGAGTCGGCAACAAAACTAGCCGATCCCACCCCCAGGACACAGGAACCGTGACCGCTGCGTCTGAGCAAGAAGCAGATGACAAGGAGCCTCAACGCCTAAGATGTGTCGGGTTTTGTCGGTGTGTAGGCTATTCGATCAGTAACGTGTTGGAACTCCCTAATAATAGAACTTTGTAAAGAAAGTGTGTAAATGTGAACCAGACTACCAGGACAGTAACCATTTTTATTCTTCATTTTTAAGCTAGTTTTACCATTCCTCATTTCACCCAAATAAATACGGAGTGTACCGAGCCTGCGAGCTCCAATTGTTTGTGTTTGTAATATTGTTTTTATGTTTGTTTATTGTATATTTTGTTTATCTCCGTTTTGTATATTTGTATTTTGTAAATAGGTGATATTTTGTATATATGTATTGTGTAAATATTTAAAGCTAGGGGCTAGCTTTTACAGGCGCGGGGGAAATGTCATATTTCCCCAGATATTCATCATTTTTTCCAAATTTCTATATATTTTTGATATTATTTATTTAACATTTCGGAAACCACTCTACGTGCTGCGATTGCATATCGCTGGCCTCGCCTTTATTTTATGAACCCTGACCAGTTTGAACTGTTTGTATAAACTGTTCTTGAGGGGTTCATATAAAAAGCGTACCAGCGAGATGCAAAGGAGGGCGTCGTGTCCCGACGAGGAAGGCGTCACTGTGGTGCCGCACGAATAGTACGCATAGTACGAATAGCGCCAGCCCTTTAGGCTGACAAAGTACTCGGCTAGAAGCTGCCCCCTACGCTACCCAACTTAGTTACGTAAGTGTATTATTGTGCTTGTACCTGATATCAATATAAGTGTTTTGGTAAACCGCAGCCTATTTTATCAACCTTGACGACCCCTAGCGCGACATTTGGCGGAGGCGCCTTATAAAGCGTGACAATATCTCGTACCGATTTCATTCATAAATACGATTTGCTTTCGATGACCTCCAAACCGAAGCTCAATCCACTCAAATAAGCTGCCACGGGCGTGCACTGCAGATTTTGGGATATTATAAAGCACAGTGAGAGTGAGTATTGAGAGGCGCCGCAGAACACTCTCTCTGCTCGCCGTGTTGCTACCGTACTGGCTAATGTCGGGGTGTATTGTGAGAATTCTACGCGCCAATCTCGGGGTGTTGCCGTTTGAAGGCCGTAGCGTGGTCGAGCTGGCGGGGAGAAGAGATATTATTCTCTCTGTCTTATTTTTCTCTGGTCGTACCCTCCTTAAATAAGGATTCTAAGAAAATTTATTCAAAATAAATGTACATTTCTTTCACCTAAAGGATTAAGAGAAGGTGCTAAAATTAAATGGATGCTAGTTTTCTGAAAGCTTTTCGAAAGCTCATATGGTAAATTGCTAAATACTTGCAAAATGAAAAAATAAAAATGTCGCATTATTTTAAAAATTCTACAAGTGAGTGAACAAGAAAGTTTCATAAAAAAACATTTGTCGCCAGATGCAAAACAAATTATAAAAAACGTTTATGAGTCGTTAGTGAAAACGGGCTGCGATGAAATAAATGCAGTTAAAAAAACAAGCAATATGACAAAAATTCCAGTATCCACAGTGCGTGATATAATACCAAAACTACTTTTGGAGATGTGATGTTGACAAAGCTAACTGTTTGAACGAAAGTGAAAAAGACCTTATTCGAAGAAAAGTGTACGAAATGTTCACACAAAACATTGTGGCAACACTGGATTCCTTAAAGTCGAATTTAAATACGAACAAAATTAATATGTTGTGTAACAGAACTAGACTATACAACATATTGCTTCAGATCTGTTCTAAATACCAGATAATATATATCCTATTTACCTATTTCTTTGCTTAGAGCTGGAGCTTGCAATAAGGAGGATTAATGGGTTGCTCTTTGCCTGTACTTTCGGAATCAGTGTGGCCAGATTGGCGATATATCGCAATTTGGGACATATTTTGTAAATTTTTGCGTCATTTTAACAAAAATCACAAAGCGATTTTTGATCCTTTTTAGAGAATTTAAATTTTTTGGCCGTTTAAAAAAAATGCTAAATGGCAGATCGGTAATTTTGTACATATTACCATTTTATAAGAACACCAAAGAGTCACTTTAAAAACCATGTATTAAAAATATATCGCATAGTGTAATTAGTGACCGTCACTTGGCTGCTCCTAACCGAACCGTTACTTTCCAGTTACAAAAACTAAGATTCTACTTTTCTCGTTCATGCATGCAGAGAACGAAACGAAGCTTCGATAGGTACCTACTAGTCGGAGTGATCCCAAATTTTCCTATTTTTACTTTCTTTTCTTATGTTTACCTAGGGTAAGTCGAATTGTTATCCATAATATTCTGATTTTATTTACATTACAAAGGATAACCAGACTGGAAGGGTGATTTCTGTCCATAAGGAAGTCTGAGATCTGAGTATCAGCGTAATCTCTAAATTTACAGTCTGCATAAAGGTGCCTAATAAAGCCCCCAACATTGTTTGGGCACCAGATTATTAAACAATTTACCTTCTCCTAATCCCCGCTCATTCAAACTCCGTATCAATGTATTACATTTTCCTCTTATTTAGACGCACGGTGCGTTAGTTTTAGGATTGAGGTCTAAATGGACTGCATAAAGATTATGTTGACATAATGTTGTTAAAAATAAGAAATGATAAAGTTTTTGTTAACCGTTTTATTCTTGAATGAATTACTTATTCCACAATTTACCTTATAATTATAAGAGATAACTAATTTTTAAATCTACTTGTTCAAACACAAATTAATATAGTAATTTCTTATATTGCCGGTCATAGACACAGAGGCAAATCTTTTCTTTAAAAAACTTTTTCCAATTACCGTCTGAATAGGAGTGCTTTCCATGAAAATATTCTGAACGTAAGAAGCATCAACAGGCAGTCAAGCGAGAAACCCCGCGAAGCATAAAAACGCAACAAAACAGTCACGTAGGCATTTTAGTAACCCTGTCCGTTAATAATTATTTGCGAATGTCTAATCTATTTAAAACTATGTATACAGGGTGTTAGAAAACTCCACGGACAAAATTTTGTATGTCATGCTTTTGCCCAAAATAAGAACGAATGTTCCTATTAACTTCATTTCCGAAATACAGGGTGATATAGTTAAAGAATACAACAGGACTGTTGCCTTGTTACAAAAAGATAGTGTTGTCGCAAAAAGAAATTGGGCGGTTAAAAGGATCGTAACCAGAAAAAAAAATTACTTTGTTATTATATATTATGTCCAATGGTAATGAGGATATTCCATAGGTAAACCAAAAATTATTGTGTGTACAGAATTTGAATAGATGTCTTTTAAACGTCTGTTAAATAAATAGGAAAATTCAAAATAGAACTAAAATTATATCACACTGTATCTTAATTGATAGCTTAAACTCATCCTATTTTATTTTGATTGGTAAATTCCCAAAAGAACGAATCAAACTAATATTATTTTTCAAATTATGTTCCATATTTAATTTTAGGTATGTGTTGCTGTTTTAACTTTACTGTTAAAGTAACTCTGTCCATGTTTTTTATTTTTCATTATATTATTTTAATAATAAATACCAACTCTCTACATACATACATACATACACACAACCAATAAATTTGGAGTGTTCTTTTTTTCTCTTTATTATTAACTGATCCAAAAAAAACAAATAAATCTCTCAGAAGAACTTAATACATGCACATAATATGTACTGTGGTTCTTGTATTTTTAAATATCTTTTATGTCTATTTTGTACATCATTCTGTTAGGAATCTACTGTGTTCCATCTTAAATTTTAATATATCTTTTAACGCATAACCCGGTATTTTGTGTCTTATTTAACTTTGTTCTTGTCCTATTGTTTTTTGTTATTTTATTTGACGTTTCTACAATAAACTTTTAGGTAATAACTATTATAAAAGTGTTATGGCAACGCGTATATATAATTTTTTTAACCATACATACCAATAAAACAAAGAAAAACAATGTATAACTTCTGATTTCTTTTTTATGTAAAAAAGGAACTAATTGGTGCCTATTGTTCTTTTTTCTGTAGAGCTCTGAGGAAGATTTTAACTGAAACGAGACATCCGCATTGAAAACAAAAGGGGCTTCTTCAATCAACTGGCCTGATCCCACCAAAAGTACCAACTACATCTTAGAACTGGCCACTAACCTTTTTAAAATAACATATTTTGATCACTAACCACATTAGTTTTGATATTTTATTTTCAAATAAAATAAGTGGCGATGCTTGATGACACTGCTAACTATTTTTCTTATTATTTTAGTTATTACAATGGTCTAAAACAGTGATTTCCAACCTTTTCACACTTGAGTTGGTACCACCTGAGAATTTTGTAGGGTCGTGGCATATCAACACTGGTTTTGTTATAACTTTTTGAGGGGGTCAAATAAATTCTGTACACATGTAAATAACTTTACAAAATTTAAGTATATGTAACTAAAACAAAATACAGAAAATAAATCCATAAAACTAGAAAAGGTCGCTTATATGTAATTGTAATTAACAAATGACAAACACAATTTTCCAACACTAAAATGTCTTTATCAGAAGGCTTAATAAGAAATTTTTTGTATTATAATTGAACCCTTCTGCGTATTACCAAAGTGCAGCACGGGTTATATTTTTAAGCAGAGTAACACCGAGTCAAATAAAGGAGAAAATATTTAAACAAATCTCATATGTCATGAGTATTTATTGTGAAAATTAATTAATTAATACGTTTTAAACAACGAATAAAATAAAAATACAATTTATAATGATGTCTATTGTCCAAGCAGCATAAATCTGTCGATTGGTCGATTTAGGAAAAAAGGAGCAATGCCATTGGTTGAACGACAGATGCCTTAAATTCTCGCTGTTATCTAGACCACCTAAACTTGCTTACATTTTACAATAGTTGGTGCTGCTCCAGCTGCAGTTACATAATGCATGTCTGGGTGGATGGATATTAAATATTGATCTTAATTTTTTTTACTGTTTTCGTAGGTATTTTCGGAGGGTATTATGCGGCTGCTGCAAACTTTTTTTAATGACAAAGTATTTTTGAATATTTCCATTATTTGACTGAATAATATTTTTGACGGTTCGTCACTCAATTTAGTGCAGTTGTAAAAAATGTGAAAAATACAAAATTTATATGCGGCCTAATTGACAAAATTAGCCTACCAAAGATTTTTTTAATTTTTTGATTTTTTTATAAATCATGTGATAGAAACACCACTTTAAATTTTATTGTTTATGGGTTATCATGTCTGTAATTTCTAGTTGCAAAATCTCACTATGAAATGTTACGGGTTGCCTGTGCATTTTCGCGAATGTCATGTTTATTAAAAGTCGGCGTTGTCTTTTTAATAAAAAAATAAATTTTTAGTTTTTAGTTTTTCAATAGTGCTGATGGTAAAAAATACCCTGGATTATTTTAAGCATTGCATTTAATTAGTTAGTGAAATGTTTTTTTTCATTAACGGCTATACCTATTGTTTTGTTAGTATTGCATAATTGTGTTAAGTTTAACGTAAAAATCTTTCTAGGGGAAGTACTTAAATTTTACAGAGATTTTACTTCAAAAGTCACAAAAACATTACTTTTTAATTTTTAATAGTGCGGGTAGTGACAAAATACCGTAGTATCTTTAAAGTATTGTGCTCGGTATTGCGTTTAATTCATTATTGGAACTTTTTTAGTGTTAATGATTAAATTTGTCAAGCGTTGGTTTCTCGCATTTAATTATTGGCTGTACTGTGCTGTCCGTGGTTCTTGGTATCTTGGTATTTGTTAATCGTAACCGTTTTTAAAAGAACATTATTTTAAAGGGATTTTACTACAAAGGTAACAGTAACATTATTTCTTATGATGACTTGTTACATAAAAAAATTATTCTGAATTCATGTGAATTCATACCAGGATTTACCGGTTTCGATATGCAATGAATTTCACAACACGTTGTATTGTCAAAAGGATAGAAGTGTGTAAAATGATTTTATAATAGATTTTTATTATTTTATATTTTAACAGATTTAATTTTCTTACTTAATTACTTTAATAACTGCTATTACAACTTTAGATTTTCTTTGATATTTATAAAGGCTTTCCTCTAATAAGCAATTAATGCTTAAAGTATTGTGAAAGAACAGATATAGTTCTTCCAATACTAACAACAGAATTTTTTTTGTATCTTTTTTAATATTTACGTACGTATTTAGTACTGTTTTGCATAAAACCTAAACAATATGTTCTAGCTGACATCTTCTAGTTGGTCGTTTAGGTTTTAACAAATTTTGTCATTGGTAATAAGTTTCAAATGATCTTTATCACAAAACTTGTTGCTGAAATAAACTTTACCTTATTATTGTGGAAATATATATTTAAACCGTCCTATCCTTTTTAAATTTACAAATTACTCCGGTCTTAGCGATAATGAATTCCTCCGTTAAATTGCTATGCAGTACGGAATATCATTAAAGTAATGATCAAAAAAAAAAATAAAAAGTTCTCTTAAACCTTACGATTTTAACTTCTATTGTTTTGTAATAATAATCCTCCAGAATCATAAGAACATTAAAAAGTTTTTTTGACGTTTTGAAATTAAATAGTTATTAGTTCTATCTCATGGGATGATATCGCCGACATTCGCACCCGGTGGCACTCACCCTAGCGAAGCAACTGCGATGTAGATATTTGAAAAATTTCTCAAATTTTATTTAATCAAGTAAGTAATAAATTTGATTGACATTTAAAGCTATCTTTGTGTGTGTTGTTTGACACATCCGAAGTGTCCAGTTAGCTAAATATTGATTAAATTGTTTTGTGCCACGGAACGTTGTAATCTTATACTTGCCAAACCGATTTTAAATATTAATAAATCTCTTTAAGAATGTTTGTTAAAAAAATATTTCACATTGATATTTTTTCCTTTTTACAGAACGTTTTTAAGATGCTTTTTGAAAAGCACAGTGCGCTAGAATTTTTTATTTGTAATTTATTTATTTAGGTACTGCTATAGCAACATTAATAGTCAGTTGTTACTAAATTGCTTTCAAGTTATTTGGGGTAGATGCACATAGTTTTCACTGGAACACCCTGTTTATCTGAAATATTTCTAATATATTGTTTGATAAAGGAAGATTTATGTATGCCGCAATTAGCAAAATATCAATACAGGAGAAAAAAATTTAAACATACCATTATTAAAAATTTTCCATTCATGATGGTCATCTTAAATTCCAGAGCTCTGAAGAAATATTTTATTTGTAAAAAATATTCCAGAACGTATAACTAAACAGTAAAGCAAATTTTGCTGATTTAACACAGAAAAATAATGAATCAAACTAAATCGTTAGACCGCAACTGCACGTGCGTAAGTTTAATCGGTATTGCAATGCGTGTGCATCACATTAAGCGTCCAAAACAACTAATCACGGTTGGCTGTGGTCGCGGCCAGCTTTACAATTTCGTAAGATCGCGATGCTCGTCTGTTCACGACGCTCCTGCGGCGACCTCAACCGTCCTGCTGAAGATAGTTTGGTGGGAGCGAGATACTAGTTAGCCTAAAAGAAGCTTTTAAGTTTGATATTGGCGTTACCAACAGAAATCACAGAAATGTTGGCGTGGAATTGTTTAATGGTAGGTACGATTTATTATTTAATTTGTATTTCATTTCCGGACGTAGAAATTTTCTCATAATCGCAATTTAGTTCAAAGAATATTTTGCTTTTTGTACCGGGTGAGACAACGATTGCGCGGAGTAATTGTATGCCTTGAAGATTTGTCGATAATAGACCTGTATGTTAAGGTATGGTTGGGTATTCTGCACATTTTAAAAGTATTTTGAATTATACAGGGTGCGTTCAAAAAGTAAGGTGTCACAAATTTAGATTTTTTAAAATGGAACACCCTGTATATGAATAATTTTTTGACTTCTACGTGTAATTTCATAAATTTTTCATCAGTTGTTTAGTATACGAAAAAGTCAGAATTTTCAAGATAATTCGACTTGTATTGAAAATTTAGCAGTTGCAAGAATCTCTTTATAGTGTAAATACTATTTAAATTTTGACTCCAAGCGATTCATAATTTGTATTCTCAGTAAATTAACTCAAAAAAAGGTATCCGCTATGAAATAGTTGACATCTCATTTACAGGATGTTTTATTTCTAGGTCAAAAATTAGAAAACTTCTAATTAAAAAATGCCACTTTTATCAAATGGAACACCCTCTATATTTTTCTGCCATATTATGGCTCATCAAAAACTCTTCACATTTTTCAAAGAATGTCCTATCCCTATCTTTAATAGTTTTTGAATTATTTTGATTGACATTTTTAATACAATAGATAATAGGTATTTCCCTTCGCGGTAGAAGTAAAAGCCAATAGGTATAACTAACTAAATACAAACATAGATATTGTTACATTTACACTAAAACGTAATGAACACGTTATTTTTGTAACTGTAACCCCCCAAAAAAAATCAGTTTCTTCTTAATAAATGTTCGAATAGATGTCCTTCTTGTTTAATACACATGCTAATTCTTCTAATGGTATTTTCCCGAACACTGGATAATTGGCTAACCAACCGGACACTGGATAATATGCCTGGTGTTATTATTTGACATATATCCCTAATCCTATTCTCCATATCCTACCTTGTTGTAGGTAGTGTGACATATACCCTATCTTTTATGTCGCTCCACAGGGAAAAATCTAACGAGGTAAGGTCACATGACCTTGGTGGCCATGCCACAAAACCCCCGTGGCCAATCCATCTTTGAGGATATTCAAATATTCTCTGGCTTCACGATAAAAGTGGGGGGGGGGGGAGTACCATCTTGTTGGAGCCACATATTTTGTCGTTCATCAAAGTCTACCTCTGTCAATAGTCTTGGCAACTCCTGTTGCAAGGCAAATAAATAAGTAGTTCCGTTTAAATGTTTATTAAAAAATATGGCCCTATAATAATTCTGTTTTGAAGAATGCCGCATTAACCGAAAACATTAACCGACCCATTTTGGTGTTGAACTTCACGGACCCAGTGTGGGTTCTCCGTTGCATAATAATGTATATTGTGTCTATTGACATATCTGGAGAGAGAGGCAACATGGGTCACCTACAGACTCTATCATGCAACAAATAGCATGCAGGCGTATATCATGAGTGAGACCAATCTGCTGGAGGGCATTCTAGCCCACGGCATTTTGAGTATGCCCTCGTATATCATGCCTAAAAGGTTAAGCAACTATGTGCCCTATACTGTAATCTATCCCGGAAGGGAATAATGGCTTCGGAATAAAACTGACCTACTTAGGGCAGATATCTGCTTATTTACCAATGGATCCAAAACTAGCAAGGGTGTGGAATATATGGCAGTGGCCCAAAAACAGAGCTGACATATAGCCTGGGGTCATTAGCGACTATATTCCAGGCAAAGGTGTACGCCATTTAGGAAAGTGTAAGAATGCTGGCAAAATGGCAATACACACGTAAATCAATAAAAATCTTTTCTGACAATAAAGCTGCTCTTAAAGCACTGGAATCCAGTTAGTGCACCTAAAAGGTGGTGTGGAAATGCCGCGCGGTGCTGACTGGGGTCGGAAAATAAAACAAAATCACCCTGGTGTGCATACCGGGATTCGCAGGTCTCGAGGGCAATGAAACAGCCGGCCTGCCCGCTAAGAGAGGTACGGAGTCGCACTTTGTAGGTCCCGAGCCGGGTGTTAGGTGCACCGAAGATGAATGGAAAAGATACTGGTCGAGAATACCGGGTCTAAGACACTCAAAGGCATTCATAAAGGGTCCTTTGACACATCAAACTGCGAATAAACTACTGGAACTAAACAGGTTGCACCTTAAAGTCCTAGTAGACTTACATACCGGCCATTGCAGGCTGAGACATCACATGCACAGGATTAGACCCGCGCAAAACACCGACTGCCGTCTCTGCATGGAGGATGAAGAAACGGCAGAACACATAGTGTGTACATGATCTACGGCAGGTAAACAAGATGCTTTTGCCAGATAATCTGATCTATGTCTCTCCCAATACTATAATCAGCTTCATACAGAGGCTGGATCTGCTGGAAGAAATCTGATAGAGATGTGAGCCTCAATAGATCGCAACGGTCGCAGTGGATGGTCAGTTCCTGACCCACTCACTATAATCTTACCTACCTACCTACCTACCTATTGACAGCACCATTACTTCTAAATGAAGCCTCATCTGAATACATTATAAATTTTAAAAAAATATTGGTTTACTTCGACTTGGGTACGTAACCATTGGCAGTAAGTTGCGCGTCTTCGAAAATCATCATCGCAAAGTTCCTGATATAGCTCAATATGATACGGGTGGTATTTATAGTTGCGCGTTGTTCGGTTTGCCGTTGAGTGTTACATATCATACAGTGAAGCTAATCTACGGCTACTAACTTGGGGATTCTCCTGAACTTACAACGGTATTTCGAGATCTTTCTCATGACAACTTCACGTTTTGATTGCCGGTTGAATCAAAACGTTCCATTAAATTTTAAAAACTCCGATGACTTGGTGTTTGCCGCTCAGGATATTTCATCCTGTGTAATATTTCGGCAAAAAGACAATTTTTATCTGCCTCGCCCAAAACATAAATCATATCGATTAATTCATATTTGGAAACATTTATTTTGAGTATAAATAACTGGACAATAAACTTTGAAGTAAAAACGCTTAACTTTAAAACCGATCTTGTTCTCTCAATGTCAATGTCATCCACTAACATTATATTCATTTGTTTTCCATGGTTACTCAGACTGAGCTCCATTGACAAAAGATGCTATAGCAAGAACAGAAAATCGCTAAAAATCTAAATATTTTAAAAACTATTAGAGATAGGGATAGGACATTCTTTATAAAATTTGAAGAGTTTTCGACGAGCTATAAGATGGCAGAAAAATATATAGAGTGTTCCATTTGATAAAAGTGACATTTTTTAATTAGAAGTTTCCTTACTTTGGACCTAGAAATAAAACACCCTGTAAATGAGATGTCAAATATTTCATAGTGGATATGATTTTTTGACTTAATTTACTCAGGGTACAAATTATAGATTGCTTGGAGTCAAAATTTAAGTAGTATTTTCACAATAAAAAGATGCTTGCAAATGTTAGAATTATAGAGCATACACAGTATTTATATCATATATATTTTTATAGAATTATGACATTTGAAAACAACAAAACTATTTATATAACTGACAGTATCAATCACTATTAAAGTAACAATATTAGGTCAACAGGTAATACCTAAACCCTAAACCATTAGGTATTATATACCTATTTAGTCGCATAAACCAACACCCCTTCTCGACTAAATATTCTCTTGGATTCCCAATAACTTTCTCATAAATTTATATTTCACTTTCCCTAGAGGTTTTGTTAATATGTCGGCTTGCATTTCATTGGTAGGACAGTACTCAAAATTGACTTCTTGGTTATTTTTTAAATTTCTTACAAAATGATATTTTACTGCGATATGTTTAGTTCTTGTTCTAATTCCTTCATTATCTAACATTTTCAAAGTGCTTTGGTTATCTTCATACACCGTTATCGTGGGAGGATCTTCTTGCATGTCTTTTAATAGTTGTCGTATCCACTGAACTTCTTGACATGCCTCTGTCAAAGAAATATATTCAGCTTCTGTAGAACTCAGAGATACCATTGATTGCTTTTTGCTGCTCCATGAAATTGGACTATTTAAATATTTAATTATAAATCCACTTGTAGACTTTCTGTCATTGTTATCACCAGCCCAGTCTGCATCAGCATAGCAAATGAGATTATTTCCTTCTGATATATGTCCCAACTTGAGCACATAATCTTTAGTTCCTTTAATATATCGCATTATTCTTTTTACTTCATTCCAATCTACTTTATTTGGTTTACTGACTTTTCTACTCAAAATTGACACGGCTGTCGCAATGTCAGGTCTAGTATTGACAGACAGGTATAATAGTGCACCTATAGCTTGTCTGTACAGGTCATTGTTTGGTAGTAAACTGGAGTTACTATTTTTAAAATAGCCTGGATCCATTGGTATTTCAGATGTTTTCGCTTCTGTCATTTCATATTCATTTAAAATTTTTTCGATATAAATTTTCTGGTTTATACAAAAAATGCCATCCTCATTTCTTTGCACTTCAATCCCAAGATAATAATTTAGATTTCCTAGTGTTTTAATTTCAAAGTTTTCTTGTAGATAATCCTGAACTTCATCAATGTGTTTTTCATTCTTTGCTGAAATTATTACATCATCAACAAATACAAGAACGTAAATGTAATCTCCATCTAATTTTTCTCCGTTTTCTTCGTTTTTCTTTGTATATAAACACAAATCTGACTGACTTCTTTCAAATCCAAATCTTATTAGTACTTCATTAAATGTTTCATTCCAAACTTTTGCTGATTGTTTTAGCCCATAAATACTTTTTTTTAGTTCACAAACATATTCTGGATGCTCTTTATCTTCAAAACCGATAGGCTGTTTCATATAAATTTTTTCTTTTAAATTACCATTTAAATACGCCGTTTTAACATCTAGTTGTTTGATTTGTAAATTTTTAATTCCAGCAATAGTCAGCAGTGTTCTTATTGTCGTTTGTTTCACAACTGGAGCGAATACTTCATCATAGTCTTCTCCATATTTTTGACTAAATCCTCGTGCAACAAGTCTTGCTCTGTATCTGATATTATTACATACTGGGTCATTCTTTAATTTGTATACCCATTTACAATCGACTATTTTCCTATCTTTTGGTTTTGGTACAATATTCCATGTTTTAAACTTATGTAGTGCATTAACCTCATCTTGCATAGCATCTAACCACATATCTTGGTCAGGTCTTTTCATAACATCTTCATAACTTCTAGGTTCGTCATATATGTGCAGATCTCTCTGGTTATATTTCGGCTCATCTTCTGTTGGCTTTTCTTTGTTAATGTTTATTTCTATTTGTTCATTATCTATATTTTCAACTTCTTTAACGTGGTCAATTATTTCATAATTTTCTTCCTCTTGACTGGGTAAAACCGTTATTGACATTTCCATCTCTTCTTCATCATTTTGTTTTGGCGTATTTTGTATATTCCTGTACACCTGCAGATCTTCATTAAATTTAACATTTCTACTGATAGTTATTTTGCAGTTTTTTTCATCAATTAGCCGATATGCTTTAGAGTTTTCACAATAACCCATTAATTTTAATTTTATTGCTTTGTCATCCATTTTTCTTCGTTTTTCTTTGGGTATATAAACAAATGCTTCACATCCGAAAATCCGTATATTATCTAATCTGGGTTTTTGTTTGAACCACATTTCAAATGGTGTTTTTTCACATGCTTTTGTTGGCAGTCTGTTCTGCATATAATTAGCAGTCATTACAGCTTCTCCCCAAAATTTGTTGTCCAGATTTGCTTCCACCAGCATACATTTTGCCATTTCTGTAAGAGACCTATTTTTTCGTTCGGCTACACCATTTTGCTGAGGTGAATACGGTGCTGAAGTTTCATGTCTTATACCATTTCTTTTCAAATAATTTGTTATAGTTCGTGAAACATATTCTCCTCCATTATCGCTTCTTATTATTTTAATTCTCTTGCCAAATTTTGTATACATTTCTTCAGAAAATTCAAAAAATTTTGTTCAACTTCGTTTTTATGTTTAAGTAGGTAAACAAACGAGTACCTACTAAAATCATCAATAAAGGTTAGAATATATTTATTACCACTAGGCGTTTGTGTTTTCATTGGGCCACAAACATCACTGTGTATCAAATCCAATACATCCTTTTGTCTGTTCCCACTTTTCTTTGGAAAACTTTTTTGCGTCATCTTACTTTTTATACAAACTTCGCAGTTACTTGTTTCTTCTTTATTATAAATACCAATGTCTTCAGCTAAATTTTGAGAAACTATGGTACGAATTGAATTATAATTTTTATGTCCAAATCTTCTATGTAATAAGTTTATATCATACTTAGTTTTATCGTTTTGAGCGATCAGTAATCTATTAGAGAGTTTTAATTCGTATAAATTATTTTTTAAATAAGCTTTTGCCAAAATTTTTGAATTTATATCTTGAATTCGGCATTCCCTGTCTTTAAAGATTACTTCCAAACCAAGAGCTGTTAATTTTCTTACTGATAAAAAGTTTCCATCTATTTCCGGACAAAACAGTACATCCTTAACTTGTATACTTGAGTTTTTACCATTTTCATCTTCTACATTTAACCATCCATTACCAGTCCATCTAGATTCAATTTTTGTTCCATCTGCTAAAAATATTGTTTCTTTTCTTTCATAATTGATTTTCTCGAAAAAATTTTTATTACACGACATGTGACAAGTTGCGGCCGAATCAATGTACCATTTATCCTTTGAAGCTAGAGGAGCCACAAAACATGCATGGGTATTTTGTGGTTTCTCATCGTTATCATCGCTATCTGTTGTAGATTTATCATATTCGTTGTTTCGTACAATCTTTTTAGCTTTTTGTTTTTCTCCTCTTCCATCATAACTTTTATTGTCTTTACGCATATACTTGTTCTTTTGGTTATACCAGCATTCATTTTGAAAATGACCTCGTTTATTACAAATATAACAAGTTTTTTCAGTTTTACTTTGTTTTGATCCATACCTTGTATGAAACTTCATAGCAACTTCAGATTCTTTTAAACTAATTTCACTTCTTCTTCTGCTTTCTTGTATCAATCTTTCTTTGACCATTTCAACGGTGAGATCTTGCTCTGGACGTGTTTCTAAAGCCATTACAATTGTATTATAGCTTTCAGGTAGACTACTTAACATGAAAGCTACTACTAACTTTTCTGCCAGTTCTTCCCCCATTGCTGTCAATTGGTCAACCAGCTGCTGCATTAAAATCAAATGATCCTCCATTTCATCATCTTCAGTTAGTTGCATTCTACATAATTTCTTTAGAATAGATACTTTGTTTGACAATGTACACTTTTCGTGGTATTTTCTTAGAGCTTCCCAATATTCTGTTGCGTTTTTTAGTTTTCTCACATGTGTTAGTTGGGAATCTTCAATAAGTAGACCGATCATTGCTTTTGCCTTATTATTTTTTGTCTCCCAAGTACTATCTCATTTTTCTTCTGGTATTTCTTTACATACTATATCCCAGAGATCTTCTTTTACCAACATCAACTCCGTTCTGTATTTCCACGTTGCGTAATTAGTATTGTTCAACATCTTAATTGTGGACTTCGTTTCAACAGCCATTATTTTATATATTTACGTTTCTTCTAAATAACTTCTATGTTACTTCCCTTTCTTATATATAGTTTTAATGCTCTGGGCCCATAACCTGTTAGAATTATAGAGCATACACAGTATTTATATCATATATATTTTTATAGAATTATGACATTTGAAAACAACAAAACTATTTATATAACTGACAGTATCAATCACTATTAAAGTAACAATATTAGGTCAACAGGTAATACCTAAACCATTAGGTATTATATATTTAGTCGCATAAACCAACAGCAAATGCTAAATTTTTATTAAGATAATGTAGTGGGAATCCCGGGCCGGATGGCCAGTAAGCTTTCACCCTTCTTGGGGATTATCAGACTGGTATAACCATCAGGCGCTTCCCACATTTAAAAATATCATCTGATTGAAATATGACCACAAACTAGTTATCATATGCCCATTGCCCAGCCTCATATCAGCTCTTCGGTTTTTCAGTGTTTGTAGTTCTTTAAAAAAAGTAAGGTCGCATGTTTTTCAACCGTATTCGAACAGTTTTTTCTAAAACAAACAAAAATGTTATCAGTAAAATAGTTATCTCACATCCATTGAAATATTTTTCTCTTATTCTATTCTATTTAGCTATACAGGGGAATCATTTCGTTATTTAGTGTTTCATTTTCGCATGGGGCATTGTACCATAGCAGAAATCCTGAAAGCAGCTATTTTATGAAATTCCTTGAAGGATGAATATATGGCTTTACCTACAATTGAAAAGTGGTATGGAATTTAATGAATGCTGGATTTTCCCGAATTGCATTTAGGCAATCGACGAAATGTTTGTAACAGTGATCTGTCCAGCTCACAGTTGATCAATGTATTATAATAATTTTAAAAAATATGTTTCGATTTTACTGCAAGCTCTTATTGATGCAGACGCCAAATTTATTTTTGTAGATAATATAGAACTTCTTCTTTATTCCATGCACTGAAAACAAATCGTCTTAATATTCCATCAGAAAAAGAAATTCCTGGCTCAATAATAAAATTCCATTTGTAATAGTGGGTGATGGTGGTTATCCTTTATTGCCTTACGTGATGAGACCTTTTGAGTAAAGAAACCTTGGTCGTTTGAAGCGAGCTTACAACTACCGCCTTTCAAGGGCACGTCGAAGTGCTGAATGTCGTTTTGAAATTATGGCTCAAAAATGGAGAATATTGTTAAAAGCTATTGAATGCAATGTAAATACAGCAAAAGATATTATCAAAGTCATCTGTGTTTGGCACAATTTCGTTATGACACAGGAACATCCTCAAATACCCGAATGGCATAATCAAAAGAAAATATTTTGCCCTCAAATAATTCACAGAGCACACAGTAGAGAGAGAAAACCTTGTAAACTATTTTAATGGAGTCGGTCGGTACGGTACCATGGCAAAATTATTTGGCCTAGCCCGAAAATGTAATTCATCTTTATAATATAAATTAACTCAGATACCTTACTAAATAAAATGTTTAGGTATTGACGTCCTGTTTAGTGTTTATATCTTTGTTTATTTCTTTTGCCACTTCCGTCCACAGTTTTTTTAACACTCCTACGTTTTTATGTAGGTCATTAGATGGATTCTATAATAGCTCTCTTTTAAAAACCGCCGCCATTAATAGTTCATGCATATCGTCGTTTGTCTATAGAATTTAAGTTAATTCAAAAGTGCTATTCATCCAGGATCACCACGAAGTAAACAGACGCGGTCGTTTACTAGGATACGTGTATACTAATAATAAAATTATTATAATCGAAGCGCTTAGCCTAACTCCAAGCCCTCGGTCGGGACGGTTTAATACTTAACTATGTGGTTGTTTGCTAGGATATATTATCGGAGCACCTAGCTCACCTCTTACCACTAAGCTTGCCACCTGCAGTCTGACACTCTGGCTTTAGCCTTACCAGGGTTGCCAGATTTTAGTTTCGTTTTTATCGTACACAACCTACAAAATTATCGTTTTTGTGGAAAATTATCCTACAAGTCCTAGATTCATGGAACACCTGTAAGTATTATTATAAATATCAAACAATATGTAAATTTCCTGATATTCTTGATCCATAGTTAGCTCGATGACGTCACGAGAGTGAGAGTGTATTCAAATTGATTCTGCTTAATTATAATAATGAAATAAAATTCAGTTGCCAATATTCATAAACTTAATGGAATCAAATTTCAAATTAGGGAACAATAACAATATCAAAAATACCATAACTCAAAAATCTAATAATAATAAAAATTAACGAATCTAATTAGAGTTAACACGTAAACTTAAACTTCTATTACTATGCAGTAGCATACATCACGTCAGCGATTAACGCCCAACGCTCGTGTCGTGTCGTAGAGTACTTGGAATTTTTCTTGTTTTTTTTTCAAAAATTGGGCATATATGCAAACTTTAAAATTATCGTACAAAGTGCGCACGATAATGATTTGTTATCGTTTATCGTACGTGCTCTAAAATTATCGTACATGTACGATAATTATCGTACGTCTGGCAACCTTGAACCTTATACTCTGGTGTGATCTGTTCTTGCATTACAGTGGCTCCCTATAGATAGAGTTCGGGCTTATTCTGTACCGTCTCTGGCCAGGACGAAGTATGCGAGTTAGCTATGTAGGAAGCTGTCTAAAGGTTACGTCAGTCTGATGATCCCAACAAGGGTGAAAGCTTACTGTCTACCCGGCCAGGGGTTGTAGATTAGATCTTGGACTCCCCGTATTTTAATGCACGCTTTGCCACTACTTTATTTTCCTGTTAATAAAAGGACTTTAGTTACGCAATCCGTTTTATACTTAAAGTAACAAAAACGAATTTATTAACGTATAAACATACTAGCTGTATACAAACAATTAAACTAAAGCATTTTAAAATGGGCTTAAATATCTAAGTCATCGAGCTGTCACCATTAGGGGCTCATCAGATTGTTACAACGTATAACAACTCCCCCAACGGTAACCCTGGATTCTTTATATTTTATGAACGAAAAAGAGGCAAACGTGTGTTTATTTCATTTCGAACAAGGAAAAAAAAGAAATAAAGTATTAAAAAAATAAATAAATTTCCCAACCTTAATTTGTATCGTAATACTCTATAATAATGGAACAGTATTTCTGTTTTTTTTTTTTGTTAACATTTTTTCTATTAAATATTTTATTTAGTGATGCAACAGAAGTATTGTAGCGGAAGCAGAAACAGAAACAAATATTAAAAGTGTTATAAAATAGAAACGGAAACGGTGAACTCATGTGAAATTTTGCTACATCTTTATTTACCTAAGCAAATCAAAATTGACGCAACTTATATTTCAAAAATAGAAGTTCAACAGCGTTTTCTTCATGTATTCTTTTTCGTTGACCATCATTTATTAAGGCTGCTTTACAAGGTAGTTGCTCGCTGAGAACTTAATGAATCTTCTGTTGTTAAAATGCAAAAGCAGAAGTCTAAAATAATGCAGAACTGCCGCATTTTCGAAAGTAGAAGCAGAGGTCCGTTACATCACTAGTATCAACCATAGGTGTCGGCTGATAAAACACATTAATTATTAAATTCAATTGACATTTAGAACAGCCTGTGACTATGATATTATTATGGATGTGCTGTGCGAAATATTCAGAAGGCAAATAAAGTAGTAGCTGTCTTTAATTAACATTGAGCTCTTGCACAAAGAACTATGAACGGTAGGCGAAAAACTGGAAGGTTGACTTCCTGGCACTGGGTTTTCTCTGCACACGACTTTACTCTTTTACTCCACAATAAACTTAAGAAAATCTATTGGGTTCATCATAAAGCTGAAAAGTTGTTTCATGGATTTATTATAATAAGGATTCGATATCTGTATACTGTGAACGTATCGAACGTGAAGCCTTATATTTTGTTGTTTGTTATTCTCGTGGGGGAGCAGTTTACGAACTACGAACATAGACAAGACTACCAATTACTACGTAATTGAATCAAAAATTGTAGTAGAAAGAGATAAAATAGCTTTGGAGTGTTGGAGCTCAGAAGTATTGCTGTCTGTTATGGTTGTTTAGGAACACGGCTGAACCTCGGTCTGAACACTCGGTTACACGTACGTCTTTGTCTAGTGAACTAGAAAAGAAAAAGTGCGACGTATAGATTTATATAGATTTATAAATGACTCGGAGCGACTTTAAATAAACACCTTTAGAACTAATATAACCTATAAATAATAAAACTTTTTAACTTAAATTTATTATTATTTAGCAGAAAAATAAAATATTTTAGGGCTTTTATTACTTTTAGTAAATCTTGTGATGCTTCTAACGTATTTTTTGTACAAAAATACAAGGTAAAATAAGATGTGGCCAATGTTTACAAATTGTGTTTACAGTGTCGTTTAGAATGGTTTGCTTTGGCTTCAAAGAATGTGAACTCATCCCGTATCCAGTCCTAATAACCATGAGTTGTTTAATTTTTGAAAATAAGTTAAAATACAATTATGTATGTATATTCTGCAGGAATAAATGCTTAGGCAATAATTAAGCAATTCTTAATATTTATTATGAGACTCTCGCCATTTCATCACTGACTTATTAAAGAGAAATAAATTCTTTTGATAGCTAATAGGTTTTTTTTTTGTTTACATTTACTAAATAATCAATGTTTAACAGTGGAAATATCAGAAAATCTTTTCCATATTAAAAATTAATCAAGTTGAGCAAAGTTTCTAATCATAAAGCAAAAACCATTATTAGTGGCTCTTGTTGTGGCAGCTCTTAAAACTTCAGGTTAGTCCACAAAATAAATATAAAAAATCAGACTCAGCATTGATATTTTTTGTTAGAAGGCATATTGGTTAAACATTGCAGTAGTTACATAAATGTTCAGCAAAGTATTAATATATAGTAATACCACCTTAAAGGACTATTGTAGTCTTGTTTCATATAAACGTGAATCGCGAAATTCGGATTGCGAATATTGTCCTCATTGGTCAGTTGCGCATTAAAATTAGAATATGACCAATTAGAATAAAATTGGCAATTAGCATTTCGCGATTCCCGTTTATATGAAACAACATTTTAAAAGGTACTTAATATTTTAATTCCTCGAAGGCATAAACAGAAAGTGTTTAATAGAAAATCTTTCTTTCCATGATGGTAAGATAAATCACGTTGCTAAAATGTAGCAATGAATATGAATAATTAGTTACGAATAGCTTCATGCAAAAGATGCAAAGGCAACACCGCCAAAGAGCTGCATATTATATTATGTGATACTCGTTCTTAAGGCGGCATTTTCCACGTGGCCAACGTTGCCAAGTTAATTTCATTTTGACATGGTTTTTCAGCTTTAAAATATTTAGTAATAACATTATTCAGTATAGATTCATATTGTTTAAATAATCTTCAGTCAATTGTTTAAAATTTCAACGTGTATAATAATTTCATTCAGAAGATTTCTATTTTAAAAGATCTATGGTGACTTTTGTTCTGTCACTAGGAACTCAATGTTCTTTGTAAATACAATTTTCTTAAAATAAATCATAAAATATCTTGAAACTTTTATTAACTGAAAAAATACCTATATGAATCTATACCTAATATACTTATAATGTTATTGTTGAAAATTTTAAGGCCGAAAGACTATGTCAAAGTTGGCCAGTATGGACGCCACGTGGAGAATGCCGACTTAAATTCGGACTTAAAAGTATTGGACTTTATTATCCCCATTGACTGGTTATCAGTGTTCTATTAGAGTTTTGAGTTTTTGTTTTATTTCAGCTTTTTTACATTTTTTTACACATAAGCATTTTTTCCGCAAAGCTAAAGTTCCAAATTATATTGTAAAAAATCTTGACATTAACTAAATTTAAACAATGTTAGAGTGACATCGCCCGAAAGATAGAGGTGCGCCATTCCCTCACTTTCCTCCATAAAACTAAACCTACCACAATCCCATAAAAATTTAAACATCGAAGCACCTAAAACCCCCGAAGGTACAGAAAGGAGAACAATACTGACAATTTTATTAATTCTGTTGTCGTGAGATCTTTGCCCAAATGATGACGTCACTTAATTCTTGCAATTGCAATTTCGCAAAGATGATGCCACTATAATATTCTTTAGGAGTGTTTGATATAGGAAGTACCTTCGATTATTGTTTAAAAAGCATCTATTTTTCTGTTAACAGAAGACTTTGGTGTGATTTACCAAGGACTTTAAAAAAATGAAACGAAGAACAAACCCAAAGTTATAATTTTTTGATGATGCTGAACATTTTTTAACGTGATAAGTTTGAATGAAGAGTAATGGGTGATATGTGAATTTTACATGCCTTGTTACTTTTACTATTGATCTTTTCTTTAAATGATATGGCATATTGCAAGCTGGACAAACATTTTATATTGTAATTACAAGGATGTATCTATATACAAACCTTAACTGTTAATCAAATTGCTCATCCAAATCCTGTATTGATATCTAGTAAATAGGCAACGATAGAGTGCATGATTGACATGATTCTAAAAAATTGTTCAACAGCCTAGTATATCAGACTATTGTTGTCTCAATTACTTAGTATATAAGCTATAGTTACAAGTGAAGTTAAGTCACAATTTTCAGTTTAAGCTATAGGACGCTGACCTGCTATTGATTAAAATTACAGTTAAATTTATTTGGATTTGAAATTATAATTGCAAAATCCAGCAGTTGTTACCTTACATCGCTATTCTTTGAAACACTTTAAATACAACGGTGTTTGTTATTATACTATTTATCTTGATTTCAGTTTCTTTAAAAATGCAATATTATACATCAAAAACAAAAAACACTTGGATAAAGTAAAAGTATTCGTGAAAAGACCACCCGAAAAGATTTTTTAGAATCTTTCACAAACATATATTTACATCGTCTACTGCCTATTAGTTTGTCCAAGGGTGCTGTAGCGTTCGTTACTGTTATATTTTCAAGTAGTTCAAATGAATCGCATGTATTCGCTAGAGCTGAAGTTATCGTCCTAGCGACTTCAACGTCCATAACAAGGAATGGCTCGGATCCACAAAAACCGACCCAGAAGGCAGAGCGGCAGAAAACTTTTCAATCAGTAACTCGCTCACCAATTTAAGAGGAGAGCCAACATACTTTTCCCACGTTTCCACCCATAATCCAAATCCACTAGATCTTTTCTTACCATCTTAACAACTTTATGCGCTCCCCTTGATCATTCAGATGATGTCCTCCTTACCGTCTCTTGTCCAATACATCCCGAGTTCGTTGAAATTAAGCCAAAACGCACGATCTGGCACAACAATCCTTCCGACAGGGGTGGTCTTCGAAACTTGTCCTCTGCTTTCCATTGGAAACCTGTCTGTTTTTCCGCTCTAGATCCCTCCGAAATTTGCTCTCATATCACAGATATCATTCAAGCAGGTATTGAAAGTTTCATTTCACATTATTCCCGCAAGAAACCTAAACTCCACCACCAAAAGCCATGGTTCTGCAAGGTCTGTGATAAAGCCACACTCAAAAAAGTACGAGCTCACAAGAGGAATTTTCAAAATCCTATGCCCGAAAATCGTCAAATTTTCACCTAGTCAAGAAATCAATGCAACCAAACTATCTTAGAGTCCAAAAATGCTTTTATCGACCGCATAAAAGATAAAGTGCTTTTCTGTCCCATCGGCAGCAAATATTTCTGCTCACTTGCCAAAAACATTAGTAAAAACTTCTGTAGAAGCACTTTTCCTCCCCTGAACTCTGACAACGAAATTATCTCCAACTCTAAAGGGAGAGCTAAACTATTTGCTAAATAGTTCGCTGCCAATTCCACCCTAACTTCTCCTGCCAATTTTGCTATTCCAACCGTTAAGTCTGTACCCCACAAAATGCCCGTCGTAAAAATACTTTTAAACCATAAACCACCAAATGTCTCAAGGGAGACCCGCTTTTCGTTGCACGGCAGTGTTCGTCTAGGTTTTATTTAGTCTATGCTTGAAGTCTACGTGGGCTGTTTCACATAAAAAAGTAAACCTTTGCAGACGTTCTACTGGATGCTGCCTGCATACAATTTGGAATCAATTTTATTAAACTGATATTTGAAAAGCAGTAGCTAGCTACTAATAATATTAATAATAATATTGCTACATTATTGTTAGTATTATTTGTGATAATTGGGCGTCGTCCTTCCTTTGGAATTTCGAAAATTCACCCCGTCTGAAATGGATCGTGATTTCCTTATTCAATTTCCTTTTAGCGGTTTAACATATGTAGTATCACACCACATGACTAGGTCGATAGGTAAATATTAACAAATACACTTTCATTAAGTATTAATTTTTACTTACGCATTGCATTACTGACAGTCAAGGTTCCCATAGCGAAGATAACCCCTTTTTAACATTTAAAGATCCTGCTTCCTGATCAATTGATTAAACTGAATGCATTTCTGGCTTGCCTACATTCATTATAAATCCTGATTTAAATTAAAGTGATGGTAAAATGATCATTTCGCAATAAAAGTTATTATTTTCCTGTCAGGACTTAACATTTTACATCACACCGCTAAGTATCTATCATTCATCATTACCCTCCTAGAATTTTAATTATTTTATACAAAGTGCGGAAAGATTGTTAATAGTAAGTTACTTAAAAAATTAATCTCACAAAGCACAGAATACATTACTTAATCCAGTCCTTGTTAAAAAGGCAATTAAATTTTGGTAGATCAAAACGGTCTATATTTGAAGGCAACGCCTTTGGTATATAATTAGATTATTATACTCTTGTGCGAATTTCTTGTGCAATATATTATTTTTCCAAAACAGTATTATTAGGTTACAAAGTAAGTATGTAATTTGTTTGGTGAAAACATGTTTTAACCAAGATAACCAGCACGATTATTTTAGGGCAGCCAATGATTTTTCCAATGAGAAGCTTTCAACATCAACTATTTTACTTTTATATTGTTTGCCTAATTCGGTTCTGGTATTAACTCTAATTTCGTTAAATTTGCTAAGGTTAAAAGGCTACCATTTTTAACCTTTCATCATCGTATACAAGGATTTTTTCACACAGGTATAACATTAACAAAATGTACAGTAGAAATATTAGAAACAAACATTTAATCAATATAGAAAATAAACATGTTTCTAGACGTTCTTTTCTTTCTATACATTCCAGCCTAAGAGTGACTAGTCATTTTCAATACTTAAAAAAAAAAGAGGGAAGTAAGCATGCAGTATCGTCATCTAGTTAGAATTTACGTAATGCCAGGATAGTTCACCTTATAAGAATAAGAGAAGCTGCTATTTTGTGACTTTGGCTTGGGTTTGCTTGGGAAGCAAATCCAAGCAAACCCAAGCATACCCTCTGGAAATGAAGTATAGTACATATAATAAAACTCGAATTGCACACTTTAACATTAACAAGTACGTTTAACTAGTCAGTTCTGATAACAAGCCAAATTTTATTATAATATATTTGGTTACTATTACAATCAATACTTAAACACATCAATGGTAAAGATAGACAAGATTTTGTTTTTGTTTTAATTTTCCATCCTGTGGGAAAATGGGCAAATCAAATATTCATTTTCTACGTAAAATCTTCGCCTAAGTCAAAGATATTATTTGCGTCAAGCTAATATTGCAAAGTTGTAGCAACCTTAAACCATTTTTTTTACTCTGAGAAATATAAATTCTAATTAAAGGATTTGGAACCATTCAAATACTTTTTCAAATTTACATTCCCGACTTAAAACAAAAATAAATACATTTATTTAAAATTGCATACGCTGATGAAAATCACATCTAATTTCAGAAGTAATACAACAGAACTAACAGAAGTACACAAAGTAAGATTTGTCTTAGACCAATAGTGTTTCAATTAGAGCCAAAACCAACAAAACTTAAATTTTGAGTTTCTCTATTTGGGACATTAAAGGTGCATTTTCTTGTAAGAATGGTAAAATCCTTAGCTGTATAGAAAATATAATTTTAATCAAATGAGTGGTACTTAGTTTAAAGTACTCATAACAAAACGGGAAATTATTTTTTTAAGATGTATATATTTCACTAGAAGCGTGGCCGATTTGGAGCCAGGGTGAAGCCCATTTTAGATGATTGTTTTTAGTAAGGCAGTGTGATATAATAGACAGACCAAGAGACAGACCCACGGAAATTAGAAACCATGTTGTACGTGATATATAGGGAACCTAAAACGTGAAGCAGGACAGAATTCATTTTGTTTTTAAAGTTGCCGCCCCGTATAAAAATTTTAAGTTCATTTTTAACGTAAAATCCTTACCTTTGTATAAACTATTATTTATGTTAAGTTAATGTTCTAGAGCTTTAGCAAAATTAAACAAACAAAAGAATACAGGGTGAAAGAACAGTTTTTTACACCCTGTATTGTGCGATAAATCTAAATTTTCACTATGTAGTTTAGGTACATGAAGATATTTGTTTCAAACTTACGTTCTTGAATTTAAGCAGCAAAAATTGCATACACTGCACCTTGCCTACAAAATAATGCTAGTCTACTTATATGCACTATACAACTGCTGAATAAATATTATTTTGTCTGAGATAACTAAGGCTTTAATTAGAACAAATGCAGACAAAATTTCATTTCTTTAAGTTGTACTCCTTGTTCTTTGGGATTAGAAGTGCTTTAACTTGTATCAATGATACAAGTCATCTATGCAGAAAATAGGACTTCTATAAAATTCATGGTATTTCAGTTAAAGCAACACCAACAAAAAATAATTTAACTGTCTATACATATTTTATCGGAAGTTTAGTCGGTTTCAAGCCCGGCTAAAATCCAATATGTAAAATTTGATTTCTTTTGGATAGACGGACAGATAGACAGACCGACAGACCTATAGATCGACAGACCGACCGGCCGACCGACCGACAGACCGACCGGCCGACCGACCGACAGACCGACCGGCCGACCGACCGTCAGACTGAAAGACAGCCAGACAGATCGGAAACGGGAAACCATATTGTTCGTGATTTAGAGACCCGAAAACTTGGAGAGCCTAGAAAACCTTTAAAGGTGATTTTTTCGCAAATGCAATAATTCCCTCAGTGAGGTAAGTAAAAAAGAAAAGAATACCTAAGCAACACATTGTATATTATTAAGACCGTTTTTTTTATTTGGGACAGAGAACTGGGAAAAAATCTCTTCGCTGCAACTGTTCTTCGACTGTCTCTTTAACTAAACTTTTCGAAAGAACGGAAATATTACGCACTAATTAAATATTTAAAAATCCTTATTTAGTTTAATAACCATTGCAAAGTCAAAGCTACATGACTATTTAAAGACGATGAAGGAAGTACTATAAAACTGTTATTAACAATACCATACTATTTTATATCATTAATTAATATAATCATAAATGAAACTCATAATACACGTAACCCTTATAGTAAAAGTTCAAGTGACGCCTTAGGTATATTTTTACTTTTAATTAATATTAAATAAGATTTCTCATCTAAATGCAAATGAGTAGTCAGGTAAATCTATTAAGCATTTATCAGATATTTGATTTAGTGAATTCAATACATACTTATATTACACACGTCTACATTTTATCATCCGCTTTTTAAGTGATAAAATAATCATTCTTAAAATAGTAATGTGCAAAGCATTACTTACTTTGGTTTATATTCCTTACTTTTTCTTCCATTTTTTTTTTGTTTACAGCACGTCAATTACAGATAAGTAAGAAAAAACAATAGTACATAATGACACGTAGTTAAAATATCACATTATAAGGAACATGCATGTATTTTTTATTGCGTAAATTGTTTAAGGAAGTCATAACAAACCTAAAAATATTATTTTGAAGAAAATTGCTAGGATAATTTAACTAAAAAAAGTTGTACTACTTAGTATAATTTATTACAATTTAAAAAACAGCAACTTGCTCTCAGTGCCGAGTGACGTTAGGAGATAAGCAAAAATAAGTGTCAGTCTATATGTGAACCTAAAGTTTGGCCTAAAGTTAATTTGGTTTGTTAAGCAACACAAAAAACATTTACATTTCCTAGCGTCACATACTCTATTCTATTTATTATTTCCTATTCGCAACACATCAGCCGACCAGACGAGAAACAAAGGTGTGCATCTAGCTACTAGCATGTGAAGAGCCGCCTCATTTGCCCAGACAGCAATAATAGTTCTTGTAATTGTAATGTAGAATGTAATTTATGTATAATTTTTTGAATTAAGCAGTGAGCGAGTTACTGATGGTGATGTTTAAAAAAATATATCGTCTATATATAGTGTCTATTTGTAAAAAGTTCTGCATCGTGAGAAAATAGCATTTCCATTCAAAAATTTTATCTAGTACATGCAGGGTGGCTCAAAAATGTAGAAGTCCTAGTCCACGTAAAGCTAAAATGACATAAAATCGTTATTTAAAGGTAAACTGACACTGCAAATATACTACACTACTTAATTTTTTTTATATTAGTGAATTAAGTTCGGAACATGCAGGAGGTCCCAAAAATAAAACTAATTTTTTAATATCATCTTAAGGCGCGTACAGATACAGCGAACAAACAGCTCCAAACGAATTACTAACAAATGCCATCGGACGCATTCCTTCGCTTTCGCTAGGGTTCGCTCACTGGACGGAACAACAAAAGGAAATTCAGGAATAATTCGTTCGGTCTTTTTTGGATGTGTATTCGCGCATTTGTTCGTTGTATCTGGAGAGCAAAGTAAATTTTCTGGATTGTCACGTTTTTTGTTAAATATTTTGTAAAAACCTGTTGGCCAATAGGGTGATTCATTGATTTCTGGAGCCATTTCTTCAAAAAATGAAAAACTTCTTTACTAGACGTGTAGCAGCAATAATAATGGAATCTGCAGTACAAAAATCTCATTTTTAGAAAAAGTGTGGCATGTCACCCTCTTGCCCGAACTCGTCATATATCTGTTTCAGGGATAACTTTGATACAACTTTTATTAGGATCCACCCACGCGAACTACGTCCACTTATAAATAGCATTCAGCATTGCCCCAATAAAAAAAATGTACTTATTTTTTTCGTTTTAGTACACCTAAAAAAGTAAAAGCTTGTTTTTAAAAAGTATTTTTTACATAAGTTTTTATTTGATATTAATTTTTTCTTTAGCAGTAGATTGGCATGAAAAGACTCGTCTCCACCTTAAAACGAATTCTTACTACGTCCTTGCCGTGCCTATTATTATTTTTTTTCAATACAAAATTTTGTATCACGTGTCGTAAATTGGATTTAACAGTATCATTAAAAAAGTCCATATTACTACCTAAATATGAACTTTTCTCTTTACAAATTACATGCTATAGACCCCAAAACAATGGATTGATTAAAACTTGACTCATCAGTTTTAAAGGTAAAACTCGATAGTACATCCACTAGTTGCCAATCTTTTAAAAACTAATAATTAGTCAATAATTTTGAACTAACTTTGTGTAATTTTCTTTCCAATTCCAGATTAATTACAGTATAAGTCTAGCAGTGGTTTTAGTGCAGTCTATAGTCATTATGAGACCCTACATGTTAAAAGTATTTCAAAACAACGTTCTATTTTTATTATTGTCGCCATTCGTTGTTGTGTTGAGACACATTTATTACAAAGATTAAACATGAAGGTATTTGATAACACTTTGTGCGTGAATTGCTTCAAAGATTAAACAAATAATGTAATTCCCATAATGGATCCGATGTTATTTTACACAACTGCCAGTGGCGTTTTGACTGAAATTGCGGGAATTGAAAATAAGTGCCAGAAATTGGTGGTCCGAAACAAAACGTGCCCACAATGAAAAAAGTAGAAATGTTTATTCATAAAAAAAACACACCCATTGTTACCTTAATTTTACAAAATTATCTTAAATTATTACAATCCAAAATAATATTTTTACACAATTGCAAAGGCAATATTACAAATTAAAGTTGCAAACATAAGTTTGTTTAAAAGCAATATGTAAAATTTTAAAAATTCTATATTGATACAAGATTTCAATAGTCAAAAAATTTATCCCATAAAGGTGTATTGTTACAACATTTACATATGTACGTATTTAAAACTACTTAAAATAAGTAACTGTACAATGTTACAATAAAATTCAAATGTGGAATAAGGGGCCGTCCATAAAGTATGGGGAGCAATTGCCTAACGTGATAATATGTGACGAGGAGGGGGGTGGGGTCCGATCAAACGTGAGGAGACGCAACGTTTGAAATACCTACATCAATTTTATTCCAATTTCTTTAATAACTACAGATTTTATTTTTTAGTCACGATCTAAAGGAAGTGATTTTTAATGATCAACTTTAACAATTGTCTTCGTTTCTGAACCCGTAAAAATCGAAAGTAATTTTATATATAATATAATTATTCAATCACTAATAAGCAAATATTATTTTGGGGTTCCAGGTTTTGTAAGGTACGTAAGTAGGTGATTCAGCGTGACATAGGGGGGGGGGTGGTAGGATCAAAACTGCGTGAATTTTGCTTCACGTATTTTATGGATGACCCCTTACATTTAACTAGGTATTGTAAATATACAAATAATTCTTTTTAAACTTAAATGTTAATTCACAAACGCAAAAGTACTTAAAATCACCAGTACGTTAATAGTTAGTACCTAATATAAGAAAAGTTTGTGATAACAACTTAGCAAAGTATGAAACTCTTAAATAACGACTTAAAAATTACCACAGCAACGTAAAAGCACAAAATACTCATTTAAAAGTAGATATAGTTTCGTCGGCGTGAGACATAACTAGGGTTGCCATTAATCATCTGGCTCATATCGGGACACAAGAACCTTGGGGGGTTAATTTCTGTAAATTGTAGCACTAAATACCAAAGCAGAAAAACAACTACATAAGGAACGAAAATCTTTATTATATTATTTTAACTGATATTCCTTACAACTAGGGTTATAAACTCGCTGTAAAAAAGCGTACACTTTTACACTTCCGGCGCATTCGCCAATCTATAGAAACATTATATTTATTGAAGTTTTGTGAACACATAATAAATTAATTCTAAGTACAGGATCAAATCAACCAATTAAACGTTTCTGGAATTTTAGAAAATATGCTTAAAATGGAAACTGGCCTATAGTTTTCCATATTTGTGACGTTTCCCTTTTTAAATACTGGGATATCACTTGCAAGTTTTAAAATATTAGGAAACTGTCCCAATTGTACGGATTTATTTATTACTGTTGCTAAAGGAGCTGAAATTTCCCCATACAACCCCTTATTACTTTCACTGGTATTTCGTCAAGGCCATTGGATTTTTTATTGGATAACTTAGTTATTACATCTTTTACGTCGTTTTCAGTTACTGGTGAGAACAACATCGAGTTATGATTGTATCTGTCCACGCTGAATTCTGTTGAGAGCAGAGCATTAAAATGGGCATTTATTTTATCCTCAACCACATTGAAAAAGTAACTGCCGACGCTGTTTGCAATTTCCTTTTTATCTCTTATTATGTTATTATTTAAGATAATTTTTGATATGTGTGATTTTGTTTTACTTTTCCCGATGGTGTCATTCACTATAGTATTCAAAAGAATTTTGGGCTTGTTCGTTGAGGGGTTAATCAAATTTTAAAAATATTCTTATTTTTCTTTTTTTTATTAGGTTTTTGGTTTGTTTTTTGACGGATTTATACATATCGGTTGGCAAATATTTTTTTAGTTTACGAAGTAGGTATGTTAAATCAATAAAATGGAAAATGCGTCAATAAGCAATACGCTATGCGTCATCTATCCAAATATGGTAGAAATATAAAGCCCGCGTTAAAGTAGAGACGTGGCAAGTCGAAAAAAAAAAGTTTGCGTGCGTCCTTCGAGAGTAAGGCTACTTTCACACGGGCGGCTTTCTGTCGTGGTCGTGTACGGCAACGATATCGTATAGCATTGTTTTAAATGAAAGCTTTCACACCACACGATTTTAATCGGAACCGTACACGTGTAAATACAAGCACAGTTTTTTTTTCCACGACACGATCGCTGCACGGCCACGACAGAAAACCGTCCGTGTGAAAGAAGCCTAAGGTAGGTTGGTAGGTTTTAATATTTTGTGGTACTTCTTATAAAACTTTTGGGAAATAATCCTAAGGGCTGCATGTTTATTGGCCAATAAAAGCAGGCTATATTTTTTACATGCGGTACAGTTGTATTTAAATAGATTTTTTGTATTTTTTGATATAGTGGTGTAGGTAATGTTTATAATTTTTTAATTTGTTCATAACGGGGTTTGCTAAAACGGGATTTTACATAGTTTTTAAAATGGGATATCCCGAGTTTAAACTAACCGTCAGTCCTGGTCAAAAAAGCAAATGTCTTCTGCAATATGAAAAGTGTTGTTTTTTACTGTTCAAGTTATCGACGTAAAAACACAATTTTTCCACGTAAAAAGTATATCCCATTTTAGAATAACTGTAAATCCCATGTTATCCACATATATCGATAAAAATATTTTAACGGTTAAACCTTAGGTATCCCGTTTTAAGTAGACCTCCCCTACTTAAGTCCGCTGATGAAATATTAAATACAGTACTGGGTTAGTCTTCACCAAAAAATATATTTACTCTTTATATATACATTTATTTCAATTAATTAGCCACATCATTTCGTATTTTGAGCTAAACTGAGTATGGATTATTTTAAGATAAATAGGGTAAACCACCCAAATGTTGGCACTGTGCTAATGATTGGCACCTTGTTGCTAATTTTGCCTCTTTTGCGAATAATTATCCCTGTCGTTATATATAAGACTTTTCTTTTAAATCTGTAAACACTACCCTTTCATTTAATTCCTACGCGGGAAATAAAACTTCAGTTCTAACCGAAATATCAGCGGGTAAGTGTCGCAAGCTCCTGAAAACAGTACATGTGCAGCCAATTTTTTAAGAAAGAAGCAACTTGTAGGTGCTGTTTTTTTGGGGTAAAAAGGTTTTATTTTGGATTTTGAGGTAAGTACCTGGTCCCTTAGGGTTATAGCTTAGCAAAATATTTGTTGTCATCGTTTATCTAGCTAATATTGCTACAATTTTGCCAGTGCCAACGTTAGAAATACGCATTGTACTGGTATTCCCAATGTTGGCACCTGATGTCAATATTAGGAACAGGCGGGAGATTTGTGAGTCCAATTATTGGCACTTGCTTATTTTCATTATTTATGTGCCTTTTAGCTATTTTGTAATAATATCTCAAGGAATTAAAAAAAGCACCTAATAAGTAACAAAAACACATTATTTAACATAACATACCTAAAACGGCAAACTAAAAAAATACAGCATATGGCCACATTTCTTTTATAATAAAAGGGCGATTTTTAGAGAAATTCCCTTTGTATATAAATAATATGTTCATTAGTTGTATCCGCCAGTTAACATTTTAGTAATAAATTTGTTTAAAAAGTTTTTAATTTGATATATGACTAAAATTTTAGTAGTGCCAATTTTAGGAATGCATTTTTAAAGATTTTCCTACGATTGGCATGGAGTGCCAATAATATTAATTGGCTGAAATATATTAATCGGTTTATTGTCACCCTATTTTACTTAAATTTTAGAGGAACTAATTTTGTGTTTTTTAAAATTTACAACCTTTCTTTCTATTTTAGATGCAGAAAGTTACACTGAAAAAATCGTTTGGACTTTTTTTCACACAAAATTGTTGCAAAGTCTTTGTAGAGCAATTTACTCTAATTGTATTATTATTAGTAACAACAGTTTTTATACATTTTCATACAATTGTAGCAAGTTTTGCTACAAATTGGTCTTGGACGTTTTTGAGAACAAATTGTTAAAAAAGTTACACAATTGTAGTGAAATGTCCCACAATGTTTTTTCGGCGTAGGGGAAATAAAAGCTATCATAATGCTTATAAGGAAGAAGATGTCCAGAAAGCTTTAGAAGCAATACAAAGCTGCGAATTGTCAAAAAAAGCAGCATCTAAAAAACTTGGGGTTCCTAGGTCAACACTTCAGTTCCAATTATTTTTCAATATACCTACCTAGATAGTTTAAAATTAATATTTAAAAAAATAGGGAACCCATAATGTTCCCTTGCAAAACTAGTAGCACAAAAACACATCTGAAGTTTCGTTTGTTTTTTAGTTTGTAGTCTCTAGTGTTCCTCTAACTCGAAAACCAAGTTAAAATACCTGTACCTACCTCTTACCTGTCTCAGACAATATGTTACCACAATGTTCTTTTGAAAAACACTTTGTTATATTCTGTTGTATTCTATGTTTTTCTACCACATAAATATAAAAATGCGTATGTATTTGTTTTTTTTTTTTGTATACTTATTAAAAGGTTAATATCATTTATGTGGGTGCCTTTGGCCTACAAGGCCATTTTTTTAAATTTAAGAATTTGCTGCTTTAAAATCTAACCAAAAGTACAAAAAAACCAAAACTAAAATATTTTAGCCCATATGTATTTTGGAGCCCCATACTAGCTATCTCATATTTTTTTAAATCCTAAACAAAAAATGGTACCTACCTACCTATTTTAAACTTAGTGGGTCGGTAATTTTAGTGGGTGCCAATAATAAGGTGATCGAATGCCAGCAATAGGATACTGAACTGCCAATCATTGGGAAACGTACAATTTGGCAGTTTAAATAAATTTAGCTACTTAAACTTTAAAATTTAATTAAAAGGCTTATTGATTTAGAAAGTACACAAAACAAGCTCCCCATACAAATTCACAAATTGATTTTACTTTTTGTTGAATGGGAGATAAACTAAAATAAAGTGAAAATCCTCCTTAAAGTGCCAATCATTGGGTAGTTTACCATATGTAAGGTCACTTTTATTCTTGGTAGTGAACACTTTTCATAATAAGTTTTCTTTATTTCAGCTGACACTGTAATGTATGAAATAAATGTTTTATCGGTTTTTTTTTATCTTGTGACAGTTCACGAAGGCAGAAACCTCAGTACCATGTACCGTGGATGTATTGGGGAAGTCCGACTCACACATCCAGCACTGGACACATCCGTAGGGATTTCACCAGCCCTTTATGTGGATGTGTGGCGTGATACCACCTAGGCCGAGGAAGAATTCCTCTACCGGTATGTATTAAACTAGCTAATAAAAGAATAACTAAAATTTTTAACATCCTAAGGAAAGTGTATAATTTTTTCTTTATCTTTTTGCTCTCAGCAGCAGTGAATTTTTTTCAAAGCGGACCACAAGATTTTACATGTTATATTTTTAGTCCCATGTTAGGCCATGTTCTGTAAGATGTATACAGATAAAACTTGACACAATTATGTACATTGGCAAATTTCAGACTCTGAAGATGTGAATGTTACAACATGGGTGAAACTTGAATTGAATAAGTGGACACACGACCGATACACCATTAGTAGTCCATCCTACCACTACGTGGCACTGTAGGATAATTCTTGTGCAAGTAGCCTACCAGCATTTCACGCGTTGTTTGAACTTTAACACAATTGACGTAAACGTTTGTTTGTCAAACTTTGCCCCGATTTGTGACAGGCTGACGCAATAATTGTTTTATATTTTTAAATAATAATTATTTCATTCTCTATTTTTTTATTTCATTTATAATATAGAAACTGTTGCAAATTTTAGGATGTTTTACGTGAAGTGAAAGTTTATGTTTTGTGTTAATAATAAAAAGTGTTTAAAGAACAATGGTAAAAGGGGCAATTTTTTGTGTGTCAAGGTATCAAGCGTGAAAAATAATAATATTATTTATAACGGATTTTGAGCTGCTGAACAAGGCGATGTGATCGATTAGAGTTTACTTGAGACTAAAGAAAAAGGGCTTTCATAACACTATTACTTACGGTTATAAAAACCACCTTTAATGTGGAAAACAGAATATTTTAACTTAGAAATTACTTTATTAGTAAAAACCATTATTTTTATCAACTATTTGATGATTTTACAACATATTTGAGGTTATGGTAAAAATCAATTTTGGATGACTTTTGGATTATGCGAACACAGTGTTGCCACATTTATTTTTTTTTATGTTTTAATTCTCTTTTGTGAAATTTTGGCATTAAAACTGTTGTTAGAAATAATATAATTTCTTTTTGTGGCCATGGAGTTGTGAAATACGTTCTCGGACAGGTTTGCTCAGTTTTAGGTTTCATCAGTACCTTTTTTTAATTTTTTATCTTTGTTGGTTTTTTCAATGCGACTGCGCGATTCGTGTCGGTACAAAATTTTGGCAACACCGCATACAACTGACATTTTATTATGCAATTTTCAAATTTCAATAATTTTGTTTAAGAAAAATATTGAATATTCGGCAAATTTTTTTTTGCAAAAAAATACTATTGGAAATACTTATTTTTCCATGAATGTGAAAAAATTCTTAATTCGGGTGTCCGGATAGCGTTCCGGACCCGAAAAAGGTTTTCCAGGAAGCACCCGGTAATTATATCTGTATCACCATGTTCAGCAGGTCAAAATTCACAAGAAATATCATTTCTGTCATCTGCCTTGATAGACACAAAAGAGCCGTTTATAACATTGTTCTTTTTGTTGTTTATTCTTTAAGAATTCTGCTTTTGTTTAATTAATATATTTATTATGAGTTTTAAATAATGCTGGGTTGTAGTTGAGGCAAAGAAATTACTTATAGTTTTAGCCTCAACTCAATGTTGTTTGTTAACTTTTCTTCCATGCACTCCCTAATTTTTTTTATAAAACCTGGTAGATGATGCTTTTAATCTCGGTTTTACATTTCTGTAGTTATCATACCTTCATGAATTTCAGCATACTAACATGAATTCGTAGAAATATCGGGATTATCTTTCAAGCTTACGTAGAGATTAGGAGTAGGTATTTAGTAAATATAGTCCCAACGTAATGAAAATTTACACATTTAGGTACATGGAAAACTACTCATATGTAAAATGAACGTAACTCAAGTTTGACATATAAATTTAGTGAACAAAAGTGTTATAAAAATTATATATACAAACTGCCAAGTTGCAGAATAGAGGGTTTAGTTTTTAAAATATTTTTAATTTAGCTCACTCGAAACGCTCCCCACTCAGCTCGAGGGGTGCTGCTTAGGTTAAATGGGAGGCTGATGACACGAAACACTAATTGCGCAAGTATAGCTTGCACTTGGTCGAAATATCTCCGCTCCCCCTCCTCTATATTCTATGAAATCCAGTCAAATTACATGCCTGCTAATTTTATGATTTGAATGGAAATGGTAAATGCGCAGGAATGTCCCGATTTTTTTAAAACAAAAGTTGATAACCCTGTTGATAAGACTGTGACAAATTTGATCAAGTGGATCAAAATCCCTAGATTGGCTCATAGTCAAACTGTTTCCTTCTCACTTTCTCACATTGGGAATTAAACTACCTGTTTACCTACACAAACACATTGTAATTATAAAAGTATAGATATAAATATAAACGGTCACCGCTGGTGGTTTGGACCAATTGGTCCTTTCAGGTCGCACACTAAGTCTCACAGTTCCACAGGGGGCAAACCCACCAGCTGACCTCTGTTGACTCACTGTATTTTGTATAAAAGGTCTACACTCTCCACTGGATGCTCTAAATTAAACTGACTTAACAGTTACACACAGTACAGCAATATGATCTGAGGTCACTAAAACACGAACTAAAATTGCCCTATAGGGACACTCTAAATTAAACTGACTCGCAGTCACTAAATCTTCCATAGACTATGTGTCTAGACTATAACCGTACTACAGATTAGATTCATTATACATTACTTTAGTACTCTATACGTTGTTACTTGCAACAGATTTGGTCCCATGGACCTGGCCTTTCTTTAGATGACCAAGTTTTGCTCTATTGAGTTAAACAAACTGGGTAATCCTTAGCTGAACAAACGAGGTACTCTTTATTGAGCAAACTACAGTGTAACATATTTGTCTTTAACTGAACAAACTGGGGTAGCAAACTTTAACTGAGCAAACTACACTGTAACACACTAGTCCTAAACTGAACAAACTGGGGTAACAAACGTTAGCTGAGCAAACTAGGGTATCACGGAGAGCTGAAAACAAAGACAAATACCCCAATCAACTCTACCGCACCCATATTTTTGATTCCGATAATAAATAAAAATCTTATTACTAATTTGGAATACATAATATTTATTTAAATACATAATATATTTAAATTTACCTGGAAATATTTTAGACCTTCTAGCTTAACAAATTTCTCTAATATTTGCTAGAACTCCTCGAACATTTTTTATACGATGCCACCTTCCCAAAGGCCTCAAGAGAAAGAGGCCTGCCCTCTCGGGTTTATAAAGTATATATTAGCTTTGTTCGCGGAGACGATCCGTGACCAATCCGTAACCTGTACAAGTTAAATAATCCCAAACATTTATGCGCATGTGCGATTCGAAACCGATCAGGAATTGACTAATCTCCGCGAACGTTTTTGGTGAACATGCTTGTCCGGAACATCTGCGAATCACTTAACCTTAACATATTTTATTATTTTGAATTAAATTGTTAGACTGAACAACCTAATGTAATTATATAATGATTAAAATTGTCACAAAGACATATTTGTTCTGTTATGAGTAATTTTAAATACAAAAATAATTGAATATACTAGAGCATATTATTATATACAAATTTATATCTACCTTTATACAACTAACAGCATATGAAATTTAACTGTTCATTATCGCAAAATACAGCCCGCCCAAAATTAAACGACAATTTTCAAACAAATTTCACACTGCACTTGCGCGGACAAATAATTCATGTAATAATCCTCGGATCGTTTTGACTGGTTACGGATGTGTCCTGAACTTGTTCTCGCATCACCGCGAACGCCAAATTTATTGTCAAAATCAGTAATTTTCTGCACCGCGAACGCAAATAATCGCAAAGCGCACGCGCACTTGTCACGGACTAGTTCCGGATCGTCTCCGCGAACAAAGCTATTATTTCTTATTTCCGCACTTCCGCTAGCTAGCCAATCACAATTCAAGACTGTTACAACGTACTTCAAATCACCAGTAATTTTATCTTAAAAGAAATCCGCCCCGCACTATAAATACTCCAGAAAATTGTCTATAACATCATTGCATTTGGAAAAGGTAATCCAAATTTAATGATAACATTCTGGCAATTAAAATTAAAACAACTCCCGAACAAATAGCTACTATAAATTATCGATTATTTTCAATCTTATATTTAAGTCACTTTTACTTTTCTGACGTATCACAACTTCCGCCAACGGCCACATTCCAACACAGCCACGGAAGTGTCTAGAGTTCTCACTCCTATCGCTCGATTAACTCCGAATTACTGCTCTGTTACAGTATAAGAATATAATACAAAAATATAAAGGGTTTCCCTTAAGTCTAAACATGTACGATTATAATGTGTCTAAAAAAATAATAAACCAAATTTAGTAAACCTGCTCTAGAGTACACTACTCCAAAACATAATCCCACGTTAACAAAATACCTAAAGCTTAAAGACAGGCTGCAAATATTGGTTCAATTCCATTCAGGCGCATTCATAAGCAAGCGGAAGGTGGAATTCACGACAATCTTTAAAAATGAATGTAAAGGGAAATGAGCACGATACAGTCTTTCTCTCTGGTACATATAAATAAAGAGCTGTGATATTAAATAGTTTCGATATCGACCGATTATAAAGGTAATTCGATGCCTATTTCCGTGAATATGTTATAATACACGGACGCAACATAAACCAAAAATGATTTGATTCGCTAAAAATCCGTGCTTAAGAAAAAGCCACTACTCTCTCGATCAGTATTTTATGGTGATCCAAGCCAGTCAACCATCTTAGTTGTCTAAAACCAAATTTTTGATGCCCTATTCCCTTCAAAGCAAGACATGCGTATAAAATGTACCCAGGCCAAACGAATCCCTCACTCTTGTGGGGTTTCCGTTTGGTTTGAGAAGTTTGGATCAAGAAGTAAAAACGTGGAAAAAACTCTACTATTTTTTTACTTCATGCAATGCCACTAAAATTAAAATTCAGTGAAAGTGTCCAATAACATTTCTTCCCTATGTAGTTGAGATAAAATTATAAGCAGACTCTTACTATTTCTATTATAAACTAAAAGCTCTTATAAAGTCATGGGCATGAATTAAGTTAACAACCTGTATGCCTTAGCCATGCCTACTCTAACTTTTACATAGACATTGTAAGATTCACTTTTGCTATCAATCTTAAAACAATACTTTTACCCTAATAATATTGTAGTACATGACTTTGCCTTAAGATCAATTTAAAAGCAAATAGATATTTTATCACTGTGTAGCCATTGATTTAGACAATTATGAAGGTACTTATTAAAGTAAGCCTATGAAATTTATCTGATTACTTTTAGTTTTATTGTAGGTTACTAGATAGATTGTTATCTTTCTACAAGATATTTTTGATGATTTTTATATTTAGTACCCTTTCAAATATTTAAGAATAAAAGGTACGGAACGTCTTTTAGTATCTGTTAAGACGTTCTTAATAAATTTTCTATGCCATAGAAAACAGAAAAATATATTATGTTGAAATAATCAGTTTTTTCAGGGACGGTATCTTAAAATAAAAACTATGTATCGAACACAAAATATGAGAGTGTTACGCTTGAACACAATAGTTCGTTCTACAATTGTCATCCTACGCAGTGCCGGCTTAAGGCTGTTTACTGCCCAGGGCTATTCAAAGCTGACCGCCCACCCCCCCCCCCCCCCCGCTAGTAAAATTTTCCAATGTTTATTTCTACTAGGTATTATCCATTTTAATAAAACGGACGTAAAAAAAACGCGAATGCCGGCAAGAAATGACTTAGAAATTTCTTTAAACGTCATCCCAATTTATCTTTGCGAAGACCTCAAGGAATTTCAATAATTTTTTTTCAAAAAAATGATCCGACTTCACAAAAGAAAAGCACTAAAAAGTATGAAATAATATATTTACGTATTTATTACTGTGGATAATGGTAAACTAAATTTTGTTCAAAGTTAGGTAACTTGTACACCGAAGTTCTGAACTTTGAAGTCGCGGCGCAATTTTAAAGTATAATAGGAATCCTTAATGATAATACATTAATAAAGTGTAAATAAAGAGTAATATTTTTAGTTATTTATTACTGAGCCTAATGGTCAGCCTAATCACGTTCGACTTTTAGTAATTTGTATACAAAAGTTCTAAACTTTAAAGAAAGCGCAACTTTTTATTAGTTGTTTTTGAATTTGAAAAAATATTATTTCATACTGTTTAGTGCTTTTTCTTTTGAGAAGTCAGTTCATTTTAGATAAAAATATATTTCTTTCTTTTTAGTTCACCTATTCTCCTCCCCCCCCCCCCCCCTCCTTCTTCTTTCTATCGTCCTCTCTACAAGTAATGTCCATGTAATATTGGAGTTTAAAACCTCAGTAACCCGAAAATGGCATAGTTAACATTTCTAAAGAATTTTCCACCCGAAATCGGTTCCGCTGTTCCGAAGTATACATGCAAAAATTACCGATTTCTAAAGTTTTTTTTTAGTTTTTCGCAGTTTTTTTAGGTCTGATCACTTCAAAAATAAACCCTTAAAATGGGACTATTCGGGAGAACTCATCTACGAAACGAAAAAAAATTATCGAAATCGGTTAATCCGTTCAAAAATTATGCGTGAATATGCTTAAAAAAATAATGATAATAATAATGACACATACGGGTCGAATTGATAACCTCCTCGTGAAGCCGGTAAAAAAAAATAGAATAAAAGGTTTCACGCCAGAAAATGTCAACTGTTCGTGTGTCAATTGTGTCACTTTTTTTGTACAACTTATTGTTTTTCAGCTTTACAATTTTTACTCCACTCACCGCCCCCTTTAGCCCACCGCCCGGGGCTGATAGCCCCCCCCCCCTTGAGCCGGCACTGATCCTACGTTAAATCTCTCTGGATCAATATTTAAGGAGCCAGACAGAAATATAAACTCATTTGTCATCCAGTTTGTTTCGTTGTCCCATTATAGGTCTGGAAATTACAGGTGACGATAACGAGGGAGCCAGTCATATTTTGCCAAAGCAAGAAGCATTAAAAATTACCACTGATGGAATATTTTTTATTATTTAACATATTGAAATAGATAAACTGATAATATGGTTATATATTATCTATAACTCTACTGCAAATAAACTAATAACTCTCTCTCTCTCTCTCTCTCTCTCTCTCTCTCTCTCTCTCTCTCTCTCTCTGAAAATAATAGAGTTTTTGAGGTACTCTATATGCTAAGATATATGAGAACCTTGTGAAAAAGCAAAACTAATTTGTGTTAAAACGTAAGTGTTCCAGATCTTTTTTTTAGATAAATTACAGATTTTACGCGTAATAAATTAAATCATTCAGGGTAAGTTAAAATATATGATTAGTGTTTTCTCCTAGACTTATTAAAAATATTACAAGGAACTTAGATTTCAATTTCATCATTCACATCCTACACTTTATTTTTATGGGAAATATTTTAATTAGCTGCACCTGTATGAGAACCATTATTACCTATACTTATCAAATTTAATATTATTAAATTTATTACAGACAATCTAATACCTTTCTTTCATCTGTATTTTCAGTACGCTACGTCCAGTGTATTAATATTTTAAGACGAAAAAACTAACTTTCTTACTCGCCCAAAGGTTGCCCTGAGCAAATATAATGGTGATCTTGCTGATTTTAAATATACCATCGTCCTCCAGGCATCACCGGCATTCGAAATCATCACCAATCCCGATTCTACAGCGAATTCGTATATGGTAGTGTCTTGTCAGTAGGCCAACTGTGAACCGAAGATCCTTCTACTGAATGTAAGAAGTTGTTTTGTGAGGCGCTTATTCAAACCCATTATATATTCCATTGACTCCTCCTCCTCCTCTGGCATATTACAATTTTACTTATGAGTAAGTCTTTCAATTTACTATTTTCAGCACCTTTTAAAAGGGTCGAGGTCAGCGATTATGGGGATGACGCTAACTGGTATGTCTTACAATACGAATCTTACAATATTTTTGTTCTTGTTATTGTATTAATCCTTAATAATTTCTTTGCACCTTTCCGGACCTAAGAATATCCGACGCCAATGCTTGCCGATCTGCTATTTGAAAATAGCATATTACCAAAGAAAATTATAGCTACTCATTATAATCTTTTTTGATATTACGAACAGTGTTAGCTATGACCACTCAGAGGGACCCGAAAAGCATTCACTTCTGGTTAAGACACATATTGTCCATTAGTATATATTTACTTATTATCTCCCAACCGTATTTGCCAAATTTTCTTGGGTTTTTTTGGGTTTATGGGTCGATTGTCTTAAATTAAACAACTATTTTGTGGTTACGTTTCGGTTTATTGGTAAACCATCTTCAGAACTCTAAATTGTTTTTATAAAATATATTAAAAGCTAAATCTGACAACGAAGAAAACATACCTTATTTATAAATGAGGACACGAGCTTACTCGTATTTTCAGCATTCTTGTTCTATTGGTGCTTATTTATAAACTAACACTTTCATTCACCAGCACCATAGCATGTCAACCACAGCTCCTGAGGGACTAGGTAAATGACACATAATAGCTAAAAGTGTTTTCTACCCAACGAGCTAAATGACTAAAAGTAAACCTTCCTTCCCCAATTTGAACTTTTTAGTTGTGAAACCATACTGTATGCTTAAAGTTATAAAATTACAGGCCCACTTCCTATACTCATACATATGTGCTACTCTGTTTTGGTCGTCGGTTTTAAAAAAGAAACAAAATATTACATACCAAAAAATATGTATCGATAATTTCACTTGGAATGTATAGATCCCAGTAGCGTATTCAGGATTTTGTTGTTCTAGCCATAAAATGGAAAGTGGAAAGGTGGAAAAGCGCCGTAGGCGAAAATCATTCGGGTCACGCCCAAAGTTCATCATAAAATCGGGGGTGACAGTGGCAGCATGCATCGTTTTGGTTGGTTATATTTCTTCTTCTTCTTTTTGAGATTCAAAATCGATCCAGGTCTTAGGAACTTTTTATTGTGTTGTAGATTATTATTTCAGTTATTAGATTCCTATTAACTTTTCGCTAAATTGTTCCATGATGTAGAGGTATGATACTTGGCCATCCCCATAACATTGGACCCCATAATACTGGACTATAAAAATCCTTTGTTCAGTAGATAGCATTTTGATGAGAAGTATTTTAAATTAAATAATTGCTTTATTTAATAAAGACATCAAACTCAAAGAAACATGCCCATAGGTGTCATTATTATCTAATACGTAGAACCTAGTACTCTGGCTAAAAAGGTGTAAGAGAGAATAGTTGGAACACTAAAAAATATATAATGAGATTAAAATTCGTTACTTTTATTATTTAATTTTTTTAATGAAATCTTGTACTTCGGCTTCTGGTTTAATTTAAAGCATATTTCATATTTGTTCTTTTGGTAGAATATGATAAGCAAGGTATGTTTACTCTTACGTAAAATAACGTTTTCGTATTTTTTATGCTCCCTGTTTAAAAATTAAATTTTTTATAAGGCGAATCTTATTTATTTTACAAACAAAAAATTTTTCTGAGTTACATTTTTACGTATCTTGCAAAACTTAGTCTATTTGTCCCCTTCTAAACCACATCCGCGGACATCCTGTAGGTACCTTATAATATAAGGTACAATATTCAACTTTTACAAAAATTAAGATTACTAACACTATAATGTTGCTTCATGTTACTTTAAGTGGACATATCTTTCAAGTATTATCTTATTAAGTATTATCAAGTATATTTCTGGCTTTATTCCTGTACCCGTCAAATGTCTTATTTAATAAAATAATTGCAGCCCAGAGCAAAACATTATTAACCTAATTATCATAAATTTTAAGCCGCGAAAATAAAGTTACAGTTAATTATGTCATAGACCACCAGTAAGACTAACTGGCAAAGAAGACCGTAACGCAGACAAACTACAACAAACAAAACAGATATTATTATTATTTTTTCTAATTTAAAGATTCTTAAAAAATAAAGAAACTCGATAAGCAATGTTTTTCTTGTACTGAAACAATTTACAAAAAATATTTAAATGTGAAATTTTATGCTCTATACTATTAAATCAACAAATCCTCTATTTTTTATTTAAACCCACTGAAGCACGAAGTATAATCCGTGACATATGTATTACTGAGATAACATATCATAGTTACATAAACACGACATGTAATGTGATCTTTGTCCTTGATTAATATACATTTGGATCAGAAAGTATAAAATTCCTAGCGATGAGTAAAATATATATTCTCCATTAATTTTATTATGAAAAGCTGTTATATATTTACTGAATTGCATAAAATGAATAAATTATCTATGTCTTTTAGGAAAGTTGATTATATAGCGATTTAAAATTTTTTTTAAAAAGTATAGTAAAAGTAATATCTTCTTCAAAAAAGTCAGTCAAATATGACGAACCTTTTTCCTAAGTTTCAGCCATTAAATTTCGGAGCACTATTGCCGCAGTTGAGCATTTATTTTACTCTTGAGTAATTTTTAGAATCTTGAGTTTTCCTGGGTGTATTGGTCGATTGTGTTAAAAATCTATTTTGTGTTGGCGTTTCGGTTTATTTGTAGGCTATCTTCAAAACTGATAATTGTTTTTATAAAATTAATTAAAAGGCCAATTTAACAATGAAACAAATATAAACATAACTTATTTGTAAATTATCACTTCACTAATGTTCTTACTTGTGTTTTCAACATTCTTGCTCTACTGGCCCTAAATTGTAAACTAAATTTTGGTTTGAATTATATTACATTATTTATGGGTATTAGGTACATACTGTGGGCAAAACCAAGTTATATTAATTGTACGTTTTTCGATGCCGTGATGCAAAAATGTGTGCATTTATTGATTTGTTAGAGTATTATCAATAGTACTGAGTATCTGTATCAGTTCTGAAATTATGGGGTTTAAAGTTTTTGCTTTAAGTTTTCGTTTTCTTTTTAATGTAAATCATGTACTTGATATTTTGATTTATTTCATACGGTCAAGAAATAATAAGTAAATTTATTTTAAGATCATTCTAGATAATCCTTCTACATGCCTCGAGATCGTAGCGAAAGAACTTGTGACAAAGCAAGTTTGGTAGGAGTTAAATAATCGGGTGGCATAGAGCCCGATTGCATGACTTTTTGTGATACTGCTGACAGAATGCAAGGAAGTGTACAGGGATATCCAAATAAAAGTGAACAGGCCTTATAACTCTTTTATTTTTAAAGATGGGAAAAATGTTAAATATGAAAGTCTTCGGAATTTTTATGGATCATTCATATATCTTATCAGAAAAACAATTGAGCATCGAATTAATTAATATAATATAAAACATCGATTTTCTCGCTTATTTTAAATTGGATGGTATGATTTTTATCATATTTTTGGATTCTAGGAGAAGTTGTGTGAAGTGTTTACTAAAAATATTTTTCTTATTAATATACAGGGTGTCTGGAAAAGGTCTGTACAAAATGCTACCACGTATTCGTGAGACTAAAATAAGACGATTTAACACAACTTACTTATATTCAAAAGTGTTTCGTTAGGGAGATACAGCGCCCCAAAGGGGTACTTAACGATTTACTTTTTTGGCTCTAACTTTTGAACCGACTTGTATAATTTAATGAAATTTTAATATTTTATGTTGGCCATAAAGACTCATAAAACCATACTACAGTAGATGTTTGACATCGTCAGAGAAGTCAGGAACGGACTTGCCACCACACTCTTTGGGCCAAATTTTTTACAGGTATCACTTTACAGAGCTGAAAACTGATTTTTTAAATACTTTGGTCATTCCTCTTTGAAAAAGGTACTCTACATTTGTTTCGATAAAATTAGCCGTTTTCGAAAAAATCAAGTTTTTGTATAACACGTTATTGAAATAATTTTATCAGAATACTACAATAAAACACCAGTCGTTTTTATTTCGTTAACAATGTGTTATTGACAACACTTTTCAAAATTGTCTGACTGATTATACAAGAATTAAGTAATGGAGCATTATTCCTATAGCGAATATGCTGACATGCATCTAATTTATGGACAAGCACTTGGCAATTGTGTGGAGGCAAGAAGAATTTATTCTGGTACATTTCCAAATCGACGTTTACCGCACCGAAGAACTTTTGAAAGGGTGGATCGTAGCTTAAGAGGAACAGGTAAAAAGTCTAGTGAAATAAAAAAAAATGCTAAAAATAGCGAATCTTTTGCTAATCCATTTTAGGAAGTTTTTTGCCGCACCGTGGTGGAGAAGGGCCTCCAAGAAGAGCAAGACACTCTCAGTTAGAGGAGGAAATTCTGGATGAGATTGCTGAAAATCCCTCTAATAGTGTAAGAAAGTTGTCGGTTCAAGTTCATGTGACAAAGTGGGTTGTTCATGAGACGCTTCGAGAACAACTGCCACATCCGTATCACATCCAAAAGGTACATGCCATGTCTCCCGCTGATTATCCTGCAAGAGTCAATTACGCAAATTGGTTTTCTCAACGATTTAGGCAAAATACAAATTTTACTAGTATTGTTTTGTTCACGGACGAAGCCGCTTTCACCCTAGACGGTGTAATAAATTGCCATAATTTGCATATATGGCATGAAGAAAATCCCCATGCAATAGAACAGACAAAGCATCGACAAAGATTTATGGTTAACGTGTGGGCGGGGATTATTGGGAATCATTTCATTGGACCGTTCTTTATTGAAGACAGATTAAATGGTGACATCTATTTGCAATTATTGCAACAAAACTTAAACGGTTTATTAGAAAATGTGCCCTTAGAAATTAGAAATCAGATGTGGTTTATGCACGACGGTGCACTGCCCCATTTTAGCAATTTAGTTCGTCAGCACTTATCAAATCCTTTTGGTGATAGATGGATAGGTCGAGGTGGGCCTATTGTATGGCCACCGAGGTCGCCCGACATGACTCCTTTAGATTTCTTCTTGTGGGGAAATTTAAAAAGGCTTGTATATTCAACGCCAGTTCACACCAGGGAAAACCTGATAGAAAGAATAACACACCATTGCAACGAAATTCGAGACAATCCTGGAATGTTGTTTCAAGTACAACAACAAAACATCCGTCGGATAAGAAAATGTATAGAGGTACAGGGCGCCCACTTCGAAAATCTGCTCAAGTAAACAAGAAGGAGAGCTTTAACATTTTTAACATTTTTCTGTTTAAGCGATTTCTGAAATATCAAAAAGATTCAATTTTAAGTACTTTTTATGATTTAACTTTTACCTGTCAATAACACATTGTTAACGAAATAAAATCGACTGGTTTTTTATTGTAGTATTGTAGTATTATTTCAATAACGTGTCATCCAAAACCTTAATTTTTTCGAAAACGGCTAATTTTATCGAAACAAATGTAGAGTACCTTTTTTAAAGAGGAATGATCAAAGTATTTAAAAAATCAGTTTTGAGCTCTGTAAAATGATACCGGTCAAAAATTTGGCCCAACGAGTGTGGTGGCAAGTCCGTTCCTGACTTCCCTGACGACGTCAAACATCTACTGTAGTATGGTTTTATGAGTCTTTATGGCCAACATGAAATATTAAAATTTCATTAAATTATACAAGTCGGTTCAAAAGTTAGATCCAAAAAAGTAAATCGTTAAGTACCCCTTTGGGGCTCTGTATCTCCCTATCTCACTTTTGGATATAGGTAAGTTGGGTTAAATCGTCTTATTTTAATCTCACGAATACGTGCGGTGGCATTTTGTAGACACCTTTCCCAGACACCCTGTATAACTAATAATACTAATACGCACGTTATAGATTGTTGAGTTAGTGATTATATCATAAAATTCACAGTTGTTTTTCAAGCCAGTTATGACAATTCTTGTTACTGGACTTAAAAGAAAAAAATCCTGAGATATTAATTAAAGCTTCCACATAATGTAACAATAAAATTTGAGAACATTTTTTTTGAGGAATGCCACGTGGTTAAAGGTTTTACTTATTTACATAAATCTTTCTTTTCCACCCTGCATAACAAAATGTGGTTCTTATTAGGTTAAAGCGATCCTCGTGGCTACTTTTCAATAAATTAGGTCTTTAAAAACCAAAAATTTACTTAAACCATTTGAGCCGTTTTCGATCCACAGAACTGTAAAAATGACCGAAAAAATGTCAATGTGCAAACTTTTTGACTAGCAGTTTATAACTTGATAAGCTGGACAGAGATAGACACAAATTATATATCCTCATAAAAAGGAGACCGTGTTGTTGTAGGTTATATGCATTTCCTCGGAGAACAAGACAGGACAAATAGTTAAAATTCAAGATAAAATGATAATATCACAAGCGCAGTCAATAAAAACATCCATTATTTGATCAATGTCTGAAAACATCTGCAAATAAAACCTTTCAGACAATATTTTATTAAAAAAATTTCGTACTTGCTCTACTAAGGCCATGTAAAGAGGGATTTAGATATTATAATTACTCTTTACGACATTACCAAATAAAAAACCCACTTTTAACACAATATTTATACTGCTAGTACCGTACCTAAAATTTTTTATTGGTTCAAGTAAATTTGGTTCTTTTTGAACCCAAAGCAATGCCTATCTGACAGATCCCTGACCAAAAATATTTTGAATTAGGACCTATTGCCGGAACCACTGTGGAGTGTTTGGACAATAAGTGAGTAAATAAAAAATCTTACTTTGCATGAAATGCACTGGATATTTCAAAATAAATCGAATTTCTTAAAACTACGTCTACTTTTTAAAATAGCTGCAAGGCTTTTGGATAATTCTATTGTTTTCACTAAAAAACATGTCGAAAATTTAAGATTTAAGATTACTTAAGAACCAGAACGAGAACTAGTCCCTATTGGACTTATCCAAAATTAAAGGTTAATATTTTGCAAATAATATTGACCTTGTCTCGTCGATATCGTCATACATTAACTTTATAACTTCATTTCCTGCAAAGTGTGTGCAGATGTAATTAAGTTTAAATTTAAACCTATCTTTGAAACCTTCACACATATTTTAATACCATTCGTTCGTTTATATTTGAGCTGTTAACTAATTAAAATTCGCACACTATCTTTTTTTACAATCAAAATACCTTAAACTTAAGCAAGTATAAAAATTAGGGTAATGGATTTCGAAACCGGTTACATCCAAGTATATTTTGTTTATTACATCACTTTGTTTGAAAGAAAGTGAAGACGCTAAACATTATGGATTCTTGCATTCTATTGGGTTGATTCACATAACATTTAAGTCAGGTTCGACACGATAGGTTAATTTGTATGTGAAAAACGTTTACACGAATAGTAAAACTGATTATTAAGGTAGGCGGTGATAGTAAAAATAGATGTATAGTATTATGAAATAGAGGCATATGGGGACTAAATTTGACACAAAAATAAAAAATTTTAAATGCAATACATGACTAAGCTTTAGTAATGGTTTACATACTTGTAGTATTTGTACCGATACAATCGTAAAGTAACGCCAAGGAACCAATACCGTATTGATAGAGTCCTGATGCAGTCGCGATGCTGGAGCAATGCAGCATAGCATCTGTCGCGTTTCTTTGCATTTGGATCATTGCAGACGAGATATAATAGCGATTCATTATGAAGTAATCAAACTATAGGGGAGACTGTCCTAAAATGACCTACCCAAACTATTGTCATATTTCCCCAGATATTCATCATTTTTTCCAAATTTCTATACATTTTTCATATTATTTATTTAACATTTCGGAAACCACTCTACGTGCTGCGATTGCATATCGCTGGCCTCGCCTTTGTTTTATGAACCCTGACCAGTTTGAACTGTTAGTATAAACTGTTCTTGGGGGATTCATATAAGGAAGCGTACCAGCGAGGTGCAAAAGGGAGGCGTCACTGTGGTGCCGCACGAATAGTACGCATAGTACGAATAGCGCCAGCCCTTTAGGCTGACAAAGTACTCGGCTAGAAGCTGCCCCCTACGCTACCCAACTTAGTTACGTAAGTGTATTATTGTGCTTGTACCTGATATCAATACAAGTGTTTTGGTAAACCGCAGCCTATTTTATCAACCCTGACGACCCCTAGCGCGACACTATATTGTAAAAGAGTTAGGATAATACTTTAAATAAATAAACGAAATAATGTTAATATTTATATTTTACCATCGTTTAAATACAGTATAGGTACATTATACGAAAGAAAACAACCAAGGAAAAATATTATGGTTCACGAAGTAAAAATGGTGTTCCGCGATTCACAAATATGTTGGATGAAATGATTTATCATGTAAAAAAGGTCACATTTTTTACTAAAAAAAAATTGAACTTCCTACTGTTAACAAATGCAATTTTAAACAACAGAAACACTAATTACTCAAACAATTGTGACTTCTAATCTTGACAAAGTTCACAAATGAATTTATTAATTTTTTCGTGATGCCCAGCACATTAGTAACTACGTACGTACGTACAACAACTGTAAGTTGTGGTACCATTTTAAGCACATTTGGTACCTAATTCAAGTTTCTGTGGCTTTGGAAAGACTGTATAGTTCATTGCAATAAATACTGCATCAGCCAGCCACCCAAGACCACCCTGCTCTACTGACTCAATAGATAGCCCCATTGACTCCTCACTCCACGTCTGTCTGTCTGTTTTCTTTTGTCAGTTTCAAACATTCTGTAAATAAAACATGACCGCAAACTGTACTCAGGTAAAATGACATACCTGTTATTTTAGACATACTAGTGCTATGTTATTTTACCCGAGTTGGACATTTAAACCAAAATATAACAACAATCCAAGTTTACTTACGGTTTTGAAAAAAACACAGAGGTTCAAAACAAACATAAACACAATGATCTACAAATCTTAAAGAGTTGGCTTAATTTAAACACTTTTAGATACTTTTTTGGTCGCTGCGATGAAGCACGTTTTAGAAATCACTAGCGATCTGAAAACATGAAAGACTATCACTACAAATAATAGGTGACGCGACCGACTATGCAAGAAATATGTTAAAGTGACTTTTTTGTTTTCACAGATGGCACAAAATGTTATAAATTTTGCTTGCTGGAGGAAATACCTTAACTATGTCATTTTACCGAAAATGTCACTTTAGGACAATTTCCCTAACCAATCATTTTTCGTGTAGGATACATTTTCTTTAGCCATTTGACAGTCACATCTCTATTGTTCCACGATTGATTACACTACTCAATAATTACAACATAAAAAATGTGACTGGTATTAAAATACCAAATGGGGTTTATAAAGCATTCTGATTACAAATTTATAAAGCAAAATTTTGCAACACGTATAGATTCCGAGTTATAGAATATCATGCATTATTTTTATTTTACTCTAAGATTTTACGTTAATGTTTAAAGAACATTTAGAATAGGAACAAAAGTACCTACCACATTTCAATTCAAAAAGTTTTATATTTGCAAAAAATACGTACAAATCATTATATACTAGTTCTGTTGATGACTTTTTTGCAAATGCTGATTCTCGCTTATATTCCACGTCACTTTCTACTTTATCTTATAAAAAACCAACAGTGGTCCCCCGTCATGGCTGGATCCCATCTGCCTTGGTAACATTGTTCCATTGTTACAATGTCGTTGTGGAACCTCTTCCCTTGCTCATCACTGACAGCACTCAAATTTTCCGGGAAAAATTAAATGTGAGTGCAAAAAGTGTATTTTCAAAGACATTCTACACCCCATTTTATTTAGTTTTTGAGCAATTCCTCTACTAGTTGTTCGTAGGTTTCTACTTTTTTGTTTCCTAAGAACCCTGTTACAATACTTTTAAAAGATCTCCATGAACTTAATTCAACGTCACTTGCTCAAATTGTTCATCCTTTAGTATTTTCCTAATTTGTCTCCCAACAAATATTCCTTTTTTAAGTTTAGCGTCACTTAATTTTGGAGATATCTGTTTAAGATATTTTAAAGGGGCTCCTTCTTTGTCAATGCTTTCGTGAAATTTTTAATTAATCCAAGTTTAACAAACAAAGTGTTTTTTGAAACCTTTTATTTAAAATTGTTACGCTCAATTAATCACTTTTCATTTATTTAGTTTTGCTTAAGTAAAATTATAAGTCGAAGATCTTACGTGCCAAGAATTTTTTAACACCATTTGTATGTTTAGGGGATAATAATTGGCAACAAAAATTATTTTTCTTTGCAGTCGCAAAATGTTTCTAAGCTAGTTTTATTGTAGGACACTGGAACATCAGCGACTATGCCTGCAAAAGCGCGTTTGAAACGCTTTTGCAGACGTAGATGAAGATTTCTAAAAACACGTATATTACCTACTTTCCATAAGACCCGTTGTTAATAAAATGGCCACATATGCTAAGGACGGCTATCTGAGGGATTCAAGTTTAAAAACATCGTTTTATATTTCCGTCGGCCTGTCTGTTTGAATCTTGCTCTTTCAGGTAAGCATACTAAAAAATAATATTAAACTAGTTTGGCTTCAAGTCAAAAATGAAATATTTTTAAACAGGATTTTTCATACACCTAATACTTGTACCCCCGACAGAGAGCCATGTGGTGACCCACATATCTACAAGGCAGACAACTGAAATTATAATTTTTTTGCGAGAAATACTATTTGATTTGCATATAGTTTCTAGTTTGGTTTGTTTCTGGTTGACCATATAAAGTACACTTCCGATAGAGCACAGGATGAACAAATTTAAAAAAGAAGTTGTAACTAGATTCAGAAACAAATTATCAGTAATTTGAAGGTAACATAGGATTTTTAGGTACATTTTTAATTTTCCATATTATACTTAATACCAGGTACAAAAATTATGTGCAACTCTAGATCAATGGAATAATTGAATTCTTCTATATCGTATGTCATCTACATATTTGCAGATTTACCTTTAAAGTTTAAAGAGCTATGGGAGCTATGGGAACAACAATAAGGTTGGGTTAAAATAGGCAACATATTATGTATACTCGTATAATCAAAAGAAATCAGAAATATTCTTTTTGTGACGGTTGTTTTTATACATTTATGTTTACCAACATTTTTTTTAATGTTCTGACAGCCCACGAAGACCGAAGATGTACCGTGGGTGTACTGGGGAAATCCGACTCACACATCCAGAGCTGGAAACATCCGTACGGACTTCACCAGCCCTTTAAGAGAATGTGTGGGGTGGTACCACCTCGGTCGTGGAAGAATTCCTCTACCACCTTCCAATACACATACATGTTTAAATGTTCTTGTTCATCGTTTAATAATAAGAATTACATTCAAATTACCTTATAATTAAAAGACGAAATCTACGCAAACAAATGTATCTACTAATTAGCGATAAACTATTTGGATTAGGTGTGATGATGAGGATAGATAGTAGGGCTTGCAATCCCGGACGTATATTTGGATCCTAAGATTTTCGGGATCAAAGAATCAAAATCCCGGGATCGATCCCGAAAAATTGTAACAATAGGTAAATTATTTTTATTTATAATACAGGGTGTTAATAAGGTATGTGGCCAAACTTCAGGGTAATATCCCTTACTCAATTTTAAGACAAAAAGTTCATATAAACATAAGTCCTAAACGACTTTGTTTTTCATATACAGGGTGTTGAATCCTTTTTTTAAAGATTTTTCCTAAATATCTAGAAGACGCAAATTAGCATCAAGTTGAAACTTGGTGACAATTTTTAATGCATAAAGAGGAGTATTTTAAGCAAAAAATTGTTTTTCTCATTTTACCAGTGGCGTGCACAGGGGTAACGCCCGTGGTTTAATTTTGAAAAATATATAAGTAGGCCGCCTTTTTCAATCTGATAGGATCTATGATTTAGCAAATAAAACTCCACAAAATTATCTCTTGAATTTTTTCGCTCAGATTAGATTAGATAAAACCAAAAAAATATAAAATTATGTATAACATTATTCAACAGCATGTGTATTAAAATGAAAGTCGTTTAGGACCACTATATAATATCAACGATGGTGTACATATATCGTTGATAATATGAACTTTTTGTCTTATAATTACCTAAGGAATAATGCCCTGAAGTTTGGCCACATACATTATTAACACACTGTATAGTAATTTTAAAATAAAAAACAAACTAAGTTTATGCAGAGAACACATAAAAGTATGAGAGGTAAAAATAATTTTAATTCTTTTACATAAGTACTTAACTGAATCCTCCAGGGTTAGCCCAACCCAACCCAATCATGAATTAAACATTATTTTTAGGAAAAATACTGCGACGATGCTTGGAGGGTTAATTTACTTAGGTTTTTTTTAACATATTTTATAATTTATTTATTCCGGGATTTAAGCGCCTAATCCCGGGATTTTTCGGGATTGAATTTTTAACGGGATCCCGGGAATTCGGGATCCCGAGATTGCAAGATTTAATAGGTAGGTAAGTTGCTTGAACGATTTATGCAACAAAGAAAATATATATCTATTTATATTGTCTAATGACTAATAAAATTGTAATTTTGGTGGAATTAGATATAAGATAGATGGAGACGTAAATGTACTTTGTATTAATATACAGGGAACAACTAATAGTAGTTCTTTCTGCTCGAAACTTTCAAACCTTTTTTTTTTTACTTTATTTTCGAAGTGAATTTGGTACCAAAGCAATTTTTTTATTTTAGTTTATTTTATCATATTATACACAAAAATATAAAGCTGTACGCCCACCTTAAATTGTAATTATTGGATCTAAACAGTAATAGCAGTTTATAATATACAATGAAGGTTTTGGCAAATTATTCATTTTAAATGTCTTTTTTGCAGCAGAATTTGCGCAAGAATAGTTTTTATACAAATAGCCTATTGAGCAAACGTAGTTATATTGCAAATTAAATGAACACGATGTATCATTTACTAACACCTCAAAAATTGATCAAATGATTTTGCAATGTTACTGAAAGCAAATAGCACACATATACTGGAGATTATAACTAATTTAAGTAAATTTCTGCATGCTTCACTGATCATAAAGTATTTTGTATATTATGTTGATATTTATTTTTATTCTAAGAGAAAAGAGCAGAAATCCAAATTTTCTACCTTGGGGGGGGGGGGGGGGGTTGAGTGAGAAATTAAAAAGATTCTCAAATTTTGTAAGAAGTTTTACAGAGAAAAAGAGTAAAAAATAAACAGTTTCTATCAGTTTTACCTTACCTATATTTTTGTTGTCAGAACCATATGATTTAAGATTTAAGTGGCTTATAATTTTAAATATAGAGAATATCTCTTTGTCAGTTATTTTGCCCAAAAAAAGGTGATGTTTTAATTTTTGTAATAGCATAAAAATGGTACACGTTGTTCATTGCCGATTTTAATTAATTAATCTAATTGTTAATTGTTTGGCTCAGGTACTTTTATCAGACCACCTCACTCGATAAAAAGAAACCACAACGCGTTAAGGAAATTTTTTATTATCAGAATGCGTTCTGATCGATCATCAAAAGATCCGCAACACAAATTTTGCTTTGTCAAAACGCGTTATGAGTATATATATTGAATGTGCCACGACAAGAATTTCGTGTTGTGGCTAAATCTGAGCAATCAGATTATCAGAACACGCTGTTAGTAATTTCTTTGCTCAATAAAGGTTTTCAGTTTTTGAGCCTAACCTAATATGTATGGAGCTGAAAATATATATCGTTTGTTGAATATTTTGACTAATTTTTAAATAGTAAGAATATTTTTCTGCTAAAAATTGTTCATTCACCACAGAGGATAGCTTAACTAACAGGCAACCAAGAAGTTTTCCTAAATTTTTTGATTAGAATGTGATTGATAGTATTCTAGAAAAATGATTATCTTGGCCTAGCCAACCTCAACTACGAACAAGAAAGAGCTCTACCAACAAAAAAAAATTAAGTTAATAGTAGTTCGTCCGCTAGCGCCCACCTACTGCAATACGAGTATGTGTCGCAAAACTATTTGTGAGACGGTATTCGTTTCAAAATATAATAAAGGAATGGCATACATATACATATTATGACAAGACTTCCCTTAACTGTCAACCCAATCTGCTTTTACCGATAATAGTGTTAGCCGATATAAAAACGCAACATAAAATTATAGAATAACCTGTGGTATCTGTTTTAACGAAGAAAATAACCCGTGTAATGTAGCTCCATGACCTTAAATTAACTAAAAGGCATCAAGTCCTTTTTAGGACTTCCAATATTATTAACTTCCTATCGATCTGACAACAAAATTTTCGTAACAGGAAGTGGGTGGAGATTGTAATAAATAACATACGTTATTAAAATTAGGTATTGAAAAATATATCAAATTATAATACTCAGTGAACGCAATTTACCTAGCGGTAGCTTAAGATATTCTATTTTGCTATTTAAGTGTAACCCAGTACAGCCCTAATTATTTAGAATTACAATGTCTGCATATTACGTAAATTTAAAAATGGACTATGTAGGATTTTTAATGTATTAATATTGAGCAAGTGCATGTTAGGTAAATCTGCAAGAGCATAATTATTTTCTGACAAAATATGATTTATTAAAAAATGATCGCCTTTCTTTTTGTGCGCCAAATTAATATTTTTTTGGCAGTTACCTACTGCTGTTACTTAATTGTGACATATTTTGTATTAATATGAAACAAGGTTAGTTTCGATAGTAAATCTATAAACCGGAGATATACGCACAAAAAAAGGAAATCTTAAACAAAAAATATCAAAATAAAAATTTAACTTTAATTTAAAGGCGCCTAGCAGTCTAGAAGAGGCCAATCTGCAGGGACCCTGTAGATTGTCCCGTGTGTAATTTAATCGTCTCAATTTTTTAATGACTGCCCGATGTCGGCTTGTTGGGTGTTCAGTCAATCCAATGGCTCTGCTCCTCTCTCCTATTCCCTACAAATCGTATGGGGTCTAGAACAATTGGCGTAGCAAGTGCGTACCCAGCAAGGGGCATAGGGGGCAGCTGCCCCCCCCCCCCCTAGAGGATAAAATAGCCTATAATCTTCGCAAACCGAATTCGCATCCCGCCCCTTTCCTCGAAAATAATATGAGTTGCCCCCTCTAGTTCAGTGCCTGGGTACGTCCCTGGTGTGTAGTATACAATTATCTTTATTTTGGATGTTCTATCAATAGCAAAACTATAATAAACATGATAAAAGAAGAAAAGGAAGTTTGGACCGATGTTTTTGACATATTTCGGGATATGCCTTTTCTGTGGGATAAAACAAATAGAAATTATCTAAACTGAGACGTGAGGCAAGAGGGCTTTAATATACTGCTGGTGAAATATCAAATTTTTGACAAATCAGCACCGTTTCTGGAATAATACTGGATATGAGCTGTGGGGATATAGCTGCGCTAAAATTTAAGTTCTCGTAACTTCTTCCGATTGCCAGATAGTTACAATAAATCGTTGTTCGACACTAACGCTGGGTCTCATTAAAGTGTCTTGTTTAGGTCTCACCATATTTTTTTTTTTTCGATTTTTAATTTTTAAAGGTTTGCCATTGCGGCCAGAGGGCCATCCCTCTGGGTTTCGGCAGGCACCCCCGATCATCTCCGGCGGCTGCTCCTCTATCGTATAAAAAATATTTTGAAAATAAATAACTATAGAAACAAAGTACAAGTTTTTATTTCTCAGCTGCTAGTTTTTTTTTCACTTTTGCTATCTGGTACTGGGGAGGCCGATCATATTTGCCGAGAACGCAAAATTTAGAAATACGTCGCTGGAGATACACATGGCACACTGAAAAAATCGTTTGGACTTTTTTTCACAAAAATTGTAGCAAAGTCTTTGTAGAGCAATTTACTCTAATTGGATTATTAGTTACAACAGTTTTTATACATTTTCATACAATTGTAGCAAATTTTGCTACAAATTGGTCTTGGACGTTTTTGAGAACAAATTGTTGGAAAAAGGTACACAATTAATTGTAGTGAAATGTCCCACAATGTTTTTTCAGTGCATATGGTTGCATATAAAATTTTTGGCCTCAACTCCCTAGCATCGCCCCTCAAGGAGGTTGAAAAGTTAAATTACACAAAAAAGTAGATTTATTAACCAATAACTTACACCTAAAATTTGGTGACTCGATCTTTACTAATAGCAAAGATATTTACCCAAACGAAGACTTTTCGGACACCCTGTATATAGAGTAGGTATTTATCAGGGACGTGTTAGGACCATAGTGAAATAATAAATAGTGAATGGGCTATCGAATTAAAGAAGTGGGCCGAATATGAAACGATATGGGATTGTTCCAAGAAACTTAAGTATATTAATTTGTTACTTTTACTAAATAAAAATGTTAAATTTATTGTGAGCTGAAATACAGACTTAAAAGGGTTTTATTTTGAGTACACTATTCTCTTATTAGAATGAAATTTTATGATCAAAAATATGGGTTTATCACTTTAAAAAAATCTCTGACTTGAAGACACAAGAGGATGAAGGGCATATGTAGCAAAATCATTTTTTCGATATATTTCAGTTTAAAGTTTATTGTTTAGCAGTTTTTTTAGGAGCGACATAAAAAAACAAAAACTTGTTTATAGGTTTGTATTTAACTAAATAATATAATGGCAAAAAGGCAAATAAGTAATAGGCATTATTTTTTACAAAAACCAGAAAAAAATGTACATAGGTCATTTATCCATTGTCTCGTTCTTGTTTAAAATAGCGTATCATAGATGCTGATGCTACTAACTGTTGGCAGCGGCTGTTTAACTGCTTAGGCATTTCGCAAACAGGACTCGGACAACTATAACACTATGATTGTTTTAAAAAGAACAGTTTTAAACGCAAGTTAAAAGTTTAAAGCTCCAAAAAGACACAAAACACAAATAAAACCAATATAAGTAAAGCTCGGATAAACTTCAAACTGTCACCAAACAAATGTCAAGAACTTAAACGCGGCATGGCGGCAACTTCGCGTATGCTGCCAAATGCATAACAACGAATAACAGGCGGGAAATTTAAAATTCATTAAAACAGTCCATTGCAGTTTTTGTTTTATAATAATTATGTGGTCGTATCACTGCACTGGTTTAATAGCGTCATTGGTGACGTGCATCGGATTTTTTTTTGTATGAACTATATATAAAGTTTTTTAGGAAGAAAATGCAAAATATTTCAAATTTCCCCAATTAAATATCGTTACAGCAATTTACTTTATTCAAGAGCAAGCACTTACACATTATACAAACACTCTAAAAAGTAATTATATCATTTTTTACATGGTTACATTTTAAATTGCGGATGTACGAGTATATTTTGCGTATTTTCACCATCTGCTGATTTCACAAAATTCATTGTTTATTTAGCATACTATTAAATAAAGATGTTATTATACATACACATACATTTAATTAATATTTATTATGACCGTTATTATTCCACTTTACTTTTATTTTTATCATTTACGGTTTGTTACAATTTAAAGTACTGTGTGTAAAAATTTAATATTTTCCAAAAGAAAGCTAGTATTGGATATTGTATAGTAGGGTGGGTCGATTTTTAAAAGTTTTAGAATTTCGATTTGGAATACTTACAAACAGTTTCATTTTATAATAATGTAAGAAAAGTTTATATAAATAATTTTAGGTAACTTACATCTTCCACCCTCTACATGTAGCTAAAGCTAGTTGTCGGTCGATTTTTACATTTTCTTGAAAATTTCGAAATTTTAATATGGAATATTTATATGAAAATTTCTAGTTATATTCAACAAAAAATTATTTCTTCCACCCTCTACCAGCCCTTAATCATTTTAGTATGCTGCCCCTGGCATGGCTTGTTATTGGGTCCGGCTTTTCAGTTTTTTGTTGATGTTTAATATTAGTATTACCTCTAGACTCTCGTCGCAATTCAAATTTAGAACCGTTCTAGAACGGTTCGTGACTGCGTTATCGCATTTTTCATGTTTTATTTTGGCCAGAACTGATGCGAAAATTAAATCATTTTTTTTTTTTAATTTTGATCCATTGTGTTCTAACTAACTATATAGGTTTTATTTCCATATTGATTTGAATCGAAACTAAGTGGCAAAAATTCAAAAAAGCAGTTACGAACCGTTCTAGAACAGTTCTAAATTTGAATCAAAACAAAGCATATTTTAAAACGTGTTGCATATTTATTTAAAGAGAAAATTTGTCCATTACTAGAAGCCTAATGGGAGCAATTTTTCGTGCGAAACAGCGTAAACACATCAGATTTGAATTAAGACCCTCACTTCAATGAGGAAATTTTATACAGCGGGTCCTGAAATGTTCTTGGCAAAAAAAAGCAACATAATATGTTCTTGTTTTGTAGCTCGTATGTTGCTAGTACCGTGTGTGCAGACCGTATCTCCAACCTAGAGGGGTTCTGCACTGATTTATTGTCAACCGTTGTGATTGCAAATTAAGTATAAGTCCGTAGTCCTCTTTTTTAGTCCAGCGTTAACATAATTTTTCTGACGCACGCGCGTCGTTGATGAACAAGTAAATGAACGCAATACGGACTTTATAAATGATGTATTATACTAAATGGACCAAGCGCCATATTATGTGAGATAAAATATTTCAACTTTAGAAATAACGATCCTCATTTTTACGAATTTGATGATGAACGAGTCACGTCACTAATCAAATTGACCCGAATAAAAAAACCGTTTCTTAGAATTTAATATCACATTCTAAAACAGTTTAACATTCTTCTAAATTTTTAACAAAATGTGTGTTTTGTTAGTAAGGGCTTTACTGTATACCGATGATGCTGGTACAAGGTTTTTCCATATATTTTGGAGAATTCCTGAAGCGTTTATTTTAGAAGCTACAAGGAACTTTAAGTTGCAAAACTTGACGTATTTTGCTCTAAAATGTCAGAATCTGTTATCGGATAAAGCAAATGAATATCGTAAATGAGTTTAAATACATTAAAATTGCTTATTCTTAACGGAACACCCTGTAAATTACTGAATATTTAGAAAGTCCTGCTCTTCCTGATTTCAAATATATATCGTTTTGCTGTATTTCATCACACCGAATAAAAAATATAGAGGTTTAAACTTTGAAATAAAAACCCGTATTTCGTGGTCATGTGGAATCTGTTATCGGATAAAGCAAATGAATATCGTAAATGAATTTACACATATAATTTGTTTATTTTTAACAGAACACCTTGTATATTACTTAATATTTGGAAAGTTCTGCTCTTCCTGATTTTAAATAAATATCGTTTTGCTGTATTTCATCAAACCGTCTACAAATATAGAGGTTTTAGAGTTTGACGCAAATATCCGTATTCGTGGTCATGGCTAAGCAGATTTCCACAATGCACATTATATATATATATATATATATATATATATATATATATATATATATATATATATATATAACAGAATTTAGACCCTTATATTTTGGAACCACACACTTATATATAAAAACTCTCGTTCCTCAATCAAAATTGGAAATAAGATATCGAAACCGTTCTGTGACAAAAGGATTAAGGCAAGGTTCCTGCCTCTCACCAACCTTATTCAAAATATATGTTAATCAAGCCTTAGAACAGTGGAAAGCCAAATGTTGAGGCATGGGCATACCAATAAGTGAAGACTCCTATCTATACACATTACAGTTCGCATATGATCAGGTTATTTGTGCAGGATATAAAGAAGACCTAGAATATATGACCCGCAAGCTAAAGGAAGTGTACGAAATTTGGGGACTGGATATGAATATTCAGAAAACGAAATACCTATGTGTGGGATCAGAGCAAACAGCAATTCAACTGGGAAATGATTGCGTCCAAACATGTAACGAGAACAAATACCTAGGAGTGATGATTGACAAGAGCGGTTCGGTATGACATTGAAATAAAATCAAAAATAATTAAGGCCAGAAAGGCAGTAAAGTGCCTTAATAACATACTTTGGAGCAATGAAATAGGAAAAGAGAGGAAACTCAGAATTTATGACACGATCGTCAAAAGAAATCTCGTATATGGCACTGAGAGATGGAGATTAACAGAAGACAACAAAAGGAAATTACTTGCAGTGGAAATAGATGCATTAAGGTCACAAAAACATCAAGGTTAGAGAGAGTAAGGAACGACACAATCAGAGACCAACTGGGAAGACAGAAAAGAGTGGTGGAGGAGATTGAAAAAATGCAGTTAAAATGGACATGTGAAAAGGATGAACGACACAAGACTACCTCATAAAGTGTTAAACTGGATTCCACAAGCAAGGCAAAGACGCGGAAGGCCACGCAAAAACTGGATGGAAGGCGTCAGAAAAGCAATGAGCTCAAGAGATCTGCGAGATGGATACTGGGACAACCGAAACCAATGGAGACTAGGCATCGCACAACGTCGAAGGACGAGTAATATTTGGAAGAGTAGATCTTTCCAAATATTAAATCACATACAGGGTGTTTCATTAAAAATAAACACATTTGCGATAGCCATTTGTTTTATCCGATGGCAGGTTTTGACAGTTCAGAGAAAATACTTCAACTTTTGTATTTTAAGTTTTTTCTAGCTTTTAAAATAAAAGCTCTAGGGGTACTCAAAAATACATGGAAAAACTCTGTACATTAAGAAATACTAGTAAAATATATCGTCAGATAACTAACAAAACCGTTGATGAACTACGCATATTGAAAAATCTCTCAGGCGTGACTTAGATTTAGACTTAGATGTTTTACATGGAAGGTATTTATTTAGTATCCTCTATCACTTTCATTCTATTCATTTCCCCCTACCCCTTTAAATTTGTTGGAGCTATCCGAACCGTTTTCAATTACTGTTAATTAGAATACGGTCTGATTTGTTTAACAACTTTTTGTCAAGCAGTTGCTGTCATTTTGTTATTTATGTTATGCAAATTCTTCCCATTTAATTTTATAGCCCTTAACCCTTAACCGTTTTTAACATATTTTTTTTTCTAAATAGCTTTAGATATTTGTGCCAAATTTCAAAACTTTAAGACAACAATAATGAATAATATTCAATACGACCCAGCATTAAAAGCTTCTTAAATAATGTCTAATGAGTCTTCATGCTGATCGTATATGTATGATGATAAAATACATATGTTAACCTCGATAAATTATTATATGAATAAAAATTAAGTAGTAGGCCCAGAAGTAGTCCTTCTCGTTGACAAATGATTAAACGTACAATGGGGTGGAGCAGTAATCATAACTATTGTGTTTTAAATGATATGTTAATTTTAAATATTTCAATTATCTGTGATGTAATTGCTGACATGCCACAACAATTTGTATGTATTGTCAATTGTTCTACTTAAATACGAATAATTTTAATCTGACATTGTCCTGTTGTTTCATCTAACCATGTCCCGTATATTTTCCTACACAGTGAAAAATTTCGTGACCATTTTAACACCAAATGTGGTTTATATACATCAAAATTATGTTAGTGTTAATTATTCATCATTTCAATATGGTTAAATTAATCAAGGACTTTGATAAATTCACTTATTAGAATGATGTACAGTAACACCAGCTGTTGGCAAATAAAATGTTAGATTGTGTGGATTGACACACCGTCAGTAAGTACTTTTGCCCCATCTAGGTGCTATTATAAAGGCAACGGTGTTTAGTGTATACCAAATTTAGTGTCTTTTGTATGTAAAATTATTTCCAACATCATATCGCTTGCCATTGGCGCATCCGATCGAAAAAAAAAACTTTTTATGGAGCAGCTTCCAAGTGGATGAAGTCCAATCACGTTGAATGAAAAGTCCCGTTATATCGATCGACTGCATTCTTGCTTTAGTCTACTTGATAACGTATACTGGCTGGCCACAACTGCTTTCTTTATGATTTTATGAAAAGACTGAGCAGAAGCAAATGAATTTGTGGGTACATCAGGTATTTTAAAAAGAGTTATTCAAAAAAAAAATGTGAAAAATGAAATATTCCATTAAAATTGCGCATTTTAAATACAAATTACGACGTTAATTTGCGAGTCGAGTAATGCATAGTAACAACGTTTGAGGTTATTGCTACTAAGCATCCTTAAAAATTCGAAAACGTACTGTAAAAAGACTAGTTTCTCTCTATCAGGAAATATTGCTTAAGCACTTCCTTACATTATAGTTTAATGAGTTTCATTTAACATGACAATAACTATTGTTAATCTAATTATATTCTTATTACTATTTACACATAATTATATGCTATTGGCGGCGACTTTTTGTCACCTTATTTGGCTTCGTCTTAAAAACTAGATATATGTTGTGTTAATTAGTAACGGCCATGAACGTCTCCATAATAATCGTGAAGATCGAAGCTGTCAGGATAAGCATAGCCGGCATCATAGTCACCATAGTAGGCTGAAGCTGGTTTAGCATAACCTAAAATATTTAAAAATTTACTTAACTTTAGAATGCATTGAAGGCAGTGACGGCTGTAAAAAAGGACTGGTAGAGCTGCTCCCTTTTAAAATATCAGAGTAATTAGAATCAAATCTTGTTAAATACAGTATAGTCAAAAGTCAATACATTTTCCGTAAAATACAATTATTTACTAAGTGCCATTTTACAAATTAATTTATGAAATGCCCTTTTTACCTTCCCTTAAAAATAGACGAACATATTAAATTATATGGAAAGGCATTGATTAGTGGAATTAACAACCTCTGTGTTATTAGACGTCCTTACGAGTCTAGGCATCGCGACGCCATAACGGACGAAGCTATCTTATTGCAAGAGGAAAGAACATTTTAAATACGGCAGATAATTCACTAAGGCTCAAATTATGTGCTCTCAAAGTTACCAGCAAGGTAAATGGCAATGATGCCTCTAGAAACAGAATAAGGAAGAACAAGGTAGATATACAATAATTTATCTTGCTGGTAACTTTGCCAGCAGTTTGATAATTTGACCCTAAAGATATTAAGCTTACTATTTTATCTTAAAAGAATATCCGAAAGTACAGTAATTTCAAGGTATATTTTTAAGTGTATTGTATCCTTGGCTAAGATGAAAATATTGACAAAACAAAAATTGTAAAAAAGTTGAGATATTTGCCAGAAACTTACTTATCTTTTTAGTTTGCTCAGGTATGGTGATACTTTTTACGGTAAAGTTTATAGAACAATAATTTCATAATTTCATTATCGGTTGCCCATATTAGTCGATGTCGTGGTAACCGCGCTTGTTGATTTTTTCAATATTGACTTTGGCAACTTCATTATTGGCGTCCAATTTTGTGCCATTCGTTCAGTTTTAGTGAAAAAGAATATTAATATGGGTGGTTCTGATTCCGAGAGTGTCCCTTCGGATATCGAGGGCATTGCGCAAAACGTTGTCGACTTACTACTTCCCGAAAAATCAAGACAGACGTACGGGCAAGCCTATGCAAAACTTGAAGATTCGTGTAAAGCGAAAGGAATCAAGAATAGCAGCAATGAAAAGGTTCTCTTGGCATATTTTGAACATATTTCAAAACATAGTTGAGCCAGCTGTGTGTCACGTACGATTTTGTTTACAACGACTGTACAAAACCATATCAGGAAAATAGCGACTTATCATAGAAGTTTACAGATTATTAAATATTCTTTGTGTGTTTATGCCCTGACATTTACTATAAAAGTATAAAGTATAGGTAGGTCAATAATAGAATTATTTTTTATTGAAAAAAAAACAACATTAATACTACATAAGTAGAACTATTTATAGCAGGTTTACCTTCTACCTACCTACCGATTCAGTACTTAAAAGTAACCCAACTTTGAAAAATTAAAACGGAAAACTCCATATTTGTTAGGAGAGTGACCCATTTTTACATTTTGGTAGTTTATTATTTCCCTTGAAGCAATACGCTTTCTTTTTAACCACGACACCTTTGACCACTCTATTTGCTACGACACTAAGCTCACTTAATAACTTAAAATTTTCATTTTATTGGGAAGCTAAATCGTAGAAAAAAAATGAGAAAAATCACAAGAAGTTAATTTGTATAACCCTGCATGCATATCCTGGAAATGCAGGATTTCTACGAGGAACTTTCTTGCATGTTTCTAGCCAGGTAATGACTTGTAAATATTTGTCGCCCAAATGTTACAATATCGTGTAGATGCGTCAAGGCACTAGACAAAATTTTTATAACCATATTTTTTTTACACTGAATTTTATTGGTTCCAAAAAATTGTAGCTTGGAGGTTTAAGTTAAACACCCTATATGGCTCGATTAAGAAACTTGTGATAGAATTTTGGCCAAGAACTTCAATTGCTTGAAGATTTTAGAGAGAGTTCTATATACTATAAAGTGAAAGATATTTTTTTATTTCTTTGCAAGATTAGTTTTAAATACTCCCATCATTATATTCATTTACATAACACAGTTAATTATAAATAATTCCAATCTCCTGTTTTATTTATAATTTCTAGTATTACTGCTAGATTGCTTTTCTTTAATCCTGTTTGTTACACATTAATATTGTACTAATATAATATAAAATCCGGGTATTAAGTTAAATGTCAAACTTCTTTGATGCAAGGATTTTTAATATGGATGTAAAATTATACATTTATGCTTTTTACCTGGGGATAGGTGTAAGGTGTGAGAAGATTATTTCCTGGTACGAATTTTACTGAAAATATAATTTGTTGAAGTTGTTGTTATTTCCGTGTTAAAAAAATGATATTAGAAGATTGATTGATTTGTGAACTTGATCATGTTTAAGAAATACGTAATTAAAATTTTAAATTCGCTTTCCAAGTATTGGCTGTCGTTTTTTATATTTGAATATGAAATATAGGAAAATGGTGGTTAGTACTGGTTCTTATTTTTACTTTTGTTTTAAAAGAAAAATTACAGTGTTTGCTTGCTAATAAATACAAATGGCAAATTTCAAACTATCGTATTATTATTCAGATTCATAAATACTTTCATGTTTCATGTATACGTTTAACTCTATTTGAAAGCTTTTCAAGTGAATTATTTAGTTTTTTGTATTTTGGTGAAAGTGTCACTCCATCGTAATGAGCGGTAAATAAAATTGTGGTTGTTACTGTTCTGCATAAAAATCCTCCCTGAGACCCTATTCAATATGTCCGCGAATGGGGTTTAGAAGGGGACAAATGGACCAAATTTTGCGATATACGTAAAAATGTCACTCCTAATAAAAGTTTTTGCTTGTAAAATAAAAAGGATTCGTCATGAAAAATTAAATTTTGTATATAGGGAGCATAAAAATACGAAAAGATTATTTTGCCTAAGAGTAGACATACCTTGTTTATTATTTTATACCAAAACTACTACCAAAATATGAAATATGTTTTAAGTTAAACCCTAAACAGAAGTACAATATTTGATTAAAAACTTGAAATTTTAATGGTAACGAGTTTTATTACAATATTTTTGTAAAGTCCCAACTATTCTCTCTCACACACTTACAGAGTGCTAGTTTCTACTAGCTATTATTTAATTTAAAACACTTCTCATCAAAATGCTATCTACTGAACAAAGGAGTTTTATAGTCCAATGTTATGGAAATGGCCAAGTATCATACCGTTACATCATGGAACAATTTAGCGAGAAATTTGTAGGAATCCCAACAACTGAAATTACAATCTTCACCACAATAAAAAAGTTCCAAAGACCTGGTTCGGTTTTGAATCTCAAGAAGGAGAAGAAGAAATATGACCAAAACGATGCTGCCACCATTTTAGTTCTTAGTCTGTTAGAGAAACTCCTGTGGTGTCCCTTAGAAATCGTGCTCAACATCTTCTAGAAGTTGTGAAAAAAAGACTTGTAAATATTGAGATAATCTTAAAAGAAAATAAATTATTCCTGATCAAACCCCCCTTTAAACAAACATTGGAGGAGGGAGATGAAGCGAAAAGACTAGATTTTTGTTCATGGGTGAGAGACCAAATTCTAAGTAGGAATATCCATTTTTATAAATTTATTAGGTTTTCTGATGAATGTACATTTTCTACTAATGGAACTGTAGCATCCCAGCAAGTCAGGTACTGGTTTCGAGAAAACCCTGAATTTGGAAAAATGAGGCGAAGACAATATTTTACAAAAGTGAACGTGTGATGCGCGATATCTGTCCATGGCATTATAGGCCAATGTTTTTTTTAATAACACCTGCAGTAGAATATATTACTCAGAAATGCTGGAATATTTTTTTAGCGATGAGCTCGAAAATTTGCCATTCAATTTTCGCCAAAATACTTATTTTGGTTAATGAGATGGTTGTCCAGCACATTGCGCTCGCGAGGCAATAGAACGGCTTCACCGGAGATTTGGTCCAAGGTGAATTGGTAGAAATGGCTCAATTTTGTGGCCTCCAGGGAGCCCCAACTTAACGTTGGCCAATATGTTTCTATGGGGCCGCTTAAAATAAATTGTTTATGCCACTCTAATATCAAATAATATTGACGTTCTAAAAGGCAGAATTACCCAGGCTTTGTTCAATATCCCAGGAAAAACCAAACATTCCTTCAGAAATATCTATATATGGAAGCAATTAAACATATATATGTTGAATATGTGGGTGGAGTTTTTCCATTTTGTTACCTTTATTGTATTGCTTAGTTTATATTATATTCTTTTGTGTTTAATGAAATGTTTGTATTATTTAAAAATTACATTTGAATATGAAGTATTTTGAATTAAATAATTTTAGGGCCTCCAGTGGCCGAGTTAGTACGGCGCCAGCTTTGCAGCCGAGAAGCGCGGGTTCGAATCCCGCTTCGACCATGGATATTTTGTGATTGTTAACTGTTGAAAGGTGGTAGAGGAATTCTTCCTCGACCGAGGTGGTACCACCCCACACACATCCTAAAGGGTTGGTGAAATCCATACGGATGTTTCCAGCGCTGGATGTGTGAGTCGATTCCCCAGTACACCCACGGTACATAGTACTTAGACTTCGGTCTTCGTGGGCTGTCAGAAGATAAAAAAAATTGCTTCATTTAATAAAGACATTGACAAACATGTCCATAGGTGTAATTATTATTTAATATGTAGAAACTAGTAACTAGTACTTAAAGGTGTTAGAGAAATAATGTGATAAATCTCGTTACTTTTAATATTTAAATTTTGAAATCTTGTAATTTAGCCTAGGATTTAATTTAAAACATATTTCATATTTGTTCTTTTGGTAGAAAATGATAAACAAGGTACGTTTATTATTACGCAAAATTATGTTATCGTATTTTTTATGCTCCCTGTATAAAAAATTAAATTTATCATAACGTGATTTTTTTACATTTTACAAACAGAAACTTTTATTAGAAGTGACATTTTTACGTATCTTTCAAAATTTGATCAATTTGTCCTCTTCTGAACTCCATCCGCGGACATACTGTATATATTTAAGAATGCAATCGAAATTTTTTGAAAAGGTTTGTCTTATTGTACCACCAAAAAGTTTCGTCTAAAAAGCACGGGAGTCAACATTTGACTGCTTTAAAATTGTCATTAAATTTCTTATGTTTCTCCTGGGGATGTGTTTTGTTGTATTACTATAATAAATATGGCATAATTATATTAATAGTAATAACGGAATCGTTGTTATTATTATTTCTTGTTATTTATTAATTTGTGGGATCGCTTACTACTTTCTTATCTTTGCCGTTTGAATATCATAAAAGTTGTTTTTATTGACCTTTAATAATTCTAATGTTCTTAAATAATTAGTTAATATTTGTAATACTATTTTGACTACCCACGCTGATTTGAAAACAAATGTATAGGTATATTAGGTACCAAAATTATTTTATAAGGAATCAGTGATCCAGTAGATATCAATATAATTTTATAAAGAAATGTTTCACTGGATTCAAAAGGACAGGTATTAATTCTTGAAACACGGTAATTGTTTTTAAACACAATAGTCGGAAACACTTAGCCTGATATTTTGTTAAACCAGTTTAATTGTTTTTTAAAGATTAACTTAATGTCAAGCGGGATTAAACACCTTGGGTCCTTGATATTTACGAAATTAGTCGGGAGCCGAAAATAATCTAGTTTGGTGTAATTTACATAATGAAAAAAAGGTGGGATTAAAAAATTCCATATGGTAACACGTATACCATGCATGCAAAAGTGATGAAATATGTAAAAAAATGTCGTTATTAATCTAGACCCAAATTATTAAAAAAAAACTTTTTTCCGTGACGGGAAAAATGTTTGACATTTTATCTCTGTTGACAGGTAACAAAATGTCACTTTTTATGAAATTACTTTTTTCCCCGGGAAAAGAGTGAGTACTTTTTTCCCGGATATATATACACATAAGTAAAAGTAGATATTTAATCTTAGAATATTTTATTATACAAAAGTTATATTTCCTTTATATCAAAAGTACAATTATTATTAAATATGCATTGCATGAATGACATGACTAAACAACCACTAAGTCCGCAATTTTTAAATCAAATCACAGAATTAAAATGACAGATGTTTGATTACTTTAAAGATTTCCTTAGCAACGCATGTCGCTATAAGTACAACAGCCTACCAGTTTAAAAATTCAAATTTCACATCGATAATTTTCTGACATTAATATATTGTAATAATATGTTTTTTCAATATTAAATCGTCGTTTTTCCCGTCACAGAAAAAATAGTGTATTATACACGGGAAAAATATTAGATTTTAGCTCTCGGTTTTTTGTCTCCCTCCGCTTCGCGTCGGGAGACAACACAACCTCGAGCTAAAATCTAATACTTTTTTCCCTTTTATAATATATAACTATTTTAAAGTTCAAAGCAAAAACAACATACGGGATAATCTAGAATTTTCATAATAGCTGTGATTATGGTCTTTTTTAAAAGTGACAAGGAATTCACTGTATTCCCAATATTGAATTTCGAATTTACAGAAGATAGCTTAAAAAAATTATTCCTTTGGCAATCGCTATACCTTTTCATTTCTGCCTTCTTAAGATGCGTTAAATTTTCAAAAATAAATATTATCTAGTTTGGTGTAATTTACATACCAAAAAAATGTGAGACTAAAAAATTTCATAGGTTACACGTAGACCAAGCATGCAAAAGTGATAAAATATGTAAAAAAGTCTTTATTAATCCAGACCCTAAATTATTAATAAAAAAAATTAACCCACAAACTTTGTCAGTTTAAAGCGCACAAAAGCAAGAAATGGGATATTCTAGAATGTTCATAATAGCTTTGATTACACCGGCACACAAAAAAAAAAGTGGTCTGTACATTTGACCAGACCCATCTATCTATATGTATTTTGATGCGCTGAATCCAAAGCCGAAGTCCGTTTGGCCCGTTCACCCTCAAATTTTGAGTAAATTGCAAAAAACGCTGAAAATGGCTAAAAATTGCGAAAAAGTGCAGTTATGAAAAAGAAGAAAATTTTATTGAACTAGATCAAGTATGTTTCTTATGTATTTTGATGCGCTAAATCCAAATCCGACGTCCGTTTGGCCTGTACACCCTCAAAATTTTGAGTAAATTGCGACAAAACGCTGAATATGGCTACACATTGCGAAAAATTGCAGTTATGAAAATGAAGAAAATTTTATTGAACTAGGTCAAGTATGTATGTATGTGAAGTTCGTTTGGCCCGTACACCCTCAAAATTTTGAGTAAATTGCGAAAAAACGCTGAAAATGGCTAAAACTTGCAGTTATGAAAATGAAGAAAATTTTATTGAACTAGATCAAGTATGTTTCGTATGTATTTTGAATCCGAAGTCCGTTTGGCCCGTATACCCTCAAAATTTTGAGTACATTGCAAAAAACTTCGAAAAATAGCTAGAACTTTCAATTCAACTTCGGAGGACTGATTGCTTGTGCCTGTAACCAGGGCACCTCCACGTGGTGACGGTGGGCAACAGAACCATCTGGCAGAGTCCCTAGGTTAACGGCGTGTATGCCGTCATGGCGGCAGACACAAGCGATAAGTTTATGATGCAGGGATTCGGAACCCCAGTATCGGCGTCTGGTCAGGGTGACAAAGCAGGCCCGCAGGCGTCGTCATCAAGCGACTGCAGTTCTGCAGTAGTGGGTATCTTGGCTTCTGTAGAGTATAAGGTTACAAGAAATTACTCCCACATATGTAATAAAAGTCCTCATTGGTGCGTAAGAACAATACTATTTTTTGCTATTCATTGCTATTTTTTACGATTTTTGATAAATATATGAATGATTGAGATAGACAGATTCTGAATTTGGCTTCAGCGCATCAAAATACATACCAAACATACTTGATCTTGTTCAATAAAATTTTGTTCATTTTCATATCTGCAATTTTTAGCCATTTTCAGCGTTTTTTCGCAATTTACTCAAAATTTTGAGCGTGTACGGGCCACACGAACTTCGGATTTGGATTCAGCGCATCAAAATACATACGAAACATACTTGATCTAGTTCAATAAAATTTTCTTCATTTTCATAACTGCAAGTTTTAACCATTTTCAGCGTTTTTTCGCAATTTACTCAAAATTTTGAGGGTGTACGGGCCAAACGAACTTCACATACATACATACTTGACCTAGTTCAATAAAATTTTCTTCATTTTCATAACTGCAATTTTTCGCAATTTGTAGCCATATTCAGCGTTTTTTCACAATTTACTCAAAATTTTGAGGGTGTACGGGCCAAACGGACGTCGGATTTGGACTTAGCGCATCAAAATACATAAGAAACATACTTGATCTAGTTCAATAAAATTTTCTTCTTTTTCATAACTGCACTTTTTCGCAATTTTTAGCCATTTTCAGAGTTTTTTGCAATTTACTCAAAATTTGGGGGTGTACGGGCCAAACGGACTTCGGATTTGGATTCAGCGCATCAAAATACATATCGATAGATGGGTCTGGTCAAATGTGCAGACCACTTTTTTTTGTGTGTGCCGGTGTTATTGTCTTTTTTATAAGTGACAAGGAATTCACTGAATTCTCAAAATTTAATTTTAAATTTACAGAGGATAAGCTCTCAAAAAATTATCTTTAGCAATCGCTGTACCTTTTCATTTCTGCGTTCGTAAGATTCATTAATTTTTTTTAAATAAACAGAATCTAGTTTTGGTGTAAATTATATAACAAAAAAATGTGGGTTAAAAAAATTCCTTATGGTTACACGTAGACCGTGCATGCAAAAGTGATGAAATATGTTAAAAAGTGTCGTTATTAATCTATATCCCAATTATTTTTTAAAAATTAACCCACAAACTTTTTAAAGTTCAATGTGAACAACAGAAGCGTGAAACGGGATAACCTAGAATTTTCAAAAGAGCTTTGATTATTGTCTTTTTTAAGGGTGACAAGGAATTCACCAGATTATCAAAATTTAATTTTAAATTTACAAAGATTAAGCTCTTTAAAAATTATTTTTTAGGAATCCACTTACCTTTTCATTTTTAACAAAGAATCAGAAGTTTTTTAAGGCTAATTTGGCAGTTCAGTGCGGCTCGATGATGCGACGCACGGCATTATAGTAAAAAATACGACGCGATTATGCAAATCATTCCAACTGAAGACAAGTAATTTCGTTGTCAATTTCCTGGCTTCATTTTTTAAAAAAAAAGACCGTTATTTGACATGGTAATTATCTTCATAATTTTTTTGACAAACTTGTCAATAATTCATAATTCTCGTGTTTAATATTAGGAATTATGTGTTAATATAAAGTAAACAACAAAACCAAAATTAAACTACACTTTTGTAGAAAATTGGTTTAAAATGCTATCCTCGAAATTTGATAGGATATTGTTAAAAAATGGCCAAAATATAACATTGGAAAAACGTTCATTTTAGCGTATTGGTAAACAGGCCTTAAAAAATTAAAAATAACAAAAAATCTTGTGTAGAGGTTTCCTAAATTATTTGAAATTATTTTAACCATGGGTATACGCATGGATTTATTATATTATAAGGATTCGATGTCCGTATACTGTGAGCGTGTCGAACGTGAAGCCTTATATTTGTTGTTTGTTTTCCCCCAGGTTTTTAGTTTACGAACTACGTACTTGAGTCAAGAAGGGTAGTAGAAAGAGATAAAATAGCATTGGAGTGTTGGAGCTCAGAAGTATTGCTGTCTGTGCTGGTTGTTTAGGAAAACGGCTGAACCTCGGTCTGAACACTCGGTTACACGTACGTCTTTGTCTAATGAACTAGAAAAGAAAAAGTGCGACGTATAGATTTAGATAGATTTATAAATGACTCGGAGCGACTTTAAATAAACACCTTTAGAAATAACATAACCTATAAATAATAAAACCTTTTTAACTTAAATTTATTATTATTTAGCAGAAAAATAAAATATTTTAGGGCCTTTATTACTTTTAGTAAATCTTCTGATGCTTCTAACGTATTTTTTGTACAAAAATACAAGGTAAAATAAGATGTGGCCAATGTTTACAAATTGTGTTTACAGTGTCGTTTAGAATGGTTTGTTTTGGCTTCAAAGAATGTTAAATCATCCCGTATCCAGTCTTAATAAATCCATGGGTATGCGACTATATTATGGTGCGGTTTATATTTTACAACAGTAAAAAATAAAGTTACTTGGGTAAAATTCTAAATATTTTTTCTTAACATAAACAAGAGAAGCTTTAATATTTTCAATTCCGTATTAGCAACATGGACAACTTCCACTTTATGCCACCAACAAACCATCGATTACGGATTGCATTTTCAGTGAGTACGTACAATTGATGTAAAAATCAAGAACTAGTGACGGATTAATTATTGTCGGCGGTGGTTTTTAGTATTTGGGGGTGGCACTGGTTTTTTAATTTTGTATTATTCTACAGTAATTCATTTCTCTTCACTTACTTTTAACTTTGAGCATTGAGTTTTAAGATTTAAAAAACAGTTTGGAATGACAATACTTAATATCAACAGCGTTGTCGGTATAGGGAAAAATAAAAGATTAGTTAGGTTAAGGTGTAATTCATATTATTTAACGCTATCAAAATTGCGATGGTATTATTGTCAGTATTATGTATTGTATTATGTATTTTCATATAATATTATTTTTCAAGTGACATGATTTCTTTGATTTTTTCTAGAGCCTAACATAAATCCATATTATACTTTTAAAACATATGTATCGCGACAACTAAATTGTAAGATATGTATTTGTATTGGAAGAGGTAAAATTATAAACCTAGTATATTGGTTTTCATTAAAAAAAAATCATATTTCCTGTGTCTGTAACCTAAAGAAAAAACTGGAAAAGCAGTAGTTCAATGTAGATAATCATCAAAGAATAATTAAACTGTTTTTTTTAGTGTTCCTTCCGGTAAAGGAATACTTATAGAATCACTTCAGTGTCCGTCCGTCCGTCCGTCTGTCACAGGCGACTTTAAAAATTTGAAATTATAGACGTGAAGTATAAAAAGTTGAATTTTGATTCTAGGGGTTAATTTCATAGGGTAAATTGGGAAATGGAAAGAAAAATTTATTGGCATCATGTAGGGTGTCAAATAAAAGCTTATTGAATCACGAAGTCAGCAATATATATATATATATATATATATATATATATATATATATATATATATATATATATATATATATATACATGAAATGGAAATGTAAATGCATAGATTAACTTCTTCGCTAGTGCAGAACAAGAAGACCGCAAAATTTTACGGTCTGCTTGCTCTGCACTAGCGAAGTTAATATTTGCATTTACATTTAATATATTACCTATAGACCGAAGACATTTCTCATTTTTTATTATATATATATATATATATATATATATATATATATATATATATATATACATATGATGTATTTTTTTAGGCATTTTAAACATTTTTCGGGAAAAAACGCTTAAAAATTGCGGTCCCCCACCCTTACCACCAAAAGGATCGCTTAGAAAAATCTGAAGAAAAATCACGAACATTGAGTATTAGGTGAAGATTGAACCACAGTTATCAACATTGAAAAATTGTAGCGCCATCAATTGTGATTAACAATTTAATTGTTTATTTCCTTATAACTGCTAAGCCACTGCTTTTAGAGAAAAAGTTTTTCGACAAAAAATATTTCTCATGGTGTAAGGAACAACTTTTATCCCTTTCAAAATATTTTAAATTTAGCTTAGTCGAAACGCGAGCGCATTACTATTATTATGGGGGCTGATGGCACCAGTGGCGTGCCGCCGAGGGGGCTAGGGGGGCACGAGCCCCTCCCGCCCTCATCGTAACGGCGCCCTCGCACCCCCGGAGATTCACTGATGCCTACTAGGACCACATACGCCCTAATAAAAGGACAGTAATTTACAGCGCCCCCTGGAGATTCACTGCCTACTATGACCACATACTCTCCAATAAAAGGAAAATAATTAGGCGCCCCCAAATCATTGTGCCCCTCCGCTCTAAAGGCACGGCACGCCACTGGATGGCACGGTTGGGTTTGTGTTGGTAATTGTGCAAGTATAGCTTGCACTTGACCGATTTCTAATAACAAAATTGGTATTATAGATTTAATATTTATATTTTTATAGTAGCTTTAACTTATTTTACAGGACGTTACATAGAAAGAAAATGTTTGCTTTCGTTAATAATATTTCTTAGAATATGTAGGAAAAGCTAATATTTTTAAATGTCACAATATTTGCTTTTGTAAAATTGACTTTTGAAATTCTTTGTCAAAAAAGGTAAAACTTGAAATACGAGGGCTGAATTATTTGGCATATTTTACATCACAAGAAGTAGAGTCAGTTTAGCAGCAAACTGGAAAAATATTATAAAACTTCAAAAATGTAAATTTTCATATCAACATATTCTTGATTTTGGCATTGCTTAGAACTTGAAGAACCCCTTTATTTTTCTGTGCTTTAAGGTACCGGAACTAGACCTTTTCTCACTGTTACACGTGGTTACGGCCACCTATCTCAATTGCTATATTTTTATTGACTAAAAAGCCTGTAGAGTAAGTTTTGCTTCTAAATCAATTAATTTTGCTGCAAATTTTTATTATGAAAGTGTCACTTTGCCTTCAGACAAAGTGTGTTGTCGGATTTCTTGTAAAATTTGCATATAGCCTTATGATGTGTCAATTATTCAAGTTTTTGCACATACTATAATAAAAGAAGTCAACATATATCATATAAAATATTTGAATTAAAGGCTTTGTAACCAGCTTTCGTTTTAATTGAAGTAGTAACTAACATGTATTATTATAATTAAAAATAACAAAAATATTTACCTAGTCAATGTGTTAGTAAGGATTTCCTCAATTTAATATCATTAATAATAATAATGTTCGAGTGTTACACCATCTGCAGATCGAATACGAACCACAATAATTTTATAATACAAGTAGATATGTCTACGGTTCAGCTACACACCAATTTTTCAACCGACTTTAGTATAATACTGCTAATGAAATAACTAACATCGTAAAAGGAAATTAAATGTTATTAAAATTAACAATCGCAGTTGTTAAAATCTGATAATTTTGTAATGCGGTAGTAAATCAAAAGTGCTGAAAAATCATTATTTATCAACATGTTGAGTAAAGTAAAACGATCTTTTGGTTAGAACTATCATTGAAAAAAAAATTTTAAATTGCATTAGGCATATTATCAGCGTAACCACTGGCAATGGAATTTTCAAGCACTTTTTTTATTTTGTAAAACAAAAGTGCTCCATTCGAAAAGCTTATCCCCAAAAGATTAAAATTTTTTCCAATCGAATTTACCCTCAAAATAGCGGTCAAACATCGCTGATTATAAAACCGGACGTTGGCGTCTGGTGACGTAGTCGCACGATGAGCGACCCAAATTTACGAAATATTTTAAGCATTTTGCGACTAACTTTGCTAATATGACACTTGTCAAAAACCTTAACCTTTCTTTTGTACTTTCTGCGTGAATATAAACCCTTTATTTTTCTGTGCCTGTGTATGAAATCTTGCCAAATTTTATTATTTTTCAGTTTTATTATTATTGTTTCTTATTGTTGGATAGTGTTCAGTAATTCATTCGTTAGTTCGTTGTTCACAATGTTCTTATCATCAGTGATGTTAACAAACGCCTTAGAAAAAATAATCATGTACCTACCTACCTAATCAAGGAGAAAAAAAAATTACAACCCATTTTCTTAAAAAGTCGATGTGAACTTCCACTTAAAAGTTCCACTTAAATTACACCAAAAACTATAACACAGATGATAGAGATGTTCATTGAGGTTATGTTATCAAACTGAATTATAAAAAAACGTTATATTCGAAATTTATACTGAACTATTACACAGAAATATCAAAAGAACTGAGAAAACAGTCAACGCACAATACTGTACATTGTACAACCTAATATGAATATTTATGTATAAGCGTCAGCCATAAATAATTCACCGAATAACGAGATGAAATAAGTACTACACGTTGTAGTTACACCAGGATCATTTCTGGGATTTACTATATATTATTTCTGTTGTAGTTGATACTTTATACTTAAATACACTTAAGCACTACAATTTTCATAATAGAACTAAATTTGGAGATTAAAAAATGCTACAAAAACTATACAGAAAAGAAAATATAAATATTAACGTCAGCACTAAAACGGCCAATGGAGGACCATGGCAGTGTTCCCGCGTCATTAATTCGATTCGCCACATTTCCCGTTACATTCAGTTGTTTTTCGTGGGATGACATCAAGCGGGAAACTGAACCTTTGAATATTGTCGAATTTTACACCTTAATATTTTAGTTATTATCCGTCCAACCGACGTAATTTCTTGTATGCTTATTTCGATTGACTGTGCAATAATATTAACATATTTATTGAAAACACGAAATGACCGAACACGCCCATTTTCTTGTCCTTTCCCAATAACGTAATAACCGTCAAATAATAGTCCAATAAACGAATGATTCCGTAAAAGCGGGTTTACATTATGCAAGTTTTGCTTGCACAAGCTTAATTGCAAGTACCTGTTTAATGTCAACTGAGTTGCAAATAATTGCTCAACTATTTGTATATGCAAAATTAGCATGCAAGTTAAGTTGAACGCCGGTAACCATAACTTTGACATGTAAACAAGGTTGCAAGTTATTGCAGTAGTAGTTGAATGAGAAGATTGTGCCGAAAAGATGGTCGGACGAACAAATAGACAGTTTTTTTTAGATATTTATGAAAAAATATGAACGTTAAAAGTCTTAATGGAGAAATAAATATGATAGCGACGCCGCATATTAAAAAATATTGATTTGGTTTCCATTTTCTGCAGTATAACACGTAATTTTTCTTCTAGCTCATGACATGAAACGTCTATTACACCAATATTAAAAATTTCCGATATTTCAATTTTAAACATCAATACCTATGTATAAAAACATAATGAAAATTTTGCGCAATTACTTGAAATAATATGTAAATATAAAATTTTGAAATATTACGTTAAAAGCACTGGCAATAAAGCACTTGTGCAAGCAAAACTTGCATTATATAAACGCGCCTTAACAAACCTTAGGTAGACTCCTGCTTTTAAAAAAGATGGATTTTGCCGTTTCGAAAGATACCCCAGTACCACTTTATACCGAGCCCTTCTAAAAGGGCGTGGGAAAATCCGTAAGTGGTTTGACCCGAGTTTGTGGCTTTTAGTTTGAAAATGAAAAATATTCCGGCAAGAAGTTGCAGATGAGAGTTGTAGAGCATTAAAATCTACATTAAAAGGTCTTAAGAACATTTTCTTTATTCGTTGCAAACAGGCTGTGAGAGACGCGCAAAGGCGAGAGCCATTGCGTGTCTTCTTTGATGAATGGAACTTGGATGGCCATTTGACAAAATTGTTGGCCCCAGCACTGAAGAAGTGACGGCTGCATTTCCCAACCCCACCCATTTATTGCCAACTTAATTTTATTTTAGTTTAATTTTTTGCTTGGGTTTGCTTGGGTTTGCTTATTTCATTTGTATGAATATGTTCACAATATTAACCGTAGATTTATATTCTATGGGTATTTTTAACGTATTAATAAAAGTTTAAAGATATTTTATGATTTATTTTAGGAAAGCAATATTTAAAAAGAATATTGAGGTCTTAGGGACAGAAAAAATGACACCATAGGACACTTAAAATATATTCTGAATGAAACTTTAAATAATTTGACTGAAAACTGCTTGCAGGATATTTATCCATACTTAATATAGCCATAATGTTATTGTTAAAAATTTTAAAGCGGAAAAACCATTTCAAAATAAAATTAAGTTGGCCACCATGGACGCGATTGGAGTTTGATTGGGTAGGTATTTCAAAAAAAAAATCCCGAATAAAAAAATCTGGTTATAATTTTATTTATCTTTGGCAAAACTTTGAATAAGTCAATAGTCATCATTCATTATTATGTAACGAAAAATGTTATACATGTAAACAGTTGTTATTGTAATACAATGTGTGGTTTGATTGGGTTTGATTGGGTTGGGACCAGAAGACAAAATAATATAATCAGGGACGAATAAGCTTAGGCGGGACACCGAAAAGCATCCTGATACGTGGGCTGCTGTATTCTATTGAGTCGGATAGTGCATAACATAAATAGGTATACAAATGAGAAGCCTATTTGCGAATTTTCCAGGCTCATCCGCCCGTGAATATTATCTTGATTAATCAGTAGGCGTAGATGTTGATTTCTGCAAGTTTTACCGCTTCACAGGTTTTGTAAATTGAAATTTTAAATTTCTTTCTTATGCCTAGAATGACACGACTAGAAATTATTCAAATAAAATTTTAAAATTAGACATTAAACTAGGATACGCGAACGAGGTGACTTAATTAAATTAACCAGCAAAAATTATAAATTTTAATGGGAAGTAAGTATAATAAAAATGAAATTTAGACACAAGGTAATAAACAACTAGTTAACATTTAACAAGCGCAGTTAAAAACCTTAACCCAAAATTTAATTTGCTTTGTTCATTTACATGTACACGATTTACACTACTTACACTGATCTGCGAAATGTACGCAGCATAAGTGCAGTGCATAAAAACAGCAATAATCAAGAAACACGAGTAATATGCAACAAGTTTCTTGGCCATGGCTTGGCAACAAGTTTATTGGCCATGCACCACTAACACATTACACTATTAGGCGTTTGGTGGTGAAGTCTAGAAGCCTGCACTCTGTTCTTTGTACTAATGCAAAATGTCGAGAAAAAATTACTTCCGAGAAGTAAAAGGATAGTCAACTTTAAGCCCACTGGTAGGTTTTTGTTTTTACATTCGATCATCATCAAGTTTTGGGACTAGGGATAAGCAAGTCTGATAAATAGTTAAAACAATTTTCATTAAAGTACCTACAAGACTGAGGATTAACAGAGCAGCGTTCGGTAATTCAATTTTTTCCACCGTTTTGCTCGGAATTTTTGACAGGCACGTGGTCAGTCGGACTGATTACAACAATGAGTCATATGCCTGTCAAAAATTCCGATCAAAACGATGAAAAATATTGAATTGCCGAACGCCGCCAGAACCCAACCTGAGGCTATGTCAAAGGTTTTTTACCAAAAACACTCAGTAGACTTTTTGGATTGTGTTTACACTCTTCATACACTGGCATCTATGCTACAACGGACGATACGTTACTCAATGCACATAGTGTAACTAGGGTAATTACAAACGACACAACTAAATCGCAACAGGTAACGTACTTTTTGATATATCTTTTGCAAATTCTTACCCCACTGCTTTGCCCATCCAATATGGCGACCGCACCAAGATGGCGGATTACATTTTTCTTCACAATCCCCTTGATATGGGTATCAAATGAAAGGGTTCGACGAGCAGAATACGATAAGCTATGTGGCGTCATTCGAAACCCAATATGGCAAACGCCACAAGATGGCGGATTACCTTTTTCTTCACAATCTCCTTGATACTGGTATCACATAAAAGGCTTCGGTAAGTAGAATACGATAAGCTATGGGACGTCATTCTAAACCCACTATGGCAGACGCCACAAAATGGCGTATTACCTTTTTCGTCACAATCCCCTTGACACGGGTATCAAATAAAAGGGTTCGATAAGCAGAATACGATAACCTATGTGACGTTATTCCAAACCCAATATGGCGGATGCCACAAGATGGCAGATTATCTTTTTCATCACAACCCCCTTGACAGGAGTATCAAGTGAAAATATTTGACGAGTAGAATACGATAAGCTATGTGACGTCATTCTAAATCCAATATGGCGGATGGCACAAGATGGCGGATTACCTTTTTCTTCACAATCCCCTTGATATGGATATCAAATGAAAGGGTTTGATAAGTAGAATACGATAATCTATGTGACGTCAATCTAAACCCAATATGGTGGACGCCATCATCTTCCACGAACTAAGCGGCTGCTGCCAACACAAAAACGAAATTCCCCATGTAGCCGTCCACGCAAACGTGTGCCACAAACCTAGTGGGTATTCTACTTTTTTAAGAAGGCTGTAGTCTAAACGCATGCCTAAGTCCTTGCGTATTAAAAAGATAAAAACTATATCAGTAATACAATCGTACATTTTTAAAATAAATTTAACCATTTCTATTCGGCGGACCTATCACTTAATAGCTATTTATATTAGGAAATGCTTTAATTTGTTTAAAGAGCGTATAATATTTGAGGGACGAGTGAAGCAAGAACCCTCACAATTATATACGAGTTAAACGATATTGCTTTTTTTAACGTATTTTATACAAGATTTTGTTCTGATTTTGACAAAAATATGTAAATAAAATTATTAATTTTAATAGGGAATATGCATATAACCCAAAAAAATCTGAAATATTTTTTTATATTCTGTACATAAATTAAATGTTCATGGCGGTTGCTGTTATCCATTTAGTTTGGTCTTTATTAACAAAAAAAAGGATTTAAAACTGCAAATTTTCGCGCGAATTTCGAAACTTGTAAAACGTGATTGGCTGTGTCGTCAAAACTGAACTTATGACTCATCATGAGTACATGGCGAATTCCAGTGTTGTAGAGTCATCGAAAACTCAATAAAAATGGCATTTAATGCATAATTCATCCAATGAAATATCCCTGCGCTTAAAGTAGAAGATTCCTAAAATCTTATTCATGTATACTTTAAGCCGAAATCGGTCCAGGAACCTTTCAATTTTGCAACAAACTTTGGCATTTTTGACATATCATCTTAATAATTTCATGTAAATAAACTGCAATTCTTTAATTGCATGGCAATCTTGGAAAATTCAAAAATTTTCAAATTTTAGATGTCCCCGGTGCAAATAAACCTTTTTATTTATAACTTTACCGAAAAAATAAGCGATTTAAATTAGTGGGAGGTATTCCTAGATAATTAGTGGATAAAATAAACCCAAAAAGAATCACTAAATAGGGTAAATAGTGTGGAATAATGTCGGTTAAAAATAGGATTTGTCGGAAAAACTCAAGAAAATCTAATTTTTACCCCCTAAATACGCTCCTGGATCACCCATTCGGTATTCATTTTACAGTGTGATTATCGCTTTATACGAAAGTGTTGAAAAATTGGGGAAAAATAGATAGGAAAAAATACAGAGTGATTCACATGTACCGATGTCTAGGGCACAAAAAGTAAAAAAAAAAATCGAAATTTAATCGGCGATTGCTCCCTTCCTATAGAGAATGAAGAAATTACAAAATATGGATAACACATACTTTCACGAGCTCTTTCCGATTATGGGATTTTAATTTGAACCATTTTGACCCCACAAAAAATTAAAAACTGCGAAATCTTTGGGTCAAAAATCTAAATTTCCAGTTTTTCCAAATATTTCCATTTTCCAGTTATTTTAGGTTTAGGTAAGTGTATTGCAAAAAAAGTATTTGAGATTTTAAAGTTTCCGTTGCAAATCCGTTTTTCGATCTGACGTTTTGTTTTCGAGTTATTAGGTACCGAAGAGGGGTCTGGAAATGGCATTTTTCGACCTAAAAAAATTCAAAAGAATTACTTGCCATTTTCTGATCCTCACCAGTTTCAGTGGAGTTCTGAAGCTCCGGGTCCCCTACAACCTCCGAAAATTTACATCGATTTAATTCACATCTGCGACCTGTACCCGATTTCAAAGGAAATGGCGGAAATTTCGACTTTGACGTTTAATAGCTCCGAAACGAAACATCCTGTATAACTTAAACTTTTTATCGAAGCTAGTTGAGCCATTCCTCTATCAACCCAAAAAAATCGATTTCTCTCCCTCTGACTGTTTTCGAGAAAATCAAACCTGTTCGACTTTAGGTTAAGCTTTACGTTAATATGTAGATTTTTGCTGATCTCCTGACGTCACTTTTCAAGGACAAATGTGGCTGTTTTTTAAATTGTAATAGATTATACTGAAAAGTAAACATTTTTTGCAGCTAAATTATCCTAGTAATTTTCTTCAAAATATTTTTTTTTGGGTTTGTAGTGACGATTTATGCAATAAAACAAATATGTGCGTATTCCTTATTATTGTATAAAAACATCTAAGTAGGCATCAGACTATGAAATTTTTATTTCACCTTGTAGATACCTAGTAGACAGTTGTCTAAGTTGTCATGATGTATTTTTAAAGTTTTATTTGTAAAGAAGTGTCACGTCACAAATTAAAGTTTTTTTTTTCAAAAATATTTAAAATATCCGATTCCCTGGAATGACCGCAAGTGGTATTGAAGAGGCTGCTCAAAATGCGATATCTTTTGTTGCATCCGAGAAGTCAAGAGAGAAATGCGAAACATTTTTTTTTGTGTTTCATTTTTTCATAACTAGTTATAAAATAAATATTTCATCACCAGAAAATATATTTTTACTTTTCGTAACTACACTTCTCCAATTAATTAACGCACCAGAATAAATTCACCATAATTTTTGGAGTGATTTTCTTCTGACCCATTTATCCGACTGTAAAAAACATTTTTTAGGTTCTAGGTTCATTCTTTAGGAACGTACTCCAGTATTGGTTAAAAAATCAATTTTATATAGTATACAGGGGTTTAACAATAATGCTGTTATTTCCTAAAATTTGTAGCTCCTTGTAGATTAGACCAACCATAACTGCGATTCACATTTACAACTAGGCTGTAGCGTTATCTATCCTTAACATTTTGCTTTTTAATTTACTCTGGTCTCTCAGTTATTAAATGGGACAAAGGGTTTCTTAAAGAGTGATGTTTTTGCCTAATGCACTTTGAGAAATAACAAAACAAGAAAATTGCCTTTACGACGTCGGTGTAAATGTTATGTGTAATATGCAAGAAGTCCGGACATACATCCCATTGAACACCTTTGGGACATCCTTGCTGGGTGGCTGGGAACTTCAAATATTTGACCAAAGGATTTGGAAAGTTAAGACAGAGACTTGTTGAAATCTGGAATCAAAATGAAACAAGATGAGCCTTTGAGTTCAGTGTCAAGCTGTTATAGGCCCACAAGGAGGTAATACTCGCTATTGGCACTAACAGTGTTGTTTTAGTTTTTAGAATTCCTAACCGTTTAATTTTTCTACTTATACTGTTCAATCTTTAAGGTTTATTATGTTAATGTTATGTTCTCGTATGTGTTATTTTAAAATTTATTGGTTTATAATAATTGCTGTATTTCCTTAATAAAACAATTCGGTAATTATTATTGGTCGCTATTTTTGAAAGTACATTAAGTGAAAATCCTCACTATAAAATCGTGTGTCTCCTTTAATTACTGAGGGATCAGAGTGAATTAACAAATAGAGTATTAAGAATAGATGAGGCTGCAGTCTGGGTGTTAATATAAATTGAAGTTATGGCTGGTCTAATCTACAAGGCGCTACAAACTTTAGGGGAATGAACATTATTGATAAACCCATGTATACTGTACAATTTTATTTTCGAACCATACTGATATACACACATTCGTAAAGAATGAACCTACAACTCAAAAAAGTTTTTAGAGTCGGATGAAGGGGTCAGAAGTTATGGTAAATTCGTTGTGATGCGTTTTTTTTTATCTTCTGACAGCCCACGAAGACCGAAGTCTAAGTACTATGTACCGTGGGTGTACTGGGGGATCGACTCACACATCGAGAGCTGGAAACATCCGTTAATTAATTGGAGTAGTGTAGCTATGAAAAGTAAGATGTTTCATGTCATCGGTTTTGAAAAGTGTCATTTTTTAGGTCAAAATTAGAAAATAGTTATTTATGAAACAAGTTGCAAAATGAGCGACTTTTTTGCACAAGATGTGGAGATTGAACCACGAGCGCAGCGGGTGGTTCAACACATCGTGTGCAAAAAAGAAGCTATTTTGCATCGTGTTTCATACAATATTTTTTGTAACTCAGTTATTATTACGAACAATTATTAAAAAGTATTTGATTTGTTTAAATTCCATTTAGACTAAAATAATGTTAAAGGCATTTTTGTTTCTATGGAAATAGCTTTGATAACAATACAACAATTTGAACATGAGTGTTAAAATGAAATCATTTTAGCACTTGTGTTAAAATGAAATGTCATTTTAAAACTTGTGTCAAAATGAGCTACATTTGACAATGAAAATCAATGTCAAAAAAGGTGACATTTCATAACTGAATTACAAAAATAGATATATCGAACTCTTCGTCGCTTATTTTCATGAGGACTTTTAAACTATTTATCAGGGTAGTGTACCCCTCGTCTTAAAATTTGTAAACGATCAGATATAAAAACAGAATTCTACAACTAGGTTGTTGACCACCAATTTTACTTTGCTTCCTTCTTATCAGTGTATAAATTGTTTCCGATGTTTTGCTATTTTTTACAAAATTCGTAACTACATATTTTTTAAAAATGTAGGTAAGCTAGAGGCTTGTTCGTTTGGCCTGTTTAAAGCTACATGAAGTTTATAATTACTAGTCGAAGTTCCATAGAACAACATATTAAGTATTAAATATATTTTTGTTTTATTTGTGTTGCTACACAAAGCAGTTCTAAACTGACCGTGGCGTCCCAGATTTGCATTATGTTTCCCTTATTTCAAACAGGTGCAACACAAACCTCAGAATATAACATTGGTCATTCATATGAAGGCTTTAAGACTGGATCTGAGTTACATTTTTTGCAAGTCCTTTAGAGAGGTTGCAAGAAATAGTACTTTTGCATTTAATTCACCTGCGCTGATCCAAATGAATAGCATACAGGCTTCTACATTTCACCAGCGAACGCCTAATTGTAAAATCCTAAACAGTACACTGCCAACAAACAAACCTTTTTTTTGCTAAAAAGCCCACGATTACTAAGATCTTATCATTGCACCATCGTGGCTTACTGGTTAAGCTGATCCCTATTTTTAAAATTATTTTGGTAGTTCTTTCCGAGACGAGAAACAAAACACTGTTTTATAAATTGATTGATTGATCTTATTATTTCAATACAACCTTCTTTTTTTAAATTATTTTAGTACTTCTATTCGAGACGAGAAACAAAACCGTTTCACAAATAGATCACAATCAATATTTTAAAACATACTCACTACCCATGGCTGCCGCCATCTCTTGAATTATGTAGAACTTACATTCACTTTTTACCAATACGTCGAATAAAGAAGTAAAAGTACTTTATATGAGATTTCTTACCTATTGCAGACGTATATTTTACCACTGTTGGTTTTTGATACTGTATAATAGCTGGCGCCACCGATGCCGATTTAACTCTGGAAATCAACGGCTTTACATAAGTAGGTACTACTTGTCTTATGTAATTTGGTACTATTGGAGCAACAACTTTTTCTGGTCCCAGGTGTTGTTCTGGTTCTACGTGAACGGTTGGACCACTTTTTGATACAACTGCATTGAATCCTGTAATAATAGGTTTAGTTAGTAATATGGTGAGTACTTTCAAGTAACCAACCCATTACAGTGTGCCCCTGTATGGACTTTACAAATGGACAAATATTTAAAAACAGTTGTTTTTGGAGACAAACTTATTCTTTATATTGCTCTATTAAAAAAAAACACTGGTGCCAACGAAATTTTAGTTTATTGTACAGGGTGCTCAGAAAGCAATATTGTTTAACCACAGTTATTTTTCGTCGGGGAGAAAAGTTTAAAAAGAGTTTACTTTGAATACGGTGATAAGTATTTTTTCTCTTTTACGGAGTGTTTGATTTTTGGAAAGTTCGAAAGATAAAGTCAATATATGATGGTGAATTTATAAAATTGGGTGCTAAACTAATGTAAGATCTAAAAAAAACTTCCTTAAAGTATGCCGTGGAATCAACCACACATGTCTTAAATTATTACTCTTGACAAGTAACAAAGGTATAAGTGAATGAAAAATAGAACTGTCAAGTTCTAAAGTTTTTATTTTTAAGAAAGAAGATCGAAAGTTACTTTAGAAATGGTAGAAGGGTTTGTGGTCAATGGGTTTATTCAACACAGGACGCCATTCAGGATTTTAAAACAGAATTTCCACACATAGTCATGGATTTCGACCAGTGTCGCCAAATTTTAACTAGATCTGTGGCTACGTTTAGATAAACAGAAAGTGTTAATAGAAAGGAAGGCAGTGGGAGACCCAAAGTTCGCACTGCACAAAAAGTAAAAGGATTGAGCCAAAGTGTTAATGAACACCCACCAAGCCCTATTCGGCAATTAAGCCAGCAAGTAAATATATCCTATATAGTTCAGTTCAGTTCAGACAGTTCAACAATTCTTACCAAACTACAAGCCGCAGCGAATGCAATTTTCAGAGTGGTTTATGGGTAATTTTCATAATAATGAAAACGCATTTGAAAACACTCTTCTTTACTGACGAGGCATGGTTTTACCTCTCTAGTTATCTAAATTTTCAACAAATTTGAATGTGGAGCTCTGAAAACCCACATTTCTTTATAGAGAAGCCTCTGTATTCACATAAAGTTGGCGTGTGGGCGGCCATATCAAAAAGAAGGTTAATTGGGCAGAATTTTTTAAGAAACTCTCAATTCGGCGCGATGCCGTAAAAAAATTTTAGAAAATTTTTTAAACGCATTAGACGATGAAGAGTTGCGACAAGGCTACATCCAGCAGGACGGCGCACCAATTTACGCAACTCTTGACAATTTAAATTTTTTTGGAGAATTTTTCGAAGGCAGAATTATTAGTCGTAATATGCAAGTAAGGTGGTCTCCACGGTCCTGCGATCTCACACCGTGCAACTTTTTTATAGCCACACATTAAAAACTCGGTTTTCAAAATCCCTTGTGAAAATTTAGAAGACCTACGGGCTAGAATTACAAATACATTTCCGAAGATTAACAGTTCCCCCCAAGTGCTCGTCAATGTTTTTGATGCTGTAAAAAGGAGAATGAGAACATGTTTGGAGGTAGAAGGTGGACACGTCTCTCATTTAGTTTAAATTTATAATGTTTAGGTTCTTTGTTGTATGTATATGTTCTTTTTAATTATGTATTATGAAGCAAGCGCGGCCCGTAGGTTTTTTACAGGTTCCATAAGCAAAATAGGTACACTTTTTTAATTGAGGAAGGTTTTTTAATAATGTGCCTGGTTTTGTCAAGAACTGAGTTACCTACAAATGAACACCACAAAAATCATAAAATAGGTACTGTAGTATATTGAACATTGCTACTCTAGATGTTTATGACTTTTAGTATTACTTTTCTATGTGTTTTAGACTAAGATTGTTAGCGGCATCCCGTTTTGATACGTCTGCGTCTCCTCAATAGAGGTTGCGCCTTGTACTAAAAGTATGATTATAGTAAAATAAAGTTAGAAGAGGTGGCCGAAACTCCGTTTTCTTTAATAAATATAATACTGGCGGCTAGATATAGTAATACGATCTTTGTCTAAGCACGCGCAGGCTGCCAGCTGTAATATATATGAGATTACCAATAATTTTTAAAATATTTTATCAAGGAACAAATGCTAAACTTGTTGCCAATACACCTTTTAGAGCTGGTCTAATTTTTTTAAATAATAAAAATTTAAAACAAATGTCTACCCGAGCACAGCCTCGATCCCACGACCTCTTGGATCACTAGCTGAGACTCTTCCTCTGGACCACGTTGCTAATGTGAGGAAACCCCGTGCCGATGCCGTTATATTTGATGACTAACTTTGGCGATGCTACGAGATCGTATTTCTAGTAATTAATTAATAAGAATAATACGTTAATACAATGCAAATACAATACGCATATTAGGTACCTAATTAGTGTTCTTTGTTCAACCCAAATGTTTTGAAAGAGTATATTTCACGAAGCGGTTCGAGTGTATTCTCATGGTGGGAATGGCGCGATATTATTGGTTGACTATTTGGATATCTTTCGACGATAGCTTGGCTTGATTCTTTTTTGAGGAGTTTTCGCATGGAACGTGCACTTTTTTGAAAGAAAAGTTTAGTTTTAAAAAATAAATTATTAAGTGGATCAATGAACATAAATTTAGGTGGGTCATTTATCAAATGACCTTATGGACGGGCCGCAAGCGTCTACGTATAGCTCGTCACTTTTATTCCGTGCATATTGAACGGTAGATCGGAGGGCACCCTAAGGTCGGAACAGGGTTAGCACCTGGTTAGGGGCCCTAACAAGTCTGTTTCCTCGCAGGCGAAGAGGGATCGGTCACTTTTGTTCCGTACATGCACCAAGAAGGGACCCCAACCAACACCCTGGCGCACCGATCCCTCTTCGCCTGCGAGGAAAGAGACTTGCCAGGGCCCCTAACCAGGTGCTAACCCTGTTCCGACCTTAGGGTGCCCTCCGATCCACCGTTCAACATGCACGGAATAAAAGTGACGAGCTATACGTAGACGCTTGTGGACGGGCTGCCCCTGTTATGCAGTAACAATGACAATAATGTAATTTTCTTGAAACTAAAAACTTCAGAACTTAATAGATTTATTTTTCATTCTCCTATATCCAGGCCCGTCACGAGTGGGGCAGAGGTGTAAATTTCCCGGGCCCGCACTGCATTGAGGGGCCCGCAGCTTAAAATTTACTACATGTAGAAAATAAAGGTAAATAATTGAATTTACTTGAAAATCTTGAGATAAATCGGTTGAAAAATTCCGACGTATTACTTAATGATCCAGTAGAATTAAATAACTCACCCATATTAAACTTATTTATCTAATAGAAATGAAGCCCAGTGGGAATTCCCCATAGAAAATTAGTGTAATAATAAAACCTAAATTAAAACTGTATATTTATCTACCTAGATTGTTGTATTTTATGACACCTTTGTGAACTTGTAGTTTAAGACTTGGTCTGTAACAAACATCCGATTAAGCTATAGTGTAGCGAAACGCGTCATGTTATAAAGTATTAAATAAAAGTGGAAATTTGGCTAAAATTGTCTGTCATTATGTGTATAATGGATTTCCATCATGTAAAAGCCGACACTATTCAAAACTAAGACATTCTACAGGTATATTTACTGTATTTCTTACCATTTACTGGATCTGCTACGTAATCAACTGTGCGAATAGATCCATCGGGCTCCACAAGAGAATACTGGCCTTTGACCACACCCCCATCTCTTATTTCTGTTTGAGTTTTGTGGTCACCTGTATGAGGATCCGATACTCCATACTTAAAAGCATATTTAGGAGGTGACTGCAATATAAGATTATAAAAACAATATATTAAGCATTTTACTAAATAATATTTGACAAAGAAATCCACAAATATTTAGAACCTGTATATTCTAAGAGTTATCATGAATCTAAAGTCTACAATCATAGGTTTAAATTGACAATTAGGCCAAGCAACAGATCAACATATTAGCGATTTTTTGACATTAATCCTATTAGAAAACTGCTTGTGCCATCATCTGAAAGACGATCCGTATAGATGATTCCTGTTATATTTCCAACTCTGAATTTTTTTCCATTAATTTGTTATAAACATTTTTAAGCAAAAAAACGCGATTTTTTTAGCTTTTTGCTTATAAAATGGAAAGTAATGAAGCAATCTTAATGGTGTAGACTAAATCCACGTCCAAAATCCGCTTCCTCGACTTCAGTTACCCCAAAATGAAAAAAGCGAATAAAATCGCTGCAGTAGTTACACAGATATTTAAATGTAAAGATATTATATTCTCCTCTGCTCTCCCCACTACTCGAACGCTTTCGCGCGCTCGGCCATTTTCACACATTTTTGCGTGCATTTTCAACCGGTTTCGTAGCATTTTATGGAAAAATTAAAATATACATTTTGTTCAATTAAACTTGTGCTTTTCAAATCCGTTTCAATAGTTAAAATCGGACAATCCATAGAGCATCCAGACCTGTTGCAAAATAGTGTTTTGAAAAATTAAAATGACGATTGTGGCAAAACTAATCGTCGGACAGCGTCGGGGTTTTGCACACATAAAGTAGCTATAAATTACTACTTTTTCCCAAAGTTTGAGCCATCTACGTTTAAAAATGGCCGATTTATGAATTAAAAAAAACTCCATTATCCGGTTTTTCCGGATTTTCTCCGTTGCTGCTTACCCTATCGGGGCGCTCGGCGCTCTCATTTTGTTAGCACTTTTATTCTCTACAAATCGTCCATTTACACTATTAAAATTGCTTCATTACTTTCCATTTTATAAGCAAATAAACTAAAAAAATCGCGTTTTTTTTTGCTTAAAAATGTTTAGGGCAAATTAATGGAAAAAATTTCAGAGTTGGAAATATAACGGCAATCATCTACGGATCGTCTTTTAGATGATGGCACAGACGATTTTCTAATATTATTAATGTCACGACAAATCGCTCTATGGCTTGGTCTGAATGATGAATATATTATAACACAACTACTGGGTTTTGTACTGAAATGAGATTTTCTGTTCTCTTCAAAATGTATTTAAAAATACGTTTAGATTAATGTGTAAGATAAAACTTTTCCCGTTTAGTTCACTACTTTTTACCGTTACATCAACTAAACCCTGTAGTTCGCCAGTCCCGTTGTGCATTATTTTAAGCTTGCTTTCATTAACCCATTAAAAAAGGTTTAGGACGTCTTGAAATTTAGATCTTCTATAGTTGATCAGATTTTGAAAATGTGATGAAAATCCTATGAATTTTTCTAATTTTCTGCATTTTGATTTGTTTGCAAATGGGCTTAATCTCAAAATTAGTTTAGTTCAACTAGTGTGAAAAATATATACTTAAATTTCCCTTTTATTTATAAATTTGCGAAATATATTATTATTTAATTCATTCATAGTACAAAACTTAGTTGCCTTATTCTTGGGTAGGTACACTTTGTCAATTTACACAATGTATTGTAACATTAGTGAATCTGTATCTGGCCGTAAGAGCTTACTTAAAAAACATTACATATTTACATTTTTTTTCATGAATTTAGAATAAAACCCAACTTAATGTAAAGGGAACTAAATTTTCTATAAAAGAGGTTTTATAGCTATTGTACATTTTCCATATATTTTGGAGTACCTAACCCAACCAGAGCATTTACTTTAAAAGCTAGAAAAAATTTTAAGTTGCAAAAGTTGACCTATTTGCTCTAAAATGTCAGAATCTACAATCAGCTAGAGCAAATGAATATGGTAAATGAGTTTAAATACATTAAATTTGCTTATTCTTAACGGAACACCCTGTAAATTACTGAATATTTAGAAAGTCCTGCTCATATATATCGTTTTACTGTATTGCATCAAACCGGATAAAAAATATAGAAGGATAAACTTTGACATAAAAACCCGTATTTCGTCGCCATGGCCAACCAGATCTCCACAACGCACATTATACAAATAACATTATTCCACAATGCACATCATAGTTATCCAAATAACATTATTTAGACCCTTATATTTTGGGAAACGGCTTGATGAAATATAGGAAAGGAATATATATATATATATATATATATATATATATATATATATATATATATATATATATATATATATATATATATATATATATATATATATATATATATATATATATATATATATATATATATATATATATATATATATATATATATATAGCACATTCCAATATTAGGGCCGCTAATAAAAGGCAAGGTCAAACAAGTAGCTACAGACTTGAAGTATGATAAGTTTAGCGCATCCGATCGATGACTACAAAAATGGAAGAGAAGGCATAACATTAGCTTCAAGTGCATCTCAGGTGGGTCAGCGGATATTAACCAAGATGTGGACCAATTTTTACGTTGCCAGCAATGCTGTTGGGATACGAACCAGAGGACGTCTATAATGCAGATGAAAGTAGCTTGTATTTCAGGGCTGTGCCAGACAAAACTTTGACACTACAAGGCGAAAAGTGCGTAGGGGGTAAAATGTCAAAAGAAAGATTGACCATATTATTTTATCCCAATATGGTTGGCGAAAAAGAAAAGCTTCTGGTCATCGGAAAAGCTGCTCGACCACGGGCATTGAAAAATGTGCCGTTTACCTACCAATTTGCCTGCTACATGGACTTCCAACAAAAAAGCGTGGATGACAAGATCTATAATGACTGACTGGCTTCTGGACATGGACAAAAAGATGTTCAAACATTATATTATGTACTATTACAATGTTGTTTTATTGTGCGTTTAACCTTAAATTCTGTGTTATTATTAGATTTAGTTTTTGAACCTCATAAAATATGCATACTTACATATTATGTCCTTCAGGTATATTTAAATAAAAAAAGGAAACATACACACTAATACAAGTAAGTTTGTCGTTTATTTCTGATTTTTTACATTATTTTTTATTTGGGTTTTCTCATAAGAGGTCAGCTCCCATAAGCGGACAAAAAGCTTATATATATATATATATATATATATATATATATATATATATATATATATATATATATATATATATATATATATATATATATATATATATATATATACAGTGAAAGCTCTCATAAGCGGACATCGACGGTTCCAACTTTTTTGTCCGCTTATGGGAGCTGTCCGCTTATGAGAAAACCCAAATAAAAAATAATGTAAAAAAATCAGAAATAAACGACAAACTTACTTGTATTAGTGTGTATGTTTTCTTTTTTTATTTAAATATACCTGAAGGACATAATATGTAAGTATGCATATTTTATGAGGTTCAAAAACTAAATCTAATAATAACACAGAATTTAAGGTTAAACGCACAATAAAACAACATTGTAATAGTACATAATATAATGTTTGAACACCTTTTTGTCCATGTCCAGAAGCCAGTCAGTCATTATAGATCTTGTCATCCACGCTTTTTTGTTGGAAAGTCATGTAGCAGGCCAAATTGGTAGGTAAGCGGCACATTTTTCAATGCCGTGGTCGAGCAGCTTTTCCGATGACCAGAAGCTTTTCTTTTTCGCCAACCATATTGGGATAAAATAATATGGTCAATCTTTCTTTTGACATTTTACCCCCTACGCACTTTTCGCCTTGTAGTGTCAAAGTTTTGTCTGGCACAGCCCTGAAATACAAGCCACTTCATCTGCATTATAGACGTCCTCTGGTTCGTATCCCAACAGCATTGCTGGCAACGTACAAATTCGTCCACATCTTGGTTAATATCCGCTGACCCACCTGAGATGGACTTGAAGCTAATGTTATGCCCTTCTCTTCCATTTTGTAGTCATCGATCGGATGCGCTAAACTTATCATACTTCAAGTCTGTAGCTACTTGTTTGACCTTGCCTTTTATTAGCGGCCCTAATATTGGAATGTGCTGGCCTCTAGCACGAATGAACCACTCTAAACAAATCTTGTCAATCTGTGCTGCGTCACCTTTTATGTTTTGTGGTCTTTTGGTTCAAATTTTCACCTGATTACCATTGTCTACGAATGATTTCCCTTTGTTACACTATCTCTGCGGCTTGAGTTTTGCTTATTTTGAATCTAAAATTATTGAAATAAAATCTATGGATTTTTTACATAAAAACGCTAGAATAAACACGTACCTTTCACCCAATTTGCGAACATTTAAATGTCTTGCTCAGCAACATTAATAACCTCAATTTTGCCTGAATGATAAAAAAAGTTTTAATAGGCGCCATTGTTATGTGACTTCCAATACTATTTATCAGTGACTAATATTCTTGAAGACATGAAAGCCCGCATTTGCGCCTAAAAGGGGGAATCACATGGGTTAATTTCAGACGCGGGGAAATATCGCGGATGCCGATAGAAACAGATGCTGTGGTATTTATTTTTGTTCGGTTTTCGGAGCTTCGTGTCCGCTCTTGAGAGCGTTTTGAGTCTGTTGGGGATAATTCTGTTGTCCGAGTCCGTCCGACAGAGCGTCCGTTTATGAGAACGTGTTTTACATGAATTGATACCCAAAAATTTGGTTCCAGAAAAATTGTCCGGTTATGAGAGCTGTCCGCTTATAAGAGCTGCCCGTAAAGAGAGCTTTCCACAATATATATATATATATATATATATATATATATATATATATATATATATATATATATATATATATATATATATATATATATATAATATATATTATATGTATATATATATATATATATATATATATATATTATATATATATATATATATATATATATATATATATATATATATATATATATATATATATATACATATATATATATATATATATATATTATATATATATATATATATATATATATCTATATATATATATATATATATATACATATATATATATATATATATATATATATATATATATGTATATATATATATATATATATATATATATATATATATATATATATACATATATATATATACAGTGTGGTCGTTTAAGTGTGCAACATATGGGAAAGTTTTTTATTACCGATTTCTCAGAAATTTTATTCTTGATAAAAGTTGGTGCACGTTCGATAATCATATTGGGTGTACTTGGAATGGTTGCAAGTCAAACGGTGTACAGGGTAGGGCAAAAAATAATACAATTTCTACAAGAATAAAGTACCCCTATTTCAGAATATTCAGCAAAATGTTATTAAGAAAAGGTGTTTAGAATTAAAAGTTATGCATAGGTTTGAAAACATGACCTCATAAAATAAAAAACAAAATTTTTTGAAATATTAATTATTTCCTAAAAAAAAATTTTTTTTTATTATCACCCTAAAAACCTTCATAAATTAAACAAAATCAAATCAAGTTCACACATCTTGTTCAAATTCAAGCATATTTGTAAAATTAACTTAAGCCTTTTTAATTTATTAAGGAATCACAAACTTCATGTTTGTTGCAAGGACATTAAACACAACTTTAAAATACCGTAAAAATTATTTTTTAACAAGATAAAACATTAGTAATGATAATTTTCAAATTAAAAAACTCTCATTTAAATTACAAAATATTTATTTTAAATGTTTATTAGAAAATTGTACAAAATAATCGACAAACATGAAATCCTACTAAAAGTAATCGCAGATACCTATGGAAAGAAAACAAATAAGGGTTAAAAGTAAACATTATGACAGTTTGGTGGCATTATTCATTCTTAAATAATTATTGTTATTAGCTGATCTCAATGCCTCCTCCAGTAAAGTTAACGTTAGCCGAAAAGGCAGAATTAGTGCTAATATGTGGAGAACACTATAAAACAGTGCGTGAAGCAGAGATATATTCAATGAACGACATCCAGATAAACAAGTCACTATTCAACCATAAGCAGAATTTTAAATAATTTTAAACAGACAGGGTCTTTAGAGTATAAATATAAAAATGAAACGTACCAAAACTGTATGTACTGAAGAAAATCAATTACAAGTACTTCAAGCAGTTGTTGAAAACCCTAGAAGATCCACCAAGAAGTGCATGTTTATACGGGTATAAAAAAAACCTCTATTAAGGAGATTCTTAAAAGCAAAATTATCACGCCTATAAGCCAATGTTTATTTGCACGTTTCAAAGACAAGACTATGACTTGCGGTAATGATTTCTGCATGTGGATTCAAGAGAAATAGAAGATCACGTGATTTCCATAGACACATGCTTTTTGGGGATGAATCCACGTTCACTACAAATGGCGTTGTTTCTTCCCAAAATTGTAGGTGGTGGTCGGACGAAAATCCAAATTTTGTCATTGACAACAAAAACCAGTATTACCAAAAAAACAAACGTTTGGTGCGGTATTATTAACGACAAATTAATAGGGCCGTTCTTTTTTCGCCAAAACCTAACTGGTGATACCTATTTACATTTTTTGGAAAACGAACTAACAGATTTTTTGGATAATATGAGTATACAAGAACGACGTAAATTATGGTTTGTACATGATGGTTGTCCGGCTCATTCTGCTAGAATTGTTTCTGAATGGTTAAATGGAGAATTTGGTGATAAATGGTTAGGACGAAATACCGATCCACGTGGCCTCCTCGTTCGCCAGATCTCACCCCACTAGATTTTTTTTATGGGGATATTTAAAGCAAAAAGTTTACAAGGATCGGCCCTTTAATAATGTTGGGGAGCTTGAATTTCGATACGATTTCATTGCAGAAATATTCCAGCAAGTGTATTGCGATCCACGCTTAGTGAATTTTATGATCGGACAATTAAATGCATTGAACGTGAAGGTGGACATACGGAGACGCGTCGATAATTTTTTTAAACATACCTAATATAATTTTTTCCTGCATTTCAAATATTGTCTGTTTAATTTTTTTTTAAATTTGTTTATTGTTAAGTTATAATAAAAAGAAGCCGATAAAAATTGACAAAACCATTGGCACCATACTCAAATACGTTTAGGAACATTGTATTTCTTGACTTTGCCACTAAACGCAGACATAATGCATGCATTGTTTTGTTAATAATGCCCCACAACGCCATTATGTTAGAATGATTTCATGTTTGTAGATTATTTTGTACAATTTTCTAATAAACATTAAAAAATACATATTTGTAATTTTAAATGAGGGTTTTTTAATTTAAAAATTATCATTACTAATGTTTTATCTTGTTAAAAGTAATTTTTACGGTATTTTAAAGTTGTGTTTAATGTCCTTGCAACAAACATGATGTTTGTGATTCCTTAATAAATTAAAAAGCTAAGTTAATTTTACAAATATCCTTGAATTTGAACAAAGATGTGTGAACTTGATTTGATTTTGTTTAATTTATGAAGGTTTTTAGGGTGATAATAAAAAAAAATTTTTTTTTAGGAAATAATTAATATTTTCAAAAAAATTTTGTTTTTTATTTTATGAGGTCACGTTTTCAAACCTATGCATAACTTTTAATTCTAAACACATTTTCTTAATAACATTTTGCTGAATTCTCTGAATAGGGGTACTTTATTCTTGTAGAAATTTTATATTTTTTGCCCTACCCTGTACACCGTTTGACTTGCAACCATTCCAAGTACACCCAATATAATTATCGAACATGCACCAACTTTTATCAAAAATAAAATTTTCTGAGAAATCGGTAATAAAAAACTTTCCCATATGTTGCACACTTAAAACGACCACACTGTATATATATATATATATATATATATATATATATATATATATATATATATATATATATATATATATATATATATATATATATAAAAGAATTTTTTCTTGGGTAGCAGTCAAAATGCAGGTGGCCAATTAATTAATTCTTTATTGCTTAGTCGAGCTTTCGAGTTTCAATTAACCCTTCTTCAGGACACACTACAAAAGTTACAAAAAAACCACATTGTCAGGAAACACAGTTCCCATACAATCAAAAATTTTATTTTAAAAACTTACCAATGTGAATTATTTTAAAAAAGGAATACAAGAATACTTCACAGAAATGTTACTAAACATATTTATGACATTCTACAATTAAAAAACTTTAAAAAATTGGTTCAAGATTGGCGATGATTGCCGAATAATTAATTACTACATTTTGGTTGCTTGGATGATGAATGAGCAACAGCTGGTCATTTAAAAATTGATTTGACGTTTGACAGAACCACGAATGTTAGGTTGTGTTCAAACTCGAAATAAAGCGCGGCGAATTTAAAAATTTTTTTAAAAAAAAAATTTCTATACTGAAAAATGATGTCCTGCGC